>OV121133.1:49110040-50360040 GCA_921294245.1 Brassicogethes aeneus
AAATGTCCACCTCTTTCGAGAGGCAATCGCGCTGCAAGACTCGACTGGTGTCAACATTATCAAAATTGGGTTGAAAATGATTGGGATACAGTTTTATTTACATACGAATCCAGGTTTGGATTTCATCCAGATTCTCGTCGAACAAGAGTGTGGAGACGATCTGGAAATGTGGAACGTTTAAGACATGTTCAGGAAGTGCACACATACAGAGGTGGTACGATAATGGTATGGGGCGGAATAATTATAGGCGGCAGAACCGAGCTCGTTTTTCCAAATCGCTTCCTAACAGCTCAGCTATATCTGGATACTATTCTTCAATCCATCGTGCATCCATTTGCAGGCGCTGTTGGTCAAAACTTTCACCTAATGCATGATAATGCTCGTCCACATACCGCACGTATTGTAACCAACTGGTTGGACAACGAGGGAATTGAAGTTTTACCATGGCCAGCACAAACCCCGGACCTAAATCCGATTGAGCATGTGTGGGATATGCTTCAACGTAGAATTACTCCACATATGGACAACATTCACAATGCGTTTCGATTTAGGGAGCTTCTGACAGCAGAGTGGGCACGTTTACCTCAAGGGGATATTGACAATCTTATTTTGTCTATGAAAAATAGATGTACAGCAGTAATAAACCAACGTGGAGGTCATACTTTGTACTAAACAGTTTTTTTTTATTTACTCGGGAGTTTTTACAAAACTCTAAAAATAGTGCTTTACACAATATTTTTTTTTATAAATCTTGGGGTTATTTTTTAACAAAATATTTAATTTTATGTAATAATAAACACTTACTTATACTATACATTTATTGTTTTTTTATATTAAGTTAGAAAAAAAATACATCAATTTATAAAAATATCCCTAGACTTTTCCGATGTGTGTATATATATATGTATATACAATACAATAAAAAAAATTTATAGGTAACTAAACTAATACCATATATTATGGAGATTCTTGTAAATGAATAAATAAAGCACTTCCCTGCTTGAGGAGTTTTTTATTTTTATTTTCAAAACCGACTAGTCATCCTCAGGGTTTCTACAGAAATATAGTTTTAAAAACAGGATTATGATTAAGATGTAAAAATTATACTTACACGTTTAAATAAAAAATATCAAAGTCATTTCAGACCGATCAAATAAAGTATAAATAATTTAAAATAATTTAAAAAACGATTGGGAATATTCAGGTTATGTTGGGATATCTGTTGTTAGTGCGTTGTTTAGAGATGTGTCAATCGTGAATGATTCAATCATCATGATCGAATCACTTAAGAGTATTGAACGATCGAATCCCGTTCGCTCGCAATGATCGAATCCCTAATTTAGTAAAGCCGAAATCAATTCATATAAATAAAACGTGTAATTGGTTTGATCGATCGATTGCAAAAGTACCGATTCGATACTATTAAACTAAAATTCACAGCTGATACGACAAAGCTCATTCCATTCGTTCCAAACACTACGACCGAATCGTTCGTTCAATGATACAATGTATCAGATGGGAGCGACCGAATCAAAATATCGACTGATGCGCCAATAGTGGCGACAGATAGGTAAGCACGCTTAGGAAAATGATTGATTGAATGAACGATTGAAAAGATTCGATCATTTCAGAAATCAATCACCGATCGATTCGATCACTAATAAATGATTGAATTATCCATCTCTAGCGTTGTTGTTTTTTACTTTTAATGTTTATAGGTACTTTCAATGTAAAGTCATTTATACGTGTATAAAATAGGTGTATAAAATAGGTTTACAAAGTTCATTTAGGCACTGTACTTCCTTGTTTTTATTTTGTTCAAAGATTTCATATGCTTCCAGAAGTTTTAGTTTGTGATTTTTTTCTTGTATGTGCATAATTGTTGTGTTTGTTTTTATGTTAAAGTGGTGTCCTAATTAAAATTAAAAAAATAAAGAAACTGTTGGAATGGATAAACAATGTTTATTAAACATTATAAAATTAATAAATATAAACGGAAATAAAAAATGTACCAATATAGAAAAATTACATATCAAGGAACTGTTACATACTCATTAAATAAAATTCTAACAAAATATACAGCAGCCATAAAAACTAATAATACAACATACGTATAACACACTTAAAAATACAAAACAGCAAACAGACATATTAGAAAAAACGGAGTATACAAATTAACCTATAATGATTGCAAAGCCGTAGTGGTCGGATATTCGAAATCCTGTCGCAGAGATAAAGAAGTCGATATGCTTGCTCTGTCTTGCCTGATCTGCTCGTGCCGTCATGACGCGTCAGTAGGTTTAGGTAGTTAAATCAAGTATAGGTGGATTTTTCATTTTGCGTTAGAAAATTTTTCCAGTTAGGTATAGTCCGCATTTGGATAAAAATTCATATTTCTACAACCGTTGAAGTTAGCGACTTAATTTTTTTGTTTTAAATTTTGTCAATGTTTTAACTACATTTGACTCGATATATATGTATAGAAATTTTCAATAATTCACATAGCTCGCCGCAGAGTAAAGTTTTTAATGCACAATTTTGATAATTCTATATTGCAAAATTTTTCAAAATCTTTAGAAATTTTTAACATTTTTGAATTGCTATTAGAAGCGCTCACATTTCAAGTATAAGTCTGCAAAAAATCAGAATTTTATATTGTATTCTAGAATTTATAACGCGGAAAGTTACCGGTGTTAAAAGTAATCAAAAATTTACCAAAAAATCCGTTATACGCACCGACTAAGTCAAGGTAGACGAAAAATGAGACTTTTCTAATGGGGGGGTTGTTCTTTTGTTAATCACAGTAAATTAAGATAAAATATACAAAGAATATACTCTGAAAAATGTACTCTGAAAAAATCAGTGGTTAAATCAAACAAAACATCTCAACATCCAAAATAACACTATTTATTAAACAAAATGGTAGCCCCTTCACGGTAGCTGTTATAACAATATAATAATTATCAAGTTAAATAGTAACACCCTCTGAGGGATTGTGAACCATAACAAAATAGTTATAAAATGTAAAATATTAATTAACAATTTAAATAGTAACACTCTCTGAAGGAGCAATGCACTAAAACAAAATATATGGATTTAAATCTAAACTATAGTTGTACACTAAAATAATATTTAAAACAATTTTGAAAAACCGTTGGACAGTTGATTTGAAATAAATTAGCATATAAAAGTGTACTTCACCTTACAAATTCTTATAGGTTAACTTCGTTTGGGTTGATTTGACTCAAACCAATTAAACAGGAACTGTTAACATCCAAAATCCAAGATTAACTTCGTATTGGTTGATTTGACTCTATCGAACCATTGAATGGGATATGGATCCATGCAGTGACAGGTTGTCCAAAGTGAGGTTAAGTGTCACAAGTGAGGTTAAACTTTGCCGGCTTTTGCAAACTCTTGAAAATGTGTCGTAGGTAGCAAAAAACCCAGTTGCAAAATTGCGACGTAGTATACCATCAAATTTAGTGCACTTTGAATCCAAATAAAAAACAGCGTGGCGTCTCCAAAAAAAACAATGCCCACTTACTGCGTAGTATCAAAAAGGTAAATATTTCAGAAAATTGATATTTACATTAACCATTGAATTGGATAAAATACCGTACGTACGGTAAATACGATAAATACAGTAAGTACGGTGTGTACTGTGAGTACGGTGAGTACTGTGAGTACGGTGAGTACTGTGAGTACGGTGAGGCCTTAAAAAGATTAATTCCCATCAGTTAAAAATTTAAAATTAAAAATCTTACCGAAAATATTTCCGGCCGTTCACCCACGAGAGCTGTATCGAAAAGAAGGTTAATTTCTATACCCCTCGTGCTCTCGACAAATTAGCACACGCGCACAACAAAACCCGATTTACACAACTAATTAAATAGGTTAATAAGATTTTTCTTAAAACGATTTTAATAGAATATTATATTTAATGAAATTTTATTAATTAAATATTAACTTAAAACAACAAATTGAACTAACAAAAACAATGTTATTAAAATAAAGAACTGTAATCAAAGTAAAACAATGCAACCCCACTTACACCGCTAAAATTACTTTAATTTGCAATAAAACGCACCAAAACAAATGTCGCGATTTTCAACCGTGACAAATTAATACAACGATTAATGTTACGAATCACCCAACCGCATGTTGCAAACAAAGAAATAATAATAATATTTTTGGGACAAAAAAAAAATGGTTAGTACGACAAGTCAAAAAGATAAATTAAAGCATACTGAACATATAATAGAATGATTTTTTGAACAAATATTTCTTTGACAAAGTTTTTAAAACAAAAATTAAGTCGCTAACTTGAACGGTCACAGAAATATGAATTTTTATATTAGTAATTTCAATTTAAAATATAAACACATCCGTGAGGTTAGTTAAACGGGTAAACTTTTAATTTAATTTTGCCAATAAAATAATATTATATTATATAGCTAAAAACAAACAAAAAATCATTGAGTTAAAATATTTTTATTGAATTTATTTATAATAAAGAAATATTTGTTAAAAAAATAATTTAATTTAATTTATCTTTTTGACTTTTCATACTAACCATTTTCTGTTGTATTTATATGATTAATAAATTAATTAGTGATTTTTGAAAAAAAAAATGTGTCCCAAAAATATTATTATTATTATTTCCTTGTTTGCAACATGCGGTTGGGTGATTCGTAACATTAATCGTTGTATTAATTCTAGAATACAATCTAAAATTCTGATTTTTTGCAGACTTATACTTGAAATGTGAGCGCTTCTAATAGCAATTTAGAAATTTTAAAAATTTCTAAATATTTTGAAAAAAAAATTTTGCAATTTAGAATTATCAAAGTCGTGCATCAAAAACTTTACCCTGCGGCGAGCTATGTGAATTATTGAAAATTTCTATACATATATATGAAGTCAAATGTAGTCAAAGCATTGTTTTAAAAAAAAATTAAGTAGCTTGAAAATTTCTATACATATGTATAAATGAAGTCAAATGTAGTCAAAGCATTGTTTTAAAAAAAAGGTCACCACTTTAACATAAAAACAGACAACAACAATTATGCACATATATATATAGTATGTATACAAGAAAAAAATCACAAACTAACACTTCTGGAAGAATATGAAATCTTTGAACAAATTAAAAACAAGGAAGTACAGTACCTAAATGAACAAGTTAACCTATTTTATACACCTATATTTAAACACTTATATATAAATGACTTTACGTTGAAAGTACCTAAAAACATTAAAAGTGAAAAACAACACCGCACTACACTAAGAACCCTAATATTCCTAATCGTTTTTTAAATTATTTTTTCTACTACCTTCCTAGAAAACTTAATTTTTCTCCCTCTTTTTTTTAACAATTTTACATTAGCAAGAGTTTTTGTACCTTGTCTAGCCCTATTTGATTTTGTAGGAAAAAGATTTACTCCGCGCTTGTCCAACCATTCTTTGAACAAACTATATTCATTTTCATATCGCTTTTTCGATTTTTAAGGAAATTAATTGCAACTATTCTTGCCTCTTTAGCAAGATCTTGCGGCAGGTCTTCTTTGCTAGAACTCATTTTCAAAACGTAGGAAGAATTTCAAATTTATGATAAACATTCTGACAGCTTATAAAAACTGTTGTTTGTTTTACCAAAAATACCATAGCAACAAAGCGTTGTCAACATAACGTCGGCGACACCTACTTAATATTTTGTCTTAAAACCGTTAAAAGGTAATAATAAAAAACTATATACATACCTCAGGAGGAAAATGCGTTTCCTCCCTTGAATATTTAATGCCCTTCGCTTCGCGTCGGGCATCAAACTATTCGCAGGAGAAAAAGCACTATTTTCCTCCCATGGTATGTAAATAGCTATTAAATTATTTATATTTTATATGATCGGTCTGAAATGACTTTGATATTTTATGCCTATATACATACAAATGTTTAATATTAATCTGTATATTTTATTTAAATGACATGTAAGTATAATGTTTACATCTTAATCATAATTTTGTTTTTAAAACTATATTTCTGTAGGATGACTATAATAGTCGAGACTAGTCGGATTTGAAAATAAAAATAAAAAATTCTACAAGCAGGGAAGTGCCTTATTCATTTAGAAGAATCTCCTTGATATATAAACATATATGTTATACCACTGCTACAATGGATTACACTCGGGATTACATAATAAATCAAAAACTAACAGTTTTTGGTGGTGGTGGAATTGTTTTAGGTCCATTTTGCACTTACTTAAAATAATTATAATTGGTATGCCCATACCTCCAGGAAATCATTCCTGTTGCGATTTATGATAAATCTTATTTTTTTTTATTTATATAAAAACCATAGAGATAAGAGGGGGGCCGGATTGTCTTGTTACGCCACTGGTGAAATCTCATCTCTCGCCCAATAGTCGCATACAATATTTTATTAAACTATCGCAAGATATACTTAAGTGTAAAAACAAATTATAAACAATTAACGAATCGAAATAATTATGCCGCAAGAAATTTAAAGCCAATTTTATTTGACATCTGTCAGAGAGCTTTAACGTCACTTTTTTACAATTTTAATTTAAAGCTAACTTCAGCTCGTAAGCGAAGTAGCATTTCTCAAATGGGTTGAATTAAAGAAATGATCAATTAGGGAATTAATTTTTTAGTCCACCCTCGGAAGAGCAACGAAGTTACATATTTCTTGGGAGTGTTGAATAATAGTATATTATTTTACGAGAAATAATGCGCATGATCTCGAGTAAAATTAAATAATTTTAAAAAATAAATAAATCAAATCTGACATCTGTCAAATGGTTAACCTTACTTTTTACCAATTTTAAATATTATTATAGTCGCCTTCTCCTAATTTAAAACCCAATTGGTTTAAATCACAGTGAATATTGAAATCGGCCAATCACTGATGCCTAACAACGTGAATAATAACTTCATTCACAGAAAAATTCCAATATTATACAATAGAAGTAGATAATAGTATATTATGTATCAAGTTTGATAAAAGCCATTTTATACACGAATTTAATTTAGGCACGAGCGAGCTTGCGAGCGAGTGCTTAAATTAATGAGTGTATAGAAAAGTTTATAAACGAGGTGCATACTATATTTTTTTTACGACATATACTTATACATTATTATCTTAAAATGATTTAAATCAAATATTTGTATAGAGCGCCATCTATGAAACAATAGGGGAATCTGTGTGTCACCGTCAAATGTCAAATTTTTCTATTTTATAAATACAGATTATAAAGGTTATAAATCTAATTCCTTGAAAATGGACAATTTTTCACAGTGAAAGTAAAGAAAATGTTTTATGAGCACTTTACAGTGGAGTCCGTGCCCGAATTTAAGTTATAGTTTACTGCCGGCGAAATTAAAAGGTCAGTACCTACAATGTTCATATAAACTTTTCAAATATTGGCGTTGAGAAACTACTTTTGTATTTTTGTATTGAGATAATAAAATAATTTTCACATTTGTTTTATTTTACAAGAAAGGCATTTTATTTTAACGATTGTATGACATTTGACAACTGTCAACTAACTTAAAACTAACTTCAGCCCGTGACTAAAAACCTGTTGCTAACTTCAGCCCGTGACTAAAACGCCATAAAGCCACAACTTGTGAATGTGTATTTAAAAGGTCACTTAGTGTCATGGAAACATGTACGATAATGGGCGTTTTAAAGGTAGGAGTAGAAAAAATTATATTTTATTGATATAAATATTTGCTTGTAATTAACATGTAAATAATACTAAAATTAAATTTGAGACATGGTTGGGTTATGGTTTGAACAGAAAGTGTTTTTGGTATTAAAATTTACTTTTAAAAAAACATATTACTTACGTTATAAGGAAATTCTTTTAGTTCTTCTTTAGTTTTTAATACTGCATATTACCATGGTAGGTATGCATACATAGTTTATGATATTACTCTAAACATTATAATTATATCAAGATTATAAAATGGAAATTTACTAAAATTAAATTAAAAATCTGATTTTGGATGCAAGGGTGTTGTAAGGGAGGGCACTACACTTACCAATATGGCTGCGTTTTTCTCCATTAAGTTAGGACAGCGTTTCTCATATTTAACAATTTTACAGAGAATTTTAACGAAAATTTTTAGCTATAAATTAAATTATCTTTTTGAAAAAAATGTGGTACTGGGTACTTGTTTTTTTTTGTTTTTTAACATACAGTGTGACCCATTTGTTTGCGACTCACCACTGTAAAATCTTTATTTATTGTGCCATTTTAACCGGATTTGTTTTAAAGTGTAGATCTTGATAAACTGTATTTTTGAAGCAAAAAAACGCGATATTTTTACAAAATGCAAGGCCTAAGTACTACCTATGTCAGTTTTTAAGAGTTAATTTTTAAGAATTCATTTTTCAAACAAAATGTAATCACGGCACTGGATTCACCACCCCTCAAAACGACCCTACACTAAACTTTATTGAAAAATGCACTATAATAACTACAAAAATTTATTTTGTCAAGTTATCCATAAAAAAAACATTGAAATAAAATTAAACTAATAGTAACCTTACTACAAGTTAATGTTATTTTCATGGATAACTTATTATTATGCATTTTTCTACTTAAAATTTTTCAATAAAATTTAGTAAAGGGTCGTGTTAAGCCTTAACAGTTAAGGGTGGTGAATCCAGAGCCGTGCTTAGATTTTGTTTAAAAAAAATCGCTAATATGTATTCTTAAATTTTGTATTAAATAATAATTTACTCTGAAAAACTGACATAGTAGGCCTTGTATTTTGTACTAATATTGCTCCAAAAATACAGTTTATCAAGATCTACACTTTAAAACAAATCCGGTTAAAATCGCACAATAAATAAAGATTTTACAGGGGTGAGTCGCAAACAAATGGGGCACTATGTAGTTTTTTTTAATATAGTAATATTAATAATTAAGTTATCATTATTTTCTACATTGTAATCTTTTTAGTATATTAACCATGTACTAACTATTAAAGGTATAATACTAAACCTGTGATTGACAATAAAATCAATACATTTTGGTATATGTACGATTCGGAACATCCGAATATAAAAATAGGCTTAATTTTAACACTAACATGGCAGTAACTACATATTTTAACTATGGATGCAACATTACAAAATATTTAGAAACGTCAATGCTAAAGCGGTCATCCATATAACGCAAATTAGCAATTCAAAAAATTAAGCTGTTATTTAAAAAATTAAGATTTATTCAAATCCTTATTTTTAAATTTACTGAAACATACCTCCCCCATCTTGGCTGAGTATTAAAAATCCGGGGAGTGGTGTTAAATGCAAAACTTCATGGGATGTCGAACACACAGCACACAACAATCTCACTAAAGCACGGGCGCGGACCCACTGAAAACGTTCCTGCCCGAGTTGCGCGACGCTATTGAGCCCTGACGTCACACTGCGGACCCCATGGTAGAGGGGACCAGTGGGGAATATTTCAAACCTTTTCCAAGTAACAATTATTTAGTAAAGATAAAGTGATTGTACCTATTTTTAATGTAATATTTAATTCGATAAAGTAAACGATAATTTTATTATTAAATCTTGTAAAAATTATGTTTAATTTTATTATTGGATACAATTGAATGTATAAATATTTATAGAGAACATTATTTATTTAGTGCTTTTTAAAACAAACAAAAAACCTTTATTTTAAATTGCACAACAACTAAGGAAATTATAATATCCCTATATACCCTATTTTATAAATATTACCCCTAAAGGGTTTATATTTTAAATCAACAGCATTGTTGCTTGTTTTTTATATTTTTAAATGAGCCTACGCAAAAACAAAAGCTTGATTCATAGCGTGACAGACGGGATTAATTAGGTATTTAACGTATAAAGACCACATACTTCCACACATACACATACAAATCATTTCTAACTGAGACTGTTTCCATTTCGTGGGGTTAAAGTAGGGGAAGTGAGAACTACATTGCATTGAGGCGTATGCGTGGTCGCATTGCCGGTTTAAAAAAATACCATTTTTTGTCCCTATTTGGAAAGTATAATAAATGCTTTTTAATAAATTGTTTTTGTGCATTTGGTCTACATATCAAAAAATAATTTTAACTAAAAAGCATATACATATATAAAGTTATAAAGTGCTCTTTTAGTTCCACCCTTACATCCAAACTAAGATGTCCCATAAGCCAACTGAATGGCTTGTGCGGGTTAGGGGTAGGAACGGACCGACGGCTTAAAGTCCCCTCCGAAGGACTATACACAATGGACAAACACAAATAAACAACCATACCCAAGTGGGATTCGAACCCACGACCTCTCGGCTGGTACCCAGGAGCTCTGACCACTACACCACCGAGGCCGGTATGTATATATATATATATAAAGGGTGGGCCATCTATAAGTTGAATTTTAAACTACGTGCTATTAATGAAGCTTTCAAATTAAGCGCCATGAATTGCTGACAGTGGTTTAGTTTTAACCTTCCGATTACAAAATATGCACCGAATAAATTTGGATCAACGTTTCGAAATACTCAAAACTTACTTTGAATGTGACTGTGATCGCAGAGACGGCACGAAAATTGCGTTTGGAAGAAATGAGGCGCCGTCAAACCAAAGTATTACAAATTTGATCAAAAAATTGCGCAGAAATGGAATGCTGGTGGACATAAAACATGTTTCGCATGCTCGTCCTAGACGAACTCCTGAAGCAATCGCTGCTGTGCCCGAAAATGTACGCATGAACGCGTCAAAATCAACTCGGCGCAAACGTCAACAACTGGGCCTTTCCCGTACCACTCTGAGGATGATTCTGCACAAAGACTTTGGTATGTTTGCGTACAAAGTCCAGCTTGTTAAGGAGTTAAAGCAAGTTGACCTTCCACAACGTTTTCGCTTTGCTGAGTGGGCTTTAAACCAGTTGAACGATGACCCTAATTTTGTAAGAAAAATCATCATTTCGGATAAGGCGCATTTTTACCTCGGAGATTATGTCAACAAGCAAAACTGTAGGATTTGGGCCACGGAAAATCCACACGTCGCCGTAACAAAGCCTATTCACCTTTTAAAACAAAACATTTAAGCTCAAATTGCCTAAATAGAGCAGCAAACTTTTGACAAAGTGCTTAAAAATTGGTGTTCCAGGATGGGCTACTGCCGAGCCAGCTGAGGTGGCCACTTAAATAAAATCATTTTCCATACTTAATCGGAAGAAATATTGTATCAAATAAAGCAAAATTCGTTGAAAAAAAATCAGTTTTTCTTGTTCTCATTGCTATTTTATAATTCAACATAAACATGGCCCACCCTTTATATATACAGGGTGTCTCACCAGCGATGGTACCTTAGACGTTTACGGAGAACGGCTGAGGATATCAATTTGAAATTTTTATAGCAATTATTGTACAATTTAATCTACCTTTTAAAATTATTTTGAATAAAATTCCTCTTCCGGTTTAACCGGAAGCGACATCAACTTTGTTATTTCCAATTGAACACCCTGTAATTTTTTTTATTTTTTAAATTCCTCATGAAATTCTTAATGAAATTGCTGTACCATTCCCTATACCTAAATTTAATACTTTTCGAGTTAATAATTTTTTTCGTAAAATTTTGACAGTTGCACCTTCATTAAAAATTGCTTATAACTTTTTTGATATTCGGTTTGCTGGTATGCTGTAAGGATTTTTGGAATCTTAAAACATTGTTTTAAAGATTCCATGTCTGAAATTTTTATATTTATGATCGAAAACTAGAGAAAAATCGTGGTAAATTTGGTTAACTTCAAACATTAATAACTTGTTTATTTTCAATGGACTGTATGCATGTTTTTACATAATCAAATAGGAAAATGAATTACATTTCGATTAGTATACCTAAATAGTAAGGTTTCGGAAATACAAGCAAATTTCTATAAAATCCATTATTTTGACATATTTATCTCAGATACCGATGTCACAACGGAATCTCTCTAACAATTAAACAAAGTTTTAAGAATTTAATTACTTATAATTAAATTCTTAAAACTTTGTTTAATTGTTGTTTTTCATTATTTTCCATATCTTCCTTAATCAATGACATAACTAATTTGTTGTGACATTTCATCGGTATCTGAGATAAATATGTCAAAATATTGGATTTTTACAGAAATTTGCTTGTATTTCCGAAACCTTACTATTTAGGTATAGGGAATGGTTATAACAATCAAAATGTAATTCATTTTCCTATTTGATTATGTAAAAACATGCATACCGTTCCATTGAAAATAAACAAGTTATTAATGTTTGTAGTTAACTAAATTTAACACGATTTTTCTCTGGTTTTTGATCATAAATATGAAAGTTTAAGACATGGAATCTTTAAAACAATGTTTTAAGATTCCAAAAATCCTTACAGCATGCCAGCAAACCGAATATAATAATAATAATAATAATTTATTTATTGCCCAACAGTTTAAACCATTACAGGACATTTAAATAGGATACATGCGTACTATAGTATTCAAATTATAAAAAAATATATAGATAAACCTAAACAACAGATTATGTGTGCAACATTTAAAGATGCTAATTAACATATTTAATTATATGGCTAAGCGTATTAAAGTTTATATCACAAGATTCACAGAATGTATTAAAGTTACTGCACATCACAAATAAGGGCGACTTAAGTCCCAAACTAGTTCTATTAAAGCTTAGAAGAAAAGTTGGAGATAAGAAAAAGTAGTGGTCCTAGATTGGATCCTTGTGGAACACCTGATGTTGGAGTAAACGGTTTAGAACAAAACTCATTGTAAGAAACATATAGCTTTCTATCTGTTAAATAGGAAATGAAGAAAAATATTAAATGGTCAGAAAATCCGATTTTTTTTAATTTAATCTTTAGTCTATTATGATCTATTTGGTCAAAGGCTTTCTGGAAATCTGTATAGATTACATCCACTTGTCCATGATTATCAAGCACATTACTGGCAAACTGTGTAAACAATGTTAAATTGGTGACCGTTGACCGTTTTTCAACAAAACCATGTTGTTGATTTGATATTATATGACTTAACTGGAAGTATATTTTTCTATAAATAATACTCTCGAACAATTTTGCAAAATTACAAAGTATAGCAATTGGCCTATAGTTTTCAACGTTAGAAGAATCACCGGATTTCAAGACCGGAACAATTTTTTAAGTTTTCCAAATTTTGGGAAATTTACCGGTACGTAAAATTAGGTTAAATAGATACAGTAACGGTTTCAATAGTCCAACGCTGCAATCTTTAGCAATGAAGCTTGGAATATAATCAACTCCGCAAGTAAACTTGTTGCTTAGCTTTTTTACTGCATTTAAAATTTCAGTTTCAGTTATTGGATCCACTTTAATATTATTTATTGAACAAAACTGTTCGTCAATTGATATACACTTGAAAAGTAGGTAGCAAATATATTCACAATATCATCAGGATTGGTGGTTGAGTTTCCATTATAATGCATACTATTAGGTATTCTAGTACACCCTTTCTTACTTTGAACAAATTACCAAAAGGATTTTGGATCGTTTTTAACGTTATGTTCAATTTTAGCAATATACTCTTTATATGATTGTTTAATTTGACGTTTAATCAATGATCTAATATTCTTAAATAGTTCGAGATAAATAAGTTTATTATGTTGGGATACGAAGAACTAACACTTTGACTCGTAAGATCGTTTATTGTGAATAAGTTTTACATAATAATTAAATGAATAATAAATATTCGAGAAGTTAAATCTTAAGTTAAGTGAGTGAAAAGTAAGTAGTAAGTGTTCTTCTGGTTTCTAAAAATCATCTTTTATACAGCGCGATAATTTTTATCAGTTAATGGAAAAATAGAAGCGCTGTCTTTGAAATTATGAAATATCTAATGATGCGGAATAATTACTTGAACTATTTGAACTTTTTATTAATTTAATTTATGGACTTATTTTTCTCACCCTAAAGATCACGACTAAAAGATTATTTAATATACATTAGAAAAACAAACTGTTACCAAATAAATATACAGGGTCTAACAAACCTCCCCCGTTAAGTGTTTCGATAAGGGTTAAAAATCCTATTGAAACACTAAATGATAAAATTAAATTATACAATCTAAAACTTATAAAACACTAAGTAAACTACAAAGATACAATTAAAATTTAAAGTGTACAATATATAAAATAAAAATTAAAATAAAATTGTTATTATTATAATACCTAAACAAAACTATAATAAATATATAAAATAAAAAATTAAAATAAAATAAAATAGTGGTTATATATCTAAACAAAACTATAATTATGAAATTAAATTTTAAAAGATTTCTTCGAAAGACGAGGCCTACGCATCTCCGTGTAGACAGGTTCTAAGTCCTCCATGGGCATTGCATCTGCTTCGGAGTTGAGACTACGATAGCTTCTTCTGTGAGGTGGAAAATCATCTAGGTTGACTCGGTTATCAGATACAGTATTGTGGCTGTTGATACAAACCAGGTGACGGCATTGGTCGGGGTTGAAATATTTCTTTATTGAGTTTAGAAATCTGCAACGACAACATCGGCAACAAACATAGTAGCATATTATTAGCATTACTAATGTTCCAATTATTCCAAAGAAGATGTTGTACCATTTGGAATGGTTGATAATGAATGGTTGGTTTATATTTTTCTGTAGGACGTCGTCGAACTGTTGGAGTTTATGTTGTGCATGACTCAGTTCATTGAGGTTGAGGCTATGGAGTTTGATTGAAGACATTTCTTCATTTTTGAGGTAGGATTGCTCCTTGATGCAGCAATCGTCTTTATTGATGTCCAGTAAAGGTATAAAGTTTGTATAATTTGACGTTTGGTTGGAAGTTGAAGTCAATAACGTGGATGTAGTGTAGCATTTACATTTCGGTTGTAATGTAAAAATACCGGAGCCTTGAAGTACAACGTCTGTGATTTGTGAAGCACCATAATTTTCGCAGCTTATGGTTCCAGTGACTGGTTGTGTTAAGATGTATAGCCATTGATTTGTTGAGAGGGGATGCCAAACTTCGATTTCTGACTTCATGGTTTTGGTGTCGCAGTTTGATGGGATTTTTTCAGGTTTTTGAAGTTTTAGAATCGTTTCGCAGGTTGGTCTTTCCTTGATTAGATGTATGATGATGTTGGAACAAATGTACTCGGATGTTGATATCTTCTGGCATTTCGATAATTCTGACATCTCTCCATAATACGTTCTTGTCGTACTTAGGATAAGGTAAGGGAAAGAAGGGTTTATATAGGAGTATATTGAAGAGTTTTGATATTGGACAGGTAAGGGAATCAAATTATATAGTTGATACAAATCTTTAGTTACTAGTGGTATCTTAATTGCATAAATTAAAACTTTATTTGTGTAAACTACTGAGAGTGAACATATTTTTAAGTTAGAATAATAATCATCGTAAGTATATTTAAATTCTGGTTTACAGGTAAGAGTACTAGGTATAAAAGCTTTATGACCAAAGAGTAATTCGTAAGGTGTGAATTTAGTAGATTTATGATAGTGGGTATTGTAAGTGAACATAGCTAAGGGTACGTATTCGTCCCAATTAGTTGTTTTATCGTTTATGTAATGTCGTAAATATTCTTTTAGAGTCAAGTGGCTTCTTTCTAAACTACCGTTCGTTTGGGGATGATAAGGGCTAGATAAAATGTGTTTAATTTTAAAAAGTTTATTTACTTCTTTAATTAGATTTGAGGTGAAGTCTGTACCTTGATCTGTTAAGATTGTCTCGGGTATACCAAATATACAAATAAATTGCAAAAGTACGTCAGCGACTGTTTTTGCTTCGTGATTGGGTACAGATGTTGCATATGAGTATTTTGTTAGGTCGTCTTGCATGGTAACGATAAATTTATTGCCTGCCTCTGTTAATGATAAGGGACCAACTACATCGATCGCTAATCTTTGAAAAGGTCGCTCGCTCGTTGTAGTTATCTCCATAGGAGCTTTTGGGGTTTTATGAACTAATTTGTTAATTTGACAAGATTGGCAACTTTTAATAAAGTGTTTTATATCACCTTTCATATTTGGCCACTTATAATTTTCTTTAATTCTATGATAAGTTCTTAAAAATCCGGGATGACCGGCTACTGACGAAGAATGATTCTCTTGTAAAATATTTTTTATTTCTTCGCGGGTTTTAGGACAAAATTTTGGTTTGTTTACAAGTACAATTTTGATATTTGATTTTGAGAATAAAAATTCTATTAATTCGTTAAATAAATCTTGTTTGATATTTTTATTTCCTTCTACAGGATTTTTAAGATATACTGTAAAAATCTTATTTGTTAAAAGAATAGACCGGAGTTTTTGCAAAGAGTAAAATAAGTCATTGTAAGTTATTTTGTCAAAATGATTTAATTTTGAAATTACTAAAAATGTGGTTTGATTATTTGAGTTTTTTAAAGTAATAGTGTCATAAAGATTAATGTTGTCATGATTTAATTGATTAATGTCTTGATTAATAATAAGACTTTCGTAACAAGGATTGTTTTCATCGAGATCTTTTGAATATAAAAGAATATTGGGAAATTTTGAAAAAACATTATCTTTTATCGTTTCAATGTCAGCTAATTTTTGATTCATATAATGGAATTTAATAAAATCGCTATAAGTTTCTAATTTATTTTTATTTAAGTTGATTTGAATATTTTCGGGATTTCGCGAAAGTGCGTCAGCGTTACAATTTATTCTACCTGGTTTATAATGAATTTCGTATTCGAATTCTTCGAGTTTAAGTCTCCAACGAACTAATCTACTATTAGGATCTTTACAATTTGCTAACCATTTAAGTGGACGATGATCTGTACAGATAATAAACTTTTTACCATATAAGTATGGTCTAAAGTGTTGTGTAGCCCAAACGATCGCTAAAAGTTCTCTATCAGTAGTAGAATAATTACATTCGGCTTTATTTAATGTGCGAGAGGCATATGCGATTGGCAAATCTTTACCAATTTCACCTTGTGACAAAATGGCACCTATTGCAAAGTTTGATGAATCTGTGGTTAAAATAAAATCTTTAGAAAAATCTGGAAATTGAAGAATTGGTTCTTGAGATAAAATATTTTTAAAATGACAAAATGAGTTTTCCTGTTCAAGTCCCCAGGTAAACTGAGTATCCTTTTTAAGCAATTGTGTTAATGGTTTCGCGTGTTTCGAAAAATCTTTAATGAATCTACGATAGTAACCAATGAGTCCTAAGAACTGTTTAATTTGTTTTGGAGTTTTAGGTTGAGGGTAGTTTTTAATAGCTGATATTTTATTTGGATTCGGTGAGACACCTTTTTCATTTATAACATGACCAAGATACGCGACTTCTTTATGCATAAATTCGCATTTATCGGGTTGTAAAAGTAATTTATTAATTCTTAATCTGTCAAAAACATTTTTTAAACGTAAAGAGTGTTCTTCTAGCGTACTACCAAAAATAACGATGTCATCCAAGTACACAAAACATTGAAGGCCTTGTAAACCCACTAGGGCAGCATTCATTGCTCTTTGGAATGTACTTGGTGCATTTTTTAAACCAAATGGCATTCGCAGATATTCGTAATGACCTAATGGACTAGAAAAAGCAGTTTTAGCAATATCTTCCTTTTTCATGAGAATTTGATGAAATCCGGACGCGAGGTCAAGGGTTGTAAAATATTTTGAATGTCCTAATTGATCTAAAATATCTTCGATATTTGGTAAGGGAAATTTATCTCCAACCGTAATTTCATTTAATTTGCGAAAGTCAATTACAATTCTAAATTTACGTTCACCTGATGCGTCTAATTTTTTAGGTACAATCCATAAGGGACTATTATAAGGGGAGACTGATGGTCTGATAATTTTTTGTTTAAGCATTTTTTCGATTTGTTTTTCGACCTCTTTTTTGTGAACTTCTGGGAATCTATAAATTTTTGTTGCAATTGGGGTAGGGTCGGTTGTTTTAATTTCGTGTTCGAGAATACTCGTGTGAGTTAATGTGTCATTAGGAAGATAAAAAATGTCGTTATATTGCTCGCATAATTTTAAAATAGAATATTTTTCTTCGGGATTTAAATGGTCTAGTCTTAGATTTTCTTTAAGTAATTTGATGCGATTATTTGTTACTGATTGATTTTTAACATTAATAAAGATTGTAGATTGTTTTTCTTCAAAAGGTTCTAGAAAAACTTGTAATTTATTTATTTTTAATTTTCGATTTTGAGTATTTAATATAGTAGTAATGGCAGTGCCATTTTCCACTTTGAGAATAGCTTTTGCTAAAAATACACCTTCGGCAATATTTATTTCTGGACAGATACCCTGTGATAAATTTTTGTTTAAGATTTCAATTTTTATAATTGTTTCTGATCTAGGTTCTAATACAACTGAATATAAATTTTCATTATTATGATTATTAGGAATTTGAGATATAATTTTTAAAGGTATTTTTAGTGAATTTAATTGTAACTCACTATTGTTTAAATTTATTATTGCGCCTTGTAATGATAAGAAATCGTTTCCTATGATACCGTCGTAGGGTATATTATTATTTTGATCAACTAATTGAAATTTAATTGGTATAGATTGATCGTTTAGACTAAGGTGAAGAATTATGCTTCCTGCTGTTTCTACAGGAGAATTAGCACTAAGCCCATTTAATAAAATTTTTTCATTAATATTAAGATTTGATAATAAAGTAGAAAGATGCGCTTGATTTTTTAAAAGTGATACAGATGCTCCCGTATCTATTAAAAATTTTAATTTAATGTTATCACAATATGTTTCGATACACGGACTTACATTATTATTTAAAAGAATATTAAATGTTTTAAGATTTTTAATTATTTTGTTACAATTATTAGGAACCGGATAACAACCAAAATTATTAGGTCTACGGCAAGATTTATTTAGAACCGGATAGCAACCTGAGTTTTCAGATCTACGGCAAGAATTATTTGGAACCGGATAACAACCAAAATTATTAGGTCTACGGCAAGATTTATTTTGAACCGGATAGCAACCTGAGTTTTCAGATCTACGGCAAGAATTATTTGGAACCGGATAACAACCAAAATTATTAGGTCTACGGCAAGATTTATTTAGAAAGGGCTTATTTAAGATTTTTACGTCGGTTTTTATTATTCCCAATCCGCAGAAACGACGTTGTTCTGGGACGCATTCTCGTTTAAAGATTCGGTATTATTGGAGAAATTTGAATTATAATTTATATTTTGGTTGGAACTATTTCCTTCATTTTTTCGTTGACGTTTGAAACAATTGTCTATTAAATGACCATTCTTTTTACAATAATTACAAAATTTAGATTGATAAGAAGAGTTATAGTTTCCATTTGATTTATAATTTTTATTTGAATTGTAATTTGTATTTGAATGGTTATTTGTATTTGAATTTTCGCTAGGTTTATTTAATTGTACGTTAAATTTTTTATTTTTAAAGCAATCTTGAGTGTTATGAGTTTTTGTTTTGCAATTTTTGCAGAATTTTGATGGACGGGATCCTAAAGAACTAGATTTCGAAATTTGAAGAGCTCTTTCTTCTTCTAAAGCACTAGTTAGAGCGTCTGATAAATTATTAGAGTTTTTACTTCTTAAAAAACGCGATATTTCCGGTTGACTATGGAGGATAAAGCGTTGCAAAGCTAATTCTTTAATAATTTGAACTCTGGCTTTGCGAGTGCCTTCGTCGTTATCGGAAATACAATTAACAATGCGGGTGTATAATTTATCGACTCTGTTGTGAAAAGATAGAATAGATTCGTTAAAATTTTGTCTTATCGTATTAAGATCTTCCATTAATTGTGTGTAATGTTTTTTATCTGCGTATAGTTGTATTAAAAGTTCTTTAAGGTCCTTCCAATCGTTTATTTCTTTATCGCGCAATTGTGCTTTTGCACTACCTGTTATTTTCGAAATCACGTAAGCTATAAGAGGTTCATTTTGAGAAATATGGGCAAATTTAAAGGCGTTTTCGCAATTAGAAATAAATTCGTATAACTCTGTGCGATTTCCGTCGAATGATTTAGGTATAAGTGAACAAAGAAAAGCTAATTTGTGTGGAGGAATGTCTCTTATGTTGCTGCTATCAGCATTTCGAAGCGTTTGAGGGTTATTTTCAGGCATTGTAAATAATAAAAGTTTAGTAGACGCGAAAATACAAATAAATGTTTAAGAAAATTAAAAAAGATTTAAACCTTCTATATAAAATGGATAAACAGAAATAAGGAAAAAGAAAGGAATAAACGACTTACGTTTGATATTGTCTTTCTTGTGCGTTCTTCGTTGTGGTTGAGGGTTCTTTGTGTTGCTTGATGATTCTTTGTTGATCCAAGGAGTTGAAACTCGCCAAGTTGAAGAAATATAGATGAGTTGCCCTTTTGATTCTTGATTTACTTGATTTTTTATTCTTCTTCTTGTGACCAAATCCAATACGACTGCGCCAAATTTTATGTTGGGATACGAAGAACTAACACTTTGACTCGTAAGATCGTTTATTGTGAATAAGTTTTACATAATAATTAAATGAATAATAAATATTCGAGAAGTTAAATCTTAAGTTAAGTGAGTGAAAAGTAAGTAGTAAGTGTTCTTCTGGTTTCTAAAAATCATCTTTTATACAGCGCGATAATTTTTATCAGTTAATGGAAAAATAGAAGCGCTGTCTTTGAAATTATGAAATATCTAATGATGCGGAATAATTACTTGAACTATTTGAACTTTTTATTAATTTAATTTATGGACTTATTTTTCTCACCCTAAAGATCACGACTAAAAGATTATTTAATATACATTAGAAAAACAAACTGTTACCAAATAAATATACAGGGTCTAACAATTAGTTTGTTTAAATTTTTTGTGATAGTTTAACTTTTTATTTATATTAAATATTATGTTAGAACTAAACCATGGAGGGTATTTATTTAAATGTTTATTATTTGGCTTTAATGGCATGTGTGATTGAAAAGCGTTATATAGCGTTTGATAAAAGTAATCACAAGCAGAATCAATGTTATTAATATTTTCTAGAGTATTCCAATCTATATTTAGGATGTAATTATAAAGTAGAGGGAAGTTGGCTTTTTTGAAATTAAATTGTTTACTAGTATCATTCATAGGGAAAACTATTTTTTGTGCTATACTAACACTAAGATTTATGTTAATAGGGGGATGGTATTGATCAACCCTTACCAAAGGACTAACATCATGCGTTACCACTAAATCGACATCTGAATAAACTAAATCTAAGATTCCTCCAAAACTGTTTGTTATGTTATTATGTTGAGTTATATTACAAAAATTAGAAAAACTGTTTATTGCAAAACTTTTTCTATCACCTAAACTATTATTAAATAAATTTGGAGTGTTAAAGTCCCCTAAAAGTACCAAGTTCCCATCGAGCCCATTTATCAATGTGCCCAGCAGATCAAAGAAAAGTTCATATTCGCCTAAGTTTATATCAGGAGGAATATACAATACAATAATGTAGCGAGTACCGCTCTGGATATCGAAGTGATGACTCATCGCCGATGAGTCATCGCCGGTGAGTCATCGCTGGTGACTCAGTGCTCGAATAATCGAGAGTGTGGAGCTCGCTGGAATGTTCCAGAAGACGTAGGCGCTGTAATATATAAGAAACGGAGCAACACAGAGCATTCAGTTGAGCTTTGGTACTCGCGAAGAAATAAATAAATATAAGTGCAAATAAATAAACTAGTAGTGTTATATAAATAATCAGTAGTTAAGTGTTTAGTTAGTTTTATAGTGTTTTAAGTGTAGTTAAGTTATTAAATAAATAGTTTAGTTCGTTAATTAACCAGTGCGTGTTTTAATTCACACTACGAACAGTTAAAAACGTTACAATAATATACAGCGTTGTTTTGTTATTTATAGGAACTTTACAACCGACAATGTCAATAGAACCAACAATATTTTGTATGTTGTTAAAGTTAATTTCGGTAACGATAAAAGTATTTTTTATTGCAATTAACGTCCCACCTCCCCTTAAACGACCTAAGCTCAGATTGCGATCACATCTAAAAACATTATAATCACTGGAATATATTTCACTGTTAGTTATATCCTGTTTAAGCCAAGTTTCGGAGATACATATAAAGTCAAATTCACAATCACACACAGAAGAAAAAAAATCATCAATTTTGTTATTTAGACTTCTAATATTTTGGTAATATATTAGTAGCTCATAGTCTACTTTATTATTTTCGCAACTGTTGAAACAATGTTGGGTATACCTCTAATATATTTGATGCTCAAATTCGTTTCTCCATTGGTTGTTCTGGTTTCAAGGTCAGATTTTAAAGATTTGTAGTATTCTATTTGGCGAGGTGTTCTATCATGTGCAATAATATCGTGTGATAAGTTATTATTATTTTTTAGATTTGACGATTTCTTCAAAAGTTCAATAACCAGTTCTTCGGTATTAAGTCGTATTTTTATGGGTCTAGGAGTTGGCCTATTTGGGTCGAATTTGCCTAGCCTTATAGGGTTGGTAAATTCCAAATTCGCATTAGGTTTTAAGAATTTAATTACTTCATTTACGTTGGTTTTATCTGATCTTTGTCTTTCGGTACTGTTATCAGATGTTTGCTCGGTAATATTATATAATATAATATTTAGTTTCCTACGATTCCTGTCCGTGATTTCTTGTATCACTTCCTCAAACTGCAGACTGGTTAACTCTTTATTAACTGGAGGGTTATCCACACTTTTCTGGAGAGAATCCATTTGTACCACCATTCGGTCTATGGTTGATTTAAGTCCATTAACAACTTCCAGTAATTGAGCGCAATTATTACAGGCTGTTTTTGGAGGCATAGTCTTTAAGTTCTGGGAATCTTTTAAAACTTGGCAACGTTGCCTTAATTAAGTTATGAGTTTTTAATGAAAAACTAACACAAAAATTGTATGTAAGTCGCACTAACCTTTTAAAATAACAGTTTAAGAAAACGGGAACTTTTAAACTTTTCAAAATAAGCAAAATTAATATAGCTCAAGTTAAGTAAACGTATCGTAACAGCGTTGCCACAATTCTTATTATAAGCTATTTTTAATGAAGGTGCAACTGTCAAAATTTTGCGAAAAAAATTATTAACTCGAAAACTATTAAGTTTAGGTATAGGGAATGGTACAGCAATTTCATTAAGAATTTCATGAAGAATTTAAAAATAAAAAAAATTACAGGGTGTTCCATTGGAAATAACATAGTTGATGTCGCTTCCGGTTAAACCGGAAGAGGAATTTTATTTAAAATAATTTTTAAAGGTAGATTAAATTGTACAATAATTGCTATAAAAATTTTAAATTGATATAATCAGCCGTTCTCCTTAAACGTCTAAGGTACCATCGCTGGTGAGACACCCTGTATACATATATGTACATACATTTTCATGGCAACAGTTAACACGACTATTGTTTATTAAGTTTTCATTGCAACAATTCAACAAAAATCAAGTTGTTTCATTGTCAGTCTAAAACGAAAATTTGTCAAAATTAATGACAATGTTGTCGAAAGAGCAACGAATTTATTTAATACAGTGCTATGGTAAAGGTGATAAAGCAACCCGACGAGTTATAGAAGAATTCAATCAAAAGTTTCCCGATATTTACATCTCAAAATGTGGTGCACAAAAATTAATAAAGAAATTCTTAATTACTGGCTCCGTTTTGGATGTAAAGAAGATTAAGGTAGATCGCAATGAAGATGACGCTTCCACTCTTATCGTAACGGATTCGATACAAAATAATCCGAAACTTTCTTTACGACGAAGATCGCTTCAATTGGGGATAAGTAAAACACACATTCAAAGAATATTGAAACAATATAAAATTCATCCTTACAAACCAATTTTTAATCACGCTTTAGAGCACGGAGATCCCGCAAAACGTTTGGATTTCTGCTTGTGGATGGGTGCTCAAATCATGGAAAATCAATACTTTTATCGAGATATTATATTTTCTGATGAAGCCACGTTCTCAACCAATGGTACTGTTTCATCTCAGCATGTGAGGTACTGGAGCAATCACAATCCCCATTTCCGAATCGCTCGTAATCGACAATATTCGGCTAAAGTTAATGTATGTTGTGAAACTCCTTATCATGGTATAATTGGACCTTATTTTTTTGAAAATACGGTTAATCAGCATACGTATTTAGATATGTTACAACATTTTTTAAATGAAAGGTTGGACGATCTACCGATTAATTATCGTGCAAGGTGTTACTTTCAACAAGATGGTTGTCCTGTCCATTATGCTCGAATAGTTGTAGAATGGTTGAATCAGCAATTTGGAGAGAATTGGATCGGCCGAAATGGTCCTGTTTTATGGCCACCGAGGAGCCCTGATTTGACTATTGCAGATTTTTACCTTTGGGGCCGTTTGAAACAAATAGTTTATGCGAATGATCTTCCTCCGAATGTAGAACGTTTAAAGGAGAAAATCAGAGATGCTGTGGCGTCTTTACTGCTGGAAGAGATCAGAAACAGTTATAGGGAACTGCGTCGCAGACTTGAGCTATTCGTTCATGAAGGTGGTGAATGGATCGAGTGAAATTTATTAGTAGTTTAATTATTTTGTTGAATTGTAATAAAAACTTAATAAATGTTCGTTTTAGACTGACAATGAAACGACTTGATTTTTGTTGAATTGTTGCAATAAAAACTTAATAAACAATAGTCGTGTTAACTGTTGCCATAAAAACGAAAAGTAATTTTTGAACGGAAAGGAACTTTGAAACGGTGGAAACTGATTCAGCCATTTTAAAACAAGCAAAAACTATTATGAAGAATACATTTTTCTCGTAAAATGAAAAATAAAGAAGTTTCTCCTCTTGGCAACCCTATCCGGGGACATACTGTACAATATACTGTATAATATGTATTTTTTGTGTAGGTTAATTTATAATAATATTATCTATACAAACCAATTAACCTCCAAATAAATATATTAGGGTGTCCCTTATTTTTATTTTGTTTACGCATACCCTCTAATTATATTTATTACTTGTTTATATACTCCCAGTAAACATTTTAGCTCATTCTATAAACGGGAACCCGTGCCGACTTGCATCTAAACCCTCCGTTAGCCAACGTTAGGCGCGCGCGGTATTTTGTAACACGAAACACTTTAAAAAGAAAATATACTTCATGACTGTATTTTTCTAATGATTTTATTAAATATGATTACTAATTAATATTATTGCTTTTGTTTCTATCATTTGTTTCACTAATTTAGTTGATTTTACCCCTTAAATATATTAATATACTAATTAGTATTGCTAAAATAAACTGTTATATGAAATTTCAGCTTTTTATAAGCATTTCTTTTCTTGATGTCCTCCCAAAACTATTTCAGACAGTTCAATAAGTTTTCGGTAGTCATCTCTCACAATAGACTCTTTTTGTTATTTAGAGTAAAACCCATTAAGTTTATCAATTTCAAAGTTTACGGCCTATTCACCAGACCCTTCCGGGTAACTAGCCACTCCCTGTGAAAATATACATTATATTTTAACATTTGTCAATAATTTATAATATAAGGGTCACATAATAACAAACACAAAATGACTTACGATCGAAGACCTCGCGACCAACCGTGTTACAAAATACCGCGCGCCTAACGGAGGGTTCAGATGCAAGTCGGCACGGGTTCCCGTTTATAGAATGAGCTGAAATTTTTACTGGGAGTATATAAACAAGTAATAAATATAATTAGAGGGTATGCGTAAAAAAAATAAAAATAAGGGACACCCTAATATATTTATATATATATATATATATATATATATAGTTTTTTTATAGAATAAATGTATACATTTTCTTAAACTATACAATATATATATTAAATATTTCCTCATATTTATTGTTTTATTATTATAGGTTAACGATTATTATTGTGTTTATTTTTATTAAAATATTATTTTAATAAAAATAAACACAAATAAGTATGAAGAAATATATATATACAGGGTGTTTCAATAAAAACTCCAAGGCCAATTATTTAGAAAACTAAAAGTGACATTTAAATTCTGTAAACGCCAGTTTTTAGCCTCTATGATTGGCTTCACAACTGTGTAAAAAATTTGTTTGAATAATACAAGATGTAGGTGGCGCCACTGTGCAAAGAATTTTTTCGATGACAGGAACTTTTAAATTAATTTTTGATCAAATTATGTCCCATACAAATTTTTCATAAATCCAACATGAAAGGAGATATTTGGGGTTAAGTTTTTATAAAATAATTTTAACGAGTATTTTAATTATAAATATTTTTAATATGCTTTAGCAGATGTTCATTTAATTCTGGTAATCATACTTATAGTGATAAACGCTCGTGTAGCGCTAACTAGATTAAAATTATTATGTCCAGTGACGCCTCAGGGGGGCCCTTAACAAATAATATATAGTATAGTATAAATAAAGATGGCGCCGCCACAGAAAGAAGCAACAAAAAGTGCTGGTGAAATATCATGCAAATACTGTAAGAGAAAAGTAGTCACACCTATA
Organism: Brassicogethes aeneus; assembly: GCA_921294245.1. Taxonomy (NCBI): domain Eukaryota; kingdom Metazoa; phylum Arthropoda; class Insecta; order Coleoptera; family Nitidulidae; genus Brassicogethes; species Brassicogethes aeneus. The sequence goes on from OV121133.1 coordinate 49,136,623, forward strand.
AAATGTGCAAATTGTCTCGAGTTTTTCCATCCAAGTTGTTTAATCCAAGCAGGTTCCCTCAAGGGAGCCGTATGCAAACATGTAGCTGAAGAAACTGAAGAGGTTAAAACATCAGATAACGATATACCATATTTATTAAAAATTATAAAAGAATTGGAGGAAAAAAATTGTTAATTAATGGAAAACTGACAATTATGGAAAGATAAGGCCATTTTTCTAGAAAATCAACTAAAGAATGTGAGTACAAAAAATTTAAACAATACACAAAAAACATAAACAAACCATGAAATTAAACCTGAAGCTAGCAACCAAATAATGGAACAGTCCAAAAATATTAATAATAAACAAAGTACATCTGAACTACCAGTTGTAATCAACGCACCGATAAACTTGCCCGTAAACAATGGAGAAGAAGAAGAAGAATTTATTGAAGTTAAATAAAAAAAAACATAAACAATCCAAACAAAATATTAAAGAAGTAAACAAATGGGTAGAAATTAAGAAAAATAAAACAATACTGATAGAAAGTAAAGATGATGAAGAATTAACAAATCATTCATCGGGAAAAAGCAAAAAAATATGGCTGTTTTTAAGTAAATTAAATGAGTCGGTTACAGAAGAAATAATAAAAAAGTATGCGAAAGAATGCGTTGCCAAAAATCAGAAATCTAAATCAAAAAGATTTATAGTAGGTGTACATATATAGTAGGTGTATAGATTTAAAAGCAGGGGCGTAGCTACCGCGGTTTCAGCCGTATCAATGATACGGGGCCCCCGGCTAGGGGGGGGCCGATTGGCTATATGCGTAAGCAAAAAATATATTAGCCACATGTTAAGAAAATTGAGGCATCAAATTAAATAAATAAATAATATTATTATTTAATTGTTTATTCTTTGATTTAACAAATGAAAATTTTCCTGAATACCCTCCTGTTCCAACGAGGCCGTTAACTCATACGAAATGTTTCTGCACGCACCTTTCCGCTATGCGTTGTCTGCGGCGCAGTCTGCGCATATTGTTCTGTGCTCTGCGCCGCAGTCTGCTTTGGGTGTTATTATCATAGGTTATATTAATAGCAAATTAGAAATAATTATGAGCGTTACAATTATTTCAAATGACTTGCCTTTATTTTAAAATATAAACCTTTTAAAAGATGTTAAAGAACGGTAAATGTCTAATACCAGATCAAATTTTAAAATTTGCCTGTACATAAAAAGCTACATATGTATACATGGGTGAATATATTGAAATGTCCCCCAAGTGAAAATGATTATTTTTTATTTTTGGTTGATTCACTGTTAGTCTAGAATGAGTTTTTTGGGAAGACACCAGGTCTAGTAATAACATAACATAAGTGGTTCTGCACTAATGCAAGAATTTTAAGAAATCATACATTTTGAATATTAGATCTTCACGGAGGTTAGGACTAAATGTTTTTTTTAACCTTTGTATATTTAAATGAATTTATTGTATCTTTTAACACCTTAATTTTTTAAAAATACAATTGTACATACATAAAATATTTATAAAAAAATGTACTTACTGAGATATAACACTTCACGGTGGATAGGTTTTTAAATATCAAATTAATGAACTTAAACTTTTGAATTATAAAACAGCAACACTCTCATCTGCATTTAAATTCTAAATGACCTTCAGGAATCACATAATGTCGTAAACAGAGGTTTTTGCTTATTTAAAATGATTAAAGCGCCATCCGTTGCATAAAATTTAAAGCAAAAGCAGATTCACGGAGGATAGAATCAATTTTTGTAACACCTACATAAATGGTTATAAAAATTATTTCTTTTAATTTTTAATAATATTTTATATTTGATTTGATTGCTTTGGATGTGTTTAATTTACTGAGTGAACTGATATTTTTAGTATGCTTTTACTACCTCAGATATTTGAAAACATATCGCCGACGGTGACTACAAGCCGGAGGTCGTGGGGTCGAATCCCACCAGGAGTATGGCTGTTTATTTGTGTTTGTCCTATTGTGTAATAGTCCTTCGGAGCGGACTTTAAGCCCGCGGTCCGTTCCTACCCCTAACCCGTACAAGCCATTCAGTTGGCTTATGGGACTTCTTAAGAAGTAAGGGTGGACTAAAAGAGCACTTTTGTATATAAACTTTTTTGTATATAGGTTAACCTAGAAAGAGTAACCGTCACGTAGGATGGGTTTTAGACTTTTAAAACATTGTAAAAAATAATTAATTGCTGTTAAAAATCTGGAACCTGAGCTGTAATATTTACTTAATTATGAACCCAGATAGCACAAGACCCAGGACGTCCATTTCGGGTCCTAACGTCCCAGACCTATACTGCCGTACTAAGCGCAGAAGCGGTAACTGCACATTTAAAGGAAATTGACATTTTCCCGTAATATGAAACTAGGCTTAAAAATCTCTACTTTAATAAGGTATTAAATCGGTATTTTGTCAGTAAATGATTGAAATATCAAGTTATTTTTAGCGGTATCTGTTACCAAACTGAGTTGGCAGAGCTATTAACATAAAAGTACCAATATCTCATGACAGCCATTATGTTAATTACCGCTTCTGCGCTTAGTACGGCAGTATATCGGAAGTTTTGGGTACGTCCAGTCTCTTACTTATTTGGGAAAATTAAAGCGGATATACTCGGTACGTCCCAAGGACGTATTTTTTTTTTAGCAATTGAAGCATGGTATTTCCTAAGGGTCTAAGTGTCAAGTTATTATCATTTAAAAATAGTTTGTCATGCAGAATGACTTAAAAAGTATTCCAACATTTATATGTTCAAAATATTTGTTATTCATTGATAACTCACAATTTTATTTTTGTCACTTAGACCCTTTGGGAATACCACTCTTCAATTCTGTAGAGCTTGTCCAGGACGGCCAGAGGATGTCTTACTTAGGACGTCCTGGGGACCGACGATTTGGTAACATCGGATGTCCCTGGTACGTCCTGGGAAAGGTTCAGGACCTGATTCGGACGTACTCGGGACTTACCAATGTCTGATACAAGATATACTCAGGACGTTTCCAGTACTTCTTTGTGCTATCTGGGAAAGATCAAAACACAATAAAAGTGTAGCTCAAACTCATTTACATTTATTAAATATCACGGGGTAACACCATAGGGGGACATTTCGTGAGATTCACCCACATATATTATTTATTAAATTATAAAAATTGGTAAATGCAAAAAAATGATATCCTAAAATTTTTTTTGTCACCACCTTTTCCGGTATAAGGCCCCCTACCAGATTTTTGATACGGGGCCCCCTCAAGGCTAGCTACGCCACCGTTTAAAAGATATAGTTTATGATTCCCAATTCTGGCCTAAAGGGCTTACCTTTGAAAGATTTAACTTTACTCTAGGTAGGAATTTTTTAGACAAAACAACAGCAGAGGATTAAACACAAAAGAAAAAATCAAACAAAAACAACTGGTCATAAATAATCAAAATGATATACTATGCAATGTTAATATACAATGCATAAAAAACAAAATGGATCAACTTAAAAAAATTTTACTAAAGAAAAATATTGATATATTAACCTTAACTTAACATTGGGTAAAAGCAGATGACATTATGGATAAAATAGTATTCCAAGGATATAAAATAGCAGACAGTTACTTAAGGAAAAGGTTTATACATGGTGGATCAATGATCTTATGTAAAAATAGCATTAAGTTTTCGATACCTACTAAAGTCAAAGATTTTTCTGAGGATATTGATATTGAAATGGCCGCTATACTACTTGAAATAACAAACACTGCTATAATTGCGATATATAGGTCACCCAATGGAGACTTTAATATTTTTCTTAACAACTTATATGAAGCCTTAAATCTAATAACCCTAAATAGTAACTTACATAAGATAATAGTAAGTGGTGATTTTAATGTAATTTTTTTAGAAACTTCAAGGGAAAAAGATTTACTACTTAATCTATTTATTAGCTATAATATGAAATATATTATATATGAACCCAGTAGAGTATGTATATATAAAATATTCTGCAACTTTAATGTATTTTTTGCCAATATTATTTATTAAGGGGCCCCCTGAGACGTCACTGGACGTAATAATTTTAATCTAGTTAATTTTTAATCTGCTAAAGTATAATAAAAATATTTATATTTTTTTTACTCGTTAAAATTATTAAAAAAAAAACTTAACCCCAAATATCTCCTTTCATGTTGGATTTATCAAAAATTTGTATGGGACATAATTTGATCAAAAATTAATTTAAAAGTTCCTGTCATCCAAAAAATTGTTTACACCTACATCTTTTATTATTCAAACAATTTTTTTACACAGTTGTGAATCATAGAGGCTAAAAACTGGCGTTTGCAGAATTTAAATCACTTTTAGTTTTCTAAATAATTGGCCTGGGAGTTTTTATTGAAACACCCTGTATATATATATATATATATATATATATATATATATATATATATATATATATAATATTATTTATAGCCTAAAATGTTCTTATTAACATTTTTTTATAAAACTATAAAAATATATCAAAAATGAACGATTTAATAAAAATACAGTTACATATGTAATACACCCAAAATAATGAATTCAATACGAGTAAATTCTAAATATAGACATGTTTTTAAATAAATCCCTAAAAGGCATATGTTGACTATTTTCGAATGCCTCCGAACAATTACAATGAAGCATTCAAATGGACATTACTATTTTCCGTAACTCTACAATGTCTACATACGTAGTGACCTAACTAGCATTTTAAAATTTTTACAAGAGTTATGTTTATTCGCTAAAAACAAAATTGAGCGTTATTTATTTCAAAGAAAAATTTTAGTCTCTGTGTTGTCTGTACTGTGTTAGATACAGATATGCCACTTTATGAGGTAATAGAATAAACCATCGTAAGTTTTTCGTGAAAAATCTTATTTTTTTAAATTTATTTAAACTTTTGATATACCAAAAAACTAGGTTACCATTAAAAAGAGCGGAAAAATGTGGCAAAGAATATGTAACTTTATTTAAAAAAAAGTGGACTTAATTAGTTTGGTCTTGGGGACCAGATATATTTTTAATATTCTGAAATACAAATAACGCTTTCTGAAATACATTTGACTATTCTGAAATATATTTGACTATTCTGAAAAACATTTGTTGGTTTCTGATATGCAATTGTTGAATTCTGATATACATTTGACTACTCTGACACCCTGTTTATCTATTAATTAGGATACCTTTTATCACAAAAAAACCTAAATTAAAAAAAATATTGTACAGATAACCATTTAAATATTATACGTGTATTGTACAGTGTCTACTGCTAACGGAGTATTTAGGAGTTGGGGGCTCTAAAAGGAATATTCCATGTTTGTCTAAGGGGTGGTTGGTATAGTATTGATCGAATTCTCAAACGAGGTCACTAGAATTGGTCCTTTGGAACAACACTCTGGATGCTTTAGCAAATCTTAAAAATAACAATTACCTTAACAACTTTAACCTTAGAAATATCATAATTTATATTATGTACCCACTATAATTAATACTACCTACAAAAGAGTGATTACCGTTAAAATAAAAAGACATCAGCAGGGCCTGGACTGTCATGTTATTTTTTGGTATTGATGTACGTATATTTTAAAAGTGGTAATAGTTGTTAGTGATGGCGACATTGGGGGGCATCCATTAATTACGTGAGGTGTTTAGGGGGGGGTTTCGAGCCAAACCTCACCCTGGTCTCGGCAAATATCACGTAATTTTTTCTTTTCGAATGAAACAGTGTAAAATTGTGAGAAAACTAGGTTAAATTAAGTAAACAATTATAAGCAAATTGTTTTTTTTAATAAATCTAATGGAATCAAGCACAGATTAACTTATTTACATTAAAACCATGCATTTAAAAAAATCTCACGTGAGATTAAGGGAGGGGGGATGGGGTCGAGCAAAATCTCACGACATCTCACCAAGGGGAGGGAGGAGTCTAAAAATAGGCAAAATTGCCTCACCTAATTAATGGATGACCCCTTGCGGATAATATAATTTTGGTATTTACAACTTATTTCTTCTTTCCTGGTAATTTTTTTAGCAGGCTGTCAGGTTAAAAAAATTTTAATATATACCAACAAAAAGAATATCTAAATTTTATTTGATTATTCAAGTTTTCTGTGTGGATAAAAAAAATACTTTTTTAAATGGCTTACTTCCTTTTATAATCTATATCACTTTAATACTTAACTTGAGTAACTCAAGATAGGTCTAGCTTTCGTTCATAAATTTAAGATAAATCTAGTTAGGACTTGTTTATTAAATAAGAAAATTGTCGACAGCTGAGCGTCTTAAATCTTAATTACGATAAGTATGTATATTATTTTAAATACGTATACAAATGGTAAACAGAATTAAGTGCTGGCTTACTTAGTATTTTAATATATCAAACAAACCTAATACAAACTGTTTACGATTGGTAAGAGCGGAAAAACGTAGACAAAAAATAAAACTTGATTTTAAGAAAAGTGATTTTAATAATACAGTTTGGCTCAGTGGTACAGAAATATATGCAATCCGACATTTTTAAGCCCAAAACGTTACAGTCTACAGTATAACTAAAGTCCACTAGGTTTTTAAACAAGGTTTAAACAAGAGTACCTTTATTTTAGTTTAAGGTTCAAGCTATGCAGATTTAGTTTTTTCAAGTCTTTGTCATACGGGGTGTTCAAAATTTAAGCATTAAGAAGTAAAACTTAGTCCGCCCCTGGTAAACAAAAAAAGCAAAACATGTTTCAATGACACTATTTTTTTAAAGTTTATAAAAATAAATAATAGTATGTAGTTTTTGTTAAATTTAAGTTTGAGCGGAATTTTAGCCCAGTGTGCGGCGGCGCTACGTCTATTTTTCATAGCATATTCATTCGTCATATCTCGAATTAAAAAGGCCAATCGGGTTGCAAATGGTGTCAAATAAAACATTATCCACTGGCTGACAAATGCCACTCTCTTAATGCCGTTGATAAGAAGGACCCAAAAATTAAAAAATTTCGTGTTTTTGGACAAAAATAAGTATACAACATTTATCCTTTCGCCAAAAATGTCCACACTTTTGGGAAGAAGCAAGGTATTTTTAAAAGAAATCTATAGATGAGTACCAAAGTTATTACCCTTTATGTACATGTATTTTTGTTTAATTTTGAACTTTTACGTTATTGATAGGGTATAAGAGATTATTTTAATAATATACATTGTATAATATAATATATATTGTTACATTACCAATATTATTATATATTTTGCAGTTAGAGTTGAATTAAGTTTCCAGGGGGGCAAGTGCCTCCCATGCCTAAATATATCGGCGCCTTTGGTTATATATACATATATAAAGCTTGTTTAAAATGCCTTAGAGGCATAAAAAGTTCTACGAAAATTACTTTAGACGTATAAAAATGAAATAAAATTGGTTTTTTTTTATTAAATGACAATAGATTAAGTTAATTAAAATAATAGAATTTAGTTTGCATACCTTCTTAGTTATTTATCTTTTTAAGGGAGACAAAAAATGTAAAGAGCAAAAAGTTATAAAACATAATAAAGTATTTTTCCACTTAATTACCCCATCCTGCAGGGAAGGGTCTGGGAAGAGGGAAGAGTTGAATGAATGGATTTTTTTATTTAAAATATATTAAATGTTTTCAAGGTAACTTGTTCTAATTTTATAATTTGTTTGGTATCAAACTTCATTTACGTGACGCAATTTGCAGAAAGAACCCTTCCGGTCGCCCCCTCATTACGTCACAAGGCTATAGTATTCAACTGTTATCATGTACTTAATTCATTGAGTGGTAATGTGACTCATTTAGTTATATATGTGTTAGTGGCACACAAATGTTATTAAATTACTGTCCTTACTTTAATATAAGCAGTGCCTTGCAAGTTTGGCGCCCTGGTCTATAAAAAGGCTTATGTAAATCTAAAAATATAAAATAAATCATTTGTTTCAATTTAAATAGGCAATATGGTTAAATTAAATAATATTACCTTAAAATTAAAAAATAAAAATAATCTTTATTGGATTATTTCAAAAAGGCTAACGACCTTAGTCTTTCTGCCCTAATATGACCTTATTTTAACATATAAAAAGATTCATATATAGCTGTTTCATTTAGTATTTTATGACAAAACTAACGGTGATTTCTAAAGCGATTGCAGAAAGAACCCTTCCGGTCGCCCCCTCATTACGTCACAAGGCTATAGTATTCAACTGTTATCATGTACTTAATTCATTGAGTGGTAATGTGACTCATTTAGTTATATATGTGTTAGTGGCACACAAATGTTATTAAATTACTGTCCTTACTTTAATATAAGCAGTGCCTTGCAAGTTTGGCGCCCTGGTCTATAAAAAGGCTTATGTAAATCTAAAAATATAAAATAAATCATTTGTTTCAATTTAAATAGGCAATATGGTTAAATTAAATAATATTACCTTAAAATTAAAAAATAAAAATAATCTTTATTGGATTATTTCAAAAAGGCTAACGACCTTAGTCTTTCTGCCCTAATATGACCTTATTTTAACATATAAAAAGATTCATATATAGCTGTTTCATTTAGTATTTTATGACAAAACTAACGGTGATTTCTAAAGCGATAGGAAATTATAAGGGTAAGTCAAATCTTAGAATCCATCTGCAGATATATGTTATCCAGGTTATCATCAAGTGGATGGTTCTCGCTCCCCAACTTGTGTTTCTGAATTTCATAAGTTCTATTTCTACTAAAACAAAATATAGAATCGGCACTTCTTTTTATCAAATTTTCACGGCCATAAAATATACCGTAAATTATTAAAATTACCCAGCAAACATATACATATACGGCAATTTTATGTACATTCAGAATGGATATCTATAGCATCTATTGCATGCACCTTATCTTTATTGAACCCTAGAGCTTTAAACCCCAGATCTACCAACAATAGGTTAAGCAGTTTATGATCTCTACTAGAAAGACTCTCCAGTCACGCTGATCACAGTGGCGGCGATAAGGGGCCACAGTTCAAGAATGGGCCATTTTGACCTCCTTGCTAAAATTCCTAATGCTTTAAATAAATAAAAAATTGATGACAAGAAAAAAACAGATGCCTGAAACTAAAACTACCTATTATATATAATATAATATGAATCAATCATAAATATATTCTATCAAAAGTTTACGCTCAGACGGCTCAGTCGGCGTTACCGTCAGCAAAAAAATTTGTTTGTTTTTATACGCCGACCCGATAATAATAATAATAATAAGTTTATTAGTTCAAAAAATTGTATATACAATGTAGAACACGTCACAAAAAATACATTAATAACAATTTAGATAGGTACCTAAATGCAAGAAACTAAATAAATTACAATAAAAAGTAGGCCACGTACACACATATGCTATACATCTTTATTACATAAAAAATTCGTCAACACTATAATCACACTTATTTACAAGATATACCTTTAGGGCAGGCTTCATTTTTTTTAGAATAAGGGATTTTAAATTTTTCGGTAATTTATTAAATATTTTTAAAGCAAAATTTTGTATACCCTTGTAGATAGTCTGAATTTTAGTTTGTTGAGTTAACACTAAGCTTTTATATCTTGTATGGTGGCTATGCTTTCGATCATTTTCTGCAAACAGTGCAAAATACTTTTTATAAAATAAGATAACTTCAAAAATATTGGTTTTATAGAACATTTTGAACACGTTATTTTAAGTACCTACATTAAAAGAACTGAAAAATAGGAAAATGCCGAGGTCAAGGATATGACGGGGCTTCTAATATGAGCGGGAAATATTCTGGACTTCAGGCAAGAATTAAAAAATAGTACCAACTGCTGATTTTGTTCACGCTTCGCACACAATTTAAACCTGGTGTTGAATGATTCAGTGCAAAATAAATTAGGAATTTCTACGGATTAATTGAGAATATATATTTGTCTTTTAGTAAAAGTTTACCCCGCTGGAAAGAACTCAACAAATCCAAAGAAGAAAACGGATTGATTAAAAAAACATTGAAAAGATTATGCCCTACAAAATGTCTTGTTTTGATTGTCTGAGTGATATAATAGTTATTTACGATATAAGTGGGATAAGAGCTTTATTAACGTACGCATGCGAAATTTGCCCAACGAGTGCGTAGCACGAGTTGGGCAATCGCAAAAGTACGTTAATAAAGCGTTATCACACGTATATTGTACAAATTTTTATCTGCGCCTCTAAATGAAAAAATAAACGGTAATTATTTTTGTCTAAGACTTAATTTAGGGTTTTTTTGACATTTTGACATTTTGACTTTTTTATTTGATTGGTTAAAAGCAGAGAAAAACGCGTGCGTTAATGAACTTCTTATCTCACTCAAAATGAGTGGGATAAGAAGCAGTGGCGGCTCGTGGATGTACAGGAGGGTGAGGCTACATAAGGTTAATTTTGTCTAAATACGAATAAATTCCCACGTCACCCGGGAGGTATTATTCTGCGACGCGTTGACCTTTTTTAAAATGGAGCCGATAGCACTACTAAACCAAAAAATAAACTCTAAAAAACAAAACAAACAAAATATCACATCAAAGACTAGTTTTAATCTTAAACTTAAAATATAGTCTTAAAAAAGTTAAAAATAAATAAATTAATCAAAAAATAAAAATAAAACTAAAAAGTCGACCCCTACCTAAGTATTAAAAAATATAAAATACTATACGTCTATCTTTTAAGATTGAAAATGTATCTATTATTTGGTCGTAAAATTGTGGGTCTGCAGTGAGATTTAAAAGTAATTCTAAATTTTCAAACCGCGTCTCTAATTGAAGAATTATGCAATCTATTATTTCAAAATATAAAATTTGCTTAATAAAAACTGCTAAATCTACCTTAGTGTGTTCCCTACAATAATTAAATAAGAAATTTTACTAATCGAGACAAAAACTATAAAAGATCAGCCAAAATTTTTAAATAATTTAATCTGAATCAAAACAATAACGTGCTCTACAAACGCTAAGAGAAGACTGGCAACCTTCTTTGTCTCCGCTGGCATCCCACCATAAACGGACCACCAATCAGAACAAACCAAGCTAACTAAATATCGCCTCATCTACGGTGTTTATTCGCGAACTTACGGCGATATTTTTGTTGGTGAGTCATTTTCGCTTTCAAGAGGTAAATGGGAGCTTCCGAGGCTGTGAAAATTTCGCCTCTGTCCAACGATGCACGTTAACTTGACGCGCTTTGCGCCTGGATTTTTATTTACGCTTAGTATGATTGATTGTTTTTTTACTTTTTATTGGGTAGAACTGTTGTAAAAATACACTTGTAATAGGCAAAAATATAAATACAAAAAGTCGTTCGTTCCTTCATTTTAAGGGTGAGGCGCGGCCTCAGAGGCCTACCCTGACGAGCCGCCACTGATAAGAAGTTCTTATCTCACTGGCGTAGATAAAATATAACTATAAATGCGTGATGCAATGTTTATCCACATTTATTTTAATTTGCAAATAAAACATCCGACAGAATTGAAGCAAACTCCTTGCAAAAAGTATGAGTAGTAATGATTTTATTTTGCTTCTTGTATACCAAAGCAAAATTTTGGAAAATATTAGTTTAGTATCTAAGTTGCTACAAAGTTATACCGTTGATCTGGGCCGAGTATTTGAATTATTGGGCTTTACAATAGATCATTTTAATACTATTAGAGACGATTTCGAAATATTGCATGCGGAAGCAAACAATTTGACGACCTCGTTGAACATTCAACCAACATTAAAACCTAAGCGCCAAAGAATGGCCAAGACATTTTTTGAGCAAATGACACTAAAATATAATATTATCTAAGAAGATTTGAAATTAAAGTCTTCTACGAGTCTCTTGATATAATAATTAATTAACTCAGAACACGATTTATGAGGTAATATACTTTAGCCAATTAGCAAATTACGGTATTTGTATAATTTTTGGCTCAGATACAACCCTTTTATTATCCATTTTCGTAATTAATTTAGATGGGGTTAGAGTTAAATGAATAAGTTAGAGGATTTCAATTACATTTATGAGGAATTGGAAGTATTTTTAAGAAATATTAAAAAAGAAAATAAAGATAGGAGTCTAAATTTAAAGGTAATTGACAAAAATCTTGCTAAATTCACGCGAATATCAAATGAATTTGGATTATTATTAAAAAAGACAAAAATAGCTGAAGACAAATTATTAAATGATTTAATAAGTAGAATAAAAAATTTAAAAAGCAATATAAACGAAATTCTTAAAGATAGGTTGGCAGTAGCAAAAAGATAGTTTAAGCGGGTTAGATAATAATAGCGTTGTAAATTTGGTTAAAATGGAAGAAAAAATTTATCTTAAGGTAGCCGCAGGGTTATTACCCCTTATGGACAATAGCGAAACCTGCACACAACAATTAACGGTACTGATTTATATTCTGAATTATTAAATGACGAGGGTAAAGTAATGTTAATTATAATTAACGTACTTATAAGTACGTTCTAAAAACAAAACTTAAGGGTTAAGATTAAAGTCGGAATATGGGTCAACCGAGGCTCTTCTTTGTGATATAAAATTACAATTTATATCTAAAAAATGCGCTGCAGCACTTTCTATAGAGTTGCATAATGCAAAACAATTACAAAAATCTGTAGGTGACTTTGGTAAAACTATTTAGGAATTAATGGTTAATTTAACATTATCTCAGTCTGATTGAAAAGATGACGTAGCAAAGACACTTACCAATTCAAACGAAAAACATGCTATAAACGCTTTTGCTAACGGGCTACGCGATAGTAATTTAAAATTTCTTATTAAGGCGCGTAATTTTGATTTATTACCAGACGCGATAGCTGCGGCCAAAGATGAAGATAGTGCTAAACGTTCATCTGCGTCAATATTTAGTATGCGGAAGTATAACAACTTTAGGGATTCCAATTTTAGACAACATAACACACGTAATTTTTATATGCAAAGATCCAACTATAATAAAACTAAAACCTTTTATAACGGGCATCGCAATAATTTTAACAATAATAATTATAATAAAGGTAATTACAACAACAGTCGTGGTAACAATCATAGCAATAATATTCATAGGTCGTTCCAAAACCGGGGTATTTTTATTAGACACAGGTGCATCTAATTTTTCCTGGATCTCTAAATCAGAATGAATGTATAGATTTTAAGAAAAATATAAGTATAAATGGTATTGCAGGTTCAGCCTTTTCAAAAGGTGCAATAAATATTAATTTTAAATTAGGAGAAACAATTGTAAATCATGAATTTTTAGTCGATGAGTTCGATTCTAGTATACAAGGCGTAATCGGAGCAAGAAAACCAGAAAATGGCTTAATTCCGGTAAAATTTTTAAATACAAGTGAAAGAGAAATTCAAATAAAAAACTTTACTCCAAAAACAGAACTTTTAAATAAATTTGAAATTAGGAATTTTAATACTACCAGAAAATCAGTACATAGAGTTGAAAATTTATTAAAATTAATTGCAAAAAATTTGTGCCAAATATGCAGATATTTTTTTATAGAAAAAGACACACTAGTCACCCTTTTGCCACAATCTTTCATTTTTGACCCACAAGCTACTGCTAAATCCATTTTTTTCGTATAATTTGTACAACATATTAAAAACTTTAACCAAAAACACAAACGTAACACAAAACTCACCTGCAAGAAGAAATATAATTATAGCTAGGTACTTACAATTGCACATTAATGTATGCAATAAATAAATAAATGAATACCAATATAGGTACTTACTAAAATCTTCCTAAACAACAAAAATTATTAACATGAATTTGAGGTGGACAATTGACAAATAAGAAAATTTACTAACTGGGGATTATTTTAGTGAATTCCCTTAAATTTAAAAATTAACCAAATAAAACATAATTATGGTTAACCAAGTGTTGCACAGCAAAATTGTCTATTATTGATTAATCCGTAATTTATTTATCTGTTGTTAAACAGTTTTTTATACAACTGGGCCTTAAAAACTAAAAACAAGCTACGCGTCATTCGACATTAAAAAGTGACAAGTTTGTTAATAGCAAAAAATAAGTAAATTACTAATACATATATAAATGTTATATCGTTGATATGAAGTTTGCCTTTTTAAAAAAGGGTATTAGTTACTGGGCCAACTTTATTGATCACAGAATATAACAAGAGTTGAATGTTTAACTTTTCCTCCACAAATACTACCATGGGTATTGAAACACTATATTAATTATTATATATAATCTAATTAAATAATAATGTTAAAGTCAAGTCTACCCCTATTTATAAGCTCTGACAAAAGTAGCCAAGAGTAGGGAAATAATGTCCTTAGTCAGCAAACGCCAGGATTACTAATAATCCGGACATTTGGCATCTGCTGTAAATAATAACCTATTATAATAAACAAAGTAATTAAAATATAAGACAAACATGAAATAAAATAACTAATATCACTGATAACTCTATAGTAAACACTAAACAAAGGGTCTATTGTCCAGAGGGCACCTAACATACATAATCGTTATTGAATTAAAGCGTGTTTATAGATTTTTTATATTACTTATTATTTATTTTTTGCTTTTTAGTCTTAAAATTTAGTTAGTTTGTACATCCGTCGTTAGTTTGTTACATCCGCAATATTCGGCGTGTTTATATGTGCTTTAAATCAAGTAGAATCCTTTCTGCTTTCAGGCATCAAGTCGCTAGGTTGGTGTAAAAGCACACTTATAAATAATTTGTTATACAATTATTGTTTATTGTATATTTAAATAACAATGAGTAAGTACAAAGTACTAGTTACATAATATTGTTTTTCTACTTCTATTATGGAATATGACCGTTCTAATATCACTTTTATCTATGGAATGACATATATTCCGTAAAGTGTTACAGAATGAAATATTCTATCATCTGATGACAGAATAAACACTCGTGGCGACATCTCTGTTTTTGATATCAAACAAATTTTAGACCGATCCAACCTCACTTTCTTCCAATTAAATTATTTGTCTATCGTATTTTTTGGAAACGTAGAAAAAGTATAGTCTGAAACACGTTTGGAATTGCATATTCCCCTCTCGTGAAACCGTCAAACTCACCTTCGGCTCGTGTGACAAACTTGTTACAGAATATACTATTCAATTTAATTATTTAATAGTATATTATACGAGAGATAATGCAGGCTATTATTTAAGAGGATGAGGTTTTCCTAAATCATCTGAATGAATATTGCGCATAATCTTGAGTATAATACTATCCTTTATCTACTCCAATAATCAGATAATTAAATGATTTTCAAAATGAAATAAATAAAATCTGACATCTGTCAAATGGTTAACCTTACTTTTTACGAATTTGAAATGTTATTATAGTCGCCTTTTTCCAATTTAAAACCCGATTGGTTTAAATCACAGTGAATATTGAAATGGGCCAATTACTGATGCTTAACAACGTGAATAATGAGTTTATTTATATTTTTATATTATTATTAAAAATAATATTTTTTCTTTAAAAAAAATAGTATATTATAATAGCTATGTTTTTCATCAAATTTAATTCCGCCTCTGAGCATTCCCCAACTGTGTCTTTGGTTAGATCAATAATTTGGAGACGAGCTTCCCTACAGTCTTTAGGGCGCCTAAATAAGAATAAACTTCAAATATTCACAAAACCCCTCGCATAAAATAATTTTTTTAAGATGTAAATTAATTATTCATATTTTCATTTTTAGTGCATTTTTTATTTTAATTACATTGGTCTAATCGGTTTTTTTTTTCGATATGAAACATTTAAATTTCTACTTATATTTTTTTTAATCAAATACTTTAACCAAGGATTATTCTCTCTAAAAATAAATTAGCAAAAATTACTAATTACCACAGTTATTGGTTGCTGCTTTTTCACTTATACCATGGTTAAACATGGGATACCATGGTATCCCTAACATTTACATCAAATTCTTGTGTAAAATTGTCCCCTGAATCCGAAAATAAATATTAATATTTTTAACGAAGTTCAAAGTGCTGTTTTGCGAACAATTTTTGTTAGATTTTAATAAAATTTAGCGCGGGTTAAAGTTTACATTTACGGTTATTTTCGCTTGTACGAAGTCGTACGAATTCCTAAAAAAAACCTATACTTTTTGTGTGATAATTATCAGCATAGACTTGGCGTACCCCCAATTATAATTAGTGTGCGGATTTTTAGTTGACCTTGGAAGAGTAGTGCTCGTAAATAACCATAGGCGGGTAACACAAATGTTAGCGTACACACAAAAAATCTAATATTAATATGAACATATAACAATAATTATTATCAAATAATTAGATTTAGGTTATTAAAAATAAGGTTTATTATTCGACTAAAATGAGTTTAAAGCAAGTATAACCTATTTTTAATTGTTGTCATCAAATTCATTATAAAAATATTTTTACAATCAATTTGATTACAAAAATTAAAAATACATGTATATTAAAGATAACCAACTATATCAAAAATAACTAAATTTAGCTACAATAATAATAAAACTCCATGATTATTGGCTTTATACTTACATTCTTACATGTAATCATTTTTATAATAAAAATAAACAAATGTTTCTAAAAATGCTTTCTAAAAAATACAATTTGTGGCTATCGGTTGTGTGTTTTATGTGCTCCGATAAATGCAGAGCAATATTGTATTTAAATTGTGATTTATTATCAAAGATTTTTAATAATTTGTAAATAGTGTATGTACAGTAGGGTGTCCGTTATTTCCCAAATTGATTTTTTCTTGGCTATCGCCCCCTAAAATTTTAGTTTATAGCCTAAAAAAATATCCAACATAGATATGCTCTTAATTCCTGAATTAAACCGTGCCGAAATCGTGTTACTTTTCCCATTTAATTAACATGGGATTTTTTGACTTTTTACTTTTAATTTTTTTTTTCAGGAACAAATAAGTGGAAAAATCTACTCATCGAATATTCTGAAAAAAAGTCCTCTTATAAATTTTCGATTAAGTCACTCCGTTAAAAGTTATTCACCGTTAAACTTATATTTCATATCAATTTTGTAATATTTCAAATTTTATTCTAATTTTTGCGTTTTATCACGGTAAAATCGTTAAAAGAAAAGATTAAAATTGTATTAAACAGAGTACTGATGATTATTCATGTGGATTTTATGGCTTGAACTGAAAGTTTAAGCAAATTAATTATTTTTCGAAATTTAAAAGAAATAACGTCCGTATTTGTAGTAAATTCAAAATTCAATTTATCCAGAGTAAATTTTAGTATTTGAATCAATATTTTGTACTGACTTAGTGAATTTTATCCCAATTAACTGAAAAATATAAGTGAAATGGGAATTTATCTTCAAACTTTCACTATTTCGCCTACTGCCATCTATGTGAAGTTGAGCACAATTACTACTTCATCAAATCTAACTTCTTATAGTACACAATCTATTTTACTTCAACATATTTTGATTTGTCATTCCTGTCACAAAGAATACTACAATGGATTTACGAAATCCTATGGTATTTTTGGGTGAACCAACTGACTCTATCAGTGGTAATAAACTACCGACAAATAAGCAAGTGCTAAGATTATTATTTTATCATAGTAGAGTATCTAAAAAAACACTTGCAGAAAGCTACCGACTCGTTATTGATGAAGTGTCAAAATTTTGGAGTAAGGCAGGCATTCCAGTGCAATACAATGCAAGATGTGTAGCGAAATTAGAAAAACTTTACACCAATTACAGAAATGCACAAACAAGTACAAATTTATCAGATGTCGTGAAAGAGTTTTCAGAATATTTAGATAAGTTATTTGATATTACACATGGTGATGCTCAACATACAGTCAGTAATGACGTCTTGAAATTTTTAGACGATCAAAAGACGGTGAGAAAATATCATTTATACATTAATAAACGAGACAAAGATTCCATCGAGTCGATTGGTAAGTTGCTGCTAAAATATAAGTTATAATTAAATTACAATTATTAAGACTTGAAAAAAAAATACTGTATACTTATAAGTAATTAGTAAAATATTTCTTGATTAATTTATGGTATAACTTATTCTAGAAAACCCTATTTTTGAAAAAGACGACAATATCGCGGTGGTCCAATCTATTGATGAAGACGAAATTTGTGTAAACTACGGTGATTCTACAATTACCAATAATCGCTCAACGTCGGGTAACTTATCAAAGTTTTTATTTAAACAAGATTTTTATTTACTCGATAAGAGTAATATTGTAATAATTGTTTTTTATTTATGTTAGATCTGACGTTACCTTCGAGTTCAAAAAGCTTAAGCGAGCAGATTTTGAGCGGTGAAACAACGTCTACGTCTCAGCAAAGCACATCATCAACGTTCGAATTAGAAGGACGCAACTACGAACCAAAACATGAAAGAGGAAGGATAAATATTCTCACTGAAGCTGTCGTTGCGACGTTAGATAGTTGCAGAATTTCCTATAGGAATTCTGTACGAGTGATATCATCAATAGCAACAGCTCTTGGGGTTGATACCACTGATTTAATCCTTAATAAGACTTCATTTAATGAATACAGATCAAAAATCCGCCAGGATGCTGCTGAAAAAATGAAAAAAAGGTTTGGTGACATTGATGTTGGTCCAGCGGTTATCCATTGGGATGGAAAATTGATACCTGATCGTTTATCCTGTGAAAAAGTTGACCGGGTTCCGATAATAGTGAGAAGTACTACTACTGAAAAAATTTTAAACGTGCCTGCACTACCAGATGGAAAAGGATTGACTCAGGCAGAAGCAATTTTTACAGCAATTGGAAGATTGGGGAATTACTGAAAACATTAAAGCAATCTGTTGTGACACTACCGCTTCAAATCTTGGCTGTCGGAATGGAGCGGCGATTCACCTGGAACAAATGTTACAAACCGACCTTTTATATTTACCATTTAGGCACCATATTTACGAGTTAGTATTGTTTTGTGTTTTTACGACTAAAATACCAGGCACAGAGGGACCAGTTAAATTATTTAAGAGCTTTCAAGAAAGTTGGAGTACAGTTGATCAAAGCACGTATAAAAATGGATTAGTTGGTAATAAAATTCCTCGAAAATTGTTAGGTATGGTTGATGAAACGAATAATAAAATTAAAAATTTACGAGTACGATATTGCCTCGTGATGACTATAAGGAGCTCTTAGAGCTATGCCAAATATTTCTTGGTACTATGGATGCCGAAAAAGTTAAATTTTACAAGCCAGGAGCATATCATCACGCCCGCTGGATGTCTAAGGCGATTTATTCACTCAAAATTTACATTTTCCGAGATATTATTGAATTAGATGATAACACGAAAAAAAGTCTTCTGGATATTTGCTTATTTATTGTATTCATTTATGTGCCATTTTGGTTTGAAGCACCTCTAGCGGCGTTGGCTCCAAATCAAGATTTGATGTTCTTGAAAGCTGTGTTTCAATATAAGACGATTGACAAACAAATATCTGAAGCTGTTTTACATAAATTCAAAAACCATCTCTGGTATTTAAATAGTGAGACAGCTGCTTTTTCATTTTTTGATCCAAACATATCTACTTCCATTAAACGTAAGATGATCGAGGCCTTAAAAAAAATGAAAATGACGATTTTGATTCGTTCAAGCGCTATGGAATAAATACTATTAGTGAAATTGCAAGTTTACAGAAAAAAGACCTCGATTACTTTATAAATTCAAATTCGTTGCGATTGTTTGATAGATTCAATATTAGTGGAGATTTTTTGAAGTTGGATGTTGACACGTGGGCTAACAATGATAATTATTTGGAGGGTTTAAGGATTGTTAATAATCTACAAGTCATTAATGATGTCGCCGAAAGAGCTGTGAAATTAACCCAAGAATATATTAATATTTTAACAACAGGAGAAGACCAAAAACAATACTTAATACAGGTTGTGAGTGAGTACAAATCAAAATATCCCAATGCGACTAAAGCTTGCCTAACGAAAGAGATGTAAATGAAGTAAAAATGACAATAAACCAACTGATAATGTGATTGACAGTATAATTTTATATTTTTATCCCACAATGTCCATTTTTAGGTCCATCTGTGTGAAGAAAGGAATATTATTTCCTTTAACATCATCAGTACTCTGTTTAATACAATTTTAATCTTTTCTTTCAACGATTTTACCGTGATAAAACGCAAAAATTAGAATAAAATTTGAAATATTACAAAATTGATATGAAATATAAGTTTAACGGTGAATAACTTTTAACGGAGTGACTTAATCAAAAATTTATAAGAGGACTTTTTTGTAGAGCGTTAAATTTCCTATCAGAATATTCGATGAGTAGATTTTTCCACCTATTTGTTCCTGATAAAAAAAATTAAAAGTAAAAAGTCAAAAAATCCCATGTTAATTAAATGGGAAAAGTAACACGATTTCGGCACGGTTTAATTCAGGAATTAAGAGCATATCTATGTTGGATATTTTTTTTTAGGCTATAAACTAAAATTTTAGGGGGCGATAGCCAAGAAAAAATCAATTTGGGAAATAACGGACACCCTAATGTACAGGGTGGTCCACGTAAGGTGACTCATATACTTATCTCAGAAACTACTGGAGTCACAAAAAATTTGTAAGGAACAAATATTCACGAAGTAAAAATTATTTTTAAAATATTATATTTTCATTTATACAGGGTGTTCGGTTTTCCTAGGGACGATACCAACTTTCTTATTTTCAATGGAACACCCTGTATTTTTTTGCATTTTTGGATTCTTCCCACTCTTTTAGGTATACTTTGTAAATATATTAAATAAGAAAATGTTAATACTTTTTGAGTAAAATTAAGATTTATTAAAATTTTTCTAAATGTAGACACTCGCTAAAAGTTAAAAAAAAACCAACTAAAAGTTATTATTTTTTATATTATGTAGTATCCATCTCTTTAATAATAAGTAAGCTATAAGTTAATTATTATATTTTTTGGAAAATATCATACAGGGTGTTTTCTATGTCCCGTTGAAAATAGCGATTTTATAAGTTTAAAATCTTGTTTTTATTCAATGGAACACCCTATATATTTTTGCATAATTGGATAGAATAAGTAATTACCTTTCATTTTATTATATATATATTTATATATATACCTAAACCTAACAGAAAAAAAAATATTCGCATTTTTCACAATTAGTAGCTTTTTTCCAATTACCTTAGTTAAATTTTCATTATGTGTTTATGTAATGTGAAAATAGATTTATAGATTTTTTAGTTGAAACAAATTGTAATATTGCATTAAAAAACTTTTAGAACGAATAAAAAGGGTAATGTAAAAACTCTAAACATAAAAAACTTTATATAAAACCAAAATAAAAGTGTCGCGACCTGAAATTAAACTGGAGTCGCCGTGGTCTGTGCGAGGTCTGTTTTGTGCTTTGACGCGCAGGGCTGTGCTGTCACTATGAAGAAAACCGATTTAACAAGTAAACAATGCGGAAGATGCAAATCGATACCAAAGGAATTCCTTAAATGTATTAGTTATGCACCTAAGTTGTGCTAAAAAAGTAAAAGTTATCAATGAAAACGTTATGAATTGCTGTCACGAAGGAGAGTACTCAAGAATGTTCACAGCTGTTCACTTTAGGGTATTGAACCAACTGTATTATCCGGTTAAAATGTACTACATATTTAAAAGAGATTTTAAAACACAAAGATGAGTTAATGAATAGCCAAAAATTAACAATAGATTCACTAAAAGAGCTAATTAATTTAGAAAATAATATAAATTTAACTAAAAAAGCTACTACTAAAAGTCAACAAAATAACAAAAATTTTCAAAATAAAAAAAGTGTATAAAATAAAATTGTTAATACCAAAGTTCAGGAAACAAAAGCTTCCACTTTAAATAAACCAATTGTCCCAAAAACAGTCTCTTCCGCTATACTGGAAGCAAAAAGTAAAGCCATATGTGAGCAAATAATTAATTTAACCAAAGTCAGGAGACATTCAAGGAGAAAAAGAAGTTGTTAAAAAAGAACAAACCAAAAGCAAATAAAACTGAAATCATAGGAAATCTAAAAAATTCCACAATATGCTCTCTCAAAGTTGTCCCAAAAAAGGCATTTGCCTATATAAATGACACATATGTTTCCAGACTGCAACCGGAAACAAAAACAACAGATATTGAAAGCTACCTAAAGGAAAGTTTTCCATAAATAGTCTGCAGTTCAGTCACATCCAAATATCCACAGCATTATGTGTCATTTAAGATAAGCGTAAATCTGGGTAATTATGAAAAGGTCATGCGTCCAGAGCTCTGGCCAGAGGCAACCTATGTAACCAACATTGGTTTTACAAAGATGAAATTATGTATTCAAATATCGCGGACGGTGGACTAGTGGTTAGTGCTGCTGACTACAAGCTGGAGGTCGTGGGTTCGAATGGCTGTTTATTTGTGTTTGTCGTATTGTGTAATAGTCCTTCGGAGGGGACTTTAAGCCCGCGGTCCGTTCCTACCCCTAACCCGCTCAAGCCATTCAGTTGGCTTCTGGGTGGTAAGGGTGGAACTAAAAGAGCACTTTTGTCTTTTTTTTGTATACAAGGTTACACCTTGCTTAGTAATTTCTCTAGGTCTAAACACATGCATGGCGGTGTATATATCTACACATATAAGCCAATTTTGTAGACCAATAAAAATTTTGTATGACTATTCTAATGAAATTAACCATGAGTTTTGTGGGCTAGAGTGCGACTTGTTAAATCTGATTATGATTGTTATCTATAGATCTCCTGATGGTGATTTTAGTGCTTTCCTGGAGGCAAGTTCCAATATTCTGAACGTTTAATTTTTTTTTGTTGGTGACTTTAATATACATGTTAATAAAAATAGTACAAGTAAGAAAGAATTTATGGATTTAATAACCTCATACAATTTTTCAACCATAATTAAAAATAACACAAATGCCCACAACTGTGTCGATAACATCTTGACTACAATTATAGCAGAAGAATATTTGTCATCTGATATTGTAGAATTGAATTTATCGGATCATTATGCACTTACTCTAAAGTTTAATCTCCAACTTGAGACTAATATGACTTCACAAAAAACTGCAAGACCTATTACTCAACTAGGCCTCTTTAAACTATATAGGCATATAGAACAAGTAAATTGGAGCTTTATTTCAGAACCATCCATTTGCATCGAAGATAGATTTAAATACTTTCTTGCAATACACACATACTTGATAATATTAAAGGATATAAATTTCACTACAGAAAAGAATTAAACTTGACCAAGAAACTATCAAATGACTCTTTAATAAAAAAAAAATAACTAACGCTTGCCAAGCAAGTTAGAAAATTATAAACAAAAACCGACCCAAACAAACCACAAATAACTGTTGTAACGTATCCCCAGATGATTTTAATAGTTATTTTGCTAATGTTCCCCATAATATAGTAAATTCCTTAAATAATCCTTCTAATACACACGAATACTATGAGAGCTTTCTTGGAAATATTACTAGTCCCAATTTTAAGTTTTCTGAATTTACCCTTATTGAGATAAAAGAAATTATTCAAAACTTAAATAATTCTACAAGTCTTGATTTTTACCACTTAAATTCTAAAATTCTAAAAACATTACTAAATTTAATTATTGTTCCTTTAACGAAGCTTATTAACACTGACAAAAGCTACTTTTCCATCATGCTTAAAAATATTACGGGTGTTACCTATACACAAAAAAGGCTGTCATAATAACCCTGGTAACTATAGACCAATATCTATAACCCCTATTATAAGTAAAGTCATAGAAAAAGGCCTTAAAAAACAACTTGAATATTTTGCATTTGAAATTATTTAATGACTGCCAATATGGATTTAGACCGGGAATGTCCACAACAATGGCAATTAATAATTTATTAAAGTTAATATACGAATCGTTTGAGAGCCGTAGCTATACTGGAGTTATGTTTTGTGACATATTCAAGGCTTTTGATTGTGCTTCCATTGATGTTCTTATGGCAAAACTTGGTAGGTATAATTTTGGAAAAGTTCCTTGTTGCGCTCATACATGACTAATAGACATCAATATGTAATATTTAACAACAAACCTTCAACGTTATTACCTATTAATATGGGAGTGCCGCAGAGATGTCCCTACCTACCGAAATGTACTTTGCAGGCTAACTTTGTCCTTTTTGCCGACGATACTACTGTCGCAATTTGTCACCGAGATATTAATAACTTAAGAACATCAATAGAAGAGGCCAAAGCTACTGTCAATCAGGCCAATTCACTAACGTTAACCACTAGAATCAGTGGTTATCGGGCAATCCGGCCAATCAGGCCGATTAAATATAACGATAAACACTGATTCTAGTGGCTAACGTTAACAACTTATCTTAGTGAATTGGCCTGAATGACTGGTTTTTTTCTAACGCTTTGTGTCTTAATAATGAAAAAACTACTACAGCCGTTTTTTTACTTAAAACTGGAGAACATTTGGAGATTTCTGGTGTCAAATTCCTGGGTGTTTATGTGGACAACGAGTTGTTGTGGGAGGAGCAAACGAATAATGTTGCACATGATATGTCAAGGGGGCTCAACGTAACCTTAAATATATATATTCAATTGACCGGTCAATTGACCAAAATAAAATTAAATAAAATATTAAAATAAATATTACTGTGATTTATTTGTACTTAATAAATAGGTACATAAAATACGTTATCAAATTTTTTTTTTATTATAAAAGTTATGTCCATCTTTAAAAACGTTTGTGCGGCTTTAAAAAGTTATGTTTCGCTATTAAAAAAGATATGTCCCGCTCTAAGGGCAAAGCGCTGAGTCCGGCCTAGCAACCCCTCGACTCGGGGAACCACCAAATTGTAAATGATGTATATTGCACGATCGCAAAAATTTTGAGATTCACGGGTAATCGTTGATACCTAAATAAAATGCTGCAAAAATTAAATATATTTTATTATATTATTATATATATATAGGTAGCGGTCAATTGACAGTCAATTGACTGGTCCCCAACTATATATATATATATATATATATATATATATATATATATACACTTCGCATCAAAATTAACGCACCACTAAAATTTAGCACAATTTCATAGTTAATTTTCTCGCAAACTGCTTAATCGATTTGGACATTTTTTTTTAAATTGCAGCCTAAATCTTCAGGAATGACTCTGTGAAACAACTTTTCATTTAAATCAAAGTTTTAGGCATATACAGGGTGTTTTAAAATAAACCAGTTTGTTGTCTAATTTTTGTCGCATCCTGTGAGACTTTCCATATGCACCAATAGATGCCTGTTCTAATCAAAACATATCCCCATCCTTTCTGAACATTTTGTTTTTTTATTCAAGTTTCTAGCTCAGTTATTTAATGAAATAGTGAATTTAATGTCAAATGCATTTATTTGAGATTATTGAAGAAAAAATTTAATTTTCTCACAAACTGCTGAATCGATTTTGACATTTTTTTTTTAATTGCAGCTTAAATCTTCAGGAATGACTCTGTAAAACAACTTTTCATTTAAATCGAAGTTTTAGGCATACACAGGGTGTTTTAAAAGAAACCAGTTTGTTGTCTAATTTTTGTCGCATCCTGTGAGACTTTCCATATGCACCAATAGATGCCTGTTCTAATCAAAACATAGCCCCATTCTTTCTAAACATTTTGTTTTTCTATTCATGGTTTTACCTCAGTTATTTAATGAAATACTGAATTCTTGAATAATCTAAAATAAATGCATTTGACATTAAATTCAGTATTTCATTAAATAACTGAGGTAAAACCATGAATAAAAAAACAAAATGTTCAGAAAGGATGGGGCTATGTTTTGATTAGAACAGGCATCTATTGGTGCATATGGAAAGTCTCACAGGATGCGACAAAAATTAGACAACAAACTGGGTTCTTTTAAAACACCCTGTGTATGCCTAAAACTTCGATTTAAATGAAAAGTTGTTTTACAGAGTCATTCCTGAAGATTTAAGCTGCAATTTAAAAAAAAAGTCAAAATCAATTCAGCAGTTTGTGAGAAAATTAAATTTTTTCTTGAATAATCTAAAATAAATGCATTTGACATTAAATTCAGTATTTCATTAAATAACTGAGCTAAAAACTCGAATAAAAAAACAAAATGTTCAGAAAGGATGGGGCTATGTTTTGATTAGAACAGGCATCTATTGGTGCATATGGAAAGTCTCACAGGATGCGACAAAAATTAGACAACAAACTGGTTTATTTTAAAACATCCTGTATATGCCTAAAACTTTGATTTAAATGAAAAGTTGTTTCACAGAGTCATTCCTGAAGATTTAGGCTGCAATTTAAAAAAAAAATGTCCAAATCGATTAAGCAGTTTGCGAGAAAATTAACTATGAAATTGTGCTAAATTTTAGTGGTGCGTTAATTTTGATGCGAAGTGTATATACCCAATCGGTATTATTAACTGCATATCATGCATTAGTACATGCTAAAATGTCATATGCTATTTTAATATGGGGACACGCTGCCACGGCTTCCCATGTTTTTAAAATTCAGAGAAAAGCTATTCGCATTGTATACAATATTAAATACAGAGAGGATGTTCGATCTTCATTTATAAAATTAAGGGTGTTGACTTTTCCATGCGCTTGTAGATATAATTATAACATATAAAAAACATATCGGACTACTATGCACGTAACAGGAGTTTCTAGAAAATGACTTCTAATAAATTTTATATTTGTCGGAGAATAGACATTAATTTAAGCGTGTTTAGTTTATAAGTTTATTAAAATAACAATTTGGTAAAATTAGGAATAGGTTCTCATGTTGTTTATCATAAATTAGACTTAAGAAATAGATTTTAGGGAACAGTTATTTAGTCTGCAGTCCGATAAGGATGCATTAGTGAAGGTGATGACTAACGATCACCAAACGTAGCCACGGTCTCGTGGGAAAGTAAAGATAAAGATTCACAAAAAGGTGGAAATGTACTCACCCTCGGGGGGATGAGATTCATTCTTAATCGGGCAATAAGACAGTAAAGACGCGTGTAAACCCGGAGACCGCGGATTCGTATAATCGTTAGTTTCATACTTTAATTTACTTTGTGCGTATAATCTTTAGCGTCTATCGTTTTGTCTAGTTAGATATTCGTAATTAAATGTACTAATTGTCGAGAATCAGTGTTTGATTGTTGTGAATGATGTCCAAGTCCAAGTAACGCGGCCCCGAAAAACACCGATTCGACATATTTATGTTCTATTTTGTATATATTTTACATGGTTGTATTACAATAGTTATAAGTTTTTTATTATTATATTATTTTTACTTATTCTGTAATAAAAAATTGTAGTTATACTGGGTGAGTCATTTAACTTTGAAATATCTCAGTTAATATGCATTTTACGAAAAAATATTTAAAATAAAAAATAAATGATTCGAGGGGGGAAACAATCAGTACTAAAATTGGTCCTCATATATATATACTCTCTCCTTATAGGGGGAACAGGATAATTGGTGGAGATTTTGAAGGGGTAGCGGGTGTTTTTTCATCTTTTTGGATGAGTTATCACATCCTGAAGTCCTGCGCATATATTATGAAACACCCTGTATATAATATATATCTAATGGTAAATATAATATTAAATTAATATTAATATAAATTAATATTACCTTATGGTAATATAAGTCTCAGTTCAAATACAATACAAAAAAAGTATATACAAAAGTGCTCTTTTAGTTCCTAAGAAATCCCAGAAGCCATCTGAATGGTTTGTTCGGGTTAGGGGTAGGAACGGACCGCGGACTTAAAGCCCCCTTCGAAGGACTAATACACAATAGGACAAACAAAAATAAACAAACATACCAATGTGGAACCTCTCGGCTTGTAGCAGGTAGCACTGACTACCGTAGCACACTGGTTCGTTGTGTCCAAAAAACCCCTAAATTTATTTTATCCAAATGATTCAAAATGGGTTATTTTATAATCCTAAATAATAATAATAATATTATTAATAAATGTCTTTATTTATTTTTTAAATTTCTGAAATTACAAAATTTACATATCTGGGCGAAGTTCAGATAGATAAAAAAAATTATCCCCTGCTCTACCACTTAACCCATATATATATGAAATTTTCAGGACTTATAGGCTAATATATGTATTTTTATAAACAAATAAAACAACCTTTTTTTTATTTATTTTTTCATTCTTTTTTTAATCATTGAAATATACAATTAAAATTTTTGATAAAGTCTCCCGCATTGAAATTTTTTTTCAGGATATGAAACCTTAACATCCAGTAGATGTAACCATGAAAAAAAAACTTGATTATTTGATAGAGACTTTATCAAAAATTTTAATTGTATATTTCAAAGATCAAAAAAAGAATAAAGAAAATATAAATATAATGGAATAAAGACTAATGACAACTAATGATTGATATATTAAAATTTAAATTCTATTACCAAGTGGGGGGTCCACTTCACATGATCTGGCTCTTTTATAAAAAACTATAACTCAATACCACATATCCATTACTTACAATACAAAAAAACTAAATTTCATTGAAACAAAAACACAGTAATTCTTTTACATTTAAGTCTAGTAATGAATACAAGAAGCTATTAGCTTCCACTTTTTCATCCTCCCAAAGCACATTAGGCGCAATAAAATTTGAATAACTGAACATCAAATAAAGAACCATTTTTAATATTTTGTTTAAAAAATCGGCCGGTGCTGTGTTTAAAGTATATATAAGAGTCTTTAAAAGGATATTTTTTTTTAAATAAACCTAGGGTGTTTTTTGCATAGCTTTTCTAATTAATAACGTTTCTTTGCAAATATTGGACCGGCAAAAAAAGCTTTACAGAGCTTTGCTTCGGGAATGTTACCACCTCAATGTTGAATGTGCAAACTGCATCAAAAGCGATTTTTTTCGTAAATATCATGTTTCCACTAAATTTTTAATTAACGTATAATTAAAAATACTCAAGCCAAATATTATAATTACAAAATTTACTAGGTACCTAAAGAATAACATTAAAACAAGTTAAATTATTAAAAAACTACCTTTAATCTCTAATTAAAATACCTTACCCATAACAAATAAAAATAGTGCAAAATGTATTACCTGATTGCATTATTTAATATTTTAAATAGCCGATTTAAAAAAATATATTTAGTTTTATTTTACGTGGTGAAATACGGCAAGTTGTGTGAAATATTGTTTAGAATCGGTTGCTCTTTAGATCAGGGATTAAGAGAAAGCTATCTACATATAGGGAAGGACAAATTATGTGATGTAGTTGAATAAATATACAGGAGATTTTTACCAAATTTCAATAAGAAAAAAAGAGGCAGTCTCGTTCTTCAACTCGTGTCAAGAAGTTTTCTCAAATTATGTGATGCAGTTGAACAAATAAAGAGGTAAATTTCAATAAGAAAAAAAGGGACAGTCTCGTTCTTCAACTCGTGGTAAGAGGTTGTCTCAACGGTCGGCTAACGCTAATTCTCCACAGTAGAGAAAGCAAAACAATCTCAACCCCAGAAAAACGAAGCTTAAAATAATCCATCAGTTAACTTAATGATACAAACAAAGCAAACACAATGAAATAAACATTAAAATAAAAATTATAAAAAGTGCGTGTGGTCCGGTTAAAACCCAAAGTGCAAACGTCGAAAAACGATAAGCTTACCTGGCTTACCAGCACAATAAACGCGGGCCGATAGCGCTAAAGCGAACGGTTGAGGCCAAGGAACAACGGACGTTAAGGACAATCCAATTCAAGTCTAATTAATACAGCCTAATTGCATGACCTAATAATAATAATACCAATATTCTAAACTCAAAACAATAAACTCTAAACGTTAAAATTTATTCCAAACGCATACTTCGCATCAGTAAATTCCAAGAAACCTATCTGGTAATCAGGTAAAAAAAACCTATTCCCAACAAGGAAAAAAGTGTCGAGTAAGACGACTCATAAATTAACACATAATAACATGGATAAAAAAGACAGACAAAAAGCCAAGACTAGTCCCCAAATAAACACTCGAAAAAAATAAACACCATAAATCTTAATAAAGTCAATCCAAACTAAACATAGAAATTGTCAACACCGATCACTAAGTAGGCATAATTAAAATGCCACCAGTCGGAAACTGCCTACCAACTAGACAATAGTCCGAACAGGTCAATAATAGAAAGTGCACACGCATTAAGACAAAGACTGAACATCACACCAGAACACACATAGAGACATTCAGACAAGGGTTTTAATGTGTCGGAAAAAAGCCGGAAAAATTGGGAAGAAATTTTTTTTTTCGTTTTTTTTCCCAGGCCTTGGAAAAATTGTCTTTTTTTTCAAGCGGCCATGATATACAACCTTATATGCCTGTATAGAGATAGTTGAAGTGCGTCTTTTTCATTAGCGGCAGACAAAAAACTCAAAAAAGCCTAGGGATAGAAGTAAATCCATAGGTGTCTCAATAGACGTCAAATAATAAAATTAATTTAGAATTTCATACAAAGCAATCACGTTGTATTAATTATATTAATTATAATCGCACGGAATATTTAGTGATTATTTATTAAATTTTAATTGAAAGAAATAAAGAACAACTAGTTTATTAGTATAATATTATGATGATAGACGAGTTGCCAATGTCGGAACTCCAAACAAATGTCAGTACGTCAAAATTAATTCAAGCGCAGCATTTTGACAGAGCAGGGTTTATTTTTAGTTTAGGCTTTGTTATCTATGGTTTAGGATATTTATCGGCATTGTAAGTAAGGGTTATAAGTTTTTTTAGTTTTTATCAATAATTTCTAATGCTTTTAGCCAAAATTTTATACCACATGAGTTAAGAGTAAATAAAATAATTTCATTGCTTATCCTATTTATATTACGCCCTTGAAAAAAAAATTGTATATGTTATTTGGAGTAGAAGCTCTTTTTGTGCTTCGTACAGTTGCCTGCCTCAGCTACGCTTCGGCCGTCAATCTCTGTACTCACCACAAAAAGAGTCGCTTCTACTCCTTATGACATAATCTACTATTTTTGGGAAACATTTAATATTTTTTTTTGAAAATATACACATTTGAAAAAAGTAGCAATTAACAACTTACATTATTTTAAATAAAAAAAATTCTTTATTACAAAAAAAATAAAACTAAACATATTAACAAATTAAATTTAAGAAAATAAACGTAAACGTGAAATATAATGTCTGTTGGGTTTTTTTGTTGCCAAAAGTCCATTAACCCTTATGTGCACGGAAAGGTGTACCTTTTTAATTTTTGTTATGCAGTAACTTATTTAATTTTATTTAAAAATGGTACATGTTTTATGACATCTTAACATTTACCTTACGTAGAAATTTTTTATTTTAATCCCAAACTTATTATCCCATTTAAGCACAGATAGGTACATTCGTACCTGTATGTGTTTAAGTTGAAAATTAATAGGGGGGGGGAAATAAAAACAATAATAAATTCACAAATTTAAAAATTCACAAATATATATATATACAGTTCATAAGTGAAACATTTTGTGATGGTTTGAGCATGTTCATCACATATTGGGATTTTGCAAACGCTGCAACATTTTCTAGTTTTTCTTTGCTTTTTATTTTTGTTTCGGCAAATATAGCATGATCCCACTACTGGTTTAGGGCCTTTAGATTCTTGAGGTTCATTTTCCATAGCAAATGATGACCCTGGTGGTACCAGGATGCCCCATCATCGATTATAGTGAATTTTTGGTAGAAAATATATTTACAACATTTGGCATTTGCGAGCGTTTTCCAATATTAACCATTGCGAGGCTGCATCCTAAATCTTAATAAAAAGTTCTTCGGCTATGTGATGACGACATAATTCCCTTTGGCCCTTCATGTCTTCAAACACTTTATAAAACCGAATCAATACTAAAATATTTCAATGCGTTGAATTTAAACCAAAATAAACAATTCCACAGATTTTTTTTTATTTCAAAGCCATTAATTCTTTAGAGAGATATACTAACCTAAACACAAAACATTAAACAATTCCAAAAACTTGCTTTCGCAAAACAAAACATGTTTTCTAGTATAAGGTACAATTGTACCTATCTGTGCGGTATCAGTATATTTATTCTCTATGCACATAAGGGTTAAGAATATTTAACTAAAAAATAATTAATGATTTATAAAGTTAAATTACAAAATTATAATTTTATAAATCGAAGTGTTAAATAAAAGTTATGTTAATACAGCACCGAATTTGTTTTTTTGCGGCCGGTAGAATATTTTTACTGAATTAAAATAAAAGGAATAATTATTATAATCATAATATTATATGATTATAATCAGCGTCGGAAATTTACTTTTTTCTCGATATCAGTGTACGTAAAAATTTTCGGAAAAACTGACTTTTGCATTTTTTTCCGAGAAAAAAACGGCTTTTTTCCGCCGGATCAATTTTTCCGCAAGTTGCGATCCTTGACCAACCCCACCGTTACGCCCACCTTACAGACTTAGAACGTAAAACAGAGGCATACTTAAAGGACCACTCACAAAACTTTTTCTGGGTAGGATTGGAAACAATAATATCGGACGTATTTAACATCGTAATCGAATACATTACGAACAGGGGGGGATGGGAACACATCAGCACCCACAAAAACCTTATGCGGGAAGCTACTGAAAAACGGTACCAACTTCCGGAATCCGACCCGGACAGCGACACTTACACTGACGAACAGGAAGTAAACCAAATAAATGGGGTTATTAGTAATAACTTATTACTAAAGCCCAGGTTGATGAGGATTCCGGATTGTACTTGGTTTTCAGTCAGTTCAATGTCCTCCAAAAACCAACCTATTCTCCCTTCTTGTCCCGCACTGGGCTTATGGACGGCCCGGCGACAAAATTCCGGGAATGGTCTTAACCATCGACATCGTCATTCACGACCTCCTAGGAGAGATCTACCAGCCGACGTAAAAATTCGGATCCAACAAACACAGGTAATGCTGTGCGGGATACGTAAGAGAACGGAAAGGGGAAATAGTCCCAGGGAGATCAGTGTAAGGCGATGCCGATGGGGCCTGCCACTCCCCATACTCATCACTCATAAGAAAAAAAAGAGGTAAACTACAGTAAGCCTAACTTTTTAAAACTAAGACTGGTTGAAGGGTGAATTTATTATGGTATCTGAGAATTCCAGTTGTAAACGTAATAGTGGAGGCAGGCCTGGCAAAACGTTTTTGGAGTATGGAAGAAGTGCACAACACTACAAAGTACGAAGTGCGTAGAACTTGCTCCCAAGAACTCATCAATGCAGCTGCCTTGTGATCGCAAAAAAAATGAAAATGTTCAGTAGGGGAGCGCCGGGAGGGTTTGGACACTGGGAGGCATTGGACACATTCATAATTACCGCCTAATTAAAGAAAGGGTGAAAACAGAAACGTAACTAAAAGCGCATTTGAACGTCCCTGATATCTGTCTAGAAGCGAAGCAATCACGTCTTTTCGTTTCGCGGCACTGCCATTTTCCTATTTATCCACGTGTTCATTCCAATATTACCAGTTGTAAACTCTGCTTTTAACAAACTAATTTTGAGATTTTTTGGTTGCTTGATTGATTACCAGTATAAGGAAAACTTT
This sequence comes from Brassicogethes aeneus, assembly GCA_921294245.1. Lineage (NCBI taxonomy): Eukaryota > Metazoa > Arthropoda > Insecta > Coleoptera > Nitidulidae > Brassicogethes > Brassicogethes aeneus. Next base: position 49,170,304 of record OV121133.1, read on the forward strand.
AAAAAATATAGGGTATTGTTACTTTGAAAATGTATATACATAATTTATAATATTTTGGGTTTTATTAATCGAACTACGTTGCGGGAGGGTATGGACGACCGTCCAAAGAAGTCGTTGTAGATAGCTATAACGTGAAATTTTAAAAAAAAACAAGTGGCTTCCAACCACAGCATTTGTGTCATATGAGGAAGTGATTTTGAAACTATCAAATCCTTTAACAGACTGAAGTGTCAGATATGGACATGATATATTTTAATGTTCATGTTACCGAGTACAGCTTACGTTAATGCTAAAGTTATTGATTAATAAACAATTTTTTACTAAATATTTTATTTGTTTTTAAAGTGTTTTTTGTCAAACAAATGTTTTGCATAATATATTTGCTTAATTATTGTTTGTCCAAATCCTCCCCATCGTTGGGGAGGGTTTGGACATATTACATTAAAAAAATATAAGTATTTATTTCATGCCTATGTCATGTTTTTTCAAAAAACAAAAGAAAACTGTATGTAAGAGACTGACTACAAAATTTTAGTTATTTTTTATACATGTCCACGCCATAATTATTTATTTAAATATTGTCCAAACCCTCCCGGCGCTCCCCTACTGGATCCTGATTCTGCGTTAGCCCTATCAGGGCTGGCTCACTTGTCCAAATATCAATATTAAGTAATTAGGAAGGCGATAAAGGAAACAGGCTACAATATATTTCCAAGCTATGTAAAAGTACTGGAAGCTAAGAAGAATTGCTATCCAAAGAACATAGAAATATCTGAAACCTCGGCTAAAGTTCCATTGCAAGATTTACTTGACCATACAGTAACAAGAATTTTCTAAGCGCATTCCGGATGTCAGACCTGGCCACAAGAAGTTGTTCTTCAAATAAAATGGGGAATGGATGGGGCTTCTGGTCAAAGTGAATTCAAGCAAAGTTTTCAGACGAGACTAGCGTTGCATCTGACTTCTTTGGTTCCTTTAACGATCACAGCGGCCGGCACAGACATTTGGAAGAATACGCGTCCATCCTCAACGAACTATTTTTGAGCCCTACGTTTTCAGTACAAAAAGGAAACCCCCGAACTGACCAGACTTAAGAAAAATCGCGTTGACACTGAAATCTCGGAATTATCCGACACTACATTTTACCATGATCGACGGCAAGGTTGCACAAGTGGTTACCAATACTCCATCTACAAGTAACTGCATTCTGTGTGAAGCTAAACCTTCTCAAATGAATGATTTGTCTAGGATAGTTGGCTCGATTTCAAAACAAAAGGCTCACGAGCAGGGATGGGTAGGTAGAAAATTATACATATTCTACTGTAAATTCTACGCGTAGAATATGTATTTTTTACACCAACCTATTTTCTACACTACAAAATGCATAAAATTAATCATTTACGCGTAGAATATGTATTTTTTACACCAACCTATTTTCTACATTTTCTACACTACAAAATGCATAAAACTAATCATTTGTTTAAAATGTATTAATAAATAGGTAATTCTGTTTTTTTAATTTTTTATATTTCCTTGTTATAATAATTTTACATTCACGACTACTTTCGGTCATTCATTTAAACAATTAAAATTACATATAATATGCAACTCATGATACATCAACATATTTCTAATATGGGGCAAAACACCTCAAGTGTTCCCACCTAAAAATGATATTGTCTCCGATTTTAACAAAACTTTGCCAAATGATTGTCCTATTAGACTACCTTAATTTTCCAAATGGGGGGCAAAAAGGATTAGCGGGTTGCAGAGATACAGGGGCCTGTGTGGATTAATTGGAGAGGGTCAATACAACTTTTAAAATTATTTTTATATAGAAATAAATGTATTTTTCGATGGGTTTAAGTCAAAACAGCACAAGCGCTAAATTTTTTTTTAGAAGAAGGTCGATAGAGAATTTAATTCTCTATCGACCTGCAGGTACATGTACTTCTAACAAATTTAAAATTTTTGGCGCTTGTTTCGTTTTGCCTTAAACTCATCGATTTTATTGCAATAGTTCAAATTAATAGCAATTAAAACCCATGTTTTGGTTTTTGTAGTCGAAAAAGAAAAATGTAGAAAGTAATAAGTTGCTCTTACTCTGAATAAATTACATGTGCACGTAAATGTAAATAAGTTCTACTATTTAATGCAATTGCAAGTGTCTCACAATTATAATAAACATTTTTCATGTAAACTTTTTACAGAAACAGATTTTGGTATTTCAGCCGAGTGGCACTTTAATGCAACAGCACACGGTAAAGGCCTCTGTGATGGCATTGGTGGGAATTTAAACAGACTCAATGCCCGTGCAAGTTTGCAGAAAAATCAAAAAATCCCATTCTAGATGCCAAAGATTTGTATGAACAGGCTCAAAAAAGTTTGAAAGAAACAAAAGTATTTTCATTCTGAAAAATATCATATGAAAACAGCAGAAATTCTTAAAAAGCGATTTGATTCTGCAAAATTAATTCCTGGGACACAGAAATATTACTCATTTGTTCCTAACGGAAAAGGAATTTTGTACTTTTCCCAAAAATAAAAAATAGGTAAAGTGTTCAATAAAAAGTTTACATGAAAAATGTGTATTATTATTGTGAGACACTTGCAATTGCATTAAATAGTGGAACGTATTTACATTTACGTGCACGTGTAATTTATTCAGAGTAAGAGCAACTTATTACTTTCTACACTTTTCTTTTTCGACTACAAAAACCAAAACATGGGTTTTAATTGCTATTAATTTGAACTATTGCCATAAAATCGATGAGTTTAAGGCAAAACGACACAAGCGCCAAAAATTTTAAATTTATTAGAAGTTGGTACATGCACCTGCAGGTCGATAGAGAATTAAATTAAATTAAGACCTTCTTATAAAAATAAAAAAATTTGGCGCTTGTGCTGTTTTGACTTAAACCCATAGAAAAATACATTTATTTCTATATAAAAATAATTTTAAAAGTTGTATTGACCCTCTCCAATTAATCCACTAAGTAGTAGACCGAGCACCGCTGCAATAGGTATACTAGTAGCTGCTCGCCGCACGGTCCCTACGCGGTTCAACCCTTATTTTTTTCGACTTATTCTTGGGATCCCATCTTCATATTACATCAAAATTTAGGGAATTGAAAAAGCTTTCTTTTGATATTAATTTTAAAAAAATCAAATCTGTCGCATTTCGAGAAAAAAACAAATATATTTTTAAAATCGTTTTTTTATAACCAAAAAATTTGTTCTCGCTTTCGAGACCATTTTTATCGTAAAGCGTGGAAAAAATGCTATACGATATGTTGATTATCAATTAAAAAAAAATTATTATATACATGAATATTTCGACGTCTTTTAAGCGTACGAGAAAAAAAATGAATTTTCAGGCCCCTGTATCTCTGCAACCCGCTAATCCTTTTTGCCCCCCATTTGGAAAATTAAGGTAGTCCAATAGGGCAATGATTTGGCAAAGTTTTGTTAAATTCGGAGAAAACATCATTTTTAGGTGGGAACACGTGTGTGAACAAGTACTTGAGGTGTTTCGCCCCATATATGTGTTAAATGTAAAAAGCTTTAATTAATATAATATATATTATATTTAAATTATTTATTTTTAACTTAAATTTTAAACAATGATTTTGTAGTACCCTTTTTTAATTCTATTGTTTATTGTCTCAATTTTTTTTTTACTTTTTAAATGTTAGACTAAAAAATGAAATATTATTAACTGCAACTTTGTCTGTAGTTTACCTGATGATGGTCAAGAACGACCGAAACTAGTCGCGAATGGAAAATTATTATAGTAACGTACTGGTTTTGGTTGATTTTGATCACCTTCACACACCTCGTCCAAAAACCCAACTTTTTGGTTTTCTTTTTCCACTAGCCTTGCTACTTTGTCTAATGGAATTTCATTTTCTTCCTCATCCTCACTAGCTTTCACTGTGTCATCTGAATTTGACAAAATTTCACTTAAATTTTCAGCTTTTCTTTTTCTGCAAACATTCCGGTGTCCTCTTAAGTCTTTTCTTAGCAGTATTTTTTAAAATTTTGCTTCAATAATTACATAAACTTGAGTTTCTTCCGTCAGCCTTAACTTGTTGAAAATCATATTTTTTCCAAAAGTCGTGTTGAGGTCTTACAGCCATTTTAAAGTATGTATTTTTGTTAAATTACAATACTTACCGTCTAAATTAAAACAAATAATAAACAGTCAACAAGTTTAGTGACGCGATGCACCATGTTTTTATATTTACGATTCGCTATTCGCGTTGAACTTCTCCGAAAAACTTTAGGAGAAGTCCCGCCGTCGCGCATGCCATCTTATCGCAAACGTTTATAAATAGTCAGAGGATCGTGAAAAGTAGTCGCTAATGATTTATGTCCGATTTTATTTTTATATTTCATTTTCTACGCAATATTTTACATTTTCTACGTAATACTCTAAATTTTCTACGAAATTTTCTAAATTTTCTACGTAATTTTCTACATTCCTGTAGAAAAATAATTTTCTACGTGTCGTTACCCAACCCTGCTCACGAGCTAGGAATATCTACGTTACATGCAAGAATCAGGTTCATGGAATTCATTTTGCATCTCAGCTACACTGCCGTGCTTAATGAAAACGCCGTAACCAACAATTTTGCAATTTTCGGTTTACGGCATTTTCTACTAGAAAAATGAATTTGAGTACCGGGGATAGACGCAGGATGAATTGTTCTAGTAGAAAATGCCGTAAACCAAAAATCGCAAAATTGTTGGTTACGGCGTTTTCATTAAGCACGGCAGTACAACCTAGACTTCAAGGAAACCGGAAACCGGAAACATGTCCTTTGAAAGAGAAAAAACTCGTTCTAGACGAGTTTTGGAAGAAAATCAGTCTACGTGTTGCTGTAGTGAAACACGGCTCAGGAACGACAAATGATTTTGGTTAGTTCGGACCCATTTAATACACATTATTATACATTTACAAACCTAAAACCGCAATTTAAGAAAAAATACTTCCATTTAGTGATAAAGCTTTATAATTACTTTTATAACTCCTTTATATTATGTGACTGTAGATACAATAAATAAGTTGAAAACCCCTTTTGGTTTATTTTTAGTCTATTTTTAGTCAATAAATAAAATGCGTGATTTAAAATACCATTTACGATAAACTTCTTGTTATGTACTCGAAATCACTCAAAATTCTTTAAAAATATTAATTATTTACAATAAACTCCTTGTTATGTAGTAAAAATTGTTTAAAATTGAATAAAGTACCTATTATATACTTAAGAAAATATTAATAATATCAAATCGACAACTTTTCCATTGTATTTAGCACCCCCATTTACATATAGTTTCATAAAAAAAATTGTCAGTTTAAACCATTAAGTAAATGGCTATGATTTTATACTTTTACGAATGTGAATTAAAATAGTATATTGTGTCTCAAGGGCAGAAAACTAGCTTAAGCAGCCCGCGGCTATTAAATGCCCGAGCGAGCGAAGCGAAGCGAGGGCAGTTGATAGCTAAGGGCTGCTAATGCGTTTTCTGAATGTGTGACACACATCTGTTTTTCGCGTAGCATCAAACAATTTTTTTTTTTTTAATTTTATTAACACGTATAATCTTAATTTTATAAAAAAAACTTTAGTAACAATTTTATTTATTGTTGTAATTAATGTTAATTATGCCTGAGCACAATTGTGGATAGTACCAGAATTTAAAGGCTTATTTCTACACAAGTTGATGTTTCATTAGAATTATCTGTATAAACTAGTATTTTATTCAGTTGATTAGAAATATTTAACACTTCAATTGTGTTATTTCTGCCAGTACTAGGCTGGTGTTCTTGGTTTGTCAGGATTGTGAAATGTTAATCTTATTAGCTATGCAGTCATCGATAAAGCCTTCTGCAACTGCCGAATACCGCCAACCCCCATGTTTTTTAAGTGTCAGCAAATCACTCTCAGCGTTAGCTATAGTAAGGTTGCAGAACTACGACGGAAGGAATGCCCTGTGTATTTATAAGGTTTGGGAAGTTTAAAAAAGTGTCTATTTTGCTTTAAATTTTGCTAAATGTATTTTATCCAATCGGTTTTACTGTGCATTTATTATTTTTATAATAAATGTATAGGCGATTATGGGGAGTGTGGGTAGGTCTAAAAACATATTTGTTGTATTTAGTGTAATTAATATTTTCCTATAATTTTTAAGTGCTTTTTAACATTAAAAATTCTGCATTCACAATCTTTGATATTTCCGATAGATAAGCAACTAATACATTTTCTGTTAATTTTTTGGCTTTTTGATCCTTTTTCCAGTTTTTAAATAATTCATAGCACTTTTCGTACCGTTGCAACGCTTTGTCTTAACTTTGTAGGTAAAAAATTCATAGAAACATTGCTAGCTTCCTCTTTTTCAAATCTGGTCAAGTATTCGTAAATTTTTCGTTATTGTCCGAGTTACAGTTGTACATATTCAATAAAAAAGCGTACAAGAATTAGAATGAGAGAAAACTGTCAAAATAATATTATTGCTTAAAACCGGCTTATCACTGTCATAAGTCGACTTATGATCATTAAAATAATTACTATAGGTTATAAAGAGTATTGACGTCGTAGGTTAATTAAATAATATTACAAAAATTATTACCTTTTAGAAATGAAAAAAACAAACATTAAAAAAAATTAATATTTAGTCATGCATCCCTGTTTTTCTATTACTTGAGCCAATCTACTTGGGATGAACTGAATTAAATTTAATACAATATTTGGATTAATATCTTCCCAGCAGTATAGTAGGTATATTATAGTAAGTTGTATAGTTTCCCATAAATCCTCAGATATCCCAAAAAAGCAGCATCCTGAGCAGGGGTGGACATTTTCGGACGACCTGAACCAACTTTTTGTTTTAATAAATCTTCCTGTTCCCAGCGTTGCTTAATTTTTATAATATAATAAAGATTTTTATATTATAATAAAGATTTTTTATTTCTATTATACCACAGTATGAATTGACCATGCTTCTTCGATTCTTGATACCATAGATAACAAAGCTTGATACTATTTGAGCCTTTTTAACTGACGAGGCATTTTTATTTTCTACTGTCAGTTATAGTGACTTAAGTCAGTGGAAAGCCGGTTTTACGCAATAATGTTGACAGTTTTCTCTCATTTTAATTCTTGTACGCTTTTTTAATGAATACAACTGTACCATTCATTTTCACTTTATTACAAAATTTAAATCAGGTTTTGATGTTATTTTATACTTTTGTTGTCCGTTTTTATTTTGATTTACACAAACGTCTGAAAATCTCAAATGTCAAAATGTCAAATACCAAAATACATAAATGTCAGTCAAAGGTGTCTAGATTGTAAAAAACTACAAAAATCAAGTTTAGCGGCCCTAGGGACGATATGAGTTTACCGACCCTAGAGACAATAAATATTATTTTCGGTCATATTTTTAGATTTGATATGATTCATTTTTATATGTGCTGGGCGAAAAAATACATATAATGCCTATTTGGTTTAAAAATATATGTATTATAAAATTATAAATTATAATTTAAACATAATATATGGCAAAATATTTTGATGAATTAAAGTAATAGATATAAGAGTAACTCTTAAAGAGTTGTGCTAATAGAAATCTCGGTTTGCTTCGAATAATAATATTCTTAATTTAAATTGCAGTTTTACATAACAAAATATTTAATGAAAAGAAATAATTGTATTAAAAAATATAATAATAAAAATAATAAGGATTTACGCAATCCTCAATTTAAAAGCATACGTGCTGCTTAACCCCGCGCGTGCGGGTACTATGCAGAAAAAATGAACTTCCAAATATTATCTGGGCAATAGTTCGACGTGAAATTACTGACAGCTTTAGACCAAATTCCTGGCAATGCATCATGTATAAAATAGAATCAAATAATTAAATAGGTACTCAATATGTTATTTAAACAACTATAAGGTCCCTTGTGGAAATTTTCTTCTGTAAAACTGAGATCAATTTTTAATAAGTAAAAATAAGAGGTTTGAAAGTAATTATTTCTTTTCCAGAAGACAAATCTTGCCAATAGTCTGACTTAATATGTATTATTCTGAGTTTTTCAGAGAAGACTTTCAAAACTCCTATTTTTACTTGCTAAAACTTTTTCTGTTTTTCTGAAAAAAGTTTCTACAATGGGTACTATGCGTTTCACGAAAGATTGACCCAATTATGCAATAAACCTCAGAGCGATACTAATACTATTACATAGAAATGGAGGATTGCATCACATTCCTAAGACCGCCAATCTCGATGCTCCACATCAAGAAGACTAAATTCAGAAGTAACTCGATTACAAGACATAAAATGATACACCAAATAGCGCAGGAAAGCTTATACGAGCCCTAACCACATAATGTTCGGACACTTCATAATTTATACAGAAATTTTTTTCGTGAATACTATCTCAAAATTATTAGAAGTTATGAAAAATTCAGCTTATTTTGGCATATACCCCTCGAAGCGATTTTTATTTTTAAAAAGTTTACCTTTTATTTTTAGCTTTTAAAAAAAAGCTAACTTTTTAACTTTTTTTTGTATGAGTAAAAAAAGTTATAAATGGACCCATTAAAAAGAGCATAAAATATTATACAAACCCTGAAAATTTGGTAAAAAATAAATAAGTTATAAAAAATAATAAGTAATTTAAAAATGCTATTTTTAAAGAGTTTTTGCAATTTTCTTAGGAAACGGGAGATTTTGCAGATATATATATCGCTATAACTTTCTTATTATTTATACAATTTTTACCAAATTTTCAGGGTTTGTATAATATTTTATGTTCTTTTTAATGGGCCCATTTATAACTTTTTTTACTCATGCAAAAAAAAGTTAAAAAGTTAGCCTTTTTTTAAAAGCTAAAAATAAAAGGTAAACTTTTTAAAAATAAAAATCGCTTCGAGGGGTATATGCCAAAATAAGCTGAATTTTTCATAACTTCTAATAATTTTGAGATAGTATTCACTAAAAAAAATTCTGTATAAATTATGAAGTGTCCGAACATTATGTGGTTAGGGCTCGTATATATGATATATATAATATATCCCTATAGGGATGCCTATACGGATGCGCATCTCTAGGTTACTACAGGCCCCTCGGCGTAAGTTGGCGAAGCTCGACGCATGTGTGCCATAGCCATACCAGCGGCATCGAAGATCGCTCAAAAAAACGTACGTACTATGATCCTCACCCAAAAGTCCTACTTTGACATTTAAATATAAATAATTGAGGTCATTTTAACGCTTATTCTTCTTATTTTTTGAAAATATTACTTTTTCAGGTTTCAGGTTCTGGATGAGGCTTTAACCTCGTAATTAGTGGAAAAAATTAGTGGTTTCAATTATACTTATAATTAACACAAAACGATCATTCACAATGCGCAAAATTTTAATTTTAATTAACATCTAAAATTAAGGGAATTTGCTAAAAGATTGTCCATTTTTCTTAACCTGACATAAACAATATTAATAATTAACAAACCTTTAACAAACTGGAGACCCTATAGTTTAATTTTGAAAAATCTGTTTATTATTATGTAGCGAAGCCTGGTTCTAAAGCCTCATTCAGAACCTCGTAATTAGTGGAATAAATTAGTGGTTTCATTAACGTAAAAGTTTGTCTTATGAATATACACAGTGTTGTTCACAACCAAAAAATTAGTGGTAGTACTTTTTAATTAGTAGAAAAAGTTTGCAAACTTCTAACTTTTACCACTAATTTTAATTGGAAAGCGGCTTATAATTATATTAAAATAATATTTTGTACAACCATTACAATAATATTTATATAACCTTACCTTCACTGGCAAATCTTCAAACTTTTTGCTTTTGACATAAAATATCCGCGCACATGCGGAAAGCCGCTTTCCAATTAAAATTAGTGGTAAAAGTTAGATGTTTGCAGACTTTTTCCACTAATTAAAAAGTACTAGTAAATTAGTGGTAGCTACCACTAATTTTTTGGTTGTGAACAACACTGTGTATATTCATAAGACAAACTTTATTCCACTAATTACGAGGTTCTGAATGAGGCTTTAGAACCAGGCTTCGCTACAAAATAAACATATTTTTAAAAATTAAACTATAGGGTCTTCAGTTTGTTAAAGGCACGTTCTTAAATAGAACATTATAGAACCTTTACAGTTGTTTGCTGGATTAAGTAGTAAATGTATAATTTAGCATCTTTCCAACCGTGCATGTCAACCACCTGTTCGTAAATAATAATAAATGGGCGTGGCTTTCTGCAAAACTTTTTTTAAGTGAAAATCTATAAATATAGCAAACATAAAAGTAAAATTAAAAATAAGATTAAAGGCATATTTACTTTTAGTTTTTTTTGAATACATAAAGCATAATATTATAAAGAATATAAACTTACCTCTTCGTTTAACTTCCCTCTTGAAGCCATATTTTTAAACAATCTACAGGTGTCAAACTTGAACCGTGTTGCCAGATTAAAGATTTAAAAACCCCTTAAGAATATTTTACATTTTTATTAATATTTTCTGTTTATATAAATATATCTTGATAGTTAACAAATTAAAGCTCTCTTTGTTCTAATTTTTAATAATACCTTTGGATCATTAAACCCTAGCGTCGAAATAAAATTAGTCAACGTTGCGTTAAAGTTTAGATTATTATAAGGGCTACCAATAGCTCCAAATATAAAAGTAAAGCGTGATTTATAGATTCCCTTCCTTCCTTCCGTAAAAGATTAACAATATGAAAACTGTACATTTTTTTTTTATCTGGACTCGTGTTTTTTTGTTAGGTTGGTGGCTTATGCCAGTTTGACTTGGTATTTTTAGTATTTAAAAATGGTACTATGCTCCACACTTCAAAGTCCCACCACGTGACCACGTACGGAACGCAGTCTTTTGAAAATTTTTCAGGTTATGTATCTGTCAAAGTATAGTCAATGAAAGAAGGTATTGTCTACTGCGCCGCCGGCGGGTTTTTGAAAATTTTATGGCTTCCCCGCCGCCGGCGTTTTTTAAATTTTATTGCCGCACCGTCGTTGTTTACTAAGGTTATGTTATACCTTTGAATAATTTTATTCAAAGTGTTATACCTATATAAGTGGAATTATGGTTATGTTATTAGCCGTATATATGTAAAAGATATTGTAAAAGATATGGAAGATATTGTTGTTGTTTCCTTGGGAATACAAGTAGGAGACATATTTGCAACACTAGAAGATGTAGAAAAGACTTTAAATGAAGCCACTAAAGTGAACCATGTGCAATTCTCCAAACGGGATTCAAGAACGATTGCAGCGGGAGGAAAAAAAACCGATAGGTACTTGAACCCACGCCTAAAATATTATCAGGTATCAGGTAATAAAATGTTAAGAATAACCAAGATACAGAGCGATAAATGTGAGACAATATTTTTGAAAATCTGTAGTATTTGAAAAACAATTTAATGTATCAAACTCAAATTTCTACACTATAGTTAATAAGGATGAGAAATAAAAAATTGTGATAAGTTTTGATGGTACACCTAGAGGGCGCTAATGACAGGTCGAATTGAGTGACCCCTTCGGGGGGGGTCTTTACAACGTAGCATAATGTCACGAGAGAGAGGGATGGTGTCAATTTGGACCATTTTTAGTGTCACTAGATTTATGGACGGCCCCTTTACTAAGGCATATTTAGGTTTATTAGCATATTTCCTCAGTTGCTGTAATGTCCATTAGTTATATATTATAGGGTATTATGTAATAGAATTTAGTACATAAAGAAACAAATGACTTAAAATACAAACCACATTTTCCAAAAAAACCAAGTGTTTTCTTGTTTGGCTACTTTGTATGTACAATATTTGTTTTGAAAATCAAAGAATCCATGAAAAATCATTGTCATGTTTGACGCGGTTTGACTCTTATAATACATACATATATATATATATATATATGTATACCTACTTTTTTATTGATAAAAAGTTACCTATGCAATATATGCATTTTAAAATATGGATTAATTACAGAACCTATTTGAATTATTACCACAACAAAGAAAGTTACCTAGTGAAATTAAAGAGGATGCAAAAAGGATGCTGGACATGAAAGTGAACCGTCATATGCTTAGAGATGAACTGCAAAGAAAGATAGATAAGAAAATAACTTTAAAAGATCTTACCAACTTACAAAGACAAAACAAAAGGGGAACCAACAACATTAAAGAAGCTTGTGAAGAACAGTGTTGCCAATTGCGGTGTAATTACACCATTTGGGTGTAATTTACTGACTGATGTAATTTTCTAACATTTTTGAATGCGGTGTAATTTGGGTGTAATTTTGGACGGATCATTTAAAACGTACCTATTTTTATTTAAGGAAAGTTTTAAATGTGATTAAAATATAATTCATTTTATAAAAAGGGGAATCCCTGGATTTAATATCATAATATTTACGTAGTATTAGGTATTATGGCTAAAGAAGTAGAATGTGAATTTTGGTTTTGTTATTTAAAAATGGATCGCTGGCTTTTAAAGGTAATTGTTATTTAGTACAGCTATCTCATTCTCAATATATAAAATTGTACCTTTATATCTAAAATTATTTTTAGAAATGCACTGGTAATATCAATGATTTATTATCCAAAGATCTTCTACTTCTGCAGAACCTGAAAATAGTGTAGAAAAAAAAGTAACTGTGAGTACTTATTTTATTTACCGAATCAATATCGCAACAAAATTTTAGTGTTATAGACCAAATTCCTTTTTAGATTTGCATATTTTTTGTAAATGCTTGCGTATTGTTTATGGTTTCACACAAAGGAAATGCAATCTATGAAAACAAGCGTTTTTTAATTTGATAACGTATTATTTTTGCAAAAAAATATGGGTTTTGAGCATACGACATTTTCAATGTTATAAATCAGGCTTAATTTTTGTTGGGGTGTAATGTGGTGTAATTCTGGAGAGTTTGGGTGTAATTTTGACAAAAGCAATTGGCAACACTGGTGAAGAAATACAGACAAAGTTTGGTTAGTTTCTATACCTACTTATCTAATCCTTTGACCTCTGAATACAGAGATACTCTGTATTCAGATTTATTGAATTGAATTGAATCCTTTGACTTTTAATCCTTTTAATCTTTTGTAGGAGCTAACAGTCACTTACTGATTGATGTAAATAATGTGTTTAAAGGATTGATGTTTTCTACTAAAGCTATGAAAGCAGCAATGGCTGCATACCCAGAATTCCTATGCATTGATGCTACCTATAAATTATTAAGCATAAGAGCCCCTGTCTTCTTAATTTTAAACGAAAATGGAAATGGGGAAAGTGTTGTAGTGGCAGTGGGTATCTTGGTAAATGAAGATAAAGAAAGCCTTAAGTGGTTTCTTGATCATTTCAAAATGGAAAATCCGAATTGGACCAAGACAAAAACAATAATGACTGATAAAGATCTGGTGGAAAGAAATGTAATCTCAGAATGTTTTCCAGAAGCACGTTTGCAAATATGTATTTTCCATGCCTTAAAAATATTTCGAACAGAAATTACCTGCGAAAAATTTCAGATTACAGACAAAGAAAAAAAAACAATTCTTGAATATTTACAAAAATTGGTATATACCAAAAATGATACAATTTTTGTAAATATAATTGAAGATATGAAAAGTAAAATTCCTGGACAAGTGTTTCAGTATTTGGAAAATAACTGGCTAAACATTAAAGATGAGTGGTATTTAGGTGCCCAACATAATAATTTCTGAAATACAACAAACAACAGAATAGAATGTATAAATTCCAAGTTGAAGCAAGTAATAAATAAGCACAGTTCAATTGGGGAATTTTTAGAAAAGTTATTTACAATTTTAAAATCATTGGAGGATGAACAAAACAACAGATTAGCAAATTCTTTAAATAAAAGACCCACAATTCTACCCAAATTGGATAGTGCAGAGTACAAATATCAAAAAATAATGACACCATATTCATTCTTGAAAATGAAGAAACAGTTTATAGACATAGGTTTATTTAAAGTTAATGTGATTATGGGTGAAACGTTTTCATGCTGCTACTCGCCAATATCTACTGCCATTCCCAACACCACTCCTGACATCTCTTTATACTGCACTACTATCAAAATTTGCTCTTGTTATTTTTATGAATCTATGCGTTTACCATGCAGGCATATTTTTGCTGTAAGGCAGCATGTTGGTAAAGATTTGTACGACGAAAATTTAATACCTGAAAGGTGGAAAATGCAATATTTGATTGGAAATAATTCATTATTCAAAGAAATTAATGTTGACGAATGGAATGAAGATCAATCAATGACAAATAATATGGTAGACAGGTTTCATGGTAAACCAAAAAAAGTTTTAAGTGAACAAGAAAAATTCAGGCTGTTATTTACTAAATGTAAGATGGCAGCATCATTAGGCACAGAAGCTCAAGGTGACAATTTCATAAGGATAGTTGATCTGTTTGATAACATTGTGGAAATGTTACAAAGTAACATCTACAAGTTTCAATTTACATATGCCAATCATAATGATACTGAAGGGTTTAATAGAGAAACAAGCACTGAAGAGCTTAATCTTGGAAGAGATGTGATAAGTGATGAAATGGAATATGAAGACAACAATAATAATTATTATTAGTTATTTCTTCTTCAAAGTCCAAGTTTTGGTTAGCCAAAACTTGGACTTTGAAGAAGAAATAACTAATATGACAAACTGTGATAATTCTAATAAAGAAACGACTGTACTTAATAGAAAAATAGACCTTAAAGAGCTTTATCTTGATAATAAAGAAAATAAAGATCACAATACTAACGAAAACTTAGCTTTTGATGAACAAATACCTAATATGATAAAATGTGATAATTCTATCAAAGAACCAAATATATTTAATAGAGAAGCAGACCTTGAAGAGCTTTATCTTGATAATAAAGAATATGAAGATCACAATACTAGTGAAAACTTAGATTTTGATGAACAAATACCTAATATGATAAAAGGTGATAATTCTATCAAAGAACCAAATATATTTAATAGAGAAGCAGACCTTGAAGAGCTTTATCTTGATAATAAAGAATATGAAGATCACAATACTAGTGAAAACTTAGATTTTGATGAACAAATACCTAATATGATAAAAGGTGATAATTCTATCGAAAAACCAACTATATTTAATAGAGAAGCAGACCTTGAAGAGCTTAATCTTAGTAATGAACTAGAACAGGAATTTTTTAATGAAAGCAATAACACTGACCTTAATAAAATAATAGTGTTCCCGTCAAAGATTAGAGGACGTCCTAAAGGACGCGATCTTACTGTTATAGGGTTAACAAAAAAACATAACAAAAAAAATTACAAAAGCTTTAAAAATAAACCAGTAATTGAACAACGAAAAATAATATTAAATTGGCTATTTCAGCCAAATGTAGTAAGTAATATTAAATATGTTACCTTAAACGACATAAAAAGCATTGAAGATATTGATAACAGGATTTTAGAAGTTACAAATATTACAATTATAAAAAAACTTTTACCACCAATAGTTTATGACCATATTAAAACTTTAAAAAATCAAAAAAAAAAAATTCAATTTGGTGTTGTTTTGTGTGCCAAAAAAACATTTTTCATCTCGAACCGTCTGTGAGGTGCGATGGCTGCCTACATTGGTTTCACGTTAAATGCGTGGATTATACGTTATCACCAGAACATTTTTTTTGCGTTAAATGTATCTAATCTTTCTAAAAAATAAATGTCTTACTTAAATTCCTATAATTTATCCAATTCTGAGTCTAACCCTATCCCATCCGACCCCCTTACATCACATTTGATGTTATAATAATTATTAATAATAATAATATCGTTACGTAAATGTGTAAAACTCCATTTTTTGCAGTTTATGCAATGGCAAAAATGTTTTTTTAAGCATTTAAACCAATATTGGATAAAAAATGTATACATGTATATATACATGTATGGACAATGTCCATTGGACATGCATGTCCTAGCATTAAGTTAACAATTGTTAATATCAATTAACATTGATTTTTGACCAGTTATTCATACAAAAAATCAGCTTGTTTTAAAAAAATGTGCCACCCATAAAAAGCTTGAAAGTATCAACAAGCGTCAGGAGAAAAAATACTTGCATATATTGCAATATACTTTTATTAAAATTTATTTCATTAAAAAAATCTTTTACACAAGAAAATTTAATATTTAAATTTAATTATAATATATAATTATTTAAGTCAATCTTTTGGCCCTTTTAATGAAAGGCTATTCCTTTTAATAATAAGCTACTCAATTAATTTTTTTCCTAGCGAAAAAAGATTTTTGTCATTCCTTATTTTACTTGAAAAACATTCTGGAGGAAAAAAATACTTGTTTTATCTCATCTTAAGTTCAAACCATATAGACAATATATATATATACCCAACTTGGGTTGTTTCCCTAAAATTAAAAAATCATAAACCTTATAAATTTAGAAATACTAATAAAACTTACCAACTTAAAAAATTTGGTACATTCTATCCAATTGTCTTGTTTTAAATATACTATTGGACCACATTTAGATATTGCCTTTAAAATTGTGTGGGAAAAAGGCTTTGCAGCAGTTTTTACTTTCGACTTGTCTAATCGTCCGATCATCGGATGAATAAAATATATTAATCGTCCGAACATACGGACGACTAATATATATTATTCGTCCGGTAATAACATAACGTTAGTTACGTCATAATTATAATTCGCTTTTGTTCACCGACCGTTTCATATTTGACAACAAGCTAGATAGCTTATATGGTAGGGCGTTCGCTTGTCATGCGAGAGGTCCCGGGTTCGATACTAAGAAGCTGTCGAATTTTTTTTATTTTTTTATTTCATAAATTTGTTGTTTCTTTGTTAAACAGTGTTCGGTTGGGTTGGTTGGTTTGTTTTAGTTTTATCGTAACATAAAATCTACTAGAAGTTGTCGAACTTTTTTTATTTCATAAATTTGTTGTTGCTTTGTTAAAAAGTGTTTTATTTTTATCGTAACATAAATTTGCCCATTTTAGTTGGGTTTTTTGTTCAATGGGGCGGGGGGGGCCAATGGGGCGGGGTCGGTTGGGTTGTGTTGTTGAGTTTGAGTCCGATAATCTTTTTATTATTTATTTATGTTATTACCGGACGATTAATATATTTTATTCGTCCGATTATACGGACGACTAGCAACGGCCTTTCGACTTGTCTAATCGTCCGATCATCGGATGAATAAAATATATTAATCGTCCGAATATACGGACGATTAATATATTTTATTCATCCGATGATCGGACGACTAGCAACGGCCTTTCGACTTGTCTAATCGTCCGATCATCGGATTAATAAAATATATTAATCGTCCGAATATACGGACGACTAGCAACGGCCTTTTACTTTTTTTCAAGCAGGACCTTGGACATTTAGAAAGTTTTTTGAAATTTCATAGCCTATTGACAAATCCAATGAGCTATAGCTATAGTTGTATTTAAAACTTCTTCAACTACCTATATTCTTGTTTATTTCTTTGCCATCAATCATAATTCCATAATCAAAAAAATTGTTACAAACCAATTTTAACAGGTATACCACGTGGTACCTACCTACACCAATAAATACAAAAATGTTTTCATTTGTTGTGGGATTCTTGAAGGTGTTGCTTTTTAATTGACGTTTAACTCATTTAACATTCAACAATTAAAAACTTAAGTTTTCTTGTACCATAAACATAACCATATAAAATACACTGATAAAATACATAACATAACCTTTGTACACTAACGGCAAGGACGGTGCTGCAATAAAATTTAAAAACGCCGGCGGCGGCGTAGCCATAAGATTTTTAAAACCACGCCGGCGGTGCGGTAGACTCTGCCATGAAAGAAATAATATTTATACTGTTACCGTTTATGTTAAGCGTTAAAAATTTATAAATCTTTATAGTATCACAGTAACAATGGTTGGTTTAAGAGTTTAGGAGTATAAATACTGCATTTAATGAAATTCTAAAGTGTATAGTGCCAAATAAGTAAAATTTTAGTGCATTTGGTTTACATAATATGTTAATATGTTTTATCCATAAAATAGTTTTAACTAAACGGCATTTATTAAAAAAATCTAGCTTCTCTATTATGGAATAAGAATATCTGTATCAAAGGTAGGTTAATATATTATAACAAAAAATATCATCTAATTTTAAAATTTTAAGGTTAGAAAAATCTATTTTGATCAAAATAAATAAGTATTTTGGATTATTTGGAAGAGTGTGTTAATATGGTCATATAAATATAGATATACTAAATAATTGTTGAATATGGTTCAAATTAAATTAAAGCTTTTATACTCCTAACAACAAAACTTGTGCATACCTCTCTGGATCCCTACTTAGATTATAAGGAAACAAACAATTTTTAGAGATACATGCAATGTAAAAATATTTAATCCTCCCATAACATGTGATTTTTGAAATTTTTAAAAGTTATAATGATTTTTTGATGAAGATAAAATTCAGTTGAAGCTATACGTAATTGTATTGACAAAACTTTATGTAGGTATACTTTAAGCTGGATAAGAAAGACTACTACAAGTAAAAATATTAGATAGGGTATACTGAGGTTTTATTAAAATTTTAGAATTTATAAGGTTATTTATACCTAATGATTGTTCGATGTAGATAAAATTTTGTCGAAGCTTTTATAGGTACTTGTATTGACACTATGGGTATATTAGCTGACATTGTAAGGAACTTTAAGAAGGTTAGCTATTGAATTTAAAAAAAAAAAATTACAGATTTTTAAAATTAAGTATCTAATGGTTTTATATTTGAAATGTTTAATATTGCTTATTTCCAAGAGCCAGTTGTTCAATTATGATGTCTATTTTGTTTTACTCCGGCATAAATATAAACTTAACTATTTTAAGATTTTTAAAATTAATTAAATTTTAAAAGGGGTTAATTTTAAAGAAGGAATCTAAAAACAACACCTTAAAATTATTAAAATTTGCAAATTATTAAATAATTTTAAATAATGTTTTTTATTATTTTACAAATTTCTAAACTTATTTTTTTCTATATGTGAGTTTTTGAACTTTTATCGATTTTAGATTCTTTAAATTTTTATTTTAAATATATTATTTTTTGTTTATTTAATTAATCAAAGATGTTTATATGTAGGTACTTTAAATAATTAAATATTTATGCCCAAGTAAAACAAATTAGTCATCCACTACCTAAATGTAAGCTGTAATTAAATAACTTGCTCTTGGAAATAAGCACCATGAGAGATCTCAAATATAAAACCATTAGGTAGGTACTGTAACTGTAAATTGATTTTACAAGTGTTTTTGGAAATTCAATAGCTAACCTTCTTAAAGTTCCTTACACTGTCAGCTAATATACCCATAGTGTCAATACAAGTACCTATAAAAGCTTCGACAAAATTTTATCTACATCAAACAATCATTAGGTATAAATAACCTTATAAATTCTAAAATTTAAATAAAACCACAGTATACTCTATCTAATATTTTTACTTGTAGTAGTCTTTCTTATCCAGCTTAAAGTATACCTACTAGGGTGCTTCATTTGAAACGAACATTTTTTTTTTCCCGCTGACACATGAAAATTTTGTTCCTTGTATCGAAAAAAAAATTCCCTGAAAATTTGAGCCCTTAATTTTAATTTTCAGTGGTTCCTCTCGATCGATGTATATTTCCCATTGAAATAACATGTAAATCATGATTTTTTTAATTAAAATTAACATAGCTCCGTTTGATTTCATGGTATTTCATTGCGATTAGTCAGAATTTGTAGTATATTAGTGACTCTTTGAAAGTGCCCACCAACATTTTTTTGTCCTTGAACCCGTCTTATTGGTCTCGGCCTCGAAACCCCAATTTTCTCAAAAATTGTTATATTTTCGTTTTTATCAACAAAACAGTTGAACTTATGAAAAAAATGATCAGAAAATAATTTGTAGGAAATTAAATTTCCTACAAAAATATCCCTGTATGAATTTTCTGAGGTCCATAGTCCAAGGTATAAACAGTTTAATGTATTAAAATCTAAAAAAAATATGAAATTTTAATTTTTATTGTATGATTTTTCAACTTACACTTTTGTTTAACAAAGTTAACCTCATTCAACTTTTTTTTTTAAAAAAAAGATCGGTAATATTGGGAAGAGATGTTAAAAAATTTTTTTCATCGCCTTATCTTCAAGAGTAGAATGTCTCATGTGAATTTCTGATATTTATTGAGTGTAAAATATTTTATTTTGTTCTTAGTATAAAAATATACCAAAATTAGATTTAGAAACAATTAAAATTAAAAAAATCATTTTTTACACCTGTAATTTCTGTTTCTATTTACGCTGTGGGCGGGACTTAAGTTTTAGATTTTAATACATTAAACTGTTTATACCTTTTGGACTATGGACCTCAGAAAATTCATACAGGGATATTTTTGTAGGAAATTTAATTTCCTACAAATTATTTTCTGATCATTTTTTTCATAAGTTCAACTGTTTTGTTGATAAAAACGAAAATATAACAATTTTTGAGAAAATTGGGGTTTCGAGGCCGAGACCGATGAGACGGGTTCAAGGACAAAAAAATGTTGGTGGGCACTTTCAAAGAGTCACTAATATACTACAAATTCTGACTAATCGCAATGAAATACCATGAAATCAAACGGAGCTATGTTAATTTTAATTAAAAAAATCATGATTTACATGTTATTTCAATGGGAAATATACATCGATCGAGAGGAACCACTGAAAATTAAAATTAAGAGCTCAAATTTTCAGGGAATTTTTTTTTCGATACAAGGAACAAAATTTTCATGTGTCAGCGGGAAAAAAAAATGTTCGTTTCAAATGAAGCACCCTAATACCTACATAAAGTTTTGTCAATACAGTTACGTATAAAGCTTCAACTGAATTTTATCTTCATCGAAAAATCATTATAACTTTTAAAAATTTCATAAATCACATGTTATGGGAGTATTAAATATTTTTACATTGCATGTATCTCTAAAAATTGTTTGTTTCCTTATAATCTAACTAAGTAGGGATCCCAAGAGGTATGCACAAGTTGTGTTGTTAGGAGTATAAAAGCTTTAATTTAATTTGAACCATATTTAACAATTATTTAGTATATCTATATTTATATGACCATATTAACACACTTCCAAATAATCCAAAATACTTATTTATTTTCATCAAAATAGATTTTTCTAACCTTAAAATTTCAAAATTAGATGATATTTTTTGTTATCACAGTGACTAGAGGCACGCTAACGTACCGCGATTGAAAATATTAAAGGCACGTTAGTTACGTCATAATTATAATCCGTTTTTGTTCCCCGAGCGTTTAATATTTGACATCAAGCTAGATAGCTTATATGGTAGGGCGTTCGCTTGGCATGCGAGAGGTCCCGGGTTCGATATTAAGAAGTTGTTAAACTTTTTTTTTTATTTCATAAATTTGTTGTTTTTTTGTTAAACAGTGTTTGTTTGGGTTGGGTTGGTTGGTTTGTTTTAGTTTTATCGTAACATAAAATCTACTAGAAGTTGTCGAACTTTTTTTATTTCATAAATTTGTTGTTCCTTTGTTAAAAAGTGTTTTATTTTTATCGTAACATAAATTTGCCCATTTTAGTTGGGTTTTTTGTTCAATGGGGCGGGGGGGGCCAATGGGGCGGGGTCGGTTGGGTTGTGTTGTTGAGTTTGGGATGGTTTGAGTTTATGACGTAACTAACGTGCCTTTAACATTTCAAATCGCGGCACGTTAACGTGCCTCTAGTCACAGCGTTTTGTTATAATATATTAACCTACCTTTGATACAGATATTCTTATTCCATAATAGATACTATAAAGATTTATAAACTTTTAACTATACTTTGACAGATACATAACCTGAAAAGCCTTAAATGACAAATTATCAAAAGACTGCGTTCCCGGAACGTCATTTAAGCAGGGCTGGATGGTTGGGTATCTACCTACATTTTTGTTTTCGACATGTAGAAAACCTTTTTCGACGTTTTCGACATGTAGAAAACCTTTTTCGACGTTTTCGACGGTAGAAAACCTAAAAAAGTAGAATACTGTCAAATATCAAAAAATTTGAGGTTATGCAAGTTTGTTGTTTATTATGATTTGTTAAATGTTGTGAAAAATCAGACACCTACACGGAGAGAAAAATTTTGCTAAAATAACTATCCAAAGTATTGTTAAATGACGTATCGTGAATTTAGTCAACTGTTTTATTAAACTGAGGATTTGTATGGCTAAATTAGCTATACAGATCCTCAGTTTAATAAAACAGTTGACTAAATTCAGGATACGTCATTTAACAATACTTTGGATAGTTATTTTGGCAAAATTTTTCTCTCCGTGTACCATAAATTTGAAGTTATTTGGAGTTTTTTAACATTATTATGGTGGGAAAAAAAGGGCCACGTTTGGTTGGGAGACCCCAACATAATTTTTGGCATGAGGGCAAATTTTTATCAATTATAGAGAAGTGGAAGGAGAAGGTCGAATAAGGTAATTTACGTAGGTAGAAAACCCTATAGGTTTTCGACGCAACTCGAAAACAAGTTTTCTACCCTTTTCTAGGTAAATTACCTAAGGTTTTCTACTGACCCAACCCTGCTGGATGCTCCCGTGTACGAGTTTTGGTTCGTCCCGCGCATGACGTCACTTGATGAGTAGTTGCCGTGCGAATACACGAATAATAGTAATATTATCAAAGAAAATAGAGAAATTTCTGGACATAGTGCGTTTTTATTAAACTTAATATTGAAGAAAGTGTTATAATATGGATAATAAATGCTTTCAGTCCTTGATAACATTTAGGGCTGTAGTTTAAGCGTTGGTGTTTTAAATTAAACTTATAGTCACTGTCCAGAAAATGTTTACAGGAAACAGAAGCGGTCTTAACGTAAATATTGTCTATTATTTTTGTGGCATTTAAACACTGTTTCCACAAATCAAACTTTTTCGGGAATCGATTAAATTTAATGTTTTTATTTAAAGGGTTTTTCTTGGACTGGTTGTCTGAATTGCATCCAAATATGCCACACCGCATTTTAATAAATGCAAATGGCACTATACAATCTAAAACACAAACAAAACAAGTTAACGCAACACAAAAACAATAATAAACAAACCTAACAGGTTAACCTAACGCAATAACAATAATTTGAACGCTGAAAAGTAATTCGAACCTTACCGAACACAAAAACGACAAGTTAAACAAAAAGTAGAGCAAGTTAACATCCAAAAGCATCGCAAAAACAAGAATTTTAGCAGTAGATAAGTAATTAAAAAGCACTTTAAAGATTTAAAAACACTCATCAAGTGACGTCATTAAGCCCCGCCCAACATGCGCACCATCCTATCTTAAGGTGTATGTATCTTGTCATTTAAGGCTACGGAACGCCGTTCCGTACGCAGATATTTTATCCTTAACCAACGTCCCGAGTCCGCCCGCTTGCCGAGTCCCGCTGCAGCGCGCTGTCACACCACAGAATAAAGAACAACCAGAAGCGACACTTTTTAAGCCGCCTTTGAAGTTTTATTGTTCAATTTGGATAACCTTCAGCCATTTTGTTGGTGTTACTCATAGCGGCAAATTTAAAACTATCCACATTGGGAAGAATTAAATATTTATAAAAACAAATATTAAACTATGCACAACTTTATTATTATTATTATTATTGCGGGGGTTGTAGTGAGGTATTTTGTGTGTGAAACACTTGTGTTGATCGTAGTACGTTATTTATTTACAATGAAAAAATAGTGGTTTAACTTACAACAGCGTTTAAGTTGGATGTCGAGGCCTGATAGTTTGGAACTTAACTGAATGATGTCGACCGGATGGTGGAACTGTTCTGAGTCTTGAGTGTTACTGGTTATTAGCTTAAGATAGGACAAGGTTTTATATTTTAGATACAGGTAGTTTGGCCGTTACCTGCTCTTGTACGTCGACCTGAAATTTGGAGCTAATGCAAGGGCTTTCCAAATTGCTTGGATTTTGGATATTAATTCGGCTAGAAATTCTTCGAAGGATAAAGAAATGTTTATGGTATTGTGAAGTTTGGTTGTGGGATTATTTTATTTTCGGTAGGATTAAATGTGAGCCTCGACAATCCGTACATTTTTTCACGTAATTGTAATTAAAATAATTTAAACTTTTGCCTGTTTTTACAGTGTTTCTTTGCCTGAGTAGTGGAGGTAATGCCGCTACAGTACCCCCCTACCAGTTTTTGACGAAGGAGAAAGAAAAAAAATTGAATTAATTGAGTCCTGCCTGGAGGTGCTCGGGAAATCGGACACGTCTTCCGTAACGTGTGACGTTCCTCGAGGTGGACGGTCCAGGCCTCTGAGTGGGTGGTGGGCCGATGGTGTCCTCCGGCGCTTCGCGTCTTGGCATCTCGTCTTCTGGCCAGGTGTTGGATGGACATTGGGGTTTTTCGGGAAGCTCGTCTGTCGTGATGTATGCCGGTTTCAATCGGTCTATTGAGACGGTGACTTCTCGACCGTTGATAGCGATGGTGAAAGTCTTGGATCCACGACGTACGACCCGGTACGGACCATCGTAAGACATTTGTAGTGGTCCCCTGGCCGCGTTGTGTCGCACGAAGACTTGATTGGTGGTGGCCAAGTCTTTGAATACGAACGTTTTGCGTTCGCCATGTCGAGAGCCGCTGGTTGGTCGTACATTCTGGAAGTGTTCTCGCAATTCTTGGACGAAATCGGCGGCATCAGTGTTGTGGCTGTTGATACGGGGCACCAGGAACTCCCCAGGAAGTCTCATTGCTGCTCCATATACTAGTTCCGCAGCTGAAGCTTGTATATCCTCCTTACAGGCGGCGCGGATGCCCAGGAGTACCGTTGACAGTACTCGCGTCCACTGGTGGTTTTCGTGACATTTGATTGCTGCCTTAAGTTGTCGGTGGTATTATTTTTTATTAATATTATTAAAGTAAACAAATTTTTTTGTTATAACATAAAACATTAAAACCACAAGAAAAAGTATAACTATAAAAACCTTATTAAAATTAAATATATATATATATTATATTATATATTATAATATATTATTATTATAATAGTATAATAAAATTAAAGTTAATAAATACCTTTCCGGGTCCTTTGGAAATCTAAAGAAACAGATTGTCTTTCTGAGAGTATTATTATGACATCCAGGCACTGCACACACAGTTCCACCTTTAATTGAGGTTTTTTCTTCCATTATACACTTGCTTGGCAAAACCACAAAAAACGATCAAAAATACTTAAGATAAACTTTACACACACAATTTGAGGTTAATAAAAACACGATGACATATAACACCAAGAAGATGGCGGCGACGAGCAGATTTGGTTTTGGCGGGAGATACAAGTGTCGCTTCTGGTTGTTCTTTATTCTGTGGTCACACTGTAAATCGGTATTATTTTTCGAGCGATAGGACTTTTACAATAAGCTCGGTAGCTCGATGGAAGGGTGCCTGCTTTGCATGCGAGAGATACGGGGTTCGATTCTTGGTGCCTCTACAACTTTTTTTAATTTTTTTTTTAAGAATTTATATACCGAAATAATACAATGTGGCCTTAAAAGCATTTATATTTAATTTTACATTAATATTTTAATTTATTTACCTTTCCTCATAATAATTTTGCAACAGTTATATCATTGAGTAAGGAACTTCCTTACTCAATGGTTACATAATATAAAATGTAATTAAATGATTCCTTCGTTGAAAAATTTGTACTCAATGGGGCGGGGGAGGGCCAATGGGGCAGGGTCGGTTAGGTTGGGTTGTTGGGTTTGGGTTGGTTTCGAAGCTTCGCAATTTTTCTGTACCTAGACGTTAGTCACTGAGTTCGCATTGCGAACTTCGCAAGCGCGAGATGACTCGGTAAAGCAGCGGGACTCGGCAAGCGGGCGGACTCGGGACGTTGGTTAAGGAAAAAATATCTGCGTTCCGTACACGGAAAGAACAAGATAGTACTGGCAAACATGCCAGATTATTCTCAGATACATCTGAGTGAAAAAAAAATTTCAGATGCTCGTGAGGACTATCCAGATACAACTGAGATAAATGTAGATTATATTTAAATCTATCTCAGATTTACCTCAGATGCATCTTGGATTATATATCGTTACTTAGATACTTCTGGTAACTATCCGAGATTATTCTCAAATAAATCTCCGACACTTTTTGGCTAGCGCATGCGCGTTGAACGTAGTCATTTATTTTTTTATTTTATTTTAGTTTATTTTATTTATTCTTCATTATATTTATTTATTTATAATATATATCAAATATTATATTTTAAATTAATATTATGTAGAATAAATATATATTATATTTATTATAATTAAACCAATAAAATCTCTATTGAAAGAGACAAAGCTTTGAAAATAAAATTTTTAACTTCGAGTAATTGTTGAAATTGAAAATCATTTATTTATTTATCTAATTATAAGTAATAATATAAGTTTTATATCTGTAATATAAAAATAAAAATAATTGATAAAATACAATAAAGTATACAAATATCCCAAATTATGATTATACCCATCGCTTGACAATATATATTTTTTTATTTCCGGCTTCAGTTATGTGTGCAACAGAACATGATTCTAAATCATCTGATCCTATTACTTTCCAATTTGGAGTGTCATCAAAAGCAGATGAGTAAATCTCATAATCTTGATAATGTTCATCTAAATTACAGTAACTAGTGATATCTTTTGCAATTATAAATAATTGTTTATTAAAATCTTTAAATATAATCATGATTATAACAGAGACGGGACCAAATTTCTTACTAGTTCTGCAGAACTAGTAAGAAATTTGGTCCCGTCTCTGTTGGAGTCATGAGAATTGCGTTGGTTTTAATCGACCTCGCTTTGAATTTCAATAATTGAATTTCATACACACTTCCTGTAATATTTTTTGGTAAAAATTGACGAAACTATGAATACTGAGGCAGATCTTTATGTAGAGTAACATCACTTAATTCACAGTCCTGATTACTGTCTTTTTGATGTTTTAATATAATAATTATAATTATAGGCATATGTGAAAATTAATCAACGCGCATGCGCTAGCCCAAAAGTTTCGGAGATTTACTTGAGAATAATCTCGGATAGATACTGATACAATGCAGATGTTACTTGAGAGTAATCTCGGATAGTTACCAGAAATACCTAACGATATATAATCCAAGATGCATCTGAGGTAAATCTGAGATAGATTGAAATATAATCTACATTTATCTCAGTTGTATCTGGATAGTCCTCACGAGCATCTGAAATTTTTTTTTCACTCAGATGTATCTGAGAATAATCTGGCATGTTTGCCAGTACTATCTTGTTCTTTCCGTGTACGTGGTCACGTGGTGGGACTTTGAAGTGTGGAGCATAGTACCTTCTGCTAAAGAATTTAATTAAATACTTTGACACTTTCAAATTGACAATAATATTTGCTATTGATAATTTACTTGTTAATTATAAATAAAAAGATAAGTCGTTTTTTCTCGTAAATACTATGAAATACTATGGTTATTAAACTTAACTTTGGTTAATAGTTAAGGCATTTTTGCGTTTAGAGTGCGTTCAAAAATCCTAACTATGACGTCACAAATACCATAAAACTATATCGCTGAGCTAGTTATTCAACGTGGTTAATAGTCTTTCTCTTTTTAATATATATTTTTCTCTGTTTCGATCTGTCAAAAAGTTGTTTACATTTAAAATTTAAAATATTTTAAGTAGGTACAATTGCTCTTAAACCGAATTTAAACTTTGTATTAAAATGGTAAACGGGGTGTTGTCAGTAAAAATAAATGATAGGGTGCTCCATATTGTGGAATCTCCACAAGAAGTGGAGGAATTATATGCAGGTTTGTTTTATATTCTTCCTTATTTTGTATTAAACATTTAGGAGAATTGGATAACGTGTATTGAAAAAACTAGTATAGAAAAAGAATATACTAGGTATAAGAAGAGGCAAAGAAATTTATTTACACTGGTAAAAGCATAGAAATTAAATATAAATAGGTAAAAACACATTTCAAAAATTATAGGTTATGAACAAGTAAACAAATGTCAAATGTTAGAAACCTAACCCGTTTATTCGCGCGTTGATCACTGTAACGGCAACACGCACTGAAAGATTCTAAACGATATAAAGAAGTAGAGTTATTATAACTGGTATATATATTCATCGAATTAGTGAATACTAACATATCCTCTGTTTGCTAAACCTATCTTAAACCTGCCTTTTCATAAAATTGCCGGTAAGTCCAAAATTTTACAAAAAAATTTTTAAGCATGGCAACCGACGCTAATATAAAAAAAGTCACCTTGAAGTACAAACCCAATGACTTTGGCCCGTTCGAAGTATGCATGGAAGCAAAAAACGAATTGAACATAGGAAGATACAATCACCTGGCCTTGGCAAGGGACATATATAACCTTAAAATTGAAGTTAAAAAAATTAATGCTAAGGGCAAGAATAGAGTAAGTATAATGTTTAAAGACTATATATCTGCAAACAATTTTGCTGAAAATGATCTATTAAAACAAAACTACAATCTTTACATTCCCTACAACAGGGTATCCTGTAAAGGAGTAGCCTTACGTATTGATACAAATATTTCAATTGAGGAAATTGCAAATGCCACATCCTCTCCAAATAAAATTTTAGACATTAAAAGACTGAAAAGAAAAGTCCTGGATAAAGATGAATCAGGCAAAAACATCATAAGGTACGTAGATTCTGAAACACTATTGATTATGTTTGAAGGCACCATACTGCCCAGGTTCATCAGCATCTTTAGCCTCCCAATAAAAATTAACCCCTACATTCCACCTGTGACACAGTGCTTTAATTGCCTCCTCTATGGACACACAAAAAAACTGCAAAGGAAAAAAAAATGTCCAAATTGTGCAACACAACATGAGGAAAATACCAACTGCGAAACAAAATGCTACTATTGCAAAAATGCTCACAAGTCCACTCACAAAAAATGTCCAGAGTCCATAAGACAAAGGGAAATAAAAAAGAAAATGGCAATTGAAAATATATCTTTTTTTGATGCTTCAGAAAAAATAAAAAAACATACCTACCTAATCCAGAATTTAGACCGCACCCATTGGACTTTCCCCCCTTGAGGCAAAGAGAGTTGCAGCCTGAAAACCCCAACATCGTGCAAAGATTAACACCACCTCCAAATAAAAAGAAAAAAAGATACAATTCAGACAACTCCTTCCAATCATGCTTAAATAGTCCAAATGGTAGAAACCCAGCAATATCACCTATCATATCTATCCTAACAAACCCATCCCCCCCAAGATCAATGCACCCAAATACCCCCAGCTCAATACAGGCATCCTCCCCGGAGTCTGAAAATTCTGAACAATCTCAATCACAAACTATCAAAAACTTTTACGAATTTGAATCTTTATATAATCAAAATACTCTCACAAAACCATTAAGTAATAACATTTTAAACTCATCCAACAGTAGCTCTCAAGTCTAAATATGGGCCTAAAAGTACTACAATGGAATATACGCAGTATAAATTCAAATAAACATAACTTAATAAGTCTTGTGAGGGAACTTAATTTGGATGTAGTTATCTTAAATGAGACTTGGCTCAAAGTCAACTATAATTTTAATCTTTTAGGCTATGAAATAATAAGGGTAGATAGAATGGATGGTTATGGTGGAGTTGCTGTCATAATCAAAAATAACATAAAATATCAGGTAATCAACCAAACTAATAACACAAATCACAACTTCCAAAGCATCACAATCAAAATCAACAATTTAAATATTATGGGATCTTATTGTCCTCCAAATACAAAGGTAAAGAAAAATGACCTAAATAATACAATTAACAATTTAACAGGATCCTTACTAATTATGGGAGATTTTAACGCTCATCATAACCTTTGGGGCGGCTCTGGGACAAACTATAACGGCAAAATAATTGCAGAACTAACAGAGGAACATAATTGGTGTGTTTTGAATGATGGGAGTGACACTAGATTTCGGAACCCAAGTACACAGGCTAACCCAGTGAATATCTCTCTCAGTTCGGCTGATATAGCACTTAAATCCAAATGGGAAATCATAACTGATGTTGGATTCAGCGACCACTTTCCAACCCTAGTTAGTATACTTGATAACACCACAACCATTATATCCAACCCCATGTCAAATAAAAGAAATTTTAAAAAAGTTAACTGGATAAATTTTACCAAAACTTTGGAAATAGAGCTCGCGTCGATACCGGAGGCAGGTAATGATTTTAATGCATTCTATAATAAAATTAACAAAGTATCAGAAAAAACAATCCCTAAGTTCACAAAGCCAAAACCAACTAACAAACTTAGAGCTCCTTGGTGGGATCAAACCTGTCAGCTGGCATTAGAAAGTAGGAAAAAAATCTTGGTGAAGTTTAGGGATGACCCTTCTCTCGAAAATTTTATAAAATCCAAAAAACAAATAGCTATAACTAGAAAAATATTAAAAAAGAAAAAAAAGATAGCTTCAAAATTTTCTGTGAATCTCTAAACAGAGAATCCAGTATGACACTCATCTGGAATAAAATAAAAAAATTCTCCAATAATAACTTAAGACCCTTTAAATCCTTACTACCAGACAAAACTGCAGCCCCTTTAATTCTAGATAAACTAAGCATCACCAACATAGATCCTTATATAAATCTGATGCCAGCTGATGGAGAGTTTCAGCCAATAACCCCATCAGAAATCAAAATAAATATAAAAAACAAGAAGAACTCGGCCACCGGTATCGACGAGATTTCGTATTTAATTATAAAAAACTTCCCTAAAAAGGCATTCGAGATCCTCTGCAATATTTTTAACAGGTGTTTAACTGAGCAGTCCATTCCTGACCAATGGCGGGAATACCTGATAATTGCACTACTGAAACCTAACAAAGCTCCCAATATTATAAACCATTACAGACCCATTGTATTATCGTCAGTCTTCTTAAAGTCTCTAGAATTTATCATAAAAAATCGAGTAGAATGGCACATTGAAAACGCAAAACTCCTACACAAACTACAAACAGGGTTTCGTAAAGGTATGGGAGTCAACGAGAACATTTTATTTTTAACTTCTAGTGTGCAACTTGCCTTCAGCAGAAAGGAGTCAGTCCTAGCAATATTTATAGACATTAAAGCAGCATATGACCATGTGAATATATCAAAATTATACACCTACATGACTGAATTAAACATCCCTATTAACTATTCCAACCTAATTTATAACATACTATCACATAGGATCATATATACAAAAGATAACAATGGAGAAACATATGGCCCGGCAGTGGTCAGGAATGGAATTGCTCAGGGATCACCACTAAGCCCACTTTTATTTAATATATACATACATACAATATTTAAAATAATCCCAGAGGACTCATACCTGCTTTCATACGCAGATGATCTCGTGCTTTTTACCAAGGGAAATAACATACACACTATGGTACATACAATAAACAATACGTTGAGGAAGTTGGAAAAGTGGCTAAATGATCACCAATTATCCTGCTCGGCTGAGAAAACTGAATATATTTGGTTCAAAAAGAGAAAATCTAGAGTCACTCCACCACCAGTCAAGATGGGCGACAAAATAATATCAAGAAAATCCTCTGTAAAATATTTAGGAATCATTCTTGAAGAAAATCTTAACTGGAAACAACAAGTAAATAAAATAATCGCAAAAGCCAACCAAGGAATAAATGTCCTAAGAGCCGTCTCTAGAGTATGGTGGGGGGCGGACCCTAAGATCCTACATATACTAAATACTGGAATTGTTAGATCACACCTAGATCATGGTAGCATACTATTTAGCCCCGTTCAAAAATCCCTAAATAACAATTTGAACACCATCCAGTTTAAAGCTCTCAGAACAATAACAGGACTAATGAGATCAACTCCCACCAATGTAGTACTTGCGGAGTGTGCGGAACTTCCGTTAAATGAAAGACGAATTTGGCTAACCAGCAAATTGATATTAAAAATTCTAAGATTCAAATCACACCCTATAATTCAAGTAATTTCTTCTTTAAAAATCGATTGTTCTCGTCCAACTACATACTGGAGAAATAAATCCCTACCCTATATAATACAATCCCTCCCCCTCCTAAAGGAGTACATCAACACAGGCAGAAGACATTGTTTACTACCATGCTTCGAAATCGAATATTCCTACCAATTTGCAGAAATCGACCTTATAGATCTAGGACTTAGAAAAAACAATCCCAACAACAATATAAACATCATGCCAATTATCGAAACTTTCAAACAAAGAAAATTCAATATTATTTACACAGTTGCATCCAAGATAGACATAAAAACGGGTATCGGAGTATACAGCCCCGACTTAAAAATTCATTTTGCGGCAAGATTACCAAATAACCTACAGATTTGCACCGCTGAAATAGCAGCAATATGTAAGGGGTCCGAGCTCGCGCTCTCCAAAAATAGTAAAAAAATCTAATTCTATCCGATTCTCTCAGTGCACTGCAAATATTAACAAATACTAACTACAATACAAAAGACAACTATTTCGCTCTGGCAACGAAGAAACTAATAACTACAGCAAATGAAAATGGATTTGAATTCAAACTGGGATGGATACCAGGCCACAATGATATCAAGGGAAATGAAAAAGCAGATCAGCTGGCTAAAATTGGAATCAACCTTAATGTCCCCCTGGAATGCCAACCCGACATGTATGAAATGATGCCCAACTTAAAGAAACAAATTATAAAGGAATGGAATGAAAAATGGAAAAAAATATCAACATACAAAGGAAAATGGTATAATCAAATTGAAGAAAACTTTCCAATAAAACCATGGTTTCATACAAATAAGGTCAAAAACAGAAGACATCTAACAACAATCATACGTTTAAGGTCTGGACATGGATTATTTAAAACTCATCTTCATAGAATAGGAATAGAGGATAACCCTATCTGTGAATGCGGAGAGGAAGAAAATTTATACCATATATTACTGGAATGTCCCATAAACAAAATACCTGGAACAGACATCTACTTTGAACTGGCAAAAAACGACATTATCCTCCCTGCCAGCATACCTACAATATTAAAAAATTCAAACAAAAAGAACTTAAAAATTATACTTAACTACTTTGACACAAACAAAATCAAAATTTAATCATATATTTTTTTTAGATCCACACATAACTCATATCCTGGGATCCCCTTCCGAGGTAGCATCTTTGGGGTTGTCCAAGTCGCTTGGCCGCTGCCCCCAAGCGTGAAAAGTTTTTAACCTTTGTTGTGTTTTGTCCTATACTAACTTTATTTTAAAACAAACAAAAATACTCTACTCAAACAAAAAGTCTACCACACATAAGACATTTAGAAGAACAAGCGACAAACAAATCTATAAAAGTCCAAAAATCAAGGGATGAGAAATCTCAGACACTCTTAATTGGGTCCCTTGATTATAATGTATATTCAAGATATAATGAGCTGGCCAAATAGTTTTTAAATAAACTAAAGGCCATCCCCCCTGAAGAAACGGAGACGTTTTTTCAGACCAAAGAAGAAGAAGAAGAAGAAGAAACCTAACCATGGTTATATGAATTAACTGTGACGTCATGACTAATTTAACCGTAGTATTACATAGTATTTACGCGAAAAAACGACTATAATTATGCCAAAAATAATAGCAACGAATTCGAATGTAAAAGCCCTTTTGATGGCAAAACTTCATTTTGATGAAATTATGCAAAATGCCACAATGGAAGAAAAAGTACATCGCATTATGGACATTTTGGAGTAAAAAAGTAACGAATTTAATTTTATATTACATCACACATTATTTTCACATTAGTTCAGAAAGTAGCGGCAGCGGTACTGGTAGCGCATGCGTACCTTAATGCAGATTGTAATTTTGTTTGTAAAATTTGACAGCAAAAGATTAAGTTTTCTACTTATGTTCTGTGGTTTTCTACGAAAACATGGATTGCGAGGACAATGCTAGCACAGCTGTGCTTCTGGGCCATATGGCGTTGTGCGAAATATTATATAATAAACCCTGCAAAACAATATATTATGTTGTATTGCAGGGTTTAAAGTACGTTATGGGGGTCGTCAAGTACGTCGCTATAAAACGAGGGAATTAAATCGGGAACGAGGTAAGAAACGCCATTTCCAGTATTAAAATAAAATAAAGAGTAGTTCTTTAAATACACAAATGACGGTGCCCATTTTTGACAAATTATCAAGTCTGGATGCACCTCGCATAAAAACTAAACTTACAAGGCGAAACTGCTAACTAAAAACTGCCGTGTGATTAGCTGGAGTAGCGGTTGAGGTAAGAAAAGATGAAAGATGGTCATCTCTTGCCGCTACCTTCTTGCCTCTACCTCTCTTACCGCTACCTCTGACAACTATAAATTATTTCGTACAATATTCAATGCCGAACTCGGCTACCGCTACCTTTACCTCTACCTTTACCGCTGCCTCTACCGTTACCTTTAAAACTATAAATCCAGCTTTACCATTGGACAACATTTACGTTCACAAAAAATTTTAATTTCTTTTATATAAATTCTTTTTAAAGCGAAGATTATTATCCGCTAGGAATGCTTTCTCTTCTGGGCCGTAAATCAACCTATATTTAACTACTTTTTTATATGATTTTACTCATCCAAGCACCACCAAAGCCAAATTAATTGCATTTTTAACTACGAATTTCGACAACTCAACTTGACAACTGCACAA
Source organism: Brassicogethes aeneus (assembly GCA_921294245.1). Classification (NCBI taxonomy): domain Eukaryota; kingdom Metazoa; phylum Arthropoda; class Insecta; order Coleoptera; family Nitidulidae; genus Brassicogethes; species Brassicogethes aeneus. Next base: position 49,205,150 of record OV121133.1, read on the forward strand.
TGTAACCTACTATAATTTATACATAACCACAATTAGATTTATAACTAGCTTAGTTTGTTTTAATCAATGCGACCAGCTTGACAACTTTATTTACCAGGGGTGTGATTGTACTTTTCTAGTACGTCAGCACCTCTTCGGCAATTCTAGTACAATTTTCAAAATTGCCTTCAATTAAAAAAAAAAAAATCGATCGTTCTCGATCAAATCTCGAAATTTGGACAAAATTTTTAGCATCTTTTTTACTGTTGGTAACTGAGCCTACGTTTCGGAAGGAATCATAGAGAAAGTTTCACTATAGAGGGAATAAGAAGATTATATTATTATATAATCTTCATAGATTCTAAGACTTAGAAGGGAATATGGCGCAAGGCGTCAAAATTTGATTTAATGTCAACGGCAAAACTCAAACGTCAAGTCATCACTAACCTAACCTATAAATCCTGTTGCTCACGCCGACAGGCTGTCGGCGTCGGCACTCTGTGAATCTGTGATGTGATAGTGGATGTAATGGACAGGTTAGTATTTTTAGCTGTTTATTAATTATCTTCTGAACTTCCTAAATAATTACACAACTAAACTCAGTTTGTAGATTTTTATTTAGAAAAACCAAAGCGCTAGTAGTTTATTTATTATAAATTTACATATGCAAGGGTGATTCTGGGAGCAGAAATCTCATATTAATTAAATTTGGACAAGTTTTGAATTTTCGAGATAAGTTAGTACAATTTGATCTTAGTACAATTTCTCGCTAGATGGCTGCACAATTTGCAAAGTTTCAGAAACACCCCTGGTATTTACCAACCAAAACCCTAAATTTGTAACGTTACCGCAGTCCAGATAAAAAAATGAACTTTAGTGCTGTTTATAGATGCCCGTATGGTAATCTATACCCTGCTTAAAATACCCCATAGAGACCCTGTTCAAACCGATAGATATTTGTATCAGGATGTATGGTGTTTCTATAGGGTGTATCGGTTTGTATAGGACCCATAGTTGAGATTTATGGTTGTTCTATAGGGATATCCACCATTGATTTATTTGCTATCGGTTTCAATGGGGAAAATACACATAAATGTAGAAATTAGTTTTTTCCCTATAGGACCCCATAGGTTTTAATAAAATTTTGTCAAATGTTTTATGGTTGTTCTATAGGGATATCCCTATATATCCTTCATTGAGTTATTTTCTATCGGTCTCAATAGGGAAAATGTAAAAGTTATATGCCTATAGGTAATTTCCTATACATTTTCTATCGGGCTGTATCCGGAAAAAACCTTGGACAAATGCACATATTGAAACCGGTAGCGCCCTATAGAATATTTTGTATAGGTCTCTATGGGGTATTTTAAGCAGGGTAAACAGCACTACGGTTTTTCTATTTTTCATCATATACGGGAGGAAGGAAGGAATGAAGGATGGCAATCTATAAATCAGACTTAAGGGTCTTTCTTATAAAAGTATGTATGTGTATGTGTCTGAAACAAAGTAAAAATTACAAAACAATCTAGGTATGTAGTCGTTTTTTAGCATAAATACGATAAAACTAGGTAACCAAACGTAACGAAAAAGTGACAGAAATTGTATGTATGTTTTCTTTATCGTCACGTGTATAATCGTCGAAACTATTTCAATTTTAAACTCAAATTTTTCACAAAACCGCTCACCTGCCGTTATAACGTGATCGTCACGTTAGCGTTATCGTGATTTTAAACCGAATCGACATAACGTTTACGTGACGCTGTAATCGTTACTAAATCAACACGAATGAATGAACATGAATTTGTGACCGTATCTTTAACCAGTGGCGGCTGATGGATTTTTGGTATATATACAAGTATACCAATATCTCAGTTATTATACATAGGACCCAAACCAAACTTTTATGAGTTTATAATAATATTAAATTGAAGTTTGCGAAAAAAGTTATTTTTTTCAGCCAAGTCCCCTGCCCCCCTAATTAAGATAATGCAAATTAAAGTGGTGCTATTAATAACTCAGTGCAGTTTATCGACAAATTTCAAAATTTATTTTAGTAGATTTTATACCATTTAAACTTTTTTTTATCCTAAAATAAAATTTAAAAAATGGTATAATATTTGTAATCTTGGATTTTTTAAATAAATTTTGAAATTTGTTATAAACTATAGTGAGTTATTAATTGCACCACCTTAATTTGAATCATCTTAATTAGGGGGGCACGCTTAAAAACTTAATTTTTTCGCAACAATTTTTAATTTTATTACCACTTCATAAAAGTTTTGGGTCCCATGTCTAATAACTAAGATATCAGTATACCCCAGTCGCCACTAGTGACTAGTGGCAGCTGTCTTTAACTAATCTGCTCAAGTCTCAGATTGCTGGAATTAGTCCTAAATTTTTACTATAGTAAGCTATAGCTATATGTATATTTTAAATAATTAAATAAGCACAAAACACTGAAATGGAACAGGTTTCAGAAGAATTTATGATTAATTAATAATAATACCTTTAACAAAACAATATATTTCTCAAACCAAATTATAAAAACAATAAAAAACTAAATAAATAACTCTAAAAAAATATATTCTTCTTCAAAAGGATAAAAACCAAATAAATAATTTTCTAAAGCATATTCAGTCAATATTTTTTCTTCTATTCGACATTTTGCTGTATTTCTTTTTTCTTTTGCTGAAAAAAGTATTAATGTGAACACTAGTTATATACCTCCTCTACATAATAAAGTAAACAGAATTTTTGCATAATTAAGTTTTTAAATCAAAACCACTTAGGTACCTAGGTACCTACTTGTTATATATTTAGGTAATGTTAAAAGGCATTCAAATAATAAAATGAATGTTAACATAACCTATAATTATTTTTATAGAAATACAATATGAAAAACAATACTTACAATTAACGCCTTCCAAAGAAAATAATATATAATAAAAACTAAACACAAGCTAATAATTTTTAAATAAACCAATTTCAAAACAAATTACTTGCACGGGAACACTAAACAGAACAAAATCAGATCAATATACCTACCTAGGTACTTATTTGACAATAATGGCGAATTGAATAAAGAGTTAAAAGGGTAGCTAAAGACACGGTAAATCGTAAAGTTAAAGTCACGTTATAACGTGACAATAAAGTCGAGTTTATATAACGATTAATTTAGCAAAGTAAGTCTATGGAAAATCGTGAAAGCATTGGTAAAGGCAGATTCTATATCAAATCGACATCTCCAAAATTATTAATTTTCGTTAAAGATATATAGGTCACAACTTTATAGTTAAGATATTGGCCACGTTAACGTCACATTTAAAAATGTTAGTCACGTTTGGTTACCTGGAAGGTAGGGAAAGCCCAGAACATAAGGGGAGAAGTCAAAACCATGTCTATAAAAAGTGAGGCAAGATACAAGTTGTATGTAATCAATCTGCGCCACCGTACCGGGTTCGATTCCCGGTCACAGCCTTGGGTGTTGTGGTTGTTTTTAAGAACCAAAAAATTTAAAATAATGAGCTGGCTAAATAATCGAAAAGATTAAAAGTCAATAAAAAAAAAAAAAAGTTGTATGTAAAATTAAAAATCGCAAAAATTTAAATTTAAAAGCGGTTTCATATAGATGCGAAATGCGAAATACGAATATTCGCAACTCCTATTTCAATAGATGCGAACTATTTTAGGGACATTTTTTCTTACTAAGTGATATTTGCCATGGTATTTTAGGGACTTAATTTTCTCCCCAGGCGATATTTGCTATACTTGGTTAACATTTTCTATTTGTTGCTTTATGTATATTGAGATTTTGTGTTTTTGGCGACGAAGGCGTGCAATTGCGCCTATTTATTGTTGAAACGAAGACAATTAATTAATGCGCATGCGCATCACGACAAATACGTGGGATTTTCGCAAAACATTGAATCAATCTCAAGATTCCCGCCCCCCAGATTTAAAATCTTGCAAATTCGCAGGATCTGTCGAAACGTCAAAACGCTTTTCCCGCCAAATCAAATGGACCAATGAAAACATTTTTCGTATTTCGCATCTAAACTGCGCACCACTCAATGTGTCGCGACCAAAAATTTCATCCTTTTTCAAAACGACATAACTTTTTTGTTTCTTGAACGATTTTATTTTGGTTTGTGATGTCTGCTAGCCCCATTCTCTGGCAATTCATTCTATAGATATGAAGCTCACGGTTCTTCAAGTAAATTTAAATTTACTTGAAGAACCGTGAGCTTCATATCTATAGAATGAATTGCCAGAGAATGGGGCTAGCAGACATCACAAACCAAAATAAAATCGTTCAAGAAACAAAAAAGTTATGTCGTTTTGAAAAAGGATGAAATTTTTGGTCGCGACATTACTACAGGGTGATATATAAAACAGTGAAAAATTTCAATAACTTCATCCAAGCCCCGTTTGTAAAATAAATATTTTATTCTCGTTTTTACTTTGAAATAATGAAGTATTATGTCTTACCTTGAAATGTTTTTCAAATTTTTCGAATTGGAATCTTAGCAACAAAAATATGATTTTTTTTTCAATGGAGTACATTTGATGCTTGTTTGTAGGCAATACACTCAGCCTTTTTAAGAACAAAAAGATAAGATGGTGAAAGATTGTTCCTCCCAAACAACCAGTTTACATTTTATGTACGTACATAGTACGTCGACCTTCGACGTACCTTACATTTTACGTACGTACTGCGATATCTTATGTACATCCTAAGTACGTACTAAGTACGTCCAAATTCCACTCGATAATACGTTTTATGTATGTACATTTACCAAGAGACCTATCCCATAAAACAGACTTTTGGATAGCGCGTGCCTGAAGAAGAGTGGTATCTCTTTCTCTTTTATATAATTAAAAAAAGACGACGTGTCTTTTCACGCACGCGCTGTCCAAAAGTCCGTTTTATGGGATAGGTCTAGTATTAAGAACGTAGTTTGTACATGAATAAATCGAACTTTCATTCCGTACACAGAAAAAAGCTTTAGTTAGCCCAACTATTATTTGTTTGATTTAACATTTGGCTGATTTGACTAAATAAAAAAAACATTTTTTTATATTTTTCAAGAAACACGAAATTCCTTGACGCATTACTAGTACACTACCAGTGGTATTATTCCAGAATAATGAACCCTCAGCTCTCTAGAGGAAATGTTTTTAGTGCGTTCACCTACTTGAAATTCTTCAAGAATTGACAGCTGTTTCCACCTATTTAAGGTCTCTTTAATATCAAACAACTTGTATTGTCACACCCAAGTAAAGGATTATCTAAGCCTATATACTCTTCATGTAAGTCAACAGAGGCGAGATTTAAGAACATCACGTGATCCACACCGCCTTTGCCGCGATCGGTACACACTATGCAACCAGGAATACTTTAGAAGTATTTTGTACATACCTTCTTTGTACATATTATGTACGTACTGAGGACGACTGAACCTTACATTTTATGTACATAATATATAGTACGTACTTAATACATATTTTTTTGGTCTTAAGACGTAAGTACGTAAATATAACCAAAAATGTACATTTTTAAAACGTACTGTGTTGTTTGGGCTTGAATAATCTGAACAAGCGACAAGCAACAAACTTCCATTATTTTCAGAGGAACCTAACCAAAGACCAATTTTTCAAAATGACATTTTGGTGAAAATTTTCGAAAACTAAACCTGAACCGATATTTACGTTCGTGACTGTTTGCTTTAAAATTTTGACCTCCTGATGTGATTCAGTTGTCAAATTTAAGTTTTAGATAAAACCAAAATCACCAAGAATCAAAATTCGAAAACAATTCCCCAAAATTTGTTTGTTTATTTTTGAAAATTTTATGCGAAGATACTTATAATCATAATAAAAACTGCAACATTTAACAGAAAAATGTAACAAATAATAACAATAATAACTTTCAATATTTCGTTGGCCCTCCCCTAACCCGTAATAATTCATAAACTCTCCTGGGCATTCCCTAGACCAAGTTCCTTAGAAATTCCTGGGGTGTGGCTTCCCATTCTTCCTGAATCGAATTTACCAATTCATCGTAAATATCGGTTCAGGTTTAGTTTTCGAAAATTTTCACTAAAATGTCATTTTGAAAAAGTGGTCTCTAAAAATAATGGAAGTTTGTTGCTTGTCGCTTGTTCAGAATTATTCAAGGAACGATCTTTCACCATCTTATCTTTTTTTTCCTAAAAAGGCTGAGTGTATTGCCTACAAAAAAGCATCAAATGTACTCCATTGAAAAAAAAATCATATTTTTGTTGCTAAGATTCCTATTCGAAAAATTTAAAAAACGTTTTAAGGTAAGACATAATACTTCATTATTTCAATGTAAAAACGAGAAAAAAATATTTTTTTTACAAACGGGGCTTGGATGAAGTTATTGAAATTTTTCACCGTTTTACATATCACCCTGTAGAAAATTTACTTGAAGAAACGTGAGCTTCATATCTATAGAATGAATTTCCAGAGAACCCAGGTAGCACAACGTAACGAAATCTTGACGTAAACGAGACGTTTTCAGTCAGTCGTGACTTGGACGTTATTTAAAAATCGTAACGTATTTAATTAAAAACAGTTGCCAAACCGCGCTAAATTTAAGTATAGTTTTTGTGACGAATACGTTACATTAATATGAATAAAAATCTTCACGATGTAGTTAAGAATACGTCACGTGAACTGAACTGGTCACGTAATTGTGGCGTATAGTTATAATATTGTGTAGTGTAATGCAGTGCAGTACGGTATAGTGGGTTGTTTTGTGTATTGTGGAATTATTGCTTACCTTCAAAGTTTTGTAATTTGATTTCAACCTCATCATCAGGTTGAAATCAAATTACAAAACTTTGAAGGTAAGCAATAATTCCACAATACACAAAACAATCCACTATACCGTACTGCACTGCATTACACTACACAATATTATTACACCCCCAAATAATAACATCAGTCACGTTCGAGTGCTCGTCAAAGTTAGTCGCATCTTGCATCTTGCCGTCGCGCTCTTGAAACTTACAAACAGCAATGCTCGCAATGATTGCTTATAAAGTGCAAATAGTCTGTAGTGTGGCAACTAGTGTTTCTGTAGTCCACCCTAAGGTCAGGGAAGTGTTGAAGTTGAAGTGTAGAGTGACACCTTACGGGTGGTCCAAAAACTCTTAAAATGTAATTTAGGTTTCAGTATCTGGAAAAAAGTTTTTTCAAAAACCATAACCAACAAATAAGCCCTCTTAGTGCAAACAACTATAGTGTAACAATTACAGTGAGTACAGACTACTCTTCTGTCAATACTTAGTTAAGGGCCAAGTGAAAAGGAAAAGTGAAGTGAAGTGACAAGTGCAAACGTACATAGTGAAACGGTCAAAGGAGTTAAGTGTGAAGTGACAAGTGTCAGTGCCTGAGCGGTCGCACCATCTGTCAACAGGACGTTTTTCACTGGTCAAACAAAAGAGGCCAAACAAGGGAGGAACAGGCCACCTGCAAATGATTGCTAAGTATTCTCAATTCATTCGCATGACCTAACACATAATTTGCAAATTAAACTAAACAAGGCACATTGCCTAATCCCAACAAAAAACAATAATCATCGGCAACAAATAAAATAAAAAGTCAATTTTCCAAGAAAAAACCAAACAGCCGATCGCGGACACACACCAAAGTTGAACAGGGCAATAAAGCTGTCAAAAAAAAATTCAAGAATAACAAACCGAGACCAAATAAATTTGACACTTAAGACATAACACATAAACTAAGAAAACATAAACAAAGTAAAAAAAGCACCCTAATCAATATCCATGGAATTTGTAAACACTTAGACCTTGGGAACTGCCTTATCGCAGCGATTGCGGTCTTACGCTCGGCACGCGTGATGGGCTCCTCCGCGGGGGGGTGCAGCCTCCCGTGGCCTCTCCGGGGGATGGTCTACACCAGTGTTGCCAGATTGGGCGATTTATCACAAATTGGGCGATTTTTAACTCGCTCTGGCGACCATAAATTTACAAAAATCACAAGTCGACATTTGGGCGATTTTCGGAGCTAGACCGGAGTCAGCTCCAAGGAGGGTAAAATAATTTTCCTTGACTCACCAAAGCTATGATCGGAATATAAATAGGTTCATCGACATAAAACATATGTTTTATGTCGATGTCGAATGTAAATATGTAATATAAAGAAGATTGTACGCTGATTGTAAATGTTAACTAAACGATGTTATTTAAATAAAAATCATGCGTGAATGTTCAGTTATTTTTTATTTTACAAGTAAAAATTCACAAAAAATGAACTTAAAAAAAAACTGGCGACTTTTACTTTATTTTGGCGACTTTCGCCGCCTCTGGTGGCGACATGAAATTTTTTTTATCTGGCAACACTGGTCTACACAGCGGTAGTCGTAGTACGATTGCCGTTGTGTGGATTGTCTTCCGGGGGAGCCGCGGGGGGTTGTATTTCTTTGCGAGGGAGTTTATCATGTGTGTCGATTATCGTACCAGCGGCAAAACGGCCTAAACACCTGCGCGCTAACTAAAGCAAACAGACAAAAATACGCAAACTTGAACGGAAGATCATTACACTACTAACGACAGACTTACCCGACTACCATCTACAACATCCCCGCGACCTGCTAATGGGAAAAACCATTACCAAAAGGGGAAGAATAGCCCAATTAAAATACTGGGTCCAAGTCACTCGTAGACAACGCAACAGCATACTACAAGCCACCCTTAAACTAGATCTTAAAGACAAAAAAAAGTCGGTAGACCATGCTTCACATCTCATGACACGTTAGCACAAAACATGCACTTCTCACAAATTTACAAGACCAGTTGGGAGCAACTAAGCAACAATAAAAATATAATAAAAAAAAACAACCGACACATTTTACCAAGTTCAGGAACTATCCGACACGGACAATGACAATAATGAACAAGACGAAGACCTCGACTAGGAAACTACACCCCTGCAGCGTAATAACAACTCCCCAACTCCAAATAGTAATCCCAAATGTTTATAGTAATACTAACCGACTGGTCTAGGGGGATTCCGCGTCGTACTTAGTTTTAAGTCGGCGTAATTGTCCCCCAAAAACCAACTCCCTCCCGTCCCTCATCCATACCCCACTGAGCGTATAGCATAGGCTCGGCGAACCCGGGAACGGCTATTATAACTATTCGCCTCTCGCTCTCGAGCCCCAAATAGGGGACAGTACGGAACGCAATGGACATTCGCACCCAGCAAACACGGGTGAAGCCGTGCAGTTGTTGGGGAAGAAAAAAAATCGGCGTAAGTAAACATAGGCCTGTACGGGGTTCGAGAGTCAAGAGGAAATGGGGCTGGTTATACGTCTTTTATACTCATACTCACTCAATAATAACATATTGTTGTTAGGATTGTTTAGTTTTGCAAAGAAAGCACATTTAACTGAATTATATTTTATTAGAAAAACAATAAAAACATATTCTACAATAAACTATAATAATATATATTATATGTATATATATATATATATAGAAAAACACTAACAAAATAAAAAAATATTCCTCTTATAAAATAAAAATACCTCCACTTTTGAATTGAATTTTGAAAACCAGCAATAATTGCAATTAGTTTTCAAATTTCATATCTTTGAAAAAAAATTTAAATTATTTTTCTATTTTAAGGATAAAACAGTACACAAAAATATAATTCTCCTGTAGAATAAAACACTATTTTATTAGAATATACCTAATATAAAAAACAGTAAAACAAAATAAACAAGTATTTCTCTTATAAATTAAAAAATGAAATGAATGAAGTCAATTAATAATTCATGTAGTATAAAATTTTTATTTTATTTCTGCAGTTTCTTTAACTGCAACATTTATTTATAATAAACTTACTTAAATAACACTAGGGTTCAGCTGAAGTACAAACCTGTGATTTCATCTTATCATATGTATGCTGGAAGGCATACATAATGTGCTTTTCAACGTCATCCTTTGTAATATTTCTTTTCCCCGAGACAACCCAAGACAATTGTGTTTGCCATCAATATGTCTTTTAGTCTAAAGTTTTCGTTCGCCCCTATCCAGTTGTGTGGAGTGTGTCCAGAGTGTCGACTGTAAAACAGTCTATGTTATGTTGGTTACCAATTTTTTAATTTTAATTGACCTGCAAAATGATCATAAGAAATAAGTAGTTTTCTCCATGGCTTTGTTAAAATTTATTTCACGTACAAAAAAATGTATTTTTTCCTCTTTCAGTAGAAATTCAACTTAAAATACTTAAGCTATAATAAGAAATTTGTTAAGGATATATTAACACACTAAAAATGTTGTGGTTACTTATATTTTGTTGCTACAGTTGTTTAGCATTGCAGACAATTGTCTTAAGCTACTGAAATATAGAAAAGCAAAAGTACTTACGGTTTTAAACAATCCTTTTGTTTACCATTAAAAACTTTGCAGAAATATAGAAAAACCTACAGAAACCAAGGGTTTTGGTCGTTACCAAACATTCAAAATGGAGATCCTACTTTATGTCTGATGGAGATGCACAGAACATGACTATTGGCGACTGCGCGTGATGTTTTCGTGACGATTTGTATAAATATTTTGTAACGTTTTTGTAACGAGCTGCACGTCAAGAATTTTATACCAAAATTTAAAGTAAAATTATCACTATTTCGTGTGACTAACGACTTTATGAAAAAATTCGTCACGTATTTTCATAGACCCCTCGTCACGAATTTGGCGTCACGCAATTTATTTACTTTTTATTAAAATTTCCTTAATCGTAACGAAATATTGTCTCGTTTTCGTCACTTCTAATTTTTAATGTCACGTTGTGCTACCTGGGAATGGGGCTAGCAGACATCACAAACCAAAATAAAATGGTTCAAGAAACAAAAAAGTTATGCCGTTTTGAAAAAGGACGAACTTTTTGGTCGCGACACATTGAGTGGTGCGCAGTTTATATGAAACCGCTTTTAAGTATATCGCGTAAGTAATGGAGTGATATTCGGGGCCTTGATGTAACGTTGAAACAGTAATTTTTGTAAATCTGTTAGTGGTGGTAACACGATTTGGAAGAAAGTTTTGAGCAGGGTCTGTTATACCTCCACAGAATGAGATATAGAGGCCTATTCCCTTTCGCTAAACATGCATGTTCATGAACTACATATGTTTCGTAACATATGAGCCTATTCCCTTTCAATTATTTCGTCTATAGACGCATGCGCTCGAAGAATTTCTTAAACATCCATGTTTATAAACATCATCGGTGTTAAAATGGCTACCCTGCTTAAAATACCCCATAGAGACCCTGTTCAAACGGATAGATATTTGTATCGGAATGTATGGTGTTTCTATGGGGTGTATCGGTATGTATAGGACCCATAGTTGCGATTTATGGTTGTTCTATAGGGATATCCACCCTTGATTTATTTGCTATTGGTTTCAATGGGGAAAATACACATAAATGTCAGTGGCGGCTCGTGGGTGTACAGGAGGGTGGGGCTACATAAGGTTAATTTTGTCTAAATACGAATAAATTTCCACGTCACCCGGGAGGTATTATTCTGCGACGCGTTGACCTTTTTTAAAATGGAGCCGATAGCACTACTAAACCAAAAAATAAACTCTAAAAAACAAAACAAACAAAATATCACATCAAAGACTAGTTTTAATCTTAAACTTAAAAATATAGTCTTAAAAAAGTTAAAAATAAATAAATTAATCAAAAAATAAAAATAAAACTAAAAAAACGCGGAAAACGAAACCACAGGCAAACATTTTATTTTTCAAATTACGCGGGTATTTCATTATTTTGAGGTTATACATCTCCCATAGTCAGGGTTGGGTCAGTAGAAAACCTTAGGTAATTTACCTTGGTAGAAAAGGGTAGAAAACTTGTTTTCGACTTGCGTCGAAAACCTATAGGGTTTTCTACCTACGTAAATTACCTTATTCGACCTTCTCCTTCCACTTCTCTATAATTGATAAAAATTTGCCCTCATGCCAAAAATTATGTTGGGGTCTCCCAACCAAACGTGGCCCTTTTTTTCCCACCATAATAATGTTAAAAAACTCCAAATAACTTCAAATTTATGGTACACGGAGAGAAAAATTTTGCCAAAATAACTATCCAAAGTATTGTTAAATGACGTATCGTGAATTTAGTCAACTGTTTTATTAAACTGAGGATCTGTATAGCTAATTTAGCCATACAAATCCTCAGTTTAATAAAACAGTTGACTAAATTCACGATACGTCATTTAACAGTACTTTGGATAGTTATTTTAGCAAAATTTTGCTCTCCGTGTAGGTGTCTGATTTTTCACAACATTTAACAAATCATAATAAACAACAAACTTGCATAACCTCACATTTTTTGATATTTGACAGTATTCTACTTTTTTACGTTTTCTACCGTCGAAAACGTCGAAAAAGGTTTTCTACATGTCGAAAACAAAAATAGTAACAAGTAGCATAAATGTCAATGCGAGACGGGTTGTTTATTTGAAAAATTAGAGATTGTTGCTTCGTATCTTCTTCATCGACGAAAATGCTCAAAAGTACTACTCGGAACAAAAAGGTATGTTGTGTTTATAGATTGTTATGTTATTTGTGCCATTCGCTTTTTTTATAAAGAATTAGGTTCAAATAAAGTAACCAAATAACATATTCAAGGAAAAACTGATTATCGGCATTTTTAATGTGAAAGAAAACAGTGCGCTTTTTTCCATGTAACGTAACAGTCCAAACTTCGAAAACGTTCTTTGAGAAAAAATCCATCACGTTGACAAAAAAAATTCTTGATATTTTTCGAGTACATTTGGTCAACTTTTCAAAAAATATGGAAAATCAGCCATGTTTTCCATTTGTGACGGTGTTTTAAACTAAAAAAAATATCATAACTATGATGATTTACTAACCTCAAAAATATTCCTTGCATTCAGGAAAAGCTGAGTAAGGCCGAGAAAAATAAAAAGTATATACAAAAATTGAAAAAAAACGCAAAAATTTGATGATTTCAAGAAAAAACGAGCATTAGCCCAGAAAGAGCGACGGAAGAAGGAGAAGGAGGCAGAAGACGAAATGCCATTAAAAAAAATGAAGAAAATTGTCGAAAAACGTCGTGCAGCCGTTCGTCAAAGAGTACAAAACCACAGAAAAAAATCAAAAACAAATGCACTTTAAGAACAGTCGGGAACAATTGCAGCCACTGATGTGACAAGATCTTATCAATCCACACAAGCTGGGTAAAGCAGTAAAGAAAACCATGAAAGCACTTCCTGTTATGGACACACGTAAAATAGCGGTTTTAGCCAAGATTGTCACAAGTATGAACGATGACGACAGGAATAAATTTCAAAATATCGTTTCACCATCTGGGATTAAGAAAAAAAAGGATGCCGACTCTGAGCTGGTCGACGAAATCGGAAAATTTTATGAACGCGATGACATTTCCAGGATTTCACCAAAAATAAAAGATGTCAAGCGATATTTTGATCTGAAAACTGGCAAAAAGATACTTCTACCAACAAGGCACATGCTGTTGACAGTCAAAGAAGCTTTTGTTATTTTTGATAAGGAAAGGAAAACTGCAGCGAAAGGTAATAAAAACTTGCAAGAATCCTAAAAAAGGTTCTTCCTTCATGTGATTGCAGTATGTGACTTTTATTTACATTTTCCAGATGGCTGTGGCTTGAGCTTTTTTGGAGAACATCGACCAAATCACATCAAACTGAATAAAGACCTTCCTCAACATGTGCATGTGCTCTTATCATGCCAATTTCATTGAAGCTGTCGCTGCTCTCCATAAATTTGTTCCGTCCATGCCAACGTATAACAATGGATTTGTTCAGCAATTTTTGTGCAAAGTTGCGAACCTAGATTGTTGGTTTTCAAAATGCAATGAATGTAATGGAATTCCGATCGAACTACTCAAGAAATATATCGGTGGCATGGCACTGAATACTCCCGTCAAATGGTGGATGGTTTGGCGAAAGAATGACACTTCAAAACGAATCGAAAAACATGAAAAATCCTATTCGCTAGAGAGTTTGCTTCTACATATAACAAAAATATCGCCACAATTTTTACGCCATAGCTACGTTAAACGCGAGCAGTCAGATATTTTTAACAATTATGATTGCCCAAGATCAACAGATAAACAGCTCAGTGAGGAAGGAACGTTGCAAGTTGATTTTGCTGAAAATTTTGTCTGTGAGGGACAAGACGAAGTACAAAGTGCACATTGGAATCAAAAACAGCTCACTGTATTTACTACTGCGTTTCATTTTAATGAAAAATTCCAATCAAAGGTTTTCGTGTCGAACAATTTAGCACACACGAAAGAAACCATCGTTCCTTACATGTACATACAGGAGTGCCCGAATCAGTGAAAATATTGAAAATTTGGAGCGACGGGCCATCTTCCCAATTCAAGAATAAATTCATCGCTGCAGTCATTCCTGTTTTAGAAGACAAATTCGGTATCAAAATCTACTGGAACTACTTTGCAACTTCTCACGGAAAAGGTTGCATCGATGGTATTGGTGCAACTGCCAAGATGATAGTGAAAAAGCAAATTTTGTCTCGCAAATGCATTGTAAATTGTGCTTCGGATTTTGTTACTGCATTTAATCTCACTGAATCTAAAATCGCTATCGAAGAAGTAACTGAGAATGATTTTCTTGATATAAATGATATTTTGAACGCATCTGCTATTTTCGACAGTGCAAAAAATATCCGTGACATAGCATCGGCTCATCAGATTCAAGTGATTAATGGAAGAGTTGTCACTTTCCACACTTCAAAACAAGGATACGATTCATAATTATATCTTATTTTAACTTTGTATGCCAGTTTTAACAAATTTTATGAGTGCACCGAATAATTGATAAATTATTCGTGCCTTCGAATTCCATATCTTACTACTTATACGCATAATCGTAAAATAAGTAAATCAATGATATTAATTATAAAATTAAACGATTAAAACCTTTTTGTTGCTCAAGTTTACTTTTTGTGTCAAAGGCAATCACACAGGTAACGTAACAGTCTTTTTGTGTAACGTAACAGTCCAAACATTTTTGCTTTTAAAAAAACAAAAACAATTTTTTTTCTTATTTGATATAAAAATTCATCAATTTCATTAGAAAGCTTGAAAATTATGCAGTAGACGCTGTAAATACTCTGAAGCAAGAGCAGACTTTTTGGTCAATGTACAGTAACTTCAAAACCTACTGCCAAAATTATGTAACGTAACAGTACCTGTTTGGATGTTTATCACTCCGAAATAACGAGAGATACGAAAATTTGTATCATTATGAAAAATGTTGCTTGAAAGGCATTCTTTTAGTGACATACATATAAAATATTCAAAATATCGAATTCTCCATGTTTCCGAAAATTTCAAGTAAAAAAATGGGGTCCAATGTAACGTAACAGTCCACGTTTTTGACCACTACTAAACCAAAAAATAAACTCTAAAAAACAAAACAAACAAAATATCACATCAAAGACTAGTTTTAATCTTAAATTTAAAATTATAGTCTTAAAAAAGTTAAAAATAAATAAATTAATCAAAAAATAAAACTAAAAAGTCGACCCCTACCTAAGTATTAAAAAATATAAAATACAATACGTCTATCTTTTAAGATTGAAAATGTTTCTATTATTTGGTCGTAAAATTGTGGGTCTGCAGTGAGATTTAAAAGTAATTCTAAATTTTCAAACCGCGTCTCTAATTGAAGAATTATGCAATCTATTATTTCAAAATATAAAATTTGCTTAATAAAAACTGCTAAATCTACCTTAGTGTGTTCCCTACAAAAACTATAAACAGGGTTCCCTCTCACCTGGAAATCCTTGAAAACCTGGAATAGTCAGGGAATCCAATAAAATCAGGGAAAAGTCAGGGAATTTTGAAAGTCAGCGCAAAAGTCAGGGAATTTGTTAATATTATGGTGAAAGTCAGGGAAATTTATAAAACGGCTTGTTTTCTGACCCTTTTTCGTTGAAAGTCGCCGTATTGGCAACACTGGTATCGTAAACAATTGTTTTCGTACGGCGCCGATTTTACACAAAAAAATTTTACACATCGCAAAGCAATGCACCTGATAAACAAACGAACAATTAACAATAATTAAAACAATTGTCATAATTAATTTTAAATTGTTAAAGTTTGTTTTGCATTGCTTTGATGAATATGGTATATTTGTATGAATGTATACCAAAGAATGTTTTTTATGTTTGTACCAAAGAATCTATTTTATGTTAAACTGTTTTTATTAAAATTTTATTTTAATTTTTATTATAATATTTAATTTTTAAATAAATATTAACAAAAATAAATGCTATTTTTGACTTAACATAATTCTGATGGGACACTATTTTGGGAGATAATTGTCTTTATGTCTTTCTTTTATTTATCTGGAATTATAGGGACTTTGGTCAGGGAAAACCTGGAAAAGTCAGGGAATTTTAAATGGTTTTAAAAGAGGGAACCCTGATAAAAGATCAGCCAAAAGTTTTAAATAATTTGATCTGAATCAAAACAATAACGTGCTCTACAAACGCTAAGATAAGACAGGCAACCTTCTTTGTCTCCGCTGGGGAGCTTCCGAGGCTGTGAAAATTTCGCCTCTGTCCAAGCGACTCTCAACGATGCACGTTAACTTGACGCGCTTTGCGCCTGGATTTTTATTTACGCTTAATATGATTGATTGGTTTTTTACTTTTTATTGGGTAGAACTGTTGTAAAAATACACTTGTAATAGGCAAAAATATAAATACAAAAAGTCGTTCGTTCCTTGGCGCGGCCTCAGAGGCCTACCCTGACGAGCCGCCACTGATAAATGTAGAAATTAGTTTTTCCCCCATAGGACCCCATAGGTTTTAATAAAATTTTGTCAAATGTTTTATGGTATCTCTATAGGGATATCCCTATATATCCTTCATTGAGTTATTTTCTATCGGTCTCAATAGGGAAAATGTAAAAGTTATGGTGTGCCTATAAGTAATTTCCTATACATTTTATATCGGGCCGTATCCGGAAAAAAACATGGACAAATGCACATATTGAATCCGGTAGCGCCCGATAGATTGTAATTTTAAAAATATGTTAAAAATATGTTTATAATTTGTTTTTTAATTATTAAAATGTATTTCCTGATTATAATACCAGAATAAAAATTTTGCTTTGCTGATTTTTTAAATATAATTAATATTAATTTTATTATAATAATAATAAAAATTTATTTAAAAAAAAACAGAAAATTAAAAAATCTGAGTGTGAAGAGAGAATTTGGGGGGAGGAAGGTCAAGACTCTAGAACTATATATATATTGGTAGAATAAAAAATAACTTGGAAAAATATATTTTATTAAAAAAATACAACAAATATAAAATATCAAATTATTACTCAAAAATATAGACAAAATATTAGTCAAAGAAAAGTATAACTAATAAAATACAAAAAATATGCATCTAAAAACACTTTTTCTTCACATGGGAGCTAAAACTTTTTGGTTTAATTTTAAAATCTTTTAGGTACCTTGTAAAACCTCTACACCTTCTCGTCAGAGTTTGAGTTGGACTTTCTCTTTATGCCTCTCTGTTGTAGAAGGGGCCCTTCCACCCGACCTTAAAGGCTGGTCAATGAAGAGTTCCAACCCCAGACTGCAATGAATGTTCGAAAATATTCCAGGAATATGCCCTATCGCCTAGGAATAATCCGCTTCATTCTAGGAATATTTATTGGGAATATTCCTAAAATGATCCTCTAAAACTTCCAAGCACCATCTAAGAACATTCCAAGAGAATATTCGTCGGGAATATTCCTAGAATGATCCTCTAAGAACATTCCCAGTGAATGTTCTTTATACAGGGTTCGGCAAAAGAATTGAACGGTTTTAAAAATGCTGCTATGGAAATACTCTTGATTTGATATATGTCAAATAGTGACAGACTTGTACCTTATTGCCAAAAGTTTCGTGGCTGCTATGGAAATACTACATATTGATTTAATATATGTCAAATAATGACAGACTTGTTCCTTATTGCCGAAAGTTTCGTGTACAATGGCAATTAAAAATTTTGTGCAGAAATTGAGTCGATTGACTTTATCAATGGGATTTGGTCTCTGGACTGTCGGTATTTTGGATGGAGTTTTAAATCCAGATGTAACATTCGTCGCAAACTTCGGTCTGAAATGTGTAGAGCAATCGAGTGCCGCTCAAACGCTTCTCTGACTCTTTCAATATTTTCTTGTGTACAAACTGTACGAGTTCCAGCGGCAAATTTTGATTTTACACTGTCTTTTTCGTTAAAATCTCTTACCCATCTCAAAATGGCATTTTTTTATGGGACTTCAGCTCGCACTTGAAAATTATATTCACGACGACTTTACAGCAAAGATCCGTTGATTAACCGGCCAGTTTGACATTTCACACGAAATCTTCGGCAATAAGGTATAATTAAGTCTGTCACTATTTGACATATACCAAATCAATAGTATTTCCATAGCAGCCTTTTCAAAACCGTTCAATTCTGATGCCGGACCCTGTATTTAAAAAAACAATAAATTGGTTATATTTTATATTTGAATTATGTAGATCTACTGACAAGATTATAGTGTAGTTATAGGATGTGTTCAGAGACACATCAACGTCTCTAAGTAAGTAAAAAATTAAAACTGGCGCGTTGAGTTCATCGGTAACTATCGGTTCTGTTCGAGATGAATCGGAGACGACCGGTGCTCTTATTGGCTGGCGCTATTAATTCGCAGTCTCAGAATGGTCACTGTGTAAGAAGTATCTATAAAGTTGGTAAACGACCATTTTACGATTGAAAAAGGTAATTAATTGGTTTTAAACATTTGCGTATTGACTAGTACGAATATATTGCGTTGAAGACTGCAACACAACATATTGGTACTTGCAGTAGTATTTATTGTTTTTCGTGTACCTGACAGCGCCATTAATTCGTTGTTTGGATTTTGTTTTAACCACGTTTTAGCATCGGTTAGTTCAAATGAATGAAAATGGTTCTTTTCTTTTCCTTTATGACATTTCTTTGGGCAAAAATCTAATATTTTTGTTGTATAGTGTACACACTGAAAGAAATGAGCTAACAAAACACTTTAACAAATACTTGTTTAATTGTGATAATAATACATATGATTGTAACAATAATACATTTATATACTATTATAACAATGTTATTACTGTCATTGTTAAACACGGATTCTTAAAACGTTTTTATTGTGGTTATTGTGGTTAAATACCTAAACCAATTAAAGGATTATTAGGAAAATTACATTGATTAAATATGGTTATTAAATTGTTTTATTACTATTTTTATTATTACCATTATTAAACCGTTTTATGCAAATAATAATGATTATTAAAGACTTTAATTACTATTATTAAAATATTTTAAGAACGATCAATTTCGGCAATACTCGATTCAATTCGCCCGCTCGCGTTGGTTTCGCGGTACTTTTGGCAAACGACGCAACGTGAGAGCGAGGAGTGGTCGATGGTGATAAATGCTAATAGAAACTTTTTATAGTGCAATGGAAATGGAGATAATTCAGTGCTTTTTTTAAAAAATAGGTTTGGAGGCTTATTATATTTGTTAACAAATTGTGTTCCTTCTACGAATTTATTCTGTTACATGTCACAGAATTCAGTGGCGTAGCTAGGCGTAGGCGAAGTGGGCCCTCGCCCACGGCCTCGCACTAAAAGGGGCCTCGCGAGGCCTCTTTAAATGCGATGCCATCAGATTTCAAATCCCCATTTATTTTTAAATTAAATAAAAACCTAAAAAATATGTAAATTTAAGATCCTTATATACTAATAGTAGTTATACTATGTTCGTTCAACGCCAGCTGCAGCTGCGGCTGCGCAGCTTCGGACGGCAAACGTATAGGACGACCAAAAGCCCCGCCCCTCAGCTGCGGTGAAGGCAGGGACTATTCAAAAAATTCATATCAGATAAAAAACAAAATGGCCGCCTTGTGTATCTTATTGGTTGGGGGCCTAATCGGGGGGGTGAGGGGTATCAACCTTTGCAGGTGATTGGTTGGAAGGTGTGGTTTTGAGCTACCTTCTATAGATAAGGAGGTTATGAACTGCATATAAGCTTGTCTCGACTTGTCAATATTATGACGTCAAGCGATAAAACATTCTTTATCAATTAAATTATTTTGATGTTTTTTGAATAGGACATATTTTTCATATATAATCAGTCTTTACTTATATTTTATATTGAGCGGTTATGAATTTATTGATTACATTGCTATTTTTACCCTCTATTATTTTAGCAGAATGTGCTAATTTAAGCAATAAAGAAATTGTAATAAAATATCTTCAAGATTTTGGTTATCTTAAAAGTTAAAATAATTCAGTTGTAAATTTAGAGAAAGGTTTAGTACAATTTCAGAAATATTATAATTTAAATGTAACTGGGGAAATAACCGAAGAACTTGTACAGTTTATTAAAAAACCTCGATGTTCTCTATCAGACGATATGGCTTTTAAATTAAAGAGCAGATGGGATAAAAACATAATTCATTGGTATATTCAACCTTATAATGAACATATCAAAAAAATTGCGGCTTACGCATTTGATGACTGGCAAAAAGTTGCTAACTTAAAGTTTATTTTTTCGGAAAAAAATCCTGATATAATAATATCGTTTAGATCCTTTGAACATAAATATTCAACTCAATGTAAAAAGGGGATATGCCCATTTAAATTTGATGGATCTGGAAATGTACTGGGTCATGCAACTTTCCCAAATCATAATCAATGTCAGGAAATTCATCTTGACGAAAGCGAAAATTGGTATTTTGGATTAGACACACCTAAAGATGATAATAAAGTAAGTTTTTTTGCCGTTATTCTTCACGAAATTGGACATAGTTTAGGGTTGGCACATTCTAACAATTATAATTTTGTTATGTATGCATACTATTCATCAAATTCCATGGATTTAAGTAAAGATGATATAATGGGTATACAATATTTATATGGAAAACCCTTGACAACAACAACAGAATCAATAACAACAACCAAACCTAAAAAATTAGAACAAAACCAGCAACCTTTACCAAATATAATGGATTTATGTCAAATTGAATATCCACAACAAATGCTAGTAACCAATAATAATCATTTTTATATTTTTTACAACGGCCTAGTGTGGATTCTAAAAATAGGAGAAGCCTCCGGTGTTAATCTTAAAAGACCTATGAAAATTAGTGATTATTTAGGTGCCTACAGCAATTTTTCGCATATATATCAAAAACCTAATGGTCGTATAGTATTAATAAATAACTTAACATTTAACGCAATTTTTTATCCAAGTCTTGCATATGAATCATTTAATAAATCAATAGAAAATTTTGATATCCCAAAAAATAGTAGAATAAATGCTATTTTTAACTCGAACATGAGTAGAACCTTTATTTTGTACGATGATTGGTATTTTAACGAGTTTGATGAATGTAGTTTAAAAACCATTAATCGAGGTCTTTTCAATGACTACTTTCCGGGGGTGCCTTTAGATATAACTTCAGCATTTCGTTATATAAATGGAAATATTTATTTCTTTAAAAAGAATATATTTTACGAATTTAACGAATTTTCTCGTAAATTAATAAGAGCAGGAACTTTCGATTGGAGTTTATTTGGAATAAATTGCTCAAATGAGACCATTTTAAAACAACTAAAAAATATATTAACCACCCTTTCTAAAAATTTAGGCCATTAAATAAAAAACTAAAAATAAATGTCTTTTTAACATTTAACTATTGCTTATAAATACTTTATTCTATTTTAAAATTATTAAATTTTACCATTAATAACCTACCATTTGAGCTTCATTTACCCTTTTACAAGTGGTGCGGACCGGGGACTAAAGTAGATAAAAGAATTCAAAGGGGAGATTTGGGTATAAATCCATTAGACGCTGCATGTAAAGAGCACGACATTGCCTATTCGAAAAATAAAAGTTTGGAGGACAGACACAAAGCAGATTGGGATTTGGAAAATAAAGCTTGGGAAAGGGTGAAATCTAAAGACTCAAAATTTGGTGAGAAAGCAGCTGCTTGGTTAGTAACTACTGGAATGAAGGTTAATAGAAAACTTGGAATGGGTATTCGAAAAACTCGAAAACCAATCTCATTTAAACATGGTTTGGTTGATAAAATTAAAAAACATGTTCGAGATTTGGATGTATCAAACAAAAATTCGCTAAAAAAATCTGCTGTAAAAGTACTTAAAGTAGCTCGAGCAGCCATAAAGAAAGCGGGGGGTTGTAAAAATATTAGAGTACCCAGGATAATTCCATTTGAATCGAAACAGGGGGAATTTCTACCTCTTTTAGCGATAATGGGAGCCCTAGGAGCCATAGGCTCACTTACTGGGGGTGCTAGCGCTGTTGCAAAAACAATAATAGATGCAAAAAATGCGGAAAAAAAAATGGAAGAAGAAAAAAGGCATAACCAAACCATGGAGGAAATAGGCAGACAAGGTTCAGGACTTTACTTAAGAAAAAACCTTAAGGGACGATATGGACTGTTTTTAAAAAAACATTCAAAAAACTACCAATAAAGCTACCCAATAGAGCTCTATATGATTCAGACTTGGTAAAATATGCGCAAAAGCTTAAAATACCTCATTTCAGAGGCGTTTTTATGCGTGACGCTCTACCAAATGCTCCTATTAAAAATGAATCTGCAATTCTAAATTTAGATTTAGCAAAAAATGTGGGCACACATTGGGTGGCTTATATTAAAAGAAACAACTATATTATTTATTTTGATAGTTTTGGTGGTCTTAAACCACCAAAAGAATTAGTAAATTATTTAGGAAAAAATGTTAAAATTAATTATAATAATGATTGTTTTCAAAACTTTAAACAAATTAATTGTGGCCATTTATGTTTGTGGTTTCTTTATAAAAATAAATGAGAAAAGAAAATATGAGTAGTCTATTATTAACCGTTGTTTAAAGATAATGTCCCAGCTATTTACATTAAAAAGTAATAATTATGTTTTAAGTATCGATTTTACAAATCCAATACAACTTAATTCAGATTTTGACTACGGTATAGCATTAATAGGGTTTTATTCCTATAACAGTATCCCTAATATTGAAGAAGGTGAAAATACATTTTATTATAAAGACGCGAATGTGGATAAGAAAATAATAATACCAACTGGTACTTATGAAATATTAGATATAGAAACTTACCTAAGACAACAAATTATTCCTGGCAACGTTAAAAAGGAAGATTATGATAAATATTTTTCACTTAAACCAAATAATAATACTTTAAAGTGTGAAATTCAAAGCAATACGTTGGAAATAGATTTTACACAAGCAGATGGTATAGGGAAAATATTAGGATTTTCTAAGCGTACTTTAACGCCGGGTAAAAAACACGAATCGGATCTCCCAGTTAATATAATAAAAGTTCGAACCATTCACATCGATTGTAATATATCTACAGGTGCTTATTATAATTATCTACCAACACACACAATTTACGAATTTTCAGTAGACGTTAAACCAGGCTATACAATCAACGAAATTCCCCGAAATCTTATTTATTTACCAATAATAAATAAACAGGAAATATCTAATATTACTTTGGTAATTTTAAACCAAGATTTTAAGCCAGTTAATTTTCGTGGAGAGGAGGTTATAGTTCGTTTGGAATTAAAAAAATTATCATAATGGGTTTAATATTTAACAATTATTATAAAAATCCCAGCACAAGCAATTTGAAATCAGTTGACAGCAAACGCTTGCCTAGTTCAAACAACTTAACTTATTCAAATAGACTTTTTCCACAATCATTAGGATATAATGTCATCATTAGACCAAATCTTCGACATCTATCGAAAACCACAGTTTAGTGAAACAATTCAAAAGGTTGACTACAGAACTTATTACCCCTATGTTAAATCTTTTAATAATAGTGATGTTATAGAAATTTCAATAAATCAAAGAGATTCCTGGTTGCTTATGCACGATGCAGCTCTATTAATAGATGGTAAATTGGAAATAAATAAAGGGGATGGCGAGGCAGCCTTAATAAATAATTTTGGAGCTTTTTTGTTTGACCGAATTTCTTATGAAATAAATGGAAAAGAAATTGATGGTATACGCGATCCTGGTATTGTGAGCACAATTAAGGGCTATCTTAATTACAGAAGCGATGATTCAAACCATTTAGGCATTGCAGGGTGGAATTACCCAGCTCAACCAATAGTCTCAACAATAGCCAAAATTTCAACTTTTAATATACGTATACCATTACATCATTTATTTGGTATATTTAATGATTATCAACTAGCCCAATTTGGTAAACAAACTATACGTCTTGTAAGAGCTCAAAATGACTCTGATTGTCAAATTATAACAGAAAAAACTGCGGCTGCTGCTGCTGGCACAACAAAGGCTAAATTAACCGTTGAAAATATCTCGTTAAAAGTACAAGTTATTACACCCAATGATTTATTAAAGCTTCAGTTGTTGGAATCAATAAAATCAGACAGACCTATAGTAATTCCATTTAGAAAATGGGAATCCTATGAGCTACCCCAATTAACTAAAGATGCCACTAAGGAAATATGGTCAGTTAAAACGTGCACTGCATTGGAAAGTCCACGCTATATAATTTTAGCTTTTCATACCAATAGAAGAGGTAATGATACAAAAGATCCCTCATATTTTGACAACATTGATATATCTGATATACGTGTTATCCTCAATGGCGAATATTTTCCTATAGAACGCATGGACCTTAATTTTGAAAAAAATAATTTTATCGAGGCCCATCACAATTATACACAATTTTATTCAAGTTTTAAAAATGATTTAACAATATCAAAACACTCTCTACTTGATTATAAACAATTTAAGAACCACGCCCTTTTTGTAATTGATTGTTCCAGAAGAAATGAATCCTTAAAATCGAGTACAGTTGACATCAAAGTTGATATTGAGGCGAAAAAAGGCTTTCCCGATAACACAAAAGCATATTGTGTTATTATACATGACGTCATTATGGAGCATCTTCCACTCAGTGAAATAGTTCGTAGTTTATCATAATACTGGTTAGTTGAAATTATTCTGTCTAAAATGAAGGTTGTGTCTATAAATATTCAGGGATTTAATTTATTCTCTAACGAAAAATGGTTTTTTCATCCAAAAGAAGTTACGGTTACCAATGGATTGCAAACAAATCATTATCTCTTAAAACCAATGGTAGAATTTAAGCTGTTATCACAAAAAATAAAAAACAAGTTTGCTTTGAAGAAAAAATTCATGGTCTACGATATTCAAGTGGATATATAAATTTCAATGAGATTAACAACATTTTAATGGAATTATTGCCTGAATACGATACTGTTTACACAAAAGGAAATCAAAATTATGAATATTTAAAAACAGTCTGTGAGCAGTTATTACCAAATATAAAAATTATAAACGTTGAAACATTAAACCTTTGGGAACAACCTATGTTTAAAAACAAACCCCTCATGTGTTTGGATCATTTTAGAAGCGGTAGGTGTAGTACAACACATGGCTTAGTATTACATAATTGGCTTCAAAGTTATCTACCCCATAATCATGGATTGTAAAGAATTTGCTCAAAGAAAAATAAAATTGTATAAAGAATTGCAAGCATTAAAAGAATACATTGAAATTTCTGAGGATCTGAGGAAGGATTCGCCTAACATTACTAATTTAAAAAAAAAATTATGTGCTTTAAATAAAATAATATTATAATAAATAAATAAAAAAATTATATTGTTTTTATGTATATCCTAAAATTGGAATAAAACTCAAAGGTAAGTTAAATAATATATTTATTACATATTTTTACATTTATTAAATACATAACCTAAAAAGTATAAAAATCCATAAATAGTTAGTAAAATAATTCCTACTATTAACAGAGATATAAATTCTATAAATATTTTTGTGGAAAATGTTGTTGAATACTTTACTTCTTAAACTAAATTAAATTTTGATTTTGTGGTGAGAAACTGGAAAAGAGTGGGGTGGTCAAAAAGATTCTGTTTTATTAATATAACTATTATGTGAATCATCGAAGCCCAACCATTTCACGAAGACTTTGTTACCACGTTTATGTAAAACTTTTTCCACTAGGTAAATATCAGGCTGCATTGTTTTTTGCAACTCATCCTCATAAAATGCTCCACTAATGGGTCTACCATTTAAATCCTCCAAAATGTATGTGGTTGGGTTTGTAATTTTTACTTTGACAATTTTAAACAATTCTGTAGTCCAATTGGGGGTGTATCCTTTATCAAAAACATGTTTTGCTTTACTTATTCTTACTATATCGCCGATGGAAAACTTTTTAGGTTTGGTTGCTAATTTTAAATGTGTAAATGCAAACTTTAAAACTTTTTTTTCATTTTCTTTACAAACATCAATTGGTTTCATATTAATTGTTCTATGTTTTGTATTATTATAATTTGAAACAATTTGTGACAATATATCAACCCATTTATATGACCCATTTAAATAGGCGTTCTTTTACAGTCCTTATAACACGCTCTGCGATTGCAGCTTTTTTACAACTAAATGTATTATAGTGATTTATTGAATATTTTTGCATAAGTTCATTAAACTTACTATTAAAAAATTCCTTGCCCTGATCAGTCTGTAAGTTTTGTGGACATCTTTCTTTCAATATTAAATTAAAAGCTTTTGTAACTTCTTCCCCAGATTTATTTTTTAATGGTTTAGCCCATAAATATTTTGAAAAACAGTCAATAACAATCAATATGTACTTAAAATTTTTATTATTTGATGCATACATGTCCATCTGCCCTAAGTCTGATTGCCAAAGGTCATCAATGCCCTTAATAATTGTTTTTCGACGTTTAAAATTTTTTCTTATAGGCCTATGAAGTTCATTAACAAGTTAAATTTTTTCCTTGGTGTGTTTCATGATTATGGTGTGATGGAAGAGTGAGTACTAGCACCAGCAGCCACTGTAATCACTTTTATTATATTTTTTTCCACATCATTGATTGCGGATTTGTTTTTTTTTTTGGATGTCCTCAAATAATTTATCCACGTTTGTATCCAGAGACTTTAAAGCTGTATTAAGTTCTTCGATTTGCTTTTTAAAATCTAAAATATTTGCTGTTTGCTGCTGTTTTATATCCTTTAAGTTCACATCTTGAGACTTTTGAAGGAATTTAATTTGCCTATCCAAGTCATTACGTGCATTTGTAATGCCTGGTGTATTGGGGTGTTCAAAATTAGGCACGTCGTTGTTGTACACTATCAACTTTATTTTTATATGTCGATAATTCGTTGTTACACATCATAAGTATATTTGCTTATTCAGTAATAACACAGGTTTACAAATATGGGTCAACTTTTGTACACGAAAAACCAACAACAGTTTTTTACATATTTTTTTGCGCTGAACTCGAATGCGTCGCCCGTTTCACGTGGTCAGGTAAAATTTCCAAGATATCTTATATTAGAAGTTCGACGTACTTACACTTAATTGCTATAGCATTGTTTTGTATTGTATTGGTTGCAAATAAATTTACAAAAATGTCAAGTAAGCATTGCAAAGTAGATCCTGAATGTTTTTGTTACTTTTGTGGCGTGTACATTGTCCGAAAAAAAGGCAATAAAATGACAGAATCGCTAAAAAACGCGTATTTTCACTACTTTGGATTTACTGTTAGTGATACAGAAAAGTCGTGGGTGCCTAAATTATGTTGCAACATGTGTCGATCCAAGCTGTACCGATGGTCAAAGGGTCATAACATATATTTTCCATTTTTAACGCCAATGATTTGGAGAGAACAACAGAACCACGTAGATGATTGCTATTTTTGCTTAACGAACGTTATGGGTATAAATTCAAAAAATTTAAAAAGCCTGAAATATCCAGAAGTTTTATCAGTATCAAAGCCAGTTCCTCGTCACGAAAATGACCCTTTACCTGTTTTACCCACAACGCATATAAGCATGGAAGAGTCTGATGACAATATGATGAGTAGTGCCAGCGAGTTTGAGTTTGACGAAAATCATTTAATTTTGCAAGCTGAACTAAGTGATTTGGTACGAGACTTGCAATTATCTAAACAAAAAGCAGAATTGCTAGCATCACGCTTGCAGCAATGGCAATTTCTTGACAAAAAAACGAAGGTTACCATGTACAGAACCCGAAATAATTCGCTTTTGCCCTTTTTCTCAAAAACAAATAATATGTGTTTTTGCAATAATGTGGCGGGTTTGTTCGACGCAATGAAACAACCATATGATTGTGATGAGTGGCGTCTCTTTATCGACGGCTCAAAATACAGTCTTAAAGCCGCTCTTCTACACAATGGCAATAATAAACCGTCCATACCAATTGCTCATGCGGTAAACGCCAAGGAAAGCTACGAAACGATAAATGAAATTTTGAAACACATTCAATACAAAAAACACAACTGGAAAATTTGTGGCGATCTCAAGGTAGGTAATACATTTTTTGTTAATAATAATATGTTAAAAATAAATTTTAAGGTGATTGGCTTGTTAACTGGTATGCAGTCTGGCTTCACAAAATACTGCTGTTTTCTTTGTTTGTGGGATAGTCGCACCACTGATAAACATTACCGACAAAAAGTTTGGCCGATTCGGGATCAATATACACCAGGACAACATAGCGTTTCTGCTACATCCTTAGTTGATCCTAAACGTGTGTTTCTTCCACCGTTGCACATTAAGCTCGGCATTTTTAAAAACTTTGTAAAGGCACTTGAGCGTGAAGGGCCTGGATTTCAATATCTTATTAAACTGTTCCCCAAAATTTCTTACGCGAAAATCAAAGAAGGAATTTTTGTCGGACCAGATATAAGAAAATTGATTACACATTCCTTTTTCAGGGGTCCGTGCCAGAATATAATGCATTCATCGAGATCTTTAGTCTTCTTGCTAGGAACTAATGAATATAATAGTAAAACTCTTAAAATAATAGTGTACTTTACAATTAGTATCTAGAATAATATAAAATTAAATAAAATATCTTTAATAATAAAATACCTAAAACCTATAAGGTAAAATACTCAAAATGCAAGTTAACAAAATGATACGTTGACGTTTCCTCCACTCTTTTGAAATTCGACCCAGTTGAATTTGTAAGATGCAACCAGGCGGTATTTTATTATATAGGATATCATAACATGCCTACATAACTAAACTTACTTTTACGATTTCTACCTACTATTGTTATTGTCATAGAATTACCTGACCTATCCTAACATCTAAGGTTACAAGTGTTTTACAATTTAATTATAACTATACCTCGCGAGATTAAAATATACTACGGCCGTTGACTGCTAGTTACTGTCTACGCTAAACCTATATGTATACATTTTTATTATTTATAAAATTGTTTTACTCTATTTTTATGCACTGTCACTAAATTGTTTTTTTCACTTTTTAGAGTACAATTAACTCCGTTGCAGCTGACTACTAAGAAAGGACCTTTGTACCAAGGATCAAATTTAGTTCTATTTTCATTAGTAATGAAAACTAAGTCTCCGGGTTGGATTTTTAATTGTTTTGATTTTTGGTCATACAGAGCTTTACTTTTTTCTTTAGCTTTTAGGAGAAATTCCCTGGCACGTTTGTGTGATAGCTGCAGTCTATGTCTAACCTCTTGGTAGTATGCGTCAATATTGTACAAAGGGTCTATTTTGTCAGTCAGTTCATCATTTAGATTTATTTTTCGACCGAAAACTAATTCGAATGGCGTATAGTTGTGGTAGACGCTGGGAGTAGTGTTATAGCAAAAGCTATAGTATCTAACCCACTCGTCCCAGTCAGTGTGTGCATCGTCAATGTACATCCTGACGTAATCGTTCAAGACTCTGTGGTTTCTTTCACATCCGCCTATGGATTGGCTGTGGTATGCTGTGGAAAACTTGTGGTTGATTTTAAGAAGTAGCAGTAGTTTTTCTAATACTTCGTTTTTATACTCAGTTCCCATATCTGTCCTAATCTCTTTCATTAGACCGTATTTTAAAATAAAGTCGTTAACAATTGCTCTCGCAACTGTAATAGCTTCTTTGTTTGGGACTGGTATAATCACAACGTATTTTGTCAGTTCGCATTGGATAGTCACTGCATAGGCGTTGTTATGTGCTGTCCTTTGGAATGGACCAATTGTGTCGATGCAAGTTATATCGAATGGCTTTTGCGGTGTTGGAGTGGTGACTAGTGGCTCTACGTGTGTTACTTTGCTTTTGTTAAGTTGGCATTTCTTGCAAGTTTTAATGTAATTAGCCACGTCTCGGGACATGCCTTTCCAGCGGTATTGTGTTCTTACCATTTTCAGTAGTCTTTTTTGGCCGCGATGCCCTCCTGTAAGAGGTTCGTCATGGTACTGCCGTAATATTTGTAGTTTTCTTTCATTGTTAGTAATTAATTTTGGTTCCTCGTATAGTATTATTTTTAATTTATTTAAGTTACTCTGTCCTATTTCTTTAAATTTGTTTACTGTGCACATTTTAAATATTGGATCCGTTATTTTTAATTTTAAACTTTTTAATTTATTATCACTAGCCAGTTTTTCAAGCTGAAACATCAATTTCTCGAAAGAAATGGTGCTGTTAGTGATTAATATTTTAAAATCATCGATGATTGTTTTCATTGTGTATACCATTACCCTGAGGTGATGTGGTCTTATTTCAAAATGTAATGTTGGTGATTTGAGAAGGCTGCAGTTTTCAATGGTTTCGTACACTTTGGGCTTTAGGACGAAATCTTCTGCTTGTAGGCTTGTGTTAGTGGGTACTTGTTGTTGCTCTTCTTTTGTCTTAGATCGCGTTATAGCTAGTACTTGTGTTGGTTTGGAAGGAATTTCTTGTAGTTCTTGAATAGTTATACGAGATAAAGCATCTGCTCCGACATTATCTTTTCCTTTGATATATTCAATACTAAAATCATATTCCTCCAAATCTAACCTCATTCTAGTTAATTTTGAGGACGGATTTTTCATAGAAAATAAATATATCAACGGTTTGTGATCGGATTTTACTAAAAAAAATTTCCCATATAAGTACGGTCTGAAATGCTTGATTGCCCAATGTATTGCCGCTAACTCCTTTTCTATTGTTGCTTTGTTAATCTCTCCTTTGGTAAATCCTTTTGATGCATAAGCAATAGGTAATTCAATGCCGTCGAATTCTTGCGACAGAATTGCTCCGCATGCTTCTTTCGACGCATCTGTTGTTAAGATAAACTGTTTATTAAAATCGGGATATTGTAATAAATTAGGTTTCGTGAGTGACTTTTTAAGGTGTTCAAGCGAGTTTTGGCATTCTTTTGACCATATAAATTCTGAACCCTTTTTTTGTTAATTTATTAAGTGGCTTTGCAATTTCTGCAAAGTTTTGTATAAAGCGGCGATAATAATTACAGAAGGCGACGAATCTTTTGACCGCGTCGGCATTTTCCGGTGTTTGGTAATTGTTTATTACGACAAACTTTGTATCGTCAGGGAGAATTCCTTTGTTTGTTATTTTATGACCTAGGAAAGTGACATTATTTTGAAAGAATTTGCATTTTTTAGGATTTAGTTTAAGATTGAATTTCCGGCAGGTTTCGAAGACTTTTCTGAGGTTTTGTAGATGGTGATTTTTGGAACATCCAATTACTATAAGGTCATCCATGTACAAAAAGGCTTTTTCGGGAGTAACTCCTGAGAATGCTATGCTCATCATGCGTTGAAAGCTATTTGGGCTTATTTTTAAACCGAATGGTAATCGGGTAAACCTGTAGGAACCGGTGTTCGTACTAAACGTTGTCACATCTCGTGAGTTTGTTTCTAGCGGGATTTGATGGAAGCCTGACTTAAGATCCAACGTTGAGAACCATTTTGCTCTACCAAGTTGATCCAGAATGTCGTCAATTCTTGGTAGTGGAAACTTGTCTGCTACAAGTTTTTTATTTAACTGTCTGTAATCTACGACTAACCTCCATTTTTTATCAGCCGTGTTCGATTTTTTCGGGACAAGCAAAATTGGACTGTTATATGCAGCAGTTGATGGCTCTATTATGGAATCGTCTATCATTTTTTGAACATGTAAGTCGATTTCTGATATTTGTGCGTGTGGGGTTCTGTACTTTTTTATGTAAACCGGTGACTGGTCCGTTAGTTTAATTTTTTGTTCATAAAAATTATTGTAGGTCAGTTTATCTGTACTCAGACCAAAAATATCTGTGAATTCTTTACATAACGCTATCGTGTCATCTTTGGCAAGTTCTGGGATGTCACTATTTAATTCCTGTAGGAGTTCCTTATCTCTATTATCTTTGTAGTTTTCTGTGTGGTAAATTTCGTAATCACTGACGTTGCTCGTTTTTATTTTAAAG
Organism: Brassicogethes aeneus; assembly: GCA_921294245.1. NCBI lineage: Eukaryota > Metazoa > Arthropoda > Insecta > Coleoptera > Nitidulidae > Brassicogethes > Brassicogethes aeneus. Next base: position 49,237,578 of record OV121133.1, read on the forward strand.
TTTTTGATTGTAACTCTTTCGGATGTTGTATTTAAGACTTTGATAAATGGGCTGCTTGTACTAATGATAGTACTAGCTAAAAAAACACCAGGGCTTAGTTCTTCATTGTGGACCACTGCGTCTTCTTTTAGATACTTAGCGTCGTTTAGCTTCCTTATCACTTCGCAGCGCGGTGGGATCACCAGCGTATTCTCGTCTGGGCTGTTATAAATTGGTAAGAATATGTTTTTGTTTATTGTTCTTATTGTCATAACCCAGTTAAGGTAATCTAGCTGACATTGGTATCTTGTAATAAAATCTCTTCCAATAATTCCATCAGCGGGTATAGGAAAATCATTGCTGACTATATGAAATTGATGTTTTACCGTGTAGTTACCGATATATATATAAGTTTTTGTGGCCCCTATGGAGTTCGTTAATCCGTCTGTAATGCCTTTAATTCTGCTCGCTTCTGATCTGTTGACTAGTTGTTCCGGGGTAATTTTTTTCTTTTTAAATAGTGAAATATCAGCGCCTGTGTCTACCAACAGAGTAACTGTCTCGTTGTTTGTCATTTGGGTCTTAAAAGTTACAAAATTCGAAAGAGAAAGGTCCATGTTAAATATTCTTAGGATTCCCCCACAGGATCCAGTTGGGAATCCATGCGGTTTTCCTGCGTCGTTTCCGCCTCATATGCTCTTACGAATCTGTCGTTTCTGTTCCTTCCTCGAAAATGTCCTCGACTTGGCCTGCTTCTTACTTCGAAAAACCTATTTTGAGTGTTACCTCGAAAGTTCCGGTAATGCGAATTTTGCTGAGATCGGTAGTTTTTATACTGGCCTCTCCTGTGGGAATGTCCTCTATCTTGGAATCCACGTCCTCTTTGCCGTTCTGCAAGGAGTACAGTGGCGCTTCTATCAGAACTGATGCTAACCAACTTTTTTAAAACGTCTTGTGTAGTAGAAAAACTGCCAGCCTCCATAATAAGTTTCACTTTTTCAGAGCTTGAGTTGGAGACCAATGTTTTAACCGCTGTGTTGGTAGTATACGCCTCAGCTACAGTTTCTGGAACTCCCTCACTTATGTAAGCTTTCTTTAGGCTACATGCTAGCGCTTCAATTTCTTTTGCATACTCTGAGTTTTCGTTTTCTCCTTGTTTTAGGTTTGAGAGTTTCGCAGTCACCGAGTGGGAGTTTTCTGTTTTTATTCCTTTTTTAATTTTTAGTTTAATCTCCTGTAGTTTGTCATTATCGCAGATTAGGTCTCGGGCTTTGCCAGTGAGTTTGGTTTTGACAAAGGCGACAACATTTTCCTCGTGCCCTTCAACATTTGTTTCTAGCAAGTCTACTGCATCCAAAAATGACTGTAATTTGTCAGGGCAACCGTCAAATTCGCTTGGTAAAATTCTACTTGCTAGATTAAAAAATTCTAGTTTTGTCATAGCCATTGCTTCTGTTTTGTTGTCTATATTTGATAATTTATTTTCTGAATTATCCTTTAGTTCTGGATCCTGCTCGGCGTCGTCGTCTTCGTCGTCATCGTCAATGTCAATGTCAACTATCTCGTCTTTAATATTAGGGTAAATACATTCAAGACACGAGCTAGGAATTTTATAATCTACCCCTAAAACTTGATATGCTCTTACTAATCTATCTCTAACTGTCGCAAAAAGCTTTTTAATTAGGTGTCTTTTTGTTTCGTCTAAGGTTAGATAAAATTGATTTATTATGCTTATAAATTTGTTATAAAAATGTAATAGATTATCCCTAACTTCGTTTTTAACCTTCTCCGCTTTTGGCAATTTTGTTTTTAAAACCCTTTTTGACTCTTTTATTATTAATTCTTTAATTTCGACAAGGTGAGCAAAGGTCCGTTCCCAGTCGGCAGACATAAAAGTCGTTAACTAATAAAATAATTTAAAATTAACCATATTATGACATAATAAAAATATATTTTTGACAATTTTATCTACGACTTGGTCTACTTTAGAACTACACGTATGGTTAAAATCCCTAATTAAAGTTTTTCCGGTAGGTTATTAAACTGTTTAACTGTAATAGCACGTACCTTGATCACACACTAACGTAGCTTGCATCCGACGAGAAGGATATTTCTGGTCCTTTGGAGCAGCAGTTTGTTGGGAGAGGCTTCTATAGAGATGCGCTACGAAGGAAGGATATCTTCATACCAAACGTTGTCCATATCCATACGGTTGACACTAACAGCTATCATTCAGTGGGTTTTGGATTTACACTAGATGGTAGTCCAGTACTTTTGGCATTCTCGCATCTTTATTTGGGGCACTTAACTTTAAACGTCACCAGCCTGCGATCTGAGAACCATACTACGAGATAGGTTTTTCTTTATTCCTCTTCGATATGCTTTTTGTATTTTTAATACTAAAAGTAACAAAAGTCCGAAAGTGATGATATACAACAAAACACGGATATCACTTGGCACTTTAATTGAGTCCTCCTCAACTATAAAGTTAGAGTTTACGACTCCGGTATCAGTAACTTCGCTGTGTTTTGAGTTCGTTTTACCCATTTTGTTTTTAGGCACTTGGATGGGGTGTCACTGTTACATTTATTTTAATCCTGGAGTCTTCTGGTACGCAGTCACAAATGGCAGGATCGCCATGTAATGCCTGGTGTATTGGGGTGTTCAAAATTAGGCACGTCGTTGTTGTACACTATCAACTTTATTTTTATATGTCGATAATTCGTTGTTACACATCATAAGTATATTTGCTTATTCAGTAATAATAGTTGGAAGTAGCCTATTACGTAAGGCGGTAAAAGAATGTTAGTTTATAACAATAAAATGCTAACTAATGATTTCGATAAGTGCATCGCACTACACATTTACATGCGATCTTGAAATATGCTTTAAAGAATTCAAATCATTGAAAATTATTGTTTTTTGTTTATTAAGTTCTTTAATTTGCTCTTTTAACTCATCGGTATTTTGCGTTAAAATAGCTAGTTCTTTATTTAAATTAATTTTTAATTTATCTTGTTTTTTACTATCGAGGTTTTCAATTTCCTTTTTTATTTTTGCATCCGATTGCTTGAGTGCTTTTAATGTCTCTTGTTCAAATTTACTAAGTGATTTTATTGTATCAGCATAAAAATTTGCATATATTTGCTCAACATAACCCATATTAGTAGCATCTGCATTTAAAGTTGGTGATTTCACATTACATATTTTTAGGTTTTCTGCGTCAATATTACCATCGGGAGTATATTTTAGTACATTGTTACCATACTGTAATTTTGACAATAATGAATTTTGATTAGAATGGTTAAGGGATTGACCAAACTTGTTAAGAGGCATTGTTAAACTGCTGGTAAAAACTTTATTTGTTTTAATATATAACACCTGCTTCTTTCAGCTCATTAATAATTGCTGTAATTTCATTATCATTTGATGTGTTGCCAGCATGCTTGGAGGCTACTAATAACTTTAATCTTTCAACCAATTCATTTACGTCATCCCAATAAATGTACTCTATTGGTTTTTCATTGTATGTTACCAAGGTGGGCGATGCTCTGCCAAACCCAATTTTTTCAGTATGTTCTTTACCTATTTCTGTCTGCTGTGATGCTCTACCAACTCTAAGTTTACGACTATGTTCTTTTTGTTTATCTATATCTTGCTGTTTCATTTGCTCTAAAACAGGCCTAATAATGTTTTTATATTTGAGCCCTCTATGCCCCATGGTTTGTTCGTTGGGATCAAAATTTCTTTTATGCGCGTTTGTAAGCACAACAAGTTTACCAAATGTTTTAAAATCTGAAGTCATGTAATTCTTAGGATTTTGTTTAAACATTAATTCGTACAGTCCTGGGGACCCCTTGAAAAAATTATTATTTACAATAAAATCAGGACCTTTAAACTCCACAATTGAATCCCCAAATTTGATCTTGCCTGTCTCCAAATCGTGGTGAATATAAGTATGATCATATTCATTGCTAGTATCTCTCATATGTCCTTCAACAAAATTTTTAGGTAATTCATTGAAAAAATCCAAATATTCTGCTATAGAATCTTCCGGAATTGTTTCCATGATTGATTCGTTGTCGAGTGTTCTACTTAAGCTTAATTCATTATCATAAAAATCATTTGTATCATATGCTTGAGATATTTAATGATTTATCTGGAGCTTGAATACCTTTTCTGGGGGATGATTAAAGTATTTTATCAATAGCTTTATATTTTATAGGAGATTGTTTTTTAATTTTTTTTGCTGGCTGTAATAAATCTTCTTCTTCAGCTTCTTTTTTCACAAAATCCATATCATATGCCATTTTTTCAAGAGGCTTTATGATTGGTCTAAAAATTTTATCTAATGTAGCATCATTTTCAGCTTTTCCCAATTTAAGAGCTAAATATTTTTTTCTAATATTTCGAGAGAGTTCATTAATTTTTTCAGTTACATTGACAGTGGTTGGCGTCATGATTACTAATGATACTAAATATAGTTGTTTTACATATTTATATTTTTATCAAACCCCTTTCGATAACACCCATTGTTTAAACGGGAGTCTTTTATAACAGCCTGTAGTTTTTGTGACAGTTTTACAGTTTTTATAGCAGTTTTTTGCAGTTTTTCTATCGGTTTTTGTAGTTTTTCTATCGGTTTTTGTAATAGTTTTGAAGTTTTTTATCAGTTCTTGCGACAGTTTTGCAGTATTTATAGCAGTTTTTGCAGTTTTTCTATCGGTTTTTGTAGTTTTTCTATCGGTTTTTGTAATAGTTTTGAAGTTTTTTATTTCTTGCGACAGTTTTGCAGTATTTATAGCAGTTTCTGCAGTTTTTCTATCGGTTTTTGTGACAGTATTTTCAGCGGTTCTACCAAGATTATAAGGTTACTTAGCAAAAAATATTAATAACAGCTTAAAGTCTATTACTGTTACTCAACTCAAAAAAATATTAAGGCCGATCATTTTAATTAAAACTTTAACAAGTTTAATTTTTTCCTTTGTGTGTTGCATGATTATGGTGTTGGGTAAGTGTGACTACTAATATTAGCTACATATTTATATATTTATCAAATCCCTTTCGATAACGTCCATTGTTTAAACGAAAATCTTTTATAATAGCTAAACAACCATAATTTTTATTCCAACATTCTGAGCATATTTTCTTAAACTGATCATAAGGCATATCAGGTGAGACATTTTCATCAAATACATGTTTTAAATTCATATCATCCTGTCTAAATAGCACAATAATATTACAATTATCACGTATTAATTGTTTTGGTATTTTTGAATATGTTTGACATAAGTATGCAGCGTCTATGTTTTTATGTCTACACATACTAAAATATTCGCGTATTTTATTTTGTTTATCGCAAGCTACATCATCAAATATGAAAATTGAATTGTTTCGAGCTTTCATAGGTTCAATTATTTCATCATTATCTTTATATGGAAAATATCCCACACCTTTTACTTTGCTTAAAACATTTTGTAATAATTGATATTTTGGTTGGAAAAGAGATTTTGAATAAACGTAAATATTTTCAAATTTAGCTCCATTAGGATTAAATATTAAACTTAATAAAGCATTTGTTTTACCACACCCACTAGGACCACAAAAAATTGCTCTAAAGGAATTTGGTAGTAAATTATCATGTTTACTAGCATCAGAACTGGTTTCAAATAAATCTAAATTATTTATAGGTAGTTTTTCAGGTTGTTGAACGCAACGCATTTTAGGTACTACTGAACTCAAATAGTTTTTGTTAAGGAATATAAAGGGTTTTCCATTTAAAGCGTCATAACTTTAACCCTAAAAATAAGGCTGCTCTGGAATGTAAATGTCAAATCTTGACAACACATGTGTTCAGTACATTGTGTCAAATTAATATGGACAGATAACAATTTAACAGCGCTTAGAAATAATTCGTATTTACCATCAAAATGCATGTTCGGTTTGCCAAACATTTTGCAAGTTGCGAGAAATATAAGGTTTATCGTTTAAAAAAACTGGTTTACTGGCAAATAAGTCAACTTTTGTGCATCTAAAGGATCATGTGAAATCTCAGGTTTACAAAAATAAGCCACGAACAATTCTCGACCTTAAACGAAACATTAAACGCACTATTCAAAGTATACCACGCGATATTTGTAAAAGAATAGTAGAAATTAGGCCTTCATAATGCATTCAGTCAGGCAAAGTCGAGGGGGACATTTAAACGATATTATATTTAAAACATAATGTCATCGATCGTTCTTCAAAATAAAATATAGATTACGGGATTATAACATGTAGTTATTTTTTTATCTCATTTAAAAGTTCTGACGCTTTAAATGAAAAACCCTTTATATTAAAGTTTATTCAATTAATTTTACAACAGCACGTAATTTTTGGTAACTTATTTAACACCTCATTAGCTTCTTTCACATAAAATGAAACCATACAACATGGACATGTATCTGGACCTTCATCATAATTTGACCAGGGGCACGTCTCAAAATGTTTACCATACTGGTTATTTACAATCTTAGCATTAAGATGCTGCTCCAAAAATTCTTTTTGACTAACCCATTTTTTAATTTTTTCCTTTTTCAAAAATTCTCGATATATTTCTTGTTGAGTAGGATATTTATTTTCAAATTTTTCTTCACCTTCTTTACCACATTTTTTCAAAAATTTATCAATATTTTGGATTGCCATTTCAATTTCCTTTGCACTAATCATTATTACTGTACGATAATATTAAGACTGAATAATACTTTTTAGGTCACACGTTTTGGTGGGAAAATAATAAATATCTGACGTCAGCAATTCAAAATGGCGTCAAAAATGAAATTTATATTAATAATTCAAAATATATCCTTATCTCTAAAAAATTGACGTCACAATTCAAAATGGCGTTAAAACTTAAATTTATATTATTAATAATAAATCCTTATCTCCAAATAGCGGATGTCAGGTGACCAAACCACTATTAAGTCACGCCCACCCCCTTATCACCAGCTTCCTTTCCCTTATCTCTAGTTCGAAATTTTTGTATCGCTTATCTATAGGTGGCACCACCTTCGGAAAACAGCGCTACCAACCTCACTCATAATTTTACTTTAAAAAAATAAAATATTTTAGCAATTTTAAGAAATTAAATTACTTAATCCATTTTTAAAAAATTGTTTTTTTTTATTACATATTTTTTTTTAATACATATCGTTAATTATTTAAAAAATATTAAAATCACTTTTCTTAAAAAAATAAAATAAACAATCAAAACAAATATTTAAACCATAATCCATTTTAAGAAAAAATGTCTTTTTTATTACATATCGTTAATTATTTAAAAAATATTAAATTTCACTTTAAAACTATTTTTTTATTAAATAATTATTTATTAAGAATTGTATTAAAAAACTTATGAGTAAAAAATATAACATTTTATTTATTAATACTTTAAATTTCAATTGATCTCTATTGCCTTGTTTATTTTATTTTTTAAGAAAATTAATTACCATATTTTTTCACTCATAATTTTACTTTAAAAAAATAAAATATTTTAACAATTTTAATAAATTAAATTACTTACTTAATCCATTTTTAATACATATTTTTTTATTACATATCGTTAATTATTTAAAAAATATTAAAATCACAAAAAATAAAATAAAATTATCTTATAAAATATTTTAACAAATTTTAAGAAATTAAATTACTTACTTAATCCATTTTAAAAAAATGTCTTTTTTATTACATATCGTTAATTATTTAAAAAAATATTAAATTCACTTTAAAACTATTTTTTTTATTAAATAATTATTTATTAAGAATTATATTAAAAAAGTTTTTTTAATGCATAAAATTATTTCTACTGAAATTATTATAAAATATAACATTTATTTATTAATACTTTAAATTTCAATTGATCTCTATTGTCTTGTTTATTTAATTTATTGGTTTAAATATAAAAAAATTAATTACCAAATTTTTCACTCATAATTTTACTTTGATTTGATTTATTGCAAAACCTATTTCCTATTTGACCTTATATTTATCCAATTTTATTACTTATAAAATATAAAAATTTATTTATTAATATTACTTTAGATTTTTAATTAATCTTATTTATTTAATTTATTAGTTTAAACATCAACAAAAAATTTATTTATCACATTTTTCAAATTAATATTGCAAATTTCTTTTTGCTTTTATTGCGATCTATTTCACAACTTAATTATTTAGATGACCTTTAATTATTTAAAAAACAGCAAAATAATTTAATTGATAAAGAATGTTTTATCGCTCGACGTCATAATATTGACAAGTCGAGACAAGCTTATCTGCAGGTCATAACCTCCTTATCTATAGAAGGTAGCTCAAAACCACACCTTCCAACCAATCACCTGCAAAGGTTGATACCCCTCACCCCCCTGATTAGGCCCCCAACCAATAAGATACACAAGGCGGCCATTTTGTTTTTTATCTGATATGAATTTTTTGAATAGTCCCTGCCTTCACCGCAGCTGAGGGGCGGGGCTTTTGGTCGTCCTATACGTTTGCCGTCCGAAGCTGCGCAGCCGCAGCTGCAGCTGGCGTTGAACGAACATAGTATAACTACTACTAATAATTAATCAATTTTAATCGATTACAATCACAGAAATAGTGATTACAATGGATTTCACTTTAATACGCCACCTATTAGGACTCTAAACAAATACCAAGTTGTGGCCTACAACTGAATATTACAACAATTTTGGATTCTTGTACGACATAAATAATTTAAAATCTTTGCCAAATAACGAGCTTTTAAAGCACTGTAATGATTTAGGTCTAGTACTTCAAGATGGAGAAAGCAAAGACATAGAATGTTATGAGCTTTACGAAGAACTACAACTTTTAGTGCCTAATCTACCAAACTTCATTGGAGACGCCAATCAAATGATTCAATACATAATTACAAATAAACTGGAAGACATATATATATCCTAATGTTTACATTGCTATTAGAATTATGTTGACTATGCCTGTAAGTACAGATTCCGCAGAAAGAAGTTTTTCTAGGTTAAAAATTATTAAAAACTACTTAAGAAACAATATGAAGCAGGACCGACTGTCTGGTTTAGCAATACTTTCAATCGAAGCAGCTTTAGCTGCAAAAATTAATTACAAATCCATATTAGAGAACTTCAGTAAAGCAAAAAGCCGAAGAACATTATTTTTGTAAAAAATTTAATTTATCAAGTTACAAAACAAAAACCTTTTTTCAAATCTATATGCTTTTCAATATTCTCCCACCGCGCATTTATATTTTTTCATTATCATAAGTAGGTATGTCGTGTAAAAGCATGTTTGGTAAGATAGATTTATTGGTTAGATCTTGGGAACGAAAGAAAAGGTGCCTCGCTGATGCGACTTTGCCCACGTCTGGGTACGCCACTGACAGAATTGATAATTTAAAAAATGCATATACTGTACGTAAAAAATGCATATACTGTACGTATCAATTCTGTAGCATGTAACAAAAAAAAATATTAACTTAGTTTTGTTGTTTTGTTAAATACTTTTTTATATGGTTTTAAAACCATGAAGTTCTTATTTATTTTAATAAACATTTTGTTGTTTTGTTAAATACTTTTATATGGTTTTAAAACCATGAAGTTCTTATTTATTTTAATAAACATTCTTATTTACCCTTGCGGCCTTGAGTTCACGGTTTTTTTACCGTGAATTCACCGTAAACTCACCGTGAATAAACCGTCTGTTTGTGACATTTGTAAACGGTAGTTAGACGGTGAATTCACGCACTTTTCACAGTATTTTACCCATACAGCACAAGATGTCCATTGGACGTCCAATGGACTTACATTGGACGTTTGGATGTACAATGGCCGTCCAATGGACGTCCAATGGATATATGTGCTGTGTGGGTAATTGTGAATCCACCGTGAATTCACGGTGAATAAACCGTCAACTAAAAGGCCGCAAGGGTAGGTAATACCTACTAGGTATATCCTATAGGTTTAATACGACTATAGCTAGCCATTATTCGTTACTGAGCAGATGAGGATTAATGTTCAGCTATGCCATTACAGACGCACACTTCCAACTAAATATTGCAACCCAACGCTATTTATAGTTAGCTCGCTTGCGTAAGCAGTCGTGAGATGTATTGAGTTCACCGTGAATTTACCGTGAAATCACCGTGAATTAATCGTGAAATCACCGTGAATTTATCGCAAAAACAGCGTGACTTCACCGTTTAATTAAACCATGAAGTTCTTATTTATTTTAATAAACATTCTTATTTACCCTTGCGGCCTTGAGTTCACGGTTTTTTTACCGTGAATTCACCGTAAACTCACCGTGAATAAACCGTCTGTTTGTGACATTTGTAAACGGTAGTTAGACGGTGAATTCACGCACTTTTCACAGTATTTTAATTGTGAATCCACCGTGAATTCACGGTGAATAAACCGTCAACTAAAAGGCCGCAAGGGTAGGTAATACCTACTAGGTATATCCTATAGGTTTAATACGACTATAGCTAGCCATTATTCGTTACTGAGCAGATGAGGATTAATGTTCAGCTATGCCATTACAGACGCACACTTCCAACTAAATATTGCAACCCAACGCTATTTATAGTTAGCTCGCTTGCGTAAGCAGTCGTGAGATGTATTGAGTTCACCGTGAATTTACCGTGAAATCACCGTGAATTAATCGTGAAATCACCGTGAATTTATCGCAAAAACAGCGTGACTTCACCGTTTAATTACCGTCTACAAATGTTACAAATGGACGGTATATTCACTGCACATAAACGGTGTATTCACGGTGAATTCACGCAAACGGTGAATTCACAGTAAACTCAAGGCCGCAAGGGTATTTTAATAAACATTTTGTTGTTTTGTAAAATACTTTAATATGGTTTTAATACCATGAAGTTCTTATTTATTTTAATAAAAATTTTTGATCTCATACAGTGTTTTACTATTTTATATACATATATACACACATTTTTATTAAGATTTTTATTATTATTTTATTATTTTTTTAGGGGGATTGGTTAAAATAAATAAAAAAAAATCATACAGGACAAGTAAGCTCTAAATATTAATTATAACCTAATTAATTATAACCTAGCCCCACACCAGTTTAAGTTTTCAATAGAAAAATGCATGTATTTTTAAAATCAAACTGATTTATATAACTTTGGTAATAATAATTATTGATGAAAATATTTAAAATTAGGCACAATTTAGTCACTTACTTACCTACATAATGTAAAAGAAGATGCATTGAAAAAAATGCAATAAATGTTTTTTCAATGCAACCTTTTATACATTATAATATAATGTAATTACATTTTATAAATAACATTTCTGCCAAATTTAATTTTTTTCATAAATTATTATAAAGTTATAAATTTTAATTTTAAAAATACATGCATTTTTTCATTGAAAGGTTTGACTGCGATGGTGGCCAGGTTAAAATTAATATTGAGAGCTGAAACTCAGCATAATTTTTTTTATTTATATTTACCCGATTAGAACCATCCCCAAATTTAAGCGGGAAGAATAATGAAAAAAAAATGCTAAGGTTATGAAATAGCTTTATTACAGTAAGTACACAATTATTATTACAGCTCTAAGAGAGTTGTATTATAATAGTTAATCTTTAAATGACATAATAGCCATCATTAAACTGCTTCACTGGTAGCACAAAATAACTTGGTGATAATAATTAAACTGTTTAACAGTAATAATGATATTTCTTAAAAAACTGTAGTTAATAGTTTTGAATATGTTTATAGATTGAATAACCATTGTTAAAGTGTTTTAAGAAAACATTATAACCAGTGTAGGGTATGTAAGTACTGCATAGACCATCTACGCCAAAAATGTTGAGTCATGAGTTGCAACATTTGATATCTTAATTAATTCGGTTCATCGGTATTTCTTGAAAATCAAGGTCGGGTACGAGGTTAAGAGGATGGCCGACGAGAAAGTGTCCGGGAGTGAGGGTTTCGAGGTCATTTGGATCGTTAGTTATTGGTAATAGGGGTCGCGAATTTAATATAGCCTCCACCTGAACCACAAAGGTATAAAATTCCTCGTATGTGAGGGGGTTTTTATCAGACACTATACGGCGCAAGTGATGTTTAAAAGATTTTACGGCACTTTTCCATAATCCCCCAAAATGTGGAGAGTTAGCGGGGATAAAGTGAAACTGGATCATATTATTTTTGGCATAAGTTTGAAATTCAGGGGATTGACAGAGGTTATGAATTTCTCGCAGCTCGCTACTTGCACCAACGAAATTGGTTCCATTATCGGAATACAAATGCTGACATAAACCGCGGCGGGATACAAATCTTTTAAGCATGGCCAGGAAACCTTGCGAGGTGATGTCTGAAACAAGCTCCAAATGCACCGCCTTGGTGGCCAAACACACAAATATGCATAGGTAGGCCTTTATAAATTTTCGGTTACGAAATTTTGAATCTTTTATAATGAAAAATCCAGCATAATCTATACCAGTGTGAAGAAATGGTCTGGATGGGTTTACCCTTGGTTCAGGTAAGTCTCCCATAAGCGTATTTAAAGTTTTAGGCCTTTGTTTATTATTATTATTATGCATTTATGAATGACGTTTTACTGAAGATTTTCCCTGTATGGGCCAGAACCTTTGCCTAATAAAAGAGAGGGTGGATTGTGTTCCCCGATGGAAGTTTAATTGGTGTATGTGTGTTATGATCAAACGAGTAAATGGATGGCTCTTTGGTAAAAGTATGGGGTGTTTAGCATGGTAATCAAGATGGGAATGTTTTAGTCTGCCACCGACCCGTAATACTCTGGTTTTATCAATGAATGGTTTTAAAGATTTCAATTTGCTTTGAGGTTTTAAACAATTTTTTGTTTTTAGGTTTTGTAGATCATTAGAAAATGCTTCACCTTGAACTATAAGGACTAGGGTAGTTAACGCATGTTCACGTTCAAAGGGTGTTAATTGACCTATTTGACGGTTATGTTTTAATAATTTTAAGTTTTGAATGAATCTTAGACAATAAGAGGTTACATTAATTAGTTTATTGTAATCAGAAAAGTTGTAGAGTTAAGAACAATAGATTTAGAATTGTGATGTCTGAAAGGAGGTGGATTGGTGGAACTGTGCACAATTTTGCGTGGAAGTCTGCCGTTGATTCGCCATCGGACTGTTGAATCTCCATAAACTTCTTTCGCTCTTTCCATACAATTGTTTTTAATGAGAAATGTTCGATCAAAAGGCTGTTTAATTGATCAAATGTCTTCTCATTTGGGTTTTGTGGATGACACAAATTTCTCACCAATTTGTATGTGCTTGCTCCAATCAAGGACAAAAGTGTGGGCACTTTTTTTTCGTCCACGATACTATTTGCAGTAAAATAATTGATCATCCTTTCCGAATACAGTACGTAGTCATCGGATTCATGATTGAACTGATCAAATTTTGCCGCCGCCATATTCATCTTTTTGCTCGGTCCTTTTTCTCACCACGTGTTTCACCCAAAAAATGATTCCGCTACTCCAATAATTTCTCGTCGCCACTTTGTGATGTCTGGAAGGAGGTGGATTGGTGGAATTTGAATGAAGCACTATAGTTGGGGAATATCACAGTAAACGTTTATTTTCAGTCTTGGTTTTATACAATCCACCATCTCGTTACGAGGCCGGAAGTGAACAGGCCATTGGAAGGGCAGGATGACCTTGTGGTCACATAGTGGCAATGTTGCCAACTTTACACGCGAATCTTACAAGAATTTAATTCTAGAGTTTCAGAATCGATTTTTTTACGTTTAAATTTGGAGATATGAGTATTGTTTGGCCAAAACTCTTCAGACTGGGATAAAAAAGATGGACCATGCCACCACAAGGAGCAAGTTGTAAGTTCTTGAGGACTCATGCCCCGGGATATAATATCCGGTGGGTTTTCAGTGGTGGATATGTGATACCAAGCATTTACTTCAGTTGTTTGTTGGATTTCTGATATTCTATTACAAACATATGTTTTTAATTGTCTAGGCTCTAATGAAAGCCAACAGAGAATAATGGTTGAATCAGTATAATAACACACCTTGTTTAGTTGACAGTTTAAGGCCTTTTTTACCTTATACATAAGTCTGGATAGGACTAGGGCTCCGCATAACTCAAGACGCGGTAAGCTTGCAGCCTTTAAGGGAGCTGCGCGACTTTTAGCAGTTAGTAAGTGGACAACAATATTGCCCTGAGAGTCAATGGGACGAACATATACACGCACCAAACGCATTAATAGAAGAGTCACTAAAACCGTGAAGTTCAAGGACAACAAATGTTTTAATTGTGACTTGGCGGGGAATTTTAAAGCAATCCGTTAAAGATAGGTGGTGAGTAAAGTTTTTCCATATTCAGAAAACATCTGTGGGAACGGGATCATCCCAATCTATTTTGAGTAACCATAATTTCTGTAAAAGAATTTTGACTTGTAAAACCATAGGCCCTAGAAGGCCAAGAGGGTCGAAAATCTGTGAAATAAGTGAAAGTATGGTTCGTTTGGTTACAGGCTTTGTGTTAGAATCAATAGTGGAGTTGTAGTTAAAAATATCTTGTTCTGGATTCCAAAATATGCCTAGAGTTCTGTGGTTGTGAGATTCGTCAAATGTTAAGTGCTTGGATTGAGTAAAAGCCGAATCCTTTATATCAAATATTACAGATTGACTATTGGAAGAAAATTTTCTTAAGTCAAGACCGTATGATTTGAATATTTTTACGAGGTTATTACGTATGACTAAAAGAGATTCCTCATCCGAAGTTCCAGTGATGAGGTCATCAACGTAGAAGTCGTTTTATCTGACTTTCAGTAGGATAAGAATCTAGGATGTCGTCTGAGATTTGGTTAAGACAACGCGTGGCTAAAAAAGCACTACTTGACATGCCATAAGTGACGGTGTTTAATTCAAAATGTCTTATGTTGTCTTGAGGGTCGTCACGCCATATAATTCGTTGAAAGCAACGTTGATTTGGTTTGATTAAAAACTGGCGGTACATTTTAGCGATATCACCTGTTAATACAAAATTATGTTGTCTGAAGCGCAATACTACAGTAAACAAATCGTTTTGGACAGTGGGTCCGATTTTTAAACAGTTGTTAATAGATATACCGGAAGATGAATTAGCAGAACCATCGAAAACAACTCTGAGGCGCGTTGTGAGGCTTTCACTTTTTTCCACGCAATGGTGTGGGAGATAATAAGAGATATATGTTGAATTTTGGTTAGTGATATCTGGGGTTATTTCAGACATATGTCCAAGAGTTTTATATTCGGAGATAAAGTCGCAATAAGATTGCTTCATATCAGGATTTTTAGCAAGTTTTCGTTCAAGGCCATAGAACCTTTTTAGGGCTGTTTGAAAGGAGTCTCCAAGTTTAAGAGGAAGGCTTAATACAAATCTCCCAGAGGAATTCCGATGTGTAGAGGTTTTAAAATGGTTCTCGCACTCGGTTTCTTCTTGGGAATATTTATATTTGGATGTTTGTTCCGTGGTTTCTTCAGAGTTCCAAAAAAATTGCAAACTATTCTGAAGATCTTCATTAAGATTGTTAGTACATTTTAAGAAAGTTACATATTGACTGTCAGTGGTTAGTAAGGAGACAGGGCCACTCACTACCCACCCTTGTTTGGTGTCCTGTAAAATAGGATTGTTTTTACCCAATTTAATTTGGCTTGTATTAAGTAGGTTGTAAAAAACACCTGCGCCTAGAAGTATGTCTATATTGGCAGGTTTAAGAAATTCAGGGTCTGCTAATTGAATATTGGTTGGAATATTTAAGTTGGAAATATTTATAGAGAAGGGAGGAATTTTTTCTGTTATTTTATTTATTACCAAGACTGGTATTTTAGTAGAAAAGTTATTATGGGTTGATTTTATTTTAAGTTGAGTGCGTTTAGTAATATTGGTGCAGTTTTCGCTAATTCCTGAAACAGACATGTTGATAGGCTCAAAAGGTAGGTTTAATTTATCGAAAAAATTCTGAGTAACAAAATTGGATTGGCTTCCATTGTCAAGTATTGCCTTACATACTATAGGCTGATGTTTTTGTCAAATATTTCAACAAAAGCAGTAGAGAGTAAGACAAATGAATTTTGGTTTGCATTAGAGCAATATAAATTTTGAGAGTTATAGGGTGTATTTGCAGTATTTTCTTTTGTCTGAGTTATATTGGTAGTATTTGATATAGAGGGTTTTGAATGTGCGGTATAATTAGTATAAGTATTAGTAGTCTCTTGTGGATTTACAGTTTTTGTATGAGTTGTTTGCATATGTAGCAGCGAGTGATGTTTACCTTGACAGGTTCTACAGGTATAAGTAGATTTGCAATTGCTTTGGCGATGTCCTGGACGCAGGCAATTTGTGCATAAATTTGCATGCTTCGACTCCGAAAACCTATTACTTACAGGTAAGTTAATAAATTTTTGGCAAGAATAAATAAAATGGTTATTTTTACATAGTGGGCACGGAATGGTATTGTTATTTTGGGTAAGTAATGTTTTACGCTCATATTTTTCAGATTTGTTGGGCACAAAAGGTTTTTTAATATTTAATTTAAAGTCGAGAGATTCCAGAAAACGACAACGCTGGGATAAAAAAGTTATGAAATCTTGAGTGGAAGGATTATCAATTTTTCTTGAGAAATGCTCCCATTCTTTACGACTATTATAGTCTAATTTTAAAGCAAGTAAGTAAATTAAAATACTACTCCATTGGTCTACAGGTTCATTTAAATTTTGTAAAGATTTAAAATTATTTTGAAAATTGTCAAGAAGTTTTCTTAAACTAAGATGAGAGTCATCTTTTACTTGGTTGAGTTCAAAAATGCATTTAATGTGCGAGTGTATAATTACTTTTTTGTTTTCATACCTTTCCTGTAGGAGTGCCCAGGCAGTAGTATAGTTGTTTTCGGTTGCAGCTAACGAGCTGATTATTTGCGCAGCTTCGCCCTGTAAACTGGATCGTAGGTAGTAGAATTTTTCTATATTATTAATTTGTGGATTTTTTTCAATGAGGGTTATGAAGTTATCTTTGAAGTTTGTCCATATTTCGTACGAACCGTTAAAATTGGGTAATGGTATAGGAGGAAGGCGTGAACCATACTGATCATATGGCGAAGGCAGAGAATTTAAAAATAGTGGGTTTACTGAAAGGCTAGATAAGGGTGCACTTGGAGGGGTTTGTACGGCATTAATTTTGTCTATAATTAATTTTGCGCTTGAGATATTGGTAAAATATAAGTTTTCAAACAATTCGCGTTCTAGTTCCTGATCTTTTGCTTCTTCGAATTGATTACTCAAACAAACTTGCTCGATTTCAATCTGGACATGCTTAAATTCGTTAATTAATGGTTCAATATTGCTTAATCTTGAGCTTAAATCCATTAATAAAATAGGATTCTTTAAATCAGCGCATTTAGTTTCCAGAAAGTTTTTAAATCTATTTATTTTATTTATGATAGCGTCACGGCGAGCTACAAGATTATCATAAATGTTTTTGGGTTTAGTCATTTTGAGGGATTATGGTAACAATGGGTTACAAAAACACTGTAGGTTAAAGGCAAGTTAAAGGGTTTGATAAAGTGCGTTAAACATGGTTAAAGTCGCGCAAAAACATAAAAAATGGCTAAAAATGGTTCAGATGGCTATAATATTGGTTGAAGGATTATTAGAATTAAGGTTTGGAAAGTACTGGCCTATATTTTGTCGATGTTTCTTCAAATTCCAACAAAATAATGTTCCATCATACTTTCTCCATGTTTTTAAGGATGTACAACGGCGTCTGGCATCTTTGACGTTGTGTACAGTTGTATTCATTAAAAAAGCGTACAAGAATTAGAATGAGAGAAAACTGTCAACATGATTGCGTAAAACCGGCTTTCCACTGACTTAAGTCACTATAACTGACAGTAGAAATTAAAAATGCCTCGTCAGTTAAAAAGGCTCAAATAGTATCAAGAATCGAAGAAGAATGGTCAATTCGTACTGTGGTATAATAGAAATAAAAAATCTATATTAAAAATTAAGCAACGCTGGGAACAGGAAGATTTACTAAACCAAAAAGTTGGTTCAGGTCGTCCCAAAATGTCCACCCCTGAACAGGATGCTGCTTTTTTGAGATATCTGAGGATTTATGGGAAACTATACAACTATACTATACCTACTATACTGCTGGAAAGATATTAATCCAAATATTGTATTAAATTTAATTCAGTTCATCCCAAATAGATTGGCTCAAGTAATAGAAAAACAGGGATGCATGACTAAATATTAATTTTTTTTTTAATGTTTGTTTTTTTCATTATTAAAAGGTTATAATTTTTGTAATATTATTTAATTAACCTACGACGTCAATGCTCTTTATAACCTATAATAATTATTTTAATGACTTATGTCAGTGATAAGCCGGTTTTAGGCAATAATATTATTTTGACAGTTTTCTCTCATTCTAATTCTTGTACGCTTTTTTATTGAATACAACTGTACTTGCTTGTTGGCGGTTTCAAAATTAAAGTTTCAATCCGCTCGAAGGACCAGCATGAATTTGTAGACTTCTTGTAGATTCCAAATTAACATGGATAAGATATTTCTACTTGTTTGGTTGAAGAAGGCACTACTAGTTTATTTTAATAACTTTTTATTGTAATGCTTTGATTGACAGTGAACTGTTTATTATATGTTGCTAAGGTACAATTAGCGTTAAAAGAGTGCAGAATGAGACGGATGATAGGCAACTCACATTACGAATAACAAAGAAGCGTATCACATAGTTTTTATAAACATAAAATTATTCAATAAAAAATATACATATATATCAATAATTATAATTATTATAAGAATTATTGTTGAGGTTAGGTAATTTTGTGTAAAACTTAAATGGGAATCAAAACAAGTGAAACTGACTGAATATTTTTTTCATGAATTATAAAGACCCCACTGGGAAAGAAACCTTACAAAATATTGCTGCAATGTTCGCCGACTTTACAAATAAAATATTTCCTGTGCTACTTGCATTAACATAAATGAAATGTTACATTTGAAATATTGCATATAATAATTTCCAACAACCTTAAATTTAAAACATTATTTAAAGATTCACATGGAAAGTTTTTACAATGTTATATTTGTAACATTTAGTATAAAATGTTGCATAAAAGTTTTTAAACATTACAATTATAATATTGCAGACATAACTTTTTTTTCAATGTTTCAATTAAAATATTAACACAAGTTTCAAATGAAAAATGTTTCCAACTTTACTTTAAATATACAATAGAAACATTTATTTTGGAATGTTTGGGAATATTTTTGAAACATTGCAATTATAATATTACATTGATAAGTTTTGGGCAATGTTTCATTCGAAATATTACATTAAGATGATTTTTGCAATGTTACTTTATATAAACAAAAAAAACATTTAATTTGCAAGATTTTTGGAATATTGCAATTATAATATTACATTGATAAGTTCTAGGCAATGTTTCATCCGAAATAATACATTAATATGATTTTTGCAATGTTACTTTATATAAACAATATAAACATTTAATTTGCAAGATTTTTGAAACATTGCAATTATAATATTACATTGATAAGTTTTTTGCAATGTTTCATCCAAAATATTACATTAAGATGATTTTTGAAATGTTGCTTTATATAAACAATAAAAACATTTAATTTGCAAGATTTTTGGAACATTGTAACTATAATATTACGTAATGTACATTTATAATTATAACTTTAGTTTCACCCGAAATATTGCATTAAGATAATTTTTGCAATGTTGTTTGCAGACTGACTTGCCGATGCATCTCGCATTCATTTATATCTTTATATGTGAACATTGCCGAGCTTGATGCGTGTCTCCCGTCACCGACTGCCTGACACTGATGGGACAACAGTTCGAAACAGTCTGTTATTTATATATAATAGGCCTATAGCTTACGGATAAATAATTATAATTAATTATTATAATATTAATTCATATTAATTAAATTGCAATGTTCCTGTAATGTTGCTGGAACCTTTCATTAACAAAAATAACATTTAGTAACATTGCAATTAATACATTTAAGCAACATTTTATTTGTAAATGTAATGTTCCTGAGCCGGACATAAGGCTTTGTTGCAATGTTCCTGCAACATTGCCACAAGGATTTTTGTAACATTGCATCTAATAAATGTAACGTTCAGTAAAATTGTAGAATTATTATTTTTCCCAGTGGGACATCTAGTTTTTTTTAAATTATTAAATTTAAATACACCAAAAATTCTAAAAAATCTAAATAATGACATATACTTTAATACACTGCCCGACAAATTTATCGCATAATAAATATAAAAAAATTAACCAATATAAAAATTACAAAATTAAAAAAATATGTGAAAAAAATGCTTTTTGTAAGTTTACGAATTTGTCTTAGAAAATCTAGTATAAAAATAAAAAGACACAACCTTTTTCAAATATATCTATACCTATTTAGGCATAAAATTTATTATTTATTAAAGTATGTGAATTATTAAGTTTAATTAATTTTTGTAGTAATTTAGGTATATTTTGTTTCTAAAAAAACATTAAAAATTATTTTTTTAAATATTAAAATTTGATAATAAATTTTTGTTATGAAAAACTAAACCAAATTAAAAGTTGAAAAATAAAAAAAAGTAGTGGGGAAAATTGCTATTAAGTTTAGCATCCTATAAACAAGAAAAATGTATTACCAACCAAATATTGTTTTATAGCTAACATTATAAGGTTAAAGCTGCCTTTTATCCAATAAAAATCGTAGATAAAATATTACTTTAATCAAAACGGTTGATAAAATAATATTGTAATGGTAAGTATAAATGGACAATCCTTATCTAAAGGAACCAAGCGCCAAAAACTATTTTTGGTACACACTTGAAATTATTAGGGAAACTAAAATAGCTGGATAGTTTGTATACTATCCAATTCAATTTGGCTAATATGAAAACCAAAATTTCTAGTAACACAAAATAGCCAAGCTTTAGCTAGTTTGTAAACTAACCCACTAATTCTCTGGTTACACACTTGGTTTATCTCTGCACACTTGTATTCTGTGAGTACATAGATACCAACCAACAAAGTAGCTGCGCGTTGCCAGATGTAAAAAAATTCTTACTAAAAATTTTTCTTGCAAAAAATAAATAAAAACTCAATAAATACAAAAGTTTTATGCCCTTAAAGCTCTAATCCCCGTCAGTATTTATTTACTCATCCAGCTAATAGCTTAAGCAATTATTAGAAAGGATAAAATTCACCGATGTTATAATTAATTTATAGTGCTATAATAAGTTAGATTTAATTATTAATTACATCAACACCCTGTATGCTATCAATTTCATATTTGGTATAGGGGTGTTTTCGATGATGCTAAATAACAATATGCTATTATCAGACCATTTAAAAATTGCCTAATATATTTTTCTAAAAAAAATTGTTGTTTTTTTGTTATAACAACTAAC
Source organism: Brassicogethes aeneus (assembly GCA_921294245.1). Classification (NCBI taxonomy): domain Eukaryota; kingdom Metazoa; phylum Arthropoda; class Insecta; order Coleoptera; family Nitidulidae; genus Brassicogethes; species Brassicogethes aeneus. Next base: position 49,259,086 of record OV121133.1, read on the forward strand.
GCCACTGGTGAAAATTAAATTTTCTTCTTGCGTCATGATCACCTGATGGGCAAGTACTAGGGACCAAAATTGTGTAAAAATCGTATTACTAATAACGGAGCTACAATATGGGAGTCATAAAAAGTGAGACACACTGTATATACCTTCCACTTTTAAGAACGCATAGCTATAGCTTAGGGTGGGTCAAAAAAACCGACTTTTTTTTTTTACTTTGTACTGAAAAATCGGTTACTAGACACCTCTAGAGAATTCTCACCAAACATGAGCTCTTAATTTTGATAACAAGGTCCTCCGCTTTACAATTTTCCATTTTTTTCTCAGTATTAGAAACAAAAATTTATATCTCTTCGACAACTGTTCGTTAAAATATAAACCCTCCTCATATTCGGAAATCGAACGCTCTACAAAAAAGGTCTCCTACAATTTTTTCGTAAACCTTACCGTTAAAAAGATATCGAAGGTTAAAGTTTAATTATTTTAAGAGAAATTTCTGTTTTGCTTATGAATTTTATAACTCGCTTACAAAATTTTTTTATGAATCGCGCACTTCATAGTTTTGTAGGAAATTAACTGCTCTAAAAAAATGGTCTCTTATGATTTGTCGATTAAATTAAGCGTTTAAAAGATATTCATCGTCAAACTTCAATGCATACTAATTTAAACAGTTTTTGATGAATAATTCGAAAAATTTCAATTTAATTTTAGTTTTACGAAAACTTATACAAATTCGAGTTTCTATCGTAAAAGTAACTCTTATAGAAGTTTCCCTTTCGAAAATTTATTTGAGACTTTTTTATTTTAATAATATTTTCATGAAATTTATCTTTATAATAACTTAAAATCATAAGCAATTGAAAGTTGTTAATGATTCGGCAGAGCGAGCTGTTGCATTAGTCGATGATAATAACCAATGCTTAACAAAAAATGAAGAGCAATTTCAATATTTATTGCAAGTTATAAAAGAACATCGCAAACAATACCCAAATTGTAATAAAGAAAACTTTTTACAGTAAAAGTGTACGATTATATTATAAATGTTAAAAATTTTATTTCAGTTGATAAAATTAAATAAATAACAAATAGAACATTTTTTTTTCTTCAAGATCAAATCTTTTCATATTAAATTTATGACAAAAACGTTATTTTTTTCAAAATTTAATAAATCATTGACTCATTGAGTTAGAAATAATGCACTATTTTTCTTTTCAATATAACCAAACATATGTAGGACTAAAAAAAAAACGAGAAAAATAGTTTCTCTTTTCATAGGAACTCAAATTTGTATAAATTTTCGTAAAACTCAAAAATTAAATTGAAATTTTTTGAATTATTCATCAAAAACTGTTAAAATTAGTATGCATTGAAGTTTGACGATGAATATCTTTTAAACGCTTAATTTAATCGACAAATCATAAGAGACCATTTTTGTAGAGCAGTTAATTTCCTATAAAACTATGAGTTGCGCGATTCAAAAAAAATGTTTGTAAGCGAGTTATAAAATTCATAAGCAAAACAGAAATTTCTCTTAAAATAATTAAACTTTTAACCTTCGATATCTTTTTAACGGTGAGGTTTACGAAAAAATTGCAGGAGACCTTTTTTGTAGAGCGTTCGATTTCCTACAAGAATATGAGGAGAGTTATTTTTTAACGAACAGTTTTCGAAGAGATATAAATTTTTGTTTCTAATACTGAGGAAAAAATGGAAAATTGTAAAGCGGAGGACCTTGTTATCAAAATTAAGAGCTCATGTTTGGTGAGAATTCTCTAGAGGTGTCTATAGTCCATTCCATTTAAGAATAAAGGAGATGTCGCTGCAAAACGAGACAGGTTTACACAGGAGTACGCGGCAAATTTAAATATAATGGCGGTTGTCTTTGATAGAATATTAATATGTTACAACAAATATATTGCATATATGCACAAATCATAGCAACCGTGAATGTCCCATACCATGAAAAATAATTTACTATAATAATTAAGTCCTTTAGACATGTATTATATTATTTAAAGAAAATAAGAAGAAATAAACAATAATTTGAGCAACATAACCTCAATAATTTAACTGCATTCCTTATTTAAATGTCAGTTCATTTTTTTGATGTTTTAATAAATTTTTATGATTTTATAATATAAAAATTTAGTAATTAATAAGTAGACCGAGTTTTATTAAAAATGTAAGATAAATTAAATGGTAAATGAACGGAAAAAAATAATTTTTTCTTCGAGTGTAAGCATACATCCATGGATTTGAAAAGTGCATTTTTTAATATAAAGTATACATATGTCCTATACCTACCTATATGAAATTTGTTTATTTTTTCTAAAATAACAAACAGCGAACCATCTTTAATGGTTTATTACGGTTCGTTATAAGCGATTGCTACTAACATTATTTGCTAAGGAATATTTAATGAAATTGATCGAATGAAATTAATTAATCTATTATTTATTCATCGATTTATATTTTAACATATACCTAATAAAATTTGGGTGTAAGAAATTAACCGATATCAAGAAAATAAAATAGCTATTGTAAAAATTTGGATTTTTTTTACATTCATTCTGAACAACTTACATATGAAGACCCTACTTACCCAACTGAAAAAAGTTATTTAAAAACTTAAATCTAGTTTTTTTTAAGTAAGGCTTAAATAAAATACAAATGCAATTAATGAAGGTTTTATTAAAAAAACAAAATTTTACAGAGACAAATCACGTCAAAATGGCCTCCCAATTTCCATGCTAATGATAGGGGGCATTATCCATCACAACAACAATGTTCTTTTTTATTTTTGGTAAAACATTTTTTATCCAAGTCTCAAAAACAGTTCCATTAATATCCTCATGATAATTCTCTGTTGACTTTTACTCAAATACATTTACACACCTTGGGCTTTGTGTCCTGCATTGATCCAAATCTCATCCATGTAATATATTTTTTGATCCTGTAATCGATAACTCCTGATATCAATATATTTTCTTCTCCAAATTACTATTTTACTTTTTTTAACCAGTAAATGATTCCTACACCTTTTTTCATACTTGAAGTCAAGTTTTTTTAAAATTCTCCATAAATTTGTCCAAGAAATTGGTTATCATCCTTTTCGGCCTAAAAAAAATGAAAAACAGTTAGTTTATACACACGTTGTATGTTTTAATAATAAAAACTTATTTATTTAAAGCTAAACCCATTTTTATTATTTGACAGCACCTGGTATACCTACCCTCTATTTTATTTATTATTTACATAAAGGGAACATTTTTCGAATCAATTATTAAACATATTTCAATAACATAATTACTTACTCAATAAATTTTACTTAAATTTGGTATTTTATTATTTATAAAATAGTTATGAACAACTTTTCTTGGGTGCTTCTTTTGTTCCTCACTTAATTTGTCATATTGACTTGCCCGCTTTCTTTTCTTTAATGGAGATGTAGCCCTTATGTTCTGTGATGTAGCCTTTCCGTCATGTTCCATTTGTTTGATGGTGAACCAAATGGTACTTTTTGAAATACCAGTTACTTACACTGGCACTTTTTGATTTTCCTTCATCAATATGTTTTTTACCATATTAAAAAGTACTATTCTTTGACCTCGTTCTATATATTGGCCAGATTTGTTTTTTAGGACAGATTGTTGGTTTTCCACATTGTTTATATTGTCCATATTATCAATATTTATTGTCTCTCAAAAATATAAAAATATTTTTCTTTGGTTATGTTAAGCGATTTTAATTTAATTGACTTACCTGTTTTTCATTAAAAATTTATTAACAACGGTTAATACGTTAAATAAAGCCAAAAAATCACAGAACATGTAATAAATTAACAAAATATACACTTTGTATTATAACAGCTGATGCTACGTTGCCAATGTGCGATAAATCCAACCTTTTGAAAAGATAAATTCTTTCTATATTTAAAATATTTTTGACAAATTGCCGACAAAAGCTAATATAATATAATTTTATAATTTAAATATTATAAAAACTCTTGCTGGTTTATTGTATAATATTATTATGTCAGTTTGTAAATTTGTTTTTAGAAGCCATGGCAACGCTGTATAAGAAAATATTCAGTGTATGAGAACTACGTTATATCAGAGAGAAAGAGAGGTTATATCAACATCCAACGTATTAAAAAGAGATGGGTTATAAATTTTCGCCTGTGTAAAAAAAGCCACAATTTTAAGCGTCGTGATTGGTCTATAATAAATCCTATTCAACTCAATGCTTTTTTCTTAAATGGAATGGACTATAGTAACCGATTTTTCAGAGTACAAAGTAAAAAAAAAATAGTCGGTTTTTTTGACCCACCCTACTATAGCTATATATATATATTTAAATTTATTAAGAAATGTAACATAAAGATATATGTTTAGCATCCTGGGATCCTCCTAGAACCTAAAGTGAGTCACTTAAGTGACTCACTCACTCCAGTTGGAGTGACCAACCTCTGTTTTAAATATTTTCTATTGAGTTTAGTTTTTTATTTATTTAAATATTATGGATTCCATTTATTACCTAATGAACAGTTGTTAAAATAAAATTTGTATGTTTTACTTATATACTAGTATATAAGTAAAACATACAAATTTTACCTATCCATTAGGTACTACATTAATTAATATATTATCGTGAAATGTAATACTAAAACATTCATAAATTTAAAAAAAAAATACAAAGCATGTGTTTTTATAAAGACCTGTATACAGCTGTATACAGGTCTTTATAAAAACACATGCTTTGTATTTTTTTTTTAAATTTATGAATGTTTTAGTATTACATTTCACGATAATATATTAATTAATGTAGTACCTAATGGATAGGTAAAGTTTTTATTATGGTGGATTAAATTTGGTTTGTTTATATATATTGGGTCGGATATTCCACGATATTTGAAAATTTTTATCCCGACCGTCAAAAATTGTATTGTGACGGTATAGATAAGAATTTATGATTATCGTGGAATATCCTTATTTAATAAATATATACCCAGGGCCGGATTTACGAATTTGCCGCCCATGGGCCAAACGCATCATTACCCCGAATAACGAATGACTCAGCGAATAAGCTAGAGTCGCGCCCCACTCGCCTCGTGTACATCGACTGCCGCCCTTCTACGCAGTGACGCACTACGCAGAATAATAGTGTAGTCTGATATAAAATTATCTAATCTATTAAAAAACTTCTCTTCCAACTTTTTATATTTTTAATTAGTGTATAAATCTGAGTGAAAACAAAAATTCTGCATAAAACGCTCTTGATTTTTTAGCAAAATTTTAACTGGCCTTCAAAATTTGCCGCCCCTAAAAATTTGCCGCCCTGGGCCCGGGCCCATGTGGCCCATGCGTGAATCCGGCCCTGTATATACCTACACCGAGAGAAAGGTTGGTTTTATAATAACCAAAATGGCTATTTAGTAATAAAAAAATGATTGATAAACCGACGTAACAAATATTGGTTTTATATCACTCAATCATTTGTTAAAAAGTTATAAATACCTAGATTATGGTTTAGGAATAACTTCTTCTTTATTTGCATTTACTCAATTTATATATTATTTATTGGTATAGGTATTAAAGAACCCCCCTCCCCACGTAAATGGAAAATAAAAGCAGGTAAGTATAATAAAATACATATATATAAATATATATATTTATAAAAATATAAAAAAATAAATATTTAATTTAATTTTTAATCTATGTCCAATAATTGGACATAACACCTTGAAACTTTCCTCCTCTTGAAGTACCAATTGTTGCAGACTGATTAAGTCCTCAATGCAAATCTCTATATGATAAAAAAAGAAAGAATTTAAACATTAACTAGCGTGGGTATGCATTTTATTACTATTTAAAACAGTGTGTTAATAATAAATATACGTATGTTAAAAATAATTACAAGCAATAGCTAAAGACAGACAATGAAAACAAGATTTGGATTTATTTGATTACTTTAGGCACAAAACATCGAGGAAATTAGGCCAAGCCATCATAATGAAATGATAAAGTAGCTATAACTTTACTTACCAACTAAAACCGGGAATAGGGAGGGCAAACCTATGTCACTTAAAAAGTTCGTTAATTCTTCCATTATTTCTTAGTGCATTGCACCTGTTGAGGGTATATCATTTATGAGAGCTACCTACTTAATACGATTCCCAACAAGTAAACTACATCTGATGCAATTACACGCTTTTATTACACCCACACACCTTCCACAGAACAAGATGCACCTTTTTTATCAATGGCCGACAGAACAAAGCTTCCGCTGTGCAACATGAACGGTTCATGATGAACCATGGGAGAAAGCTATAACTGTGCTTGCGCGAGTGGACTGGATTTATTTATTATTAATAAAAATGGTTTAAATTAAATGCATTATATACTTCCGATATTTTAAACAATTACGGGTTGACAGTAACGCAATGTTGATTAACTATTAATACCTATATAAATAATTTTTTTTATAAGAAACGCTGTGTTAGCATTAATCCTATCCATATATTTATTGTTAATCTGTAAATGCTAATTTACTTTATACAAACACGCTATTGTTAATAATACCCAAGTTGATTTATTTATTAATATAATTCGTGAAAACAGTCGTTGGTTAATTATAAATCTCAGATTTTTCTCGGTGTACCACATTTCATCCACCATAATTGATACTTCACTTATCCATTAAAAATTATTTAAATAACCCAACCCAACCTGAACCCTTCAGGGAAAATTTTTATCCCGACCGTCAGAAATTGTATTGTGACGGTATAGAAAAGAATTTATGATTATCGTGGAATATCCTTATTTAAGAAATATATACCTACCACATTTCATCCACCATAATTGATACTTCACTTATCCATTAAAAATTATTTAAATAACCCAACCCAACCTTCAGGAAATGTCCGTGAACGCCCAAAAATACAAAAAAATCGAAACCCAACCTGACCACTTCAGGAAATGTCCAGAAACGCCCAAAATGCAAAAAAAATCGCAGTCATTTCTGCAAAAAAATTAAACCCTGCTTAAAATACCCCCAGCAAACAGAAAAGCGTGAAAAACACGTGACATTTTGGTAATATTTCAACCAAAAGACATGATACAACAAACCATGACCAAAAGACGTGTTTTTTTACGTATATAATACGAGTTATCAACGTTGGAATGTCACATTTTTATGACTTATTTTGTGGACGTAATTAAAACGTGTTGGTTAGACGTAAAAAAACGTCCCCCTTAACGTGGTTAAGACGATTCTTAAAGAAATCTTTAATACGTCTTTACGTCCATTTTAGACGTCCTTAAGGTACAAAATTGACAGAAGTGTCTACAGACCATGCTTCACAAAGGCTTTCGACCCCGCACATGCGCTTTGGTTGATAGCTGATCTACTGTCAGAAGTCAAAAAGTGTTTGTTATCATCCTGCACCGAGAGAAAGGTTGGTTTAATAATAACCAAAATGGCTATTTAGTAATAAAAAAATGATTGATAAACCGACGTAACAAATCTGTGGGTAAAAGGCATAAGGGGATAAGTAAAAAAAGCAATTTTTCAGTAGAGCCTTAAACACATTCGCATTAATTCAGGAAACAAATATATATTTATGGTTAGCGGGTATACCCTTTTGTTAGCCCATGTCATATGCTAACAAAAGCGTATACCCGCTAAACATAAATATATTTCCTGAATTAATGCGAACACGTTAAGGTCTCTATTTAAAAATTGCTTTTTTTGACTTATCCCCTTATGCCTTTTACCCACAGAAATATTGGTTTTATATCACTCTATCATTTGTTAAAAAGTTATAAATAGATTATGGTTTAGGAATAACCCTATGTATTTATATTTAACAAATGTTATTTTTGTAGTGAACCAACTATGTTATTATTAAACGTAGGATTACTTTTTAAATAACAAATTTCTTTATTTGCATTTACTCAATTTATATATTATTTATTAGTAAAGGTATTAAAGAACCCCCCTCCCCACGTAAATGGAAAATAAAAGCAGGTAAGTATAATAAAATACATATATTTATAAAAATATAAAAAAATAAATATTTAATTTAATTTTTAATCTATGTCCAATAATTGGACATAACACCTTGAAACTTTCCTCCTCTTGAAGTACCAATTGTTGCAGACTGCTTAAGTCCTTAATGCATTTCTGTATATGATAAAAAAGAAAGAAGTTAAACATTAACTATAGCTATAGCGTGGGTATGCATTTTTATTACTATTTAAAACAGTGTGTTAATAATAAATATACGTATGTTAAAAATAATTACAAGCAATAGCTAAAGACAGGCAATGAAAACAAGATTTGGATTTATTTGATTACTTTAGGCACAAAACATCGAGGAAATTAGGCCAAGCCATCTTAATGAAATGATAAAGTAGCTATAACTTTACTTACCAACAAAAACCGGGAATAGGGAGGGCAAACCTTTGTCACTTAAAAAGTTCGTTAATTCTTCCATTATTTCTTAGTGCATTGCACCTGTTGAGGGTATACCATTTATGAGAGCTACCTACTTAATACGATTCCCAACAAGTAAACTACATCTGATGCAATTAGGTACACGCTTTTATTACACCCACACACCTTCCACAGAACAAAATCACAGAACAAGATGCACCTTTTTTATCAATGGCTGACAGAACAAAGCTTCCGCTGTGCAACATGAACCATGCGAGAACGCTATAACTGCGCTTGCGCGAGAGGCCTGGGGGGAGAACAAATTTATTTATTAATAATAAAAATGGTTTAAATTAAATGCATTATATACTTCCGATATTTTAAACAATTACAGGTTGACAGTAACGCAATGTTGATTAACTATTAATATATAAAATTTATATATAAGTATATTTAATATTTAATATTTTTTTTTTTATAAGAAACGCTGTGTTAGCATTAATTCTATCCATATATTTATTATTAATCTGTAAATGCTAATTTACTTTATACAAACACGCTATTGTTAATATTACCCAAGTTGATTTATTTATTAATATTATTCGTGAAAACAGTCGTTGGTTAATTATAAATCTCAGATTTTTCTCGGTGTGGTGGGTAAAATACCTATAATTTAAATAAATATAAATTATTTAATGTTCAAAATTTATAAAATGTATCTACCCTTACATACAGACTGTAATATAATATAATATAGACTGTATACAGGGTTGGGTCAGTAGAAAACCTTAGGTAATTTACCTTGGTAGAAAAGGGTAGAAAACTTGTTTTCGACTTGCGTCGAAAACCTATAGGGATTTCTACCTACGTAAATTACCTTATTCGACCTTCTCCTTTCACTTCTCTATAATTGATAAAAATTTGCCCTCATGCCAAAAATTATGTTGGGGTCTCCCAACCAAACGTGGCCCTTTTTTTCCCACCATAATAATGTTAAAAAACTCCAAATAACTTCAAATTTATGGTAGGTGTCTGATTTTTCACAACATTTAACAAATCATAATAAACAACAAACTTGCATAACCTCACATTTTTTGATATTTGACAGTATTCTACTTTTTTACGTTTTCTACCGTCGAAAACGTCGAAAAAGGTTTTCTACATGTCGAAAACAAAAATGTAGGTAGATACCCAACCCTGACTGTATAGTATACAGTGTATACAGTCACTGTAGTATACAGTGTATACAGTCACTGTATAGAATCAAGTAAGTAAGGCTGGAGACAAGGATGACAAATTATATTCTGATCAGAGGAAAAGAAACAGACTTTAATTGGGCGTGGTTTAAACCAAGCCATTCGTAATTACGAACCATAGTTGCCAGGTTGTTTTAAATCAGAAGAGTACCATTATAATTATTTAATAAATAGTTCAATTTTATTTGTTTGAAACAAAAAAATTAATATTATGTCAAAAATAATTTGATTTAGTTAATTTTCTTACTTTTAATATTAAAAAATAAGAAAAACAACCCTTTTAGGAAACAATAATAGCATCAGGGGGGTATAAGGGGAATTTGACAACAGGCAACAGTAAAATAAATCTAGCATGCGTTGAAACCCAAGTTGTTTTTGACAAACCCTAGTTATTAACCACGTGATTCTTACTTTGTTGTGATTGGTCTTTTCCAACTTGTTCGTTGATGGTCGCGGTTTGAGAAATTACAAATGGCCGACAGTGTTGTGTACGAAGTTTTATAATCCAAATTTTCTTTGTTTTAGGTAAGTAAACTTGTTAATTTCGGCTTTAACATTTTATTAGGTGTTTTTAGTCAAGTTTGAGTTAGTTGTAGCATCATTACCGCGTTTAAAATAAGAAAATACGTGTAATAAACCGTACCGGTTTTTTTCTCTATGTTTACCGAAAACATGTAGTTAATAAAATTCTTTTTATGTAATAAAACCTATGGCAAAGAGTAAAGACTCTTACTCTTTGCTTATGGGTTGTTTAACTAATGCAAGTTTTGATAGAATTTAAATAGTTTTAAAGCGTTTTGATTCAAAACTTTCAATCAAAACAGTTTTTAACGTTTTTTTTCTCGACACTAGTTGCTGTTATATAAAATATTAAATATACCTATAATCTTTGTCAAAATGTATGTTTTTGTTAAAATTATTTGATGTAGCTACGCGAAAACTGGACCTGGGTCCAGGGCCCCACTACATTGGCATTTGGTGGAGCGGAGGTTATTGAACGAACAGCCCCCTCATCGGTGGATCGGACGTAAAGGGCCCAACAATTTGGAACTTCATGTATGGTCAACACGTTCAACCGATATCACAGTGTGCGACTTCTTTCTCTGGGGCTTTATAAAAGATAACATTTATGAGCCCCAAGATTTGTAAAAGCTAAATACACGAATTGGAACTCGGCAGTATCTACAAGATGTTTGCAGCTGGAAGAGGTCATTTTAAAAACTTGTAAGCATACAGTTCAAAACTTGATTATATTACAAATGTTTTGTGCTTTCTATGTTTTTTTTTTACATAAATATAGCATTTTTAACTACAGGGTGCAGTAGCGTGCAAAGGTGATCGGGGGCCCCCCCGCACCGCGGGCCCTGCGGGGCCCGTCCTGCACGCCACTGACAGGGTGATAATCTTTTACAGTATTTTTATAGTTATTTTATTTGAAGGGGTCAATGCAAGAAGTGTCTGAGTCACATTTTCAATTAAATTGTTATTGTAGCTTCATCCAAGAGTTTTCACATAAGTTAAAAACCAGACAAACTCCCATTGAAGTAAATGCAAACTAAGGCACTTGGGCACATATTTCTGCCACTTTGAAAATACCACCTGAAACCTTACATGAAACACTCTTAGATGAAGCCAAAATGTAAATTTAATTGAAAATGCGACTTAGGCACTTAAGTGCAAGAATTCTTGCATTGACCCCTTCATTTGTTCTATCTGAAAGTCTGACATTTTTAATGTACATAAATAACTAGACAATTCATAACTTATGAATCATAAGCAAACCTTTTAAAGAATTATTTTTAAAGTTTTTAATTCAATTATTTTTTGCTACAATATAAATTGATTTTAATTTAATATAATTAATTTTAGCTTCTGCAATAATGGAACAATTAGACAAGATTTATCCTGCATGAAGAAAAAGAATGAAAGCTTTACTCGTCAATCCCAAACAGAAATATTTGACCAAATTTTTTTAATAATAGGTAGATATATTTTTTTTATTTAGAATACATTTTTAGTTACAATTGGTGGTGTGTGAATATTTTTACCAAATAAATTAAGTAGTAATATTTAATTCAAACTTAAAATTAAATATTTAAACTACATAAATAGTTTAAATTATTTGAATAGTTCAATAATTACAATCATAATCTATTCAAATAAGTTAATTAAGGGTTAATGACAAGTAAATAACATTCTTTTTATTTTAAAATAAATTTTAAATTACAATTTAAATGTTCCATTTCTTCAATTACTATTGAAAAATTTTAACTTTCTAATTGAACCATTTAAAAATTTGAAACATTCTAACTATTCAAATAATTCTTGAATTCAATATTCACACATCCATAGTTACAATCCAAATATAAAAAAAAGTAAAAGCCTGACCATTAAAGAAAGTACACTTTTAGAATTTACTCCAAATATAATTAAATTGTTTATTGTTAAAACAAGCAATCTGACATTTTTATATTACATACACTTCTGCTTTAAATTATTATTTTGAGGCAGAAATATTTTATTTAGGATTTTTATTAGGATATTAAAAAAGGATATTTTCATGTTAAAACAGCACAAGTTAACCATTATTAAATTAAAAAATAAACAAAATTATATTTACTTAGTTACTTAGCTTGTTTTTACAATAAACCATTCAATTATTCTTATGCTGGTAAAACAATTACATTTAGCATAAATAAGTAGCATAAATATTGATACATTATTTTTATTTTATTTTAAAAATTATTAGGTAATATTAATTGTTTTACAATTTAAATTGATTTTAAAATTGGTATTGATTTCAGGTTTGGGTTTGTGTTAATGGAAGAAGCAGACAGGACTTGAATTTATCAAACTTCTTTGCAAAAGAACATAGAAAATATTAATTGCAGTTGAATATTCTTCATTGAATCAAGAAAAAGACGCAGGTTCAATCCATGAATCATGAACAAGAAAAAAGACAATTAATACTTAATATTGACCAGAAAGTTAAATCATACATAAAGATTTTAATTTTGCCAAATACATAATAACAATATTTTTAACATTGAGATTTAAGTGGTTCTATTGATTATTAATTTTAATTAAACCAATTTTACTAAAAATTAAATATTCCAAAGAATGTAATTTAATTTTTGGATAAGTAGGAATTCCTTTTTGCCAAAAATTCTATATTTTACAAAACTACAGTATTGTGCTTATTTCAAAAACAAATTATAATTCCTAAAAATTATAAGAGTATGGTTTGTAATAAGTCTAATTATGGCATTCAACATTTTAGGCATAAGCCTTTTGGTTTATTCCAATAAAGAAATTTGGAAATACCTATAGGTATACAATAAGTCAGTATGTATTACAAAATTATTTATTTTTATGAATTACATATTCAAAGTTAAAATAATTTTAATTATATAATATACTCGAACTGTTTTAAAAGGTTGTTTTCTAATAAGGACCAATAAGTATTGAACTATTGTTTATCAAGAATATTTTGATGGTTTGTAATATGTTTTAGAGTTAACTTGGTTATAAACCTTTGCATTTTTATTAAGAAATCTTAAAAAACCTATAAAAATTGTTATTATGTGACACAAAATTAAAATTTCTGAACATTATCGCTGTAATCAAGTGATAATTGTCTTGTAGGCATATATAAGAGGGTAATTATCAATTTAATGTCATACTTTTTGATAAATTATACCTAAATAATTATAAATTATTATACATGTTTGATAAACCTTTTTTTAAATATCACTAAAAGTTATAGAATAATTAACTTTGAATTTCTCCTCATTTAAATATTATTTGTTAGTTATACTTTAATTTAAAATTGAATTAAGTGTATATTTTGTTAAATATATTTATTAAAAAAAACAAAAATGTGTGTTTTTCCACTTAATTAGTGGAAAATAACCGAAAATTGTCGAAATTTTACATTTTTTGATTTTTAATGGACAATATTACGTATATAATCCTTTTAAAATCAAAAAAATATAAAATTTAAACAATTTTCGGTTATATTTCCTTGTTTTAAATAAAAATTCAAATAGCCAATCATTCAAATTTCCCGCCGAAAAAAACAACTCGGTTTTCCAAGGCTGCTAGATTTAAAAATCAACCAATGCTTGTTGCCACTTTTGACTACGGCGCTTTTAATTCTCTTATGTTCTGTGAATAGCATATGGCAACAGCGCGGCATGCCGCGGATTGTAGCTACACTGGGTAATGGCCTATTTTGAAACATATTTTGAAATAAAGTTTGTATTTGGCGATACGATCTACCAGTGTGATGCCATACCATAATTTGGTATTTTTCCTCACGAGTAAAAACCATTTTATTTGAGAAAATACTTAAATTCTTACAAAGACGTACGCAAAGTCTCAGTGCACTTCTTAAACTGACGCACAGACAGTGTTGCCAGTAGTAGAAAAATTAAAGTACTGAAATGGCAATAAAAACTTATTGAATTTGAAAGATAACGTACTGACTTTGAGAAATAAATATTAAACTTATATGAACGTAATTTTATTTTGTAATTTATCAATAAACACATGCACATAAATAAACTATAAACATCAAAAGAACAAAATAGATAATTATTATTATACCTTTACAAAAAAACAATATTGTTGGTAAAATTAAAAAATAGTCTACCTATCGATAATTAATTTTCTTTTTTAACAAAGATTGCCAAATGGCTTCAATAATTCCTATTATTCCTATGAGCGGTTCTTGGCGAACTTGGAACAAACCTTATGTCAACACTAAGTAGACAACGCGCGCTACCAACAGTTTAAAACTTAAAATACCAGGATACTAAAATAACTCAGTATCACCAACCTAAACTTTTAATTTTTTCTTTAATTTTTATTTAAATAAAGGGAAAAAAATCTAAAACTGGAAAACGTACCGAAAACCATCAACGAGGTACTTGCTTACTTGTTTAAATTCGAAAGTACTGAATTCGGTAGAAACGTACTGACGCTGGCAACACTGCGCACAGATCATAAGACAATGACAAAGATTAAATATACTCTATAGTATATTTAATCTTTGACAATGATACAAATTCAATCCCTACCACAGTGGGCGTGGTTTGGCACTTGTTTTATTTAACCCTAGATAGCCAACGTTCAAAATTTATACTTTGATGCCAACAATACGTAAATTTTACCGTATATATTACAAATATGTGCAAAAATTGTTTCAAACCATACGACTTACTTTATTGCCAAGATTACGTAAAATATACGTAGGTATATTACGTGAAATATACGTATAACAACCATACGAATTTGCCAACTATACGTAAAATTTACGCGTGGACTATCACTCTATATTCAGTCACTGACAACCCACACCTGCCACATCAAAAACACGTCGGCTGCCAAAAGTAGTGATGGAAGGGAAAGCACTGCTTGAGCGGCGAAACGAGGATGCCAATATTAGGTAAATTATTTCAGATTAAAAAAAAACTTTACGTAAATTTTACGTAGGTTGGCTATCTAGGGTTAAGTGTACTATCGCTAACAAAAAAAACTCATACAGCTATATTGTGGCTGTGTGAATAAAACTTTTCCGTCAATGTCAAGCTTATGTTCTGTGTGTCAAGCTGATATCGGGCTTTGTCACATCCATTATGACTTTTTTAACATTTTTAACCAAACAATGCAGACGAACTCTGGCAAGCCATTGAAGCCATTTGGAACGAGATAAAGCAAGACGGCGACTTCCATGCTTTGCCGTTTGCGGGCAGTAATTGACAAAAACAGAGGGATGACGAAATATTATTTTTTTTTCAAACTTCAACCTAACTTTGTATTTAATTTTAGACCTTTCAAATGTGACGTATCATGTTAAAAGCCATAATTACTCCAACGAAATGATAGAAAATCAGGAACACTAGATTTTTAAGCTGTATGAGTTTTTTTTGTTAGCGATAGTATCTATTCGTTTTAATACACACTGTATATTATATCTCTATTGCTCAATGGGGCGGGGGGGGGCAATGGGGCGGGGTCGGTTGGGTTGTTGAGTTTGGGTTGGTTTCGCTCACTTTTGCCCATTTTAGTTGATTGACAGTAGATCAGCTGATAAACCAAAGCGCATGTGCGGGATCGAAAGCCTTTGTATCATGTTGTGAAGTATGGTCTGTAGACTCTAGTCAACATTGACGTGATTTGGTTGTTGAATAATTTCTCAAAAATAGTGCTGTTTAACATTAAATGTTAAATTTTATAAAAAGCTTTTGCTAAAAGTAAGTAGTGGGGCCGGTTCCAGTACACAATAGCACACTCTCAAAATCCAATTTTTATTGGAAATTTTCGACACAAATGGATATAAAACCACGGTTCCAGTACACAATAGCACACTCTCAAAATCCAATTTTTATTGGAAATTTTCGACACAAATGGATATAAAACCACATTTTAAGCATATTTAGGTGCGGAAAAACCAAACTTTCA
This sequence comes from Brassicogethes aeneus, assembly GCA_921294245.1. Taxonomy (NCBI): domain Eukaryota; kingdom Metazoa; phylum Arthropoda; class Insecta; order Coleoptera; family Nitidulidae; genus Brassicogethes; species Brassicogethes aeneus. The sequence continues at coordinate 49,275,237 of OV121133.1, forward strand.
CTAAAATATATATTTATAGTGTTAAATTCAACAAACCTTGCTTAAAACTGTCACCTTTTCTATCCTTTTTCTATGTTTTCTATGTACAGCACTGAATTTTAAACTGTCACAATTTAAAATGACAGAATTAGTGTTTTAAGGTTGGTTATCATGTATTTCAATGTTGTCAGGTTTAAAATTGGCAAAATTATTACATTATTTTGTAATTGAAAATGTATATTGTATCAAAATAAATTCCAAAATATGCTAAACATTAAAGGAAATATTGAAATTACGGAAGTATGAGCAAAATAAGTATAGGAATAATAATATAATACTATCTTAATTAACGGTACCTATGTAGGCAACCCAGATAACAACATATTTAAATTTATTATATTATCATTTAACTAAATACTTTAAATAATTTTAATTTAAATACTTATACATGTAATTATTAAAATAAATTATTTATATTAGGTATTGTATTAATTTTTGCACTTAATTTAATTTTATAATTTGAAAATTTTGTTTTTAAACAAAATTTGTTATTATTGCAGTTGTCATTTAATTGATATAGGTACCTTTTAAGTAGTGTAAATTTATTTGTGCTATTTGCTACTTATTTTAAAATGAATATTCAAAACATTAATAATGTTTATAAGCTTACATCTAAGCCAGATGGAGAGTTAATAACTGCATTACAGCAGGCTGGACTTGTAAAAGCCTAGTTACGCTGCAAGGTGAGGAACTGTACTAGAATTTGCATTTTAAGACCCAGAGCTGGAGTATATATATATAACCTGGACCACGCCTTTTTAATAATAATAAAAATAATAATAATAATAATAATGTCCTCACAGGTAGTTTTTTCGACACAATAAAAGTATCTGTCCGCGACGTAATCCACATTATGTGGTATTGGGCTTGCGAGGTCAGGACTGGCCTCGTCGCCTAAATTATGGGTACGCGTCGTGGGCGAAATATCCCTAATATACCGATAGGTTTGAACAATCCGCCCACTACGAGTACCCATAATTTGGGCGACGGGGCCATTCCTGACTTCGCAAGCCCAATACCACATAATGTGGATTACGTCTGGGAGTTTTTGTTTGACCAAGCCCGGCTCGCTTCGATCGGCATTTATTTAATTTGATTACGTTTATAAAGAGCCTAGGCGGGCTTGGTCAGTGCCTGAGCCCAATTTCGCGCGCGCAAAATTGGGCTCAGGCACTGACCAAGCCCGCCTCGCTTCGCTCGGCATTTATAATAAATGATTTATTAAATTTAATTACGTTTACCAAGCCCGCCTCGCTTCGCTCGGCATTTATTTAATTTAATTACGTTTACCAAGAGCCTAGGCGGGCTTGGTCAGTGCCTGAGCCCAATTTTGCGCGCGCAAATTGTGCTCAGGCACTGACCAAGCCCGCCTCGCTTCGCTCGAGCGAAAATGATTTATAAAATTTAATTACGTTTACAAAGAGCCTAGGCGGGCTTGGTCAGTGCCTGAGCCCAATTTTGCGCGCGCGAAATTGGGCTCAGGCACTTACCAAGCCCGCCTCGCTTCGCTCGGCATTTATTTAATTTAATTACGTTTACAAAGAGCCTAGGCGGGCTTGGTCAGTGCCTGAGCACAATTTTGCGAGCGCGAATTTGGACTCAGGGACTGACCAAGCCCGCCTCGCTTCGCTCGGCATTTATAATAAATGATTTATTAAATTTAATTACGTTTACAAAGAGCCTAGGCGGGCTTGGTCAGTACCTTAGCCCAATTAAACGCGCGCCAAATCGGGCTCAGGCACTAAACAAGTCCGCCCCGCTTCGCTCGGCATTTATTTAATATGATTACGTGTGCCAATACTTTGTAAAAACTGATAGACTTTACAAGTTGCCTAGGCGGGCTTGATCTGTGCCTAAGCACATTTCATATAAGTTTTTGATATTGAATTTATTTTATTTTTAATAACAAATATCTTAGTAACAACAACTCACATGAAAAAAATTTATTTGCCTTTTTGGTTTATCCTTACAAGCTCTTCATATTAGACCTTAAAAAAATTAACATTTTTTAATTTTGCAAAAATCTACAATTGTATTTTTTTTGCGCACCATGTTTGACAAAATAGGAGTTTCTCATCTTGAATGGTATTTATATAACAAGCAAAAGAAATTATGAAGAGTGACTTTTCCTCGAAAAAATGAAAATAAATATTTTTACAAGTATAGTTAAGTGCATCCGTGGACACACTGTATATAAATATATATATCATATATAGAATTACAAAGGGCCATTTCAATCACGCAGACGGAACAAATCACAAAACTTTTATAAAAAAATTGAAGGTATTTATTATATATTATTTTGGCATCAAAATTGTCAAAAAAAAATGTTTTATATAAGGCTATAAATTAAATAAAAGAAATGCAAGAAATATTTTATAAAACGAGATAATTTTTTTAATAATGTACAGTCGTGGATGGAACAAAAAAATATTTCATGTATTAAAGTTCTCCAAAGATTAAATATACTCTTTCTTATATTTAATATATATTTAATCTTTGAGTTCTCTAAATAATAATAATAATAATAATAATAAAATACTTTATTTTCATCCCAAGAATCATACAGTTTATAGAGGGACACCTCTAATCATACAATTTAATAAATATTTTTTAATTCTTAATACATTTCTTAAATCTAAATTAATTTTACTTTATTAATACATTTTAATTCTAAATAGGAACATATCATTTAAATATAATATCACAGAAAAAAGAAAAAATATCACGATATATCATTGTTTATTCAATAAAATTCGCCACACAAGACGACATATGCTTTTTAAATTTAAATCCTTTAAATTCTTTTATATTGTTTGGTAATTTGTTATAAACAGATGCTCCCTTAAACAGTATAGAGTTTTTACCGAATTCTGAAAATACTCGAAAAAAGGTATAAAATGTATGTAATTAGGAATAATTTCATGTAATCTGGGTTGCATAATAAATTTCCCCAAACAGCGTAAAAATTTTACATCTGGCAACATTGCGATGAATTTCTTTGAATCTGACATTTCTTGACAGTTCTTGTCAAAAAATCTGTCAAAAAAAGCATTTTCAAACTTAATTTTCTCAAAAACTAGTGAAAAACCCGCAATTTTTATTTATGAAATTTACTATTTAAAACGCCCTTTTTCAAATGGTAAATTTTTTTTTTGGAAATTCAGAGTGTGCTATAGTGTTCTGGACCCAAGAACCATCCTAAACTTCAGTCTGGAAATTTTTCGCCTGCCTTTACGAAGAATAAGGCTGCGGAATTGTGGCAAGAAATTACAAATACATTGAACAGTATACCAAATGGTGCAATAAAAGAATGGAAACAGTGGCGGAAGGTAAATAAATTTTTAAATAAATTTAATTTCGCACACACATGTAACTTCAATATAATTTAACTAGTTGTAGACACAAGGTTTAATTTTGCATTTTTAAGACTTGGCAAGATCAAAAAAAAAATGTGAAGAGCAAGTTGTGCAAGCACCGACGTAGTGCTACACAGACGGGCGGAGGTCCAGCAGACCCAGCCACATTCACCACAATTGAAAATGAAATACTTAGTCTTATTAAGCCAGCAACTATCGACGGTGATGTTGCGATAGGCGAATCAGAAGTAACAATTGACGTGGTCTAAGCTGAGGTGTCAGGAATATTTCCAAATGAAACGGTTCAGGAAATAGTACGTAAATTAATCATTTTTTAAAGGAGTTGTTTTACCGGGATATTGTAGGAGCCACCTGCCAGTGTAGCCGAAATTCCATCGCAAATTTCAATGGTATCGGGCAGTACTCCAAGTACCAGTGACTCTGGGGCTCGCAGTAAAGCGGCATCTACTAAAGCGAAACGACTAAGCAAATGTATAGACGTAGGAGCGCAACTAGCAGCCGGATCCGAACGTAAAAATACAGTATTAGAAAACTATTATGAGCGGAAATTAAAGGGCATGAAGTTGGAACGATTGAGACGAGATAAATATGAAAAGCGAAAAATTGAGTTGCTGCGGGAACAAAATATGGTTTTTCATAACATACTACAGGAACTGCAGAATCTTTCCGGAAAATTTGGCCACAAATAATTTACATTGTATTTAACTGTAGCGTGTTAATGACATTTTTGTTTGTAAGTTTTTTTATGTTTTACTTTTTTTATGGTAGAAATGTTGTGTTTTTAGAAGTTTGTTCAAGTTATAAATGCCAAAGAGTTGTTTTGTTTTTGTTTTTTTGTATAATAAAGTCCCAAAATCATGTAAAAGGTTTTTATTACATTAGAATCCAATTAAAACGTATTTAGATTTCTTGAAAACGTGCTAAAATAATGCGTCTTTGCATACGTCTTCCTTCTGCTAAGTCTCTGTTAATTCGACCATGGGCCCTATCGATTGGAGGGTCATCATCACGATCATAAACCAAGTCATTATACATGCCCCAATCGATATTGTCGCCCTCTTCATCATCGGGTTCCGGGATGTTATGTTCTATACACATATTGTGTAAAACAATGCACGCGTTAATTATTTTTGAGGCCTTAGTGGGTAAATAATGTAAAACTCGGTGCTTTAAAAGGCATCTCCACCTCCCTATTGAAAATGCCATATAGAACCATATAAAAAAGTCATATCTGGATTCTATATGGTTTCTATCTGGTTCAATATAGGTATTTGAAACAGGCATTTCACTATAGAACCAGATAGAAGATTACATTATAGAACCAGATAAAAACACTCTAAAACACTATAGAACCAGATAGGGAAACCTATCTGGAAATACATATAGAACAGAAACCAGATAAATCCATATACATCCATATACATGTCTTTATAAAGACATGTATATGGTTGTATATGGATTTATCTGGTTTCTGTTCTATATGTATTTCCAGATAGGTTTCCCTATATGGTTGAATATGAAAATTTTTAAAATGGAAATCCATATTCAACCATATAGAATCCGTAATGTAAACCACCCTATTGAAAATGCCATATAGAACCCATATTGAATCCGATAAGGAAACGTATCTGGTTCTATATGGTTTTATAGGTCCTATATGGAAAGTCCTGGTTTACCTTACGGATTCTATATGGTTGAATATGGATTTCCATTTTTAAAATTTTCATATTCAACCATATAGGGAAACCTATCTGGAAATACATATAGAACAGAAACCAGATAAATCCATATACATCCATATACATGTCTTTATAAAGACATGTATATGGTTGTATATGGATTTATCTGGTTTCTGTTCTATATGTATTTCCAGATAGGTTTCCCTATCTGGTTCTATAGTGTTTTTATCTGGTTCTATAATGTAATCTTCTATCTGGTTCTATAGTGAAATGCCTGTTTCAAATACCTATATTGAACCAGATAGAATCCAGATACGTGTTTTTATATGGTTCTATATGGCATTTTCAATAGGGCAGGACTTTCCATATAGGACCTATAAAACCATATAGAACCAGATACGTTTCCTTATCGGATTCAATATGGGTTCTATATGGCATTTTCAATAGGGCTATTTTTAAGTACTCCATTACATCTTTCGATGCCACTTCGAATTGATGTGAAGGCATTATTAAACCTTCCTTCGGGGGTATGTGGAAGAACATGGGGTAGGGGTGTTAGCAACCAAGGTCGCAAAGGGTACCCTTCAAAACAATAAATTATTAGGGACTTGGTTTAAAAAACATTAATTTCTAAAATTATCACCACATATTGCTATTACCTGAATCAGCTACAGGATTATTTGGATGGTGCCGATATAGTTGTTCCATGGCTATTGAAACCTGGGATTGCCGCCAAATGTGGGCATCGTGACAACTACCCGGGAAACGCGCATTTACATTCATTATTCGTAGGGACTCATCACAAATCTGCTTAACGAAAAGCGGTAGTATGAATTATTAAAAAACTACGCATTTTATCTTACAAGTTGCACGTTAATCGAGTGGTATTGCTTGCGGTTCACATAGATGTGTTCTGGATGTACTGGATCATTGGTGGGTGGTTTTACGATAGCCACATGTGTACAATCGAGGATTCCAATGATTCCCGGAAAATTATACTTAACAAAAAATCTGAAGCTTGGAACAAGTCTCATTATGTTAACCTAAATACTTCAATCTACTTGCTCACCGACGTCTCAGTGCTGTAAATTCTTCAATATTCCGAGCAAATCTGACCCATTCGTGGAAAATTTCTGGTTGACAAAGGGCATTGCAAATTTCATCAATGCATTTGCTGACGGTAGCCTGACTAACAGCAGTAAATATATTAGAACCCGTTATTTCTTGATAACTTCCGTACCCAAAGAAACGTAACGCAATGAGTACCTAAAAGTATCAAAAAACATAATTTGGTTGGTAACTAGCGTCATAAACAATTCACCTTCTTTTCAATAGTAATTGCAGAAGCACGTGTTGCCTCTGCAACAAAAGGAGTCACCATTTCAATAATAATACGTGCTAAATCTTTTGATACACGAAAGTATTTTCTAAACTTATCATTCGATAACAAAAAAGGATCTTCATTGGTCCGCACACGTCTTTGATGCAATTCTGCATCTTCCCAGTTTTGTAATAATAAATTAATAATAAACACTTCCTCTTCATCCATGTCACTATATTCTTTTGCACCGAACAATTAAAAAAAAGCACAAACAACACTGATTTAAGAGGCTAGAAACTTGACATTCCAACCTTACACTTATTAATTCTCACGAGAATTCACCGATTCACCTACTCGGGACCAGTAGAAGTAAATTCCCCCGTTTTCATGAGAAAGGAATTATCACCGAATTTCAAAAATACGCACGTACGCTTTTCGAGAGAACTCCGCCCACTTTCTCGCATGAGAACTGTTCCTATGAACTCAAAAATAGGGAACAAAAGCAAGCCCGGATCTTGTTTTGCTTAAATTATGCCTTAGATTCTTGGAATAATGTTGTATTTACTGACGAAAAAGTTTTCCAGTCTAGTAATGACGGACATATTCGTGTATATCGACCTGCAAATTCCAGGTTTCATGAAAAATACGTGTCTCCACGGAACAGGTCCGGACGATTCTCAGTTAATGTTTGGACATGGATATGCGTACATGGACCTGGTGTAGCATGGCGTTTGGTTGGTAGACTCAATGGGCAGGTTTACAGGGATATTTTGGAAAATGTTATGCTTCCTCAGTGGAGCAATTATACCCCAGCAACAACTTCATCTACCAACAGGACAACTGCCCTGTCCATACAGCAAGAATAATAACACAATGGTTCGGAATTAATAATATTGAACTATTAACGTGGCCTTCTTATAGTCCAGATCTAAACCCAATTGAAAACGTTTGGGGTTTGCTAGTGAAAAAAATTTATAACCGAAACTTTAGGCTAAGAAATGAAGAAGAACTATGGATGGCTATTGAAGATGGTTGGGAGGAGCTCAGAGAAAACGAAAACTATTTTTGTACACTAATTAATTCTATGCCCACAAGACTGGAGGAGCCATAACAAAATATTAGGCCTAGTTTGAGCCATAGAATAAGTTAGAGCAATATATATTTTTAATTTTTATTCATATTTGTGACAACTAGGTTACTTAATATTAAAAATGTATGCGATTTTGTTGCTGTTAGTTTATAACTTCGTTTATAACCTATTTAAAATAAAAAGTCAAAATAACATGTGTAAGAAAATGTCACTTAGTTTATAACCTATTTGAAATAAAAAGTCAAAATTTAAAAAAATACACATTTACACAGCACAATATTTGTAACAACTAGGTTATTTGATTTTTGAAGTGTACGCAGGCGCGTGTCAAACGGCCCCGCAGACCCCACCACGCGGGGGGGCCCCCGGTATATTGGGGGCCCCCGGGCCCCCAATATACTCTAAGAAAAAGTAATACCTATGTATATAAAACAAACTCCAAAACTAGAAATATGCACATTTAAACACTTCAAATCAATATTTAATTTGTCACTATAGTGACATTTCTTTCGAACATTAAAAATGTGAACGCCCAAACAATTGTCAACCCTGGCTGGTCGAAACCTCAGTGATTCCAATTCCAATATTTAATTTGTCACTATTTCTTTCGAACATAAAAAATGTGAACGCCCAAACAATTGTCAACCCTCGCTGGTCGAAACCTCAGTGATTCCCCGTTTTAATAGGAATTTTCGGTTATTAGCAAGTCTTTGTTGTTTCACTTGTTACGTTTGAATTTTGAGTTGATATTTAAAATATTAAAATGAGTAGTTCGCGCAAATATCTGAGTGGGGCTCAAAAAAGAAAACTAGTTGAAAAAAAGGAGGAGGAGAAGAAGAAGATTGCCAAAATTGATACGTTTTTTCAAAAAAAAGTTATATCAACTTCTAAAACGCCATTCACATCCGCAACCTCATCATAAAAAACAGAAGTGTATGATGATGAAACTATCCTACCAGACATTGAAGGTGAAAATATTCCCGAAAACGAAGATTCAGATTTTGAGTCAAGTCTCGAATCAGGCTCAATATTCTCCAGTGACTTAGCGCTTTTTTTAAACACTGAAAAGCAGCTTGTGCATGTTGGTCCGTATAGGCTCGAAAGGCCTATAAGTGGTTTTGCAAAAGACGACTCAAACCGATCATTTAGTGAAGTGTATTATAAGAAAAGGACATCATCTGGACAGTTGTTGGAACGGTAAGTTAAAAAATTTGCTTTAAAATAGAAAAAAGAAGATACACTTGCTTGCTTGCTCTATTTCGAGCACTCCGGCTACGCCGTCGTGCTAGAAAAATCGCGCATGTGTTAAAGACCTTTTTATCCACTTATACTTTTATATACTATTATATTTTCTTTCAATATTTCACGCTAAAAAATAAAATACACTGTTTTCCAATACAAGTGTTTTATTTTTTTATTAAGATTCTGGATATCCTACTCAGTGACTTTAAATGGAGTATACTGTCATCCTTGCTGGTTGTTTGCGGATAGGAGCAGTACCTCTTTCAACCCTGCTTGGACCACGGGAATGTTGAATGATTGGAAAGGCCTTTCAAAAAAAATTTTGACACACGAGAATGCAAGAGTTCATCTCGATGCATGTTTGGTGTATTCGACGTGGAAAGCTAATAAGACGGTGGATATATATATGGATATCTTCATTTAAACATATATGTTTAAATGAAGATATCCATAGATTAAAAGCTCTACTGAAAAGGATTATTGACGTAACTAGAACAATTGCCATGTCTTCTCTGCCTTTCCGAGGTCATCGAGATATTTTTTCTTTAGATGAAAATAAACTAGAAGCTGACTCCTCAAAAGGCGTTTTTTTAAATATTGTCAAACTTTTAGCCAGATATGACCCAGTTCTTGAGTTGCATATTAATAGAATTAAGAAAGGAACTAGACATTATTTAAGTAATACATCGCAAAATCAATTTATTTCTCTTATTGCTGATTCAATATTGCAATCAATTGTTGAAGATATCAAGGACAGCCCATTTTTTTCAATCATCGTTGATACGACACAGGATATAAGTAGAAAAGATCAACTTATAAGACTATAGTCTTGTTTTTAGACATATTAAGCTCAAAAACAAATTTAAGGTTGAAGAATCATTTCTGGGATTTTACAAAATGACAGGCCAGTGTGCAAAAGATTTTGAAAGTGAAATTTTAAAAGTTCTACAGAAGTATGAAATTTCCCTAGACAAATGTAGAGGCCATAGTTATGATGGTGCTGCAAATATGAGCGGTAAGAACATTTAAATTATGTTTTTTCGACAACTAATATACATTGTACACTATACTTTTTATTGATTAAAAAAATAAAGTTGTCTTAAAAGTTCAATCATCATTAATATGGAACCTTATAAAAATAAGTTTTTTTGCAGGGAAATACGCACGTCTGTAAGCAACATTGCCGAAATAAGAAATTTTTTTGACACAGTTCAGTCTCTCTACGTATTTTTTAGTGAAAGTCTACCTCGTTGGCAAAGCTTAAACTCCGAAATAAAAAGAAGTGAAACTGTTGGCTTAACTCTAAAAAAATTATGTCCAACTAGATGGTCGTCAAGATCCGATAGTATAATATCGTTAAAAAATAATTTTTTGTCGGTTGTCAAGTGTTTATCAAATTTAACATTAATAGCCAAAAAACGCAGTGATAGAGATGAGGCCAAGATATTACAAAATAAAATAGAAAATTTTGAATTCATTTTCTTGCTATGTTTTCAAGGTACTATTTTGGAAAATATTAATATGCTTTCAAAATGTTTGCAAAAGAATGACATTGACATAGGACAGGCAACAGATCTAATATCAGGAGTTCTTGCCAAATTAGAGAGTCTCAGAGAAAATTTTGAAAATGTGTATGAGTTATCTATTTCAACTGCGAAATCTTGGAATATTGACCCTCAACTAAAATGCAAAAGAGTCCGTACAGTCAAAAAATTTTTTGATAAGATTGCAGCGGATGAGCCAATTGAAAATAATAAAAATCGTTTAAAAGTTACAATTTCTAATGCTTGTTTGGATATAATATTAACTCAGTTTAGAATCAGGTATGAAGCATTTAAAAATATTTATTCGAAATTTGAAATTTTAAACCCACAAACATTGATAAACGCGCAAGAATATGATATTTTAGCTTATGTCAGAGTATTAATAGAGAAATATCCTAACGACTTAACTCAAAATCTAGGATTGGAACTAATACAATTAAAAAATTTAATTTACGAAAAGATTAAAAATTTTCATAGCATAAGAAAGTTTTCAGATTTTATTTTTGAAAAAAATCAATTACTAATAAGTAGTATACCTGAAATTTGCACTGCGTTCCAGTTGTTTCTAGTACTTCCCGTTACATCGGCTCAACCAGAAAGGACTTTTTCAAAGTTGAAGATAATAAAAAGCTTTACGAGGTCTAGTATGGTACAAAATCGCCTTAGCTCATTGGCCATAATCTCAGTAGAAAATGAACGAGCAAAAGATGTAGATTTAGACAAAATAGTTGACAAGTTCCTTTCGTTAAGGTACAAACGTTAGGATATTTTATAAGTAGTTTTTAAAATAATGCATTCCATATCTTTGTACTTATTAGTTAAATATTTGTTGTATATTTTCCTTGTATTAGAAGAACATTTTTTTTTAGAACTTTTCAATCATCAATATTATAACATAATAATTTATAGAAATAAATTTAGTTTCAAAAATTCGCTGTGTTTTTTAACTATTAGATAATGATATTGTGTATAAATATTTACTATAATGGGTTATTTTTGGAAAATATAATAGTGACATAGGGGGCCTCAAAAAAAAGTTCGCGGGGGGGGCCCCCAAAAAATTTGACACGCTACTGAGTGTACGCGATTTTGTTGCAAGCAAGTGTAACTGTTACTTGTTAGCATGTATTTCCCCTAAATAGTTACTTAACCTAGAAAAAGTATTTGTATACTATTTACAGTACCTATTGATTATAGTGTAAAAATTTTAAACAAAGGACATGAGTGATATAAGGTATGTACACAAGTTTTATTGTAGTGAAATATTACAGAAAACAATGCAAAATGATAAATCTGCTGGCGAAAACTGTCGTTTTAAATTATTTTACATTGGATTTTTGGATTGGTTTATGTTATTTGTTATTATAATTGGTTTTAATTAAGAATTCTATTGGTTTAAATGGCTGGTAAATGGTATCCATTCATCCATTGAAAATATTTCCGAGTTGCAACTGATAAATTCATAAACTATAATAGAATTTCCAATAGTCGTTTTTTCGCGTAAATACTATGAAATACTACGGTTAAATAAGTCATGACGTCACAGTTAATTCATATAACCATGGTTAGGTTTCTAACATTTGACATTTGTTTACTTGTTCATAACCTATAATTTTTAAAATGTGTTTTTACCTATTTATATTTAATTTCTATGCTTTTACAGGTGTAAATAAATTTCTTTGCCTCTTCTTTTACCTTGTATATTCTTTTTCTATGAACCCTAGTTCTTATACCTACCTTTTCTATACCTCTTTTTATATATAAACAGTTCTTCACTGTTGTTTACCATAATTAAAATCCAACAGTGTTTAACGTTTATACGAAAATTATTATTGTGAAACTCAAAATTTAGAATGGAACCCCAAAGAAAAAGACGAAGGTTGGCGGTATGTTTTGGAGAAGATATGTTTAGCACACAACATTATTCCTACATAAACATATTAAATATATATATTAAAAAGAGAAAGACTATTAACCACGTTGAATAACTAGCTCAGCGATATAGTTTTATGGTCTGGTATTTGTGACGTCATAGTTAGGATTTTTGAACGCACTCTAAACGCAAAAATGCCTTAACCAAGGTTAAGTTTAATGACCATAGTATTTCATGGTATTTACGCGAAAAAACGACTAATAAAAGTCAATTGCAAAGGATTCAAACCAATCCGAAAAAAATTAAAGTACCGCTCCAATTAACAATGTTACCAACGTGCAGAAAAATCAGTCGATTTGCAGAATTTTCAGTCATTTTACGCAGAGTATGAGTATTAACTATCTGGCAACACCGGTATACAAGTATTATGAAAACTGAACTACGTAAGTAACGTTTATTTTAAGGAAAACGATAGACAACTTTATTTTTATTTAGGTACAAAATCAAATATCCAGCTAATACTATACAGGGTGTCCTGAAATTAGTGCACCATACTTTAACAGCAGATTCTACGTGCAAAAATAAGAAAAAAAGTCCCTATAAACATAGGTCGAGAAATGCCTCTTAAGGGAGCTACAGCCCCCAAAAGGAAAGCCCCTGAAGATGGTTTTTATTTATTATCTCCAAAACCGTTAAAGATAGAAAAGTGAAATTTAGGGAATTAATTAAACTTTTTATGACCAATAAGACGTAACAATAACAATTTAAAAAATTTCATGAGGTTTGGGTCAGATTGATATGAAGTGGGGTTAAAACCACCTTAACTTTTTTGTACGTATCTTGTACCAGAATTTGATGTCAGATTATGAAATTTTTGAGTTTTGCACATAAAAAAGGTTATCTTGTTGAACTTCGTTAACATACACCGTTTTCGCTTAAAATCGATTTGAACATTATTTTACATGGCATAAAAATTCACAATTAAATCACAACCATAGAAATGGACTCGCGTGGTCCTTGGAATACGACTGCCATGTTTAGGAAAAAATAGAATAATTCAAGACAGGTGACAGTTTCATGTAGTAAGTGACAGGGTGTTTCTACTTTTTTATAAATATTAGATAAAAACCATATTCAGGGGCTCCCTTTTCGGGGGCTGTAGCTCCCTGAGGAGGCATTTCTCGATCTATATTTATAGGGACTTTTTTTCTTATTTTTGCACGTGGAATCCGCTGTTAAAGTATGGTGCACTAATTTCGGAACACCCTGTATAACATAAACATTGTTTCTATCGCTAACAAATTTGTTAGCGGTGATAAATACATTTTCGAAAATATTACTTGGCTTACAACAACAACAAAATTTATAGACGCAGATTTCTCGTATTTTTAGACGTTGAGCTTACATAAGAGTATATGAATAAAAAAAACGTTGACAAAACACTTGAATGTAAACAAATTTGATAAGGGTAAATAATTCCAAATTCTTATTTATATATAAACATGGTTTATAGTTGTTTCTATAATATATATATATATATTTAGATTGGGTGATTAATATAAATTTATATATTAAATTGATAATTTTATGATTTCAAAATAGTATATCAAGTACGTAGAATATACGAATGAAATATGTACATTTATAAAAAAACGCTTAATATATGTTAAATAATTATACCAAAACCAAAAATATACGATTAAATAGTTTTTTATACGTTTATTAAACGATTATGCAAATGAGTGTGTTGCTTGGGTTAGTTCTTTGCTTACACCTATCTTTGTTGGTTTACTTCCGGTTCATCAGTGTCGGTGTTGCTCTTCGGGTCGGATTCCGGAAGTTGGAACAGTTCGGTCGGTTTGTGTGAGCCAGGGTGTCGTCGAATGTGCAAACCTTAAGGTCTACCGTCTATAGTGTTTTGTTGTGTACTGCTGTCTAAACTTGTCGCCCCGCTACCTGTCGATTGTGTTTGCGTGTATTCCCCGTTGCCGCTGGCTCTTATGTTGGTTATGTTTCCTGCCTCTGTTAAGCAAGGCACCGCTTGTGTCAATGTTGGCCAGATATGTACTATACTGTCGTAGTGATTGTAAGTTCCTGTCCTGCCTAGTCTGTAACAAATTGCGATTGACCGGATGTTGTCGTTCTGTCTGAAGGATCTTGTCAGTGCGCCCCTGTTCGTGATGTATTTCGATTGCGACGTTAAATATGTCCGACGCTGCTATTATTGTTTCCAATCCCACCCAGAAGCTGTTTTGTGCGTGGTCCTTTAAGTACGCCTCTGTTTTACGTTCCCAGTCGTTAATATGCGCGTAGTGCATCCTGTAAATATGGTCTGTATGTCTCAATGTGGGTTCTTATTTGGTAATTTGGTCTTTGTCTTGTTGCTTATGTACTTCCTATTGTTGAGATAGTCAGGCTATTGTCTAGTTGGTGTGCCAAGCTATCCACTAAGCAATTTCTGTCGGATGGAATTTTAATTATGCCCACAGAGTGATCAATCGTATTTACGATTTCCATGTTTGTTATGGTTTGGGTTTATTAAGATTTATGGCGTTTATTGCTGGGTTTAGTCTAATGTTTATTTGGGGGATGGAGCTAATGTCTTATGTCTGCCTTTTTCTGTTTTGTTTATTGATTTATGGGTTGTCTATCCCTATAGGAATCTCTATGGGTTGTCTATCCCTATAGGAATGCAATTAGAAAAATTACCTAGCTTGATTATTAGGCTAGAAATCCTGATGCTTTGTCTTTCACGGGCTGTCCGTTGTTCCTTGACCTCGCCTGCAGGTTTTTGGCGATCTCTCAGGTATCCAGGTAGCCCGGTTGGCTTATCGTTGTGGCCTAGCCTTAATTACTTATTCACTTGCACACTTTTACGGCGTTATAACACTTTGTGGCTTAACCGGGGTCCTCCCGCACTTTTCGAACTTATTGTTTTTTTATTTATTTATTTGTTTGTTTATTTATTTTTTCTTTATTGTTTTCTTGGTTTTTTTAATCGCTTGTATCCGATATTACCGATATTTCCGGATTCTTAGATTCGTTTTTGGTACTTGGGTTTGTATCGTATACACTCCCTATTAAAAATGCCATATAGAAACACAAAATAAAAATCTATATGCTTCTATCTGGTTCAATATAGGAATTTGAAACAGGCATTGCACTATTGAACCAGATAGAATTCCATACATGGAAAACCATATAGAAAAGTGATTTCTATATGGATTGCCATATAGGTTCAGATTGAACCATATTGCTGGTTTGGGTATGAAAAAATTATTACCATATAGATCCATATTTAACCATATAGGGAAACCTATATGGAAATTTCTTAAGACACATAAAACAGAAACCAGATAAATCCATATAAAAACCCCTAAGTTCTACATTTTAAAATGAAATTCCATATTAAACCACCCTATTAAAAATGCCATATAGAAACACAAAATAAAAATCTATCTGGTTCAATACCTATAGGAATTTGAAACAGGCATTGCACCATTGAACCAGATAGAATTTCATACCTGGAAAACCATATAGAAAAGTGATTTCTATATGGATTGCCATATAGGTTCATATTGCTCTATGTGGCCCAATATGGTTTAGGTGTGAAAAAATTATTACCATATAGATCCATATTCAACCATATAGGGGAATCTATATGGTTTAATATGCAATTTTCGTTTAAATATATATACATTTTAAAATGGAATTCCATATTCCACCATATAGGGAAACCTATATGGAAAAACACATAAAACAGAAACCAGATAAGACCATATAAAAATCCCTAAGTTGTACATTTTAAAATGAAATTCCATATTAAACCATATAGATTCCAAAGTGTAAACCAGGTCGTTCCATATAGGACATATAGAACCATATAAATCCATATTAGTTTCCTTATCTGGATCAATATGGGTTCTATAGGGCATTTTTAATAGGGCTGCTTAGGAGGGATCTCGTTAACGTGTCTAGCTAGACGTAACTGGAATTTCACAATTAAGATTTTTTAGCATCAAATATGTGTTTTAGTTTTGAGAGTCATTTATTTTTTAAGAGCCATTTATTTTTTTTATCGTCGAAAAATAGTTCAGGTTTGAAGGGGTAAAAATATACTTAATTATACGTAATAAGTCTTACTTGGTCAGTAAAAAAGAAAAAAAATATATTTATTTGTAATAAAAAAGTTAATGACTTATTTCCGAAAATCGGTGTTTTTTGATCATACTGCGTCGCTGGGAGCTCTGCGCAGGCTCATGTCCTGCGATCGGATCCCTTCGACAATTGTAGACACAGCTTTAAGCCGGGTCTACAATTGTCCCAGGGGTCCGATCGCAGAACATAAGCTTGCGCAAAGCACCCTGCGACGTGGCGATGAAGCAAGGTTCTTTTGTCAGCTGGTTGCTTTGCGCAAGCTTATGTTCTGCGATCTGCGACAATTGTAGACCCGGCTTCATGGAGTACTCCGCAAATAGTACAGTCATCTTAGTCAAAAAAGGGATCAACCTCGGAATCTAACGGAATAAGCTGAATTTTTGTGAAAACCTTTATTTTAGCATTACAAATGTTGTCTCAAAAGTCACATATGCCAACGTGTGAGCGGCCTTAGATATTCAAGGTCAAAGGTCGCAAAAATCAGTTTCTTGAGAATATCTCGTTTTCTCTACCTCCTATCGTATTTGCATTTATTATAAAAGTTGTAGATAATAAAATTTTCTACAAATTTTGTTTAAAACATTTTTTTATACGTCGAACTGTTTTTGAGATAGAGGGCGCAGAGTGTAGAGCGCTTAGCCATACGTACGTTTAGTGCAAGGTAAATCGTGAATCCCAATCTATTATACCGTTTTTTTAATTAATAATAATAATACCTTATACTTATATTTATAATTTTTTTAAATCAAATATATTATATCTTAATACTCTCTAAAAATGAATTAGTCAAAAATGACTAATTTAATAGTTATTGGTGGCTGCTTTTTCACTTGTATCATGGTTAACCATGGAATACCATGTTATCCCAAAATTTAACAGCCAATTATTATGTAAAATTGTCCCCTGAATCCAAAAATACCGTGAAAAATTTTAAAAGTGCAGAAGTTTTTGAGATATAGTCAATTCCATATTAAATGGAAAATTGACTATATCCCAAAAACTCTTAAACTTTTGACGACATTTTCTGATAAAGGGAACAATTTTTCATAAGAATTGGCTGTTAAATTTTGGGATACCATGGTATTCCATGGTTAACCATGGTATGTGAAAAAGCAGCCACCAATAACTATTAAATAAGTCATTTTTGACTAATTCATTTTTAATTTCATTTTAATGAAGAATAATTGGATCAGAGTAGGAAAAAATGTTTTTATTTATATCAATATTATTATTATTATTATTATTATTATTATTATTATTATTATTATTATTATTATTATTATTAATCTTTATCTTCTTCATCCTATTCTTCTTCAGGTTGGTCAGCAATTTCCCAAGCAGCGTCTAGCGTAGAGCTTTGAGGCAATATTACTTAATTTAAGTAAATATTTTGTTAAATTAACCTTAAAAATTTACTTTAAAGTAAAACTTTTTTTAAAGTTATAATATAAGTTTTATTTATGTTATTTTTACTTATTTTAATAACCCTTAAGTTTCAACACTTTAAAGTATTATGAGGGACGTAATTTTTACGAAAGAAAATTACTTATAAGTGTATTTCATCTAAAGGAAAATTTAACGGTAATTTTAACGTCAGAATTTTTACTTAATGGTAAATGTTACTCATAAGTCATAATTTTACGATATTAAGACCACTTTATAACCGTAAATAATTCCTATTCGCCTGGTAATTTTTAGGGTTATTAGTGTGGTAATAAATACTAATAATATTGACTAAACAAGGAAAAATAAGCTTAAAGTAAAAAATAAAACTTTGCGGGAATTTTTTTTTAGGCTGCCATAATGAGTTTTTTAAGATGGCATCCATTACTTATCTAAACATTTATATAATATTTTTTCATGAATATCTTTCTAAAATATAATAAGAAAAGTTTTAGTTATTAAAAAATGATTAAAACTAAATGATTTTTCAAAGATTTTATAAAATTTTGTAGGTTTTAAGTTTTGTTGAATTTTTACCCAAGCAATAATTTTTCTTAAAACCGTAAAATATTTAGAGGGCATATAATTTTTAAGACGTATCGTATCTATTTTTATCAATAAAATAAGTATGGCCTGCTGCGGTCGCGCATACCCTACACCATTCTCTACTATGATTCAGAACATTACAAACTGGGAGATGTGCTGAATCGTAGTATGGATTGTATTGTACTTAGTGGCGTTTAATTTTGTCAATCCTTACTGCGATTCAGAACACTATGGCTCTGTATCGTAGTACACAATGCCAATACGCCACCCGGGAGGTATTATTCTGCGACGCGTTGACCTTTTTTAAAATGGAGCCGATAGCACTACTAAACCAAAAAATAAACTCTTAAAAACAAAACAAACAAAATATCACATCAAAGACTAGTTTTAATCCTAAACTTAAAAATATAGTCTTAAAAAAGTTAAAAATAAATAAATTAATCAAAAAATAAAAATAAAACTAAAAAGTCGACCCCTACCTAAGTATTAAAAAATATAAAATACTATACGTCTATCTTTTAAGATTGAAAATTTATCTATTATTTGGTCGTAAAATTGTGGGTCTGCAGTGAGATTTAAAAGTAATTCTAAATTTTCAAACCGCGTCTCTAATTGAAGAATTATGCAATCTATTATTTCAAAATATAAAATTTGCTTAATAAAAACTGCTAAATCTACCTTAGTGTGTTCCCTACAATAATTAAATAAGAAATTTTACTAATCGAGACAAAAACTATAAAAGATCAGCCAAAAGTTTTAAATAATTTAATCTGAATCAAAACAATAACGTGCTCTACAAACGCTAAGAGAAGACTGGCAACCTTCTTTGTCTCCGCTGGCATCCCACCATAAACGGACCACCAATCAGAACAAACCAAGCTAACTAAATATCGCCTCATCTACGGTGTTTATTCGCGAACTTACGGCGATATTTTTGTTGGTGAGTCATTTTCGCTTTCAAGAGGTAAATGGGAGCTTCCGAGGCTGTGAAAATTTCGCCTCTGTCTGGCGTCTCAACGATGCACGTTAACTTGACGCGCTTTGCGCCTGGATTTTTATTTACGCTTAATATGATTGATTGGTTTTTTACTTTTTATTGGGTAGAACTGTTGTAAAAATACACTTGTAATAGGCAAAAATATAAATACAAAAAGTCGTTCGTTCCTTCATTTTAAGGGTGAGGCGCGGCCTCAGAGGCCTACCCTGACGAGCCGCCACTGCCCTCATGACAGTCCCGAATACATTCTTAACAAAATAAAAAACAAAAATGAACTAAAAAAAAGTTATAACCTTTATGGCAATATCATCGACAAAATAAATTACAACAAATTAAGAACAGAGATCAAAAAGAACATAAGAGAATATAAAAACAAAGTTTGGACAGACACATTGTCAAAACTCTCCCCCACCGACAACAGCCTCTGGACTCTTCTTAGAAAACTTAAAAAAAAACAATTATTCCCACATTAAATGATAATTATCAAGAATACATCTCAGACCAAGAAAAAACCAATTTATTTGCCGAATTTCGCAAATATTTTTTCAACTGACATTAACAACCTAAACGAAGAGCAAAAACCATAAAAAATACAGGACAAAGTATATTTAACCACCATCCAACCCCACTATCGCCTGAAATCCTCAAAAATTATATCACAACACCTAATAAATTAAACGACATTATCAGGAGACTAGGAAACAACAAAGCACCCGGCCCTGATAATGCCCTTGCGGCCTTGAGTTCACGGTTTATTCACCGTGAATTCACGGTGAATTCACCGTAAACTCACCGTGAATAAACCGTCTGTTTGTGACATTTGTAAACGGTAGTTAGACGGTGAATTCACGCACTTTTCACAGTATTTTAATTGTGTATTTTGGCGGTATATTCACGGTAAATTCACGGTGAATTCACAGTGAATTCACGGTGAATAAACCGTGAACTAAAAGGCCGCAAGGGTAGGTATATCCTATAGGTTTAACACGACTATAGCTAGCCATTATTCGTTACTGAGCACTGCTCAGTGAGCAGATGAGGATTAATGTTCAGCTATGCCATTACAGACGCGTATACGCTTGCGTAAGCAGCCGTGAGATGTATTGAGTTCACCGTGAATTTACCGTGAAATCACCGTGAATTAACCGTGAAATCACCGTGAATTACCGTCTACAAATGTCACAAATGGACGGTATATTCACTGCACATAAACGGTGTATTCACGGTGAATTCACCGTAAACTCAAGGCCGCAAGGGTGTCGATAACATTCTAATTAAAAACCTACCAAAAAAGGCCATAGTGCAGTTGCACTATACAGGGTGGCCGATTTATCTAAAGACTGAAATATTTCGAAAACTACGCATCGGATCAAAAAAAGTTTTGAATAAAATTTGTTTGCCTGGAAGGGGGCCATCCAATGATACCAAAATCGACCCCTCACCACCACCCCCTGGGGTGGGGGTGGGGGCAACTTTAAAATTCTAAATAGGAACCCCCATTTTTAATTGCAGATTCGGATTTCCCATTAAAAAATAAGTAACTTTTATGGAAAACCTTTTTTTTAATTTCTGACAGATGGCGCTGTAATCGCAAGAAACCCTATTTTTGGGAATATCTTGAAAAATTGCAGATTCGGATTTCCCATTAAAAAATATAATTAGTGTATACGAGAATTGTAAGGGAATTCAAAATAAATTAAATTAATTAATTCCTTTTGATGTTGGTACAAATTAAAAATATTTATACCTTACTAATGCGTCCAGGTTTGTACATATGTAGGTATGTTATAAAAACATATTTATACCTTACTTATGCGTCTATGTATAAAAACATATGTTCCGTTTTTATAGACGCAACATTCGCAGTTGATTTAGAAACGTACGAGTGAGAAATGAATACTGCAACCGTAGAAGAAAAAATTGAAATGATTCTGATTTTCGGAGAATGTAGGCGGAATATTGACGATGCTGTTGCCTTATATGCTGAACGTTTTCCAGATAATATTCGTTCACGCTCGTTTTTTTATAAAGTTGTTGAATCCTTTAAATCCGACGGTAGTGTACAACTTAAAAAAAGAAAACGAAGAAACACTGTCACAGGAGAAGCTAATGAAATTAATGTGATAGCAGCTGTTCAATATATATATACTCGGGAAATACATCGGGATCTCGGGATTTCCAGAGATAGTATTCAGAGAATATTGAATCGTCACAAGTATCACCCATACCGGGTTTCACTGCATCAGGAACTTCATGGCAATGATTTTCATCGGCGAGTAGAATTTTGTGAATGGGCAGTTCAGCAAATACAAAGAAATCCTAATTTCTTCGCTAATGTACTATTTTCAGATGAGTCCACATTCACAAACCATGGTTCCGTTAATCGGCATAACATGCACTATTGGAGTGTGGACAATCCCCACTGGTTACGACACTGGTTACGAACCTTAAATGGGATCAAATATCGAAATTTCCTGGAACATGAACTACCACCTCTACTTGAGGATGTTGCCCTGCCCATTCGACAAATTATGTGGTTTCAGCATGATGGTTGCCCAGCCCATTACTCAGCAACAGCACGGGAAGTATTGAACCGTGATTTCAATGGCAGATGCATCGGCAGAGGTGGCCCGGTTAATTGGCCTGCTAGGTCACCTGATTTGACATCGCCGGATTTTTTTCTGTGGGGTTATCTAAAAGATAAGGTTTTTCAACAAGCACCAACAACTCGGGAAGACATGATACAGCGCATAAGAAACGCTTGTGCTGAAATTCCCGCAGATATGCTCCTCTCCTGTGTACAATCATTCGAAAAAAGAATAAATAAGTGTCTAGAAGTTCAAGGTCAAAATTTCGAACATTTAATCTAATTTATTAAACTGTGAGAGGCAGGGGGACTCTCTTAAAACTAGCACCCCGATGGGAACAAAAAACTACTACGTCCTGGTCCTTGTTCTTGGGTAACGTTAAAAATAGATGTTAACTTATTGATGAAGTTTTTCTTTTTTTCGATCCGATGTGTAATTTTTTAAGATATTCCCAAAAATCGGGTTTCTTGCGATTACAGCGCCATCTATCAGGAATTTAAAAAAAGTTTTTCCATAAAAGTTACTTATTTTTTAATAGGAAATCTGAATCTGCAATAAAAAATGGGGGTTCCTATTTAGAATTTTAAAGTTGCCCCCACCCCCACCCCATGGGGTGGTGGTGAGGGGTCGACTTTGGTATCATTGGATGGCCCCCTTCCAGGCGAACAAATTTTATTCAAAAAAATCGGCCACCCTGTATAATAAACAGTGTAATCAAATTACAATATTTCCCCACCCAATGGAAAACGGCAACCATTATCCCAATTCCGAAACCAGGCAAAGATAATATTATTCCATCCAACTACCGCCCAATAAGTCTTTTAAGTTCGTTATCAAAAATAGCCGAACGAGTCATTCTCGCCAATATAAATAAATGGGACAAAACAAACAATATCACACCCAATGAACAATTCGGATTTCGCCCTAAACACGGAACCGTTCACCAAGCAGTGAGGGTCGTTCACGATGTACAGCAGGCTAACAACCGTGGCCAGAATACGGTCATGGTTCTGCTGGACATCGAAAATGCCTTCGATAAAGTTTGGCTGGACGGTCTCGTGTTTAAATTAAAACAATTTAATATTCCCACCCCCTTACTATATTTACTAGCATCATACCTGAAAGACCGCAATTTTAAAACTAACTTAAACAAAGTAACGTCGCAATTCCACCCACTAAATGCAGGCGTCCCGCAAGGTACAGTCCTGGCACCCAAATTATACAGCATCTACACCTCGGACATACCAAAATTTTCACATACTAAAATAGGACTGTATGCTGACGACACCACAATTTATGCGCATTCCTACTACACACAAGTAGCGGCAGCCCAGATAAGAATCCATTTAAGAATACTCACAGGCTGTGAGTATTCTTAAATGGATGAGTCACAGCTTTTTTCGACAAGTGGTTAATAAAAATAAACAACAATAAATCAGAGCTAATTCATTTTACAAAATTTACCAACAACAGAATAATCACTCCAATTACATTAAATAATGTCACCCTTGTCGAAAAAAGCTGTGTTAAATACCTTGGAATTCTTATCGATAACAGACTCACATTCACTAAGCACATCAATAACATTAGACCCAAAGTGTTCGGGGCACTTAAAGCCAGAGACAAGGTATCTGCTTAAAGCTGTCTATAGACAGTGGGTATACCCACTGCTAAACAAAAAAAGTCTGTTATCATTGGAAAACAAAACAACATTATACAAAACTGTAATAAGGCCCATCATAACTTACGGACACCCTGTATGGTGTTCAACATCAAACACCAATTATGTAACCCTGCAGAGAGTACAAAATAATTTATTAAGGCATGTCACAGGGAAAGGCAGGTTCACTAACATCAATGTACTGCACGAAACGACTAGTATGCCATACATCAAAGAATTCATAATAGAAAAAAGCGACCTATTCTATAGGTACAAATTAAAAGTCAACCCGTTGATAGCAAATATAACAAATATCCGGCGACACGATAATGTCAACATAAAGCACGGGCTCGTTTACATTTTCCCTTATTTGACGAACCATTAATTAATAATCTAGTATTTAATAACAACTAATATAAAAAACCACAAATAAGAACAAAACCAACCACAAATAAGAACAAAACCAACCACTAACGTCTATTAAATTAATCCCAACTGGCTAGCTGCGTGCGAACTGGGATCCAATCCGCGTACGGAGTGGACGGTACCCGATTCGTACATACGACCGCCCACTCGATAGCGGCGGGTTCCAGTGCGCGCGTGACTCGCTCGTTGAACGCAGTGCGTTCAACGCACCAAAAAAGCAATTTAAAAAAAAATTGCCAAAAACACTAGCAAAAAAAATCACATTGTGCCATTTTTTATATATCAATCGTATCCCACTATTCAAGCAGGTTTTTTGTATTATTTTTCCTGCAAAAATCTCCTAAAAAAATCAATAAAAAAAGCAAATAATCCCTCAGGGCTGAACATCGCAACCGTTCAAACATAACTTTTAACAATAATGAGGTCAAAATCACTTTGTGAATAAGGCGGGCTATCATCGTGTAATTCATCCAACATCGATGCGGAGGTGCTTGCTACCCCTGGACAGCTCATCACCGGCCTGAAAAAAAGAATATTTTGTTTTTGCATAAACATAAACATAAAATCTTTGGCACTATCCAATGATATAACATCTATTATTATGTACACTAAGACGTAAATAAATTTATTTGATTTGATTTGACTGCGGACTACAAGCGGAGACTCTCCGGGGTGGGTCGAAAAACAACTTTTTTTCCCAGGCGGAACGTAATAGCGCGGAAAAGTTGCATTTCGTCAAGACAATCACAACAGAAAAAAAAAATTGAAATTGCACAATATTTACCTATGGCGCATCGCGTCTGAAGTTTGATCATTTGAGTCAATTTTGAACTTTTTTATAATTTCTTTACAGTGTCCAAAACTGTTTGGATTGCCTTCTAAATCGGCTTGGGTGGACCTGTTTTGAAAAATCAAATATTTTTGGGGGGTTGATACCTCCTCCAAGGGTAGTGGCGGGGGTTAATTTTCCTCAAAAAGTGAGAAAAATGCCGATATATGCTGAGCGTAATGTACCACACGACCGAGGTTATTGTTATGAAGATTTAAATAATCAATCCCCCCTCGTATTTTGTTTAATGCGCAGACCGCGGTTGTGGTGGAGGGGGAAGTGGAAAAGGATTAACGGGCAGCTAGCCTAGCGTTAACTTTAGTCTAGTCGTGTCATTAAGTCACAGTAGTCGATTGTATCACAGTTTAAATAATGCCGAAGTTGTGCCGGAACGACATTAAATGTCCTTTCTTTGGTAATCCTAAACACTTTAGTCCGCGTTGCCTTCCCACTAAATCTGATGTTGTTCTTGCCTGTTTACAAGTTAGGTACGAAAATGCCTTGACCACAAACTCAAACAATATAAAGAATGTAAGCTTTTCTTTGGTGGCTAACGAAGTTGCAGCACAAGTTCAGGCTTTGTACGCAAAGTCTTCACTTCCAACTGTTTCTCGCAACAGAGTAGTCAAGCAAATCCATGACTTACATGACAAATACTACAAATTTCGTAAGTCTTTTAACAGAGACAAAGAAAAGGGCAGAACAGAGCCTTATACAAAGTTTATATCTGACTCCAAGACACAGTTATTTGACATTACCTCCTGCAAATGCACAATAACATTTACTTGCACTTGCAACAGCCTCAACTTTGCCAAATGCAAGTGTCCAAACCCTTTTCACATGGCTTGCAACTGTCCTGCAGACATGAAAGTTCCTGTACTTGAGAGAAAATTTTTATTTGATCAAAGACATTACAGAATAATGCAAATACAAGGAGTTGATGTAAAGGAATCTGAAAAACTTTTAAAGCGATTAGCTAGACAACAAATGGAAGAGAAAAAGATTGCTCGTTGTTGTTCTTCATCCAAAGTGTCCTCCCCAACTGCAGATTGTGATGGCCACGAATCTGAAATAGAAATTAAGAAGGAAAATGCAAAAAAAGATGATGAGTTTACCGCACCAAAAAGAAGCAGGAACTTACCTTCTACATCTACATCGCAGCAAATGCGACTCGATCTTACAAACACTGCTGTCGTTAGTGATCGATACGGAATTTCACATAGAGCTACTGCAGCTTTGGTTTCCAGCTTGCTATTAGACATAGGAATGGTATCTGAAACAGACAATACACTGGTTGTAGACAAGAGTAAAGTTCAACGGTCAAAACTACGAGCACGTACTTCTCTACAAGCTAAACAAATGAGCAGAAGTGGAGATACGCTTCAGGGTTTGTATTTTGACGGGCGAACAGATGAAACAGTGGTCATTGAGGTCGTAAATGATAAGCGCTATAGGAGAGTTGTCAAAGAAGATCACATCTCTGTGGTACAAGAGCCTGGCTCAAAATATCTGACTCATGTGGTACCTACGTCTAAAAAAGCAGACGGCATTGCTAACAGTATTATATCTTATTTACATGCAAAGGGTATTGACATTTCTAACATCAAAGTCATCGGATGCGATGGTACAAACACTAACACAGGATGGAAAGGAGGTGCTATAAGATTTATGGAGCTCGCTTTTAAAAAGCCTGTTCAGTGGGCGGTCTGTTTGCTACACTTCAATGAACTACCCTTGAGGCATTTGTTCATTTCTTTGGATGGGAAAACAAGTAGCCCACATACTTACTCTGGTCATCTTGGAAAACAGATACAGGGCTCACTACATTCCAAACCTGTGGTTGATTTCCAAATAATAGAATGCTCTCTCCCTGAATTGAATAAAGATATTCTAAGTTCAGATCAAAAGTATCTCTACGAAATCTCTCTTGCCATCAGTTCTGGTGTGTTTCCTCCGGATTTATCTCTGCGTGATCCTGGTCCCCTAAATCATTCCAGATGGTTGACTGCAGCACACCGTATCCTCAGACTCTATGTGTCCTGCAAAAAACCGTCAGCCTCTCTTATCCATCTGACTACCTACATACTAAGAGTATACTCACCGTTATGGTTTGCCATAAAAACCAAGCCTTCAATACTTGATGGACCCAAACACGTATTTCAATGCATAGTCTCTTCTAGGTACTTACCACAAACGCTCAGGAAAACGGTTGATACTGTCATTCAGCACAATGCTTTCTTTGCTCACCCAGAGAACCTGCTACTTGCAATGCTTGTTGATGAAGACCCAATAATCAAAGCACTTGCATTAAGGCGAATCCTAAAAGCAAAAAAAAACGGACAAGCAGAAAACAATCAGACATTTTATACTTCCTAAAATCAATTTTAATGCAAAAACTTATACAGACATGATTGATTGGTCCAATATTAAGCTTTCTTGCCCTCCATTGCTGACAGATTACTTAACTGAGAACATAGAAGATCTCATAAAATTAAATGGCACATTACCTACCTTAGAGTTTCGAGACTTTCCAAATCATACGCAAGCGGTTGAACGCACAGTCAAACTTGTGACTCAGGCTGCTTCGAAAGTCCAAAAAATATTATTTTTTTCAAAACAGGTCTAGGTGTCTACCTGAGCCGATTCAGAATGCAATCTGAACATTTTTGGACAATGTAAAAAAATTTCCAAAAAGCTCAAAATCGGCTTAAATGATGAAACTTCAGACGCGATGCGCCATAGGTAAATATTGTGCAAATTCAAATTTTTTTTTTCTGTTGTGATTGTCTTGACGAAATGCAACTTTTTCGCGCTATTACGTTCCGCCTGCGAAAAAAAGTTGTTTTTCGACCCACCCTAGCGGAGAGGTCGTGGATTCGAATCCCACCAGGGGTATGGCTGTTTATTTGTGTTTGTCATTGTGTACTTCTGTAATTGAGCCTGTTGAAGGCACATTAAAAATAATTAAAAAAAAAAATGTTATTAACAGATGGCGGCAAAACCACGTTTTTGCACATACTTCGAATTCCAAGTATGTGCTTTTTTGAAAAGAAAAAGTTGTTTATTTTATAACTTTTTATTCTAATTATCTAAATAGTATTTATGCGTATTTTAAGTGTATTTAGTAAATACACATTTGGCCCCGTCACAGAAAAGTCAATATTTTATTTTTTACTTAATTTTAGACAACAAACCATTGAGTTGAGATTTCCAACTAAAAGTGGAGGTTAAGTATCTTACAGTTACCTTTATCTGACAGTTATCCGAATAGAAGTGTTTTTCTTCACCTCGTACGGTTCCAGTTTCTTATCTGCCAGTTCCCTGTTAAAAATCACCCATAGAGACCAATAGAAACCAATAAAAAATCAGAATGGAATGAATTGGTCTTTATTGGGCCTATTGGTTTCTCAACAGAATGAGCATTGGTTTCTATTGGTAATTTCCGTACTGGAAAATGCCAATAGATTACCTAATGGTCTGAATTGGTTTTATAAGAAGTTACAAGTACAGGAAATTCCCAATTGAAATTCAATTGGTAAATACCACTTAAATGTTAAGCGCCTGCGCAATTTAATACAAATGACCACTTGTTTCTATTGGCAATTTTCTTACTGGAAAATACCAATAGATAAACTAATGGTCTGAATTGGTATTTTATCGTTGTGTAGGTACAAGGAACCCTATTGGTATATACCACTTTAATATTTATTTTCAAAATTTGCCAATAGGTAGGCAACCCATGCATACCTCTCGCCTCTGTAGCACAATACATAGGCATATAAAGGTGGAATGCCTTGAGCTGCTAAGTAAGGATTCCTTACTAAGGCAAAATTACTGGCCATGGAAACGCTTGGCGTTTTGGAATTTTTAAAGGGGCACAGGTCGTCCTGTGGCCTAGAGATGGGCCGTTCTAAAAAAAAAACGGTTTTCGGTTAACCGGTTTAAATAAATTCCGGTTTAATTTGCTCCGGTTAACCTGGTGAAAATAACCGGTTTTCCAAAAAACTGTTTTTTTTGTTGTTTCTTGTAAGGAAATCCCAAACAGCACTTTTTTATTAAACATTTTGAACAAACGGACCCAATAGGTAGGTATTATAAACGAAATCAATTGCAGTATAAATTGTCAATTTGGCTGTTCTGTCAAAAGTTTTAAAAAATAAACGTCATCGGCAGGGTTGACAACTGTAAAATAGGCGCGACGTTTAAAATGAATTAAAACATTCCATTGCAGATATTGTCTTAAACATTTATGCAGTGATGCCCTTGCGCTCATTTAAGACAACGGTCAATTGTCAAAGTGAAGTTAGTAGAGCCAACTCGCACGAACAAAAGTAACTACACAAGTTATTAAAAAACCGGTTATCGGTTTTTTATTAAAGTTTAGGTTTAACTGGCTCAAAAAAATATCCGGTTAAAAATCGGTTAACCTAAACAAAATAACCGGTTATTATAATAACCGGTTTATTTTGCCCATTCTGCGAAAAGTAAGCAGTGGCCCCACTATTTACTTTTAGCAGAAGCTATTTATAAAATTTAAATTAAATGTTAAACAGCACTATTTTTGAGAAATTATTTAACCATCAAAACACGTAATGTTTTACCTTAAAGACGTCTAAAATGGATAGTGGGGACCAATTCAAACCAATAGCGGTACCTCTGGAAAATCCAAATAGCTCTTCTATTGGGAATTACCATTAACATTTAATTCACCTCTATCATTCTCTATTGGGAAATTCGATTAGTCTGTATTGGGATTTTCCAGCGGTGTCGCTATTGGTTTGAATTGGTGATTCATGGTACAGATACCACTATTGAGACCAATTCAAACCAATAGAGCTACCGCTGGAAAATCCCAATAGCTTTTCTATTGGTCTTTATGGGTGATTTTTAACAGGGTTTAGCAATACGGCAATTGGGCAACACTGTCAAGATACATTTTAATTGGTTAAATTTAAATTCATGACATGCGCATAAAACACATAACCTCAAACGACTCTTATTTTGTGTAAATTGTTATGTTTCTTTATTATTTTATAGGTGTAGATATGGGTATGTTTTTAAATAAAAATACGTACATACCTAAATATCTTTTTATACAATTTATTATCTTTTATTCTTTGTTACACACATTAATTTAAAAATATCGCATTTTTAAAATAAATTAACCAAAAAAAATCTGTCGGTTCAAATTGTTCTCTTGATACGTGGACAAATACGAAGAACTTGTACGTACATATCCGTAAAAGTTTATATTTCCTCCTCTATTTTTGCTTCTGCAGCGGATATGTAAAAAAAACCGTCATAATTTTGAAAATGTTCTTTGAAAGAACTTCTTTCCGTTCTAAAACTGTATAAGTCTCTCTCGTGTCAATAATTTGTTCATCGTCGTGACTTTCAAAAAAATCTCCAATATTCATTTCAAAAACAACACGTGTTGTACTACACAAACAAAAATATAACCTATAAACCGCGATAACTGGTAGTTAATATCTGACACTTGCAGCTTCCAGTTAAATTTACTTCCAGTTATCTTAATTTAAGTTCTTAGTAAACGTTAATTGCATATATACAAAAGTTTGTATACAAAAGTGCTCTTTTAGTTCCACCCTTACTTCTTAAGAAGTCCCATAAGCCAACTGAATGGCTTGTGCGGGTTAGGGGTAGGAACGGATCGCGGGCTTAAAGTCCCCTCCGAAGGACTAATACACAATAGGACAAACACAAATAAACAGCCATACCCCTGGTGGGATTCGAACCCACGACCTCCGGCTTAAGCCAGCATGCACTAGACCACTAGACCACCGTCGGCGATATTGATAAACAGTTTAGCTACCACTTTAATTTTATTTACCAGTTAAGACACTTATCTGGACATTGATAAACCGGCATATAACAATAGATAATAAAGCATATAACAAATAGTCAATGATATCAGTATGAATAAAATTTGTGAAATAAGCTAAATGTCATTTCTCTGAACACAGAATTGTGATCAGAATTAAGAAGAAGAAGAAGAAGAAATTTGTGAAAATCAGCTTATCGATCATGGAGCCTACACAAGGAGTCCGAACTGCATGTAAACAAGAATCTTCCTAAGGAAAGTCGGCGCTGGTGTACCGCTTATTCTGAAACAATTGACTAATTTGTACCGAAACGCTACCAAAAGAGCAGACGTCAGGACGCATCAACAATCAGCGCCGCTGGTGGTGAAAAAAAGACTTAATTTGTGGAATTTAGAGGGCAGGTTTTGTCAATTTTCCCTATTAAGTTCCCAATAAGTTCGGGCTCCTTGTGTAGGCTCCACGTTATCCGATAACGGTTATCGATGTTCGTATGAATAGTTGAAGTTCTGTGGTTGAAGTGGAATCTTTGACAAATGTTGTCCGGGACTCGGGACGTTGGTTAAGGATAAAATATCTGCGTCCGGGACGGTCGGGGTGTTCTATGGAGTGTCTTAAACTTATGTTAAAAAACTTCTATTTGTTTAAACCTGTATATTATAAACGTACATCTATTTTTTAGTAATTTTTTAAAATGTGAGCGATTCTTTATTAATTTTATCTATGTAGATATAAAAACAATTTTGTTGTAAAGTTTCACGAAATTTATTAAATTTTGACAGCTGTTTCGCTACACAGTAGCTTCTTCAAAATGTATTAAAACTAAAAATAATACAAAATACTTATATATAAAAAAAAATATTGGTATTTTAGGTAAGGATAATCATTTAACATCTACCTGTGTTACATAATAATAAACTAGGATCACATTCAGAAATACCTAATGGGAAAAACCTAATCTGTTTATAGTTTGTATTTTATTTATTAAATATTATAAAAGTGTGAATATTTTATATAATGCTATTGTTATATGTTAATAAAATTAAAATAGATTTAAAAGTGGTGAATTATTAGTTTCTATTTGATCATTGAGAATATTCTTAGTATTTTTAAGTTTATTAATTTCTAGAGATTCGAGTAGATTTAATTTAATACCTTTGTTTTTCAAATGTAATATTTTAAAGTTGTTATTAAAAGTATGGTTTTCTGTAATAAGATGTGATGCATAGGCTGAATCGACTTTTAGATTGGTATACGCCTGACTTCATATGTCTATTAGACTTATCTTTGTTATTTTTTATGAACATACTTAAATTGTTATTAGTTTTAAGCGCGATATTGGCATTAATGTTTTTGAAAAATGTGGAAACATGTCTCATGTTGGAACCTACATATGTACAAGTATTGAACGTATTAATTGGGTTGATAAGAGAAGGGAAAGTTTGTTTAATAGCTAATTTATATCTTTTATTTTTGAGAATATTCGTAATTAATTGTGCTTCATAACCATTGTTCACTGCGATTTGTTTTATTAAATTTAATTCGTAGTTGAAATCTACATTAGATAAAGATATGTTTAAAAGTCTATGTATCATTGAATAAAACGCTGCTATTTTTTGGGACCAAGGATGCATAGATGAATTGTGTATGACTAAATCTGTATAACTGGGTTTGTGATATATTTTAAAAGTGTGAACGCCTTTATTTTTTAGAATAGTAAGATCTAAGAAATTAATTTGGTTATTTTGTTCTACTTCTATTGTAAAGTTTATATTAGGATGAATATTATTTATAAAATTATGAAAACTAATTAATTGTCTATTTGTACCTGTGAAGCAAGTGAGAATATCATCTACATATCGAAACCAATATAAAAAGTTTTTAAAATGTCCGCTTTCTTGGATGATTGATTCTATATGGTTAACAAAAATGTCCGCAAGTAATGGACTAAGAGGGTTACCCATAATTAAACCGTTACGACTAGTATAAATCTTGTTATTAAATTGAAAATAGTTTTGTTTTAAGCAAATATCTAGAGTCCTTAAAATATCATTTTTAATAACAGGATTGATTTTATTTAGTTCTAAAAGCTTTTCTATTAAATGGGTAGTTTCTAATGGAGGCACGTTTGGGAATAAATTGGGTTGATATTAAATTAATGAGTCTTTTAGAAATTTTGGTCGAAGGAGCAGAATAAAAAGATACTACAGGTCTAATTGGAAAATTGTCTTTGTGTAGTTTAATCAGTGAATACATTAAAGGTGGGCTGGGATTCATTAAGGTTAATTTGTAAATGTCTAAATCGGAAAAAATACTTTTCGCATTTTTTATGATCTGTCTTACTTCTTCATTCCCGGGAAAAAAA
Organism: Brassicogethes aeneus; assembly: GCA_921294245.1. Lineage (NCBI taxonomy): Eukaryota > Metazoa > Arthropoda > Insecta > Coleoptera > Nitidulidae > Brassicogethes > Brassicogethes aeneus. The sequence goes on from OV121133.1 coordinate 49,308,257, forward strand.
AATTATATATAATCATATATAATTATATATAATTATGTATGATCATATATAAAATAATGTATGGACATATATGATTATATATGATTATTTATTTACGTATAATTGGCTTTTATATATGGTTGTATATAAATATCTATAAACATGTAGAAACATACATGGTCATACACACTTATATATATTTAAATTTATTTTAGATGAAGAACGTTTACATTTATAATATATGAACATATATAGTCATATATATGTATGTATATGTATATATTATTATATGTGATGTAATATTATTTATTTTGGATGCAAAATACATTGATGTATATATCCAGGATACTTAATATTTATAATATATGACTATATATGTACATATATGGTCATACAAAGTATATATATATATGAACATATCTGGTATAGTGATGTTAAATTTGATGACAATACCATATGGTAACGTAACATTGTTTTTTTAACGTTAAAAAAACAATGTCACCTTTCAGAACGGAAAATTAAAAATATTTTTTCTCTTATACATATATATATATTAGGGTGGAGCCTGGGGGTGGAATTTGTAGACTATAAAAAAAGAAAATTTTTGAAATAAAAAAAAAATTTTTTACTCAACGTCTTGAGGTGGCCCACTGAGTTTTTAAATTAAATTTAAGTTAAAATTCTTTTGAATAAAAAAAAAATTCAAAAGTGTTCCGGAAACTGCGGAGTGTCCTCTTTCTTGCTAATTAAAAGTTATGAGCTTAAAAAAAATTGTCGTCATTATTGTTGTTTTTAAAAAAATTCCAAAATAGTAACATGCTTTTCTGAGGCAATAGAGCGAATTTCGAGTTGAACACGATCAAATTTGTTTATTTTTAGATAAATTTGAAGATTACAAGCCAAAAAATTTTTTTTTTATTCAAAAGAATTTTAACTTAAATTTAATTTAAAAACTCAGTGGGCCACCTCAAGACGTTGAGTAAAAATTTTTTTTTTATTTCAAAAATTTTCTTTTTTTATAGACTACAAATTCCACCCCCAGGCTAAGGAAAAAAAAATTTCGCTCCACCCTAATATATATATATATATATATATATATATACAGGGTGAGTCATAAGTGGTGAACTTCCCGAAAGGTGCATGTAGGGGGGCCTTAATATAGGTAGGGAAAAATGTTAAAAAAATTCCAAATGAAAAAGTGACCGAGGAATTCAGGTCTTAAGTTTTAAATTTAACTTTTTTATTATTTAATATTTTTCCACCTTATATGATTTTTACTGAAGAGTTTCGGGTTCTTAAATATTTCCTAGCAAAAAAATTGCCCGAAAAAGTGTATTTTCTTTTAATTTTAATGTTTTAGAATGATTTTTTAACAATTGAAATGATCTGGCAACTTTGTAATCAACAATACGAAAATTGACATTGACGTTTATATTTTTTGGTGCTTTCTGGTTATTATTTTGTCGAGTCTATTTGTAATCAACAATGCGAAAATTAAGTTTGACGTTTATATTTTATTTTTTTGGTTATTATTTTGTCGAGTCTATTTAATAAAATGTACACTAATCAAGAATATGTGAATATGATGCTGGTACTTGGATTCTGAAGAAAATTGCAATGAAGAAGCCCGGGTATACGCAGCAAGATTCGCTGACATAACCCACCCATCGCCGGGAGTTTTTAGAAGGATGATGGTCAGAGCTAGAGAGACTGGATCTCTAATTCCCACGGCAGGTCCTGACCTTGGCCGGCCTCTAGAGATTGTACCCGAAGCCGATGAGTTAATCATCCAGCTGATTCAAGAAGATCCAACAAGAAGTACCAGAGGGATTGCTCAGGAGCTAGGCATGTCCCAGACATCTATAACCAGGCGATTAAAGAAGGAGAAGTTCCATCCATACCACTACACTAAAGTTCAGGCTCTAAACAACAACGATTTCGGTTTGCGTTATTGGGAAATATTAATGAGGATGATGATTTTTTAACTCGTATTTTATGGCAAATTTTAGTAGGGATGGGTATTTTAATAGTAGAAACTGCCATTATTATAACCAAGAAAATCCATATAGAAAATGGGAATTTATTCATCAAAATCGCTTCAGTGTAAATGTTTGGGTTGGGATAATTAAAAATTGGGTTATTGGGTCTATCATATTACCGCGGCGGTTGAATAGGGATCAATTTTTAAATATTTTGGAGAACGAAATTTCTAATGAAATTAACAATTTACCCTTGGCCACATTGCGCAACATGTGGATACAACTGGATGGTGCCCCACCTCATTTTGCCGCTCCTGTTAGAAATTGGCTAAATGAACAGTATCCTAACAGGTGGATAGGTCGTAACGGCCCAGTTTCTTGGCCTCCTAGGTATGGAGTCATGTTAAAGCATTGGTGTACCAAACACCGGTACATAATGAGGAACTAATACTGCGTATTCGAAATGCTTTAACAACTGTGACCCCAGAAATGTTGACCCAAGTACAAGTTAGTACAAGAAGAAGACTGGAATTGTGTTTGCAAAATCAGGGGCATCAATTCGAGCAATTTTTGTAATGTTTGTTCATGCTTCTTTATGTTATTTTTTTCATAAATTTTTATTTTGTTTGATTTTGGTTTTAATTATTATTTAAGTATTATAATCACAACAACTGTCTCATTGTTGTCTTTTATTATGACAGTAATGACAACAATATAAGCACGTAACAATTCAAATAAGTTCCTTAGTTACTTCAATTAAAATGAAATCTAATAATTTCCTGTAACATTGTTAGTGTTTACACGTTGCCAAAATTCTCTTTTGAGTTCTTGGCCATAACTCGAGTACCAAAGCAGATAGATTTTTTTAAACATTTTTCCCTACATATATTAAGGCCCCCCTACATGCACCTTTCGGGAAGTTCACCACTTATGACTCACCCTGTATATATATATATATTTTGTAACCTATGTTTGTAAAAAAATACAATAAAATAGGACACTTACAGGAAGTCAGGGTAAGGGAGTTTCTTTCACAATAACAAATTAACCAATACTTTAATTAATTGACACTTTATTCTAACAAAAATGTATCCCACCGTGCGAGCGTAGCTCCAAATAAAATTGTTATCCCACTGTGCAGATGTTTCTATGAACATAACCTTAACTGTCAAACTTAAGCACACTCGCAAACATGAATCAATTACAAAAACTAATAATACAATCAGACGTCTGTTACAAAGGTCGTAATTACTACTTAATTTAATTTGCGAGTTATTGCCGTTATAAAATGTTACAAGTGTTTATACCAGACATTGATACAAGGTAATATTAAGGTTATATTTAGCTTACTTGGTGAATTTGAGATGTAATTAACCAAATCCAAGGAATTAGGGCCCAGGCACAATACTAATGGGTAAGTTCTATTAGCTCTTCCATGCAGCTTTCAATTTAAAGTGTTTTCTAGGCCTTGTCCATTCCACCAGGAACAATGTACACCGATTGTTATTGGAAATTACCAGCAAATCCACAAATCTTCCAATGGGTATTTTAAACACTGTGTTGGATTAGGTACAAATATTCAATTGCCAAAGCTGCAAGCATGTACGATGCCCAACTATCAAAACCAAATTCAATTATCCAATAAAAAAAAGGCCCACAAGATTTGAACCTTTTTTAACAAAATTAATCAATCGATGATCTAAATAAAATTAACTTTTAGCATTTAATTCACAAGATGTGTGCCAGCAAAAAACAATTTAAATTTGTCATTTTTCATCCCAGTGCAGTGGCAACACTGTGACATTAATTTAGCAATATTTATTGTTTATTTGTTTATTTATTTGTTTAATACCAACTTATAATTAAACCCCAGAATAAAGTGTCATAAAAGAAATCAACTAAAATTTACTATTAAACTTATAACCTAACTTGGCCCAAGAACATTAACAATTAAATAGAATACATTAGCAGGTAAGCAATTAATATTTCTTTAATAAAACTCCAAAACTTTTCAAAATCAAAACTAACTAAAATCCTGTTTGTTACAATATATATATATATATATATATATATATATATATATATATATATATATATATATATATATATATATATATATATATATATATATATATATATATATATATATATATATATATATATATATATATATATATATATATATATATATATATATATATATATATATATATATATATATATATATATATATATATATATTGATGAAATGTACCAAGTCACTTCCGAAATAGGTACGTAACATTCGTTGTGACTTCCAAAATTGGAAGTGGAAACGTATATATGGAAGTGACAACGTTTCGCCTTGTTGTCAGCATATTTAGCCACTAGAGGGCACAAGGAGCTCAAATCCGAAAAAACGGGTGGAAGTGACTACGTAGCTTTCGTACCTTTTCAGTTTGGCACTTAGTTCAGGTATATGCCGCTGGCGCCACCATCGATATATGCATTTCATATATAGCGACGTTGTCACTTCCGATGCATAGGCACGACTATGTCACTTCCGAAATGTGGCAACATGGCAAAGTGCACGAAAGAATTAAGGATACAAGCAGAGACTTTGATATAAGTTACGCTTTGTTCATTGCGTTAAAAAACGCAAAGCGCAAACCTGCGAAATTGTTTTGAAAACGCCACACTATGTTTTATCGGCGGAAAAAATACATTTTTATAAACCATTTTATTATGGGTATTTTTATGACGATAATTTGTTAAAAACATTTTAAAGCAATAAATTTGGGTAAAGAATTATTTTTAAATAATTATGTTTTTATTTTATGACACCTTAAAGTAAAATGTTTTTAAAACAGTTAAACTATATCTTTTAATCGAACAAAATATATAATTAAAGTAGACCTTAATCTACATATATAAAAATTCGTGTTTAAAAATTAAAATTAAAAGTTAAAATGTTTTAAAGATACATTAGTAAAATTAGTAGAAAAAAATTCATATAGGCATTTAAATACGATTGCCTCTGATTTTCACGTTGATAAAGTTGTTCAGTAAACTTTACGTTATAAGTACACAAAAAATTAGCTGCATATACGCACATATGGAAAAGTTATGAATTTTTATTTATCGCGCTGCATGGCTAAATCGCGAGCGCTCGTATATACATAAGTAAGGCATTGTCTACCCACTCAAGATTTTCGTACAGATCTATGCTCATAAGTTTTAGTTGAATTTATTAATTGTTATAAATATTTTAACATGTATTACATTTTTTATAGGATTAATAATTAATAACCTATTCATAACAAATTATGAATTAAATAATAGATAATCCTTTGCTTTGTAGGTTATCTTAATTTTATAAATTAATTAATAATCCCTTGTTTTGCATCTTTTTGAGGAAACTCAAGAATCTAGACATAAGGATTTTAAAAAATTGTTATATAATATATTATGTTTTCGAGAAAAACAAATCGAAAATCAACAAACGAAAATATATTTCATCGTCTTTTAATATCGTCTGACCCCCTAATAACGTTACTAAGAACGGCTACTTAGGAGAAATACAAAATTTGTAAAATATGAGGAATTATTATAGGAAAAAATTTTAAAATTTAAATTATGTTTATTTATTTCTTAAAGTGTGCTGAGTATGTGTATAATATGTATTTATTTACAATAAAAAAGTTATTGAATTATTTTCGCCATCATTTTACCGCGAACATTTAAAAAAGGCATTTAAAAAATAAAGACCTTTATTTTTTAATTAAAGTATAGTTAATTATGCCTATTAAGTCTTATTTAACACAGTTAAAAATAGAAAAATAAATATTTCATGCAATAAAAAGGTTTGATTTTTTCCTTAATTGATGCTTTAATTAGGACCACCTAAAACGCATTTAAAAATTAAAATTCGTTATATTTTTCAATTAAAATAAAGTTAATTATACCTAATAAGTCTTATTTAACAAATAAAAAAATAAATATTTTTTTGCAATAAAAAAATTATGGGGTTATTATAATAGATATTTATTTATTATTATTATACATTATAATGCAGTAAAAAAGAAAAAAAATGGATATTTATTTGTTATAAAAAAAGTTTGTGAATTATTTCTATTAAACAGTGCTTTTTGATAATCTAAAAACGCATTTAAAAAATAAAAACCTTTAAAATTAAAATATGGTTTATTATACGTAATAACTCATTTAACACATTATAAATAAAAAATTAATATTTACAAAAAAATACAAAACAGTGCTTTTTGACGTGCGTTGCAGCACAAAAACAGAACAGTAAATTAAAATAATAACAATATTCCCATTATACTTACATTACAATAAAAAGAAATAGCAAAGATATTAATTCTTAATAAATTTATCTTGCTTTTTGCAATCAAGAAAGTACTTATTATTATTACAGTCTGGAAAGGTTATTATCAAACTGTCTTTAATCGAAGATTAAAGGTTCAATTCATATTTTGAATCTGGCGGTTTAAGGACCACGCCTTGAGCCGCTGCATTTTGATTGGCTCGCATGTTTAATATATATATGCAGATGCAGATGCAGATTCAAAGGCAGTTCGTTTTTCTGCTATTGTTATTATTTTAAAATAATAAAGGTTTTTGCATGTTTTTAGATATTTAAAAAAAGGATAATATCAATGTTATAAATACAGGGTGTTTTTACTAAAAATTGACAACCTAAATTAGGTTACCTATAGAGATCTCATCGAGACTACCACTTTTTTCAAATAAATATTTTTAATTTGAGCTTTTGTTTTTGAATTATCGAACTTTGTTTTTAAATAAACCTTTTTATTAAAGTTAATTATATGCAGATTTAAAAAAAAAATTGTAATTTTAATTTCTACCTACAATTTTTGTGTTAAACATTTAAAAAAATTATCAACCGACGAAAATAACAGCTCCAATGAAAAATATTTATTTAAAAAAGTGTCGGACTCGATAATTATTTCTTATAAGATCTACAAACTTTATTATGTTGTCCACTTTGATAAACACCCTTATTAATTCTATAAAAATATTAATTTTAACATTTTTATGACGAGAGAAAAAATTATATTAAAAAATACGTATGTAAGTAGGTACTATTTTTTTAAATTCGTAAATTTTGACATTTTATTTTTTAGTACCTTTTGTAGATTTATTACAGTTTATACATTTAGCCACAGCGCAGTTTGAGATTATAACCCAACACATAAAATAACAAAAACAAAATAAAAATATTAAATTTGGATGTCTTACACTTAAAATAATAATTATTATAATTTTAATTTGGAAATAATATAATAATAATACACGCAATATTCTCTCCACTCAAAAAATATTAAATTATTATTATTATTATTAAAACATTACCAAACATAATTTAACATAATAATATTATTAAACAATGCAAGTTTAATAACTAGTTTCGAACGTGAATGTGCCGTACTTACGCTTGGCGAACGAATCGTGGTTACTAAGTGTTGCACATAACAGAATATTTACTTTAAGCGTTTCGAATTAAAAAAGGTCCGCATGAGCAACGGAGAGAGATAACTAGACTAAATCTATTTTTAGACTCGAAAATCTGGCAACCCTGTCGGAAGTGTCTACGATGCAATTGTCTCTATATATGATGGAAGGGACTAAGTCACGGCCATAGTACACAAATATTTATTTGCGAAATCCTTTCCCCTCTCTAGAGATTCGGATTACGTAGGTTCCCCTTCACTTATATATAGTTTTAAAATGCTTGTATAAGCCTTCGTTCATGTGGAAGTTAGGACGCCTTGTTTATACTACGGAAGTGACAACTTAACAGGCATCGATATATATATATGTGTGTATAAGAGAAAAATTATTTTATTTTTAATTTTTGAAATAAAAGTTATTCTTAATAATAGGGGAAGGTGGGGGAATTCTGCGCATCTAAGCAAAATCTCTAGTATCTTTGTTAAGTTTAAATGTGAAATTTTGCAATTAATACCAGCGATAGTCTACTATGTTTACTATGTGTATATAATGCGCAATTTATAAAAAAAAATGTTTGGTATGCAAAAACTACATTTTTTTAAATAATGCATTTGCGCAAAATTACCCACCTATCAGGGTAATTTTGCGCATCATAGTGGGAAAATTTGCGCTGTATAGAGAAAAATTTGTAGGTATCTAAATAAACCTTTTATTTCTATAATATTATTATAATAAAACATAAAAATAAAACAAAACTATTTTCTCTATGAAACAAACAAAACAAACAAAATAAAAAATAAATAACTAAAAATAAAATTTTTCTTCTTAGAAATAAGAGAGCAGCATTTGTCACATATGTAGTTTTAGGGTTTTTTTTCGCTACACTCCGCGTGTGCCCAAATGGAACTGTTTATGCTGAACAATCTAGGCTCCTGTATACCAAAGCTCCCATATTGGCCAAATTTTGCAGCGCAAAATTACCCCAATTTTTCAGCGTAAAATTACCCCCATTGCAAGAAAAATATTGTGATACTAAAAAACTTTCCAAAAGTTAACCTGAACAATTTAAACATACACCAGATTACGAGGAAAGATCATATAAAGTTGTGTTATAAACATTTAAGCGATTGGACAGAAATTTAAACTTAACTCGTAGCGGAAACGACATGGATTTCTTAGATCAAAGTACATGTATCACAGTTAGCTAGTGACCATGGTCACTAGCTAAAAGCTACAAGCTTAATTGCGGTACACTTTAGTCCTTGTATACCCAAAGCAACGTTTCCAAGTTTGCAACATTCAAAAAATGTAATATTTACTTCATATCTGGAAGAATTGTTTATGCGTAAAATTACCCACCGCGCAAAATTCCCCCACCTTCCCCTAAGTTTAAAAATAATATTGACATAAAAAAATTGGATTTGATCTTCAGGGTGTTAAAAAATTAGGCAAACATGAAATCAATACAAGGGAAAAGTTTTGTTATTTTTAATTTTTTTTTAAATCTGAATACATAATTTTTTATTTTCAGAGAAAATTCATTCCTAATAACATATGTTGATTGTCAAAAAGTAACATTCTTATAGTAAAATTTGTGATTTTAACTACAGGGTGTTTATTTTATTATTATTATATGTTTAGTTTTAAAAATAATATATTATATATATAAGCGCGTTGTGTTTTTTTGTTTAGACATATTAAAAACATTTTTTTCACTTAATAAAAGTTTTATTTTTATATATGTTTAAGTTATACACAATAACCATTATATACATACAGGGTGTTAAAAATAAATGGTAAAAAATCAAGGGGGTAGAAGACGAGCTGAGACAAGCATTTTTTGTCTTAGGGACATTTCCAAAAACGTCCCCCTACTGAGCTACAGGCGTCAAAAACTGCGGGCACCGTTTGAATTTTGCGCGCTGAACCGCCGTATGTAACATTGGTTATAATTGAACCGGTGAGAATAAGAACAGTACAAGTCCAAAAATTTTATTTTGACAACTCAATTTTTAAAATCAATTTAAAAGTTCAAAAGGAATTTTGTTTAGGTATCTGTCACTTTTAGTATAATTATAACCCTATAGGGTTAGGTATGTCAGATTGTCAAAGACATGTCTTTGACAATCTGACAGATACCAGAGTAGAATTTAGGTCCGCGCGCCAAATTCAAAAGGTGCGCGCAGTTTTTGACGCATATAGTATGGTAGGGGGTAGTTTCTGGATACATGTCCCCAAAAATACTTGTCTCGGCGTGGCCTACCACAACCTTGAATTTTTAGCATTTATTTCATAACCCTGTATAATTATATATAATTATATGTGGACCAAAATTCATGTATGGTCATACATGGGCAAACTTCATACATGTTCATATATAATGAATTTATATATTATTATATATGATCATATATAATTATATATGATCACACGTGGACCAAAATTCATGTATGGTCATACATGGGCAAAATTCATACATGATCATATATAATGAAATTATATATAATTATAAATTATTATATATAATTTTTTTTTCCCGGGTTGTATTTTTTAGTGGGGTCTTTGGGTAATACTGTGTATTTGTCTAAAGAAAGGAAATTTTGGGTTTTATCTAAATAGTCAGTTTTATTAATGGCGATAACTGTTTGTCCTTTGTCAGCTCTAGTGAAAATTATATTTTTACTTTTTTCTTTAATTGATTTAGCTGTATGTTTCTCAAGAGAATTCTTATGGTGAATAGTAAACTTGTTAGTAATAATTTCTGACGCTATAAATTTAAGGTTTTTACTATTGTCGATTTTGTTTAAAGCTAAATCTATTTCTACTCCTAAATATTCTAACTGTTTGTGTGTTATTTGAGTATGTATATTGTGTTTAAACCCTTTTTCTATTAATGCAGTTTCTTTATTGTTAAACAGAACCTCTGTGAGGTTGATGAATTTTTTATGAAAAATGTGATTAGAATAAATTTTGTTTTCTATGTTAGGTGGAGTTTTAGTTTTTAATAGTATATTGATTTTGTTTCTGTGTTTTAAAATTTTTTTATGTATAATGTTATTAATTTTATACCTAATATTATAATCAATGATATCAAATTCAACTGTACTGAGTCTAAAAGTTAATTCTGAATGTATCACCTTAATATATACTGTAGCGAGTACCGCTCTGGATATCGAAGTGATGACTCATCGCCGATGAGTCATCGCCGATGAGTCATCGCCGGTTAGTCATCGCTGGTGACTCAGTGCTCGAATAATCGAGAGTGTGGAGCTCGCTGGAATGTTCCAGAAGACGTAGGCGCTGTAATATATAAGAAACGGAGCAGCACAGAGCAGTCAGTCCAGTTTTGGTACTCGCGTTGAAATAAATAAATATACGTGCAAATAAATAGACTCTAGTACAGTAGTGATATATAAATAATTAGTAGTTAAGTGTTTAGTTAGTTTTATAGTGTTTTAAGTGTAGTTAAGTTATTAAATAAATAGTTTAGTTCGTTAATAAACCAGTGCGTGTTTTTATTCACACTACGGACAGTTAAAAACGTTACAATTGGTGTCAGAAGTGGGATTAGTGTGAATTTTCGTAAAAATGGTTTCGTTAATGGACTTAAAAGTGGCGGACCTTAAGCGGGAGCTAGAAGAAAGGGAATGTGATACAACTGGAAAAAAGAATGTGTTGCAGCAGCGGCTTCGAGAAGCGTTGGAACAGGATGGTGAGAATCCAGATACGTATTTATTTGAAGGCCCGTGTGATATGCATTTAATGTTGCAAAATTTAAACGATTTAAAACAAAGAATGCTAGAAAATTCTAACGAGTTACAACATAAAATGCAAGAAAATTCTAACGAAGTACAACAAAAGATTCTGGAAAATTCCAACGAATTACAACAGAAAATGTTGGAAAATTCTAGCGAAGTACAAGAGAGAATTTTAGAAAATTCTAACAAGTTACAACAGAAAATGTTAGAAAATGTCAACGATTTAAAGGACGATTTGCAACAGAAAATGCTGGAAAATTCTAGCGAACTGCAGCAGAAAATTCTGGAAAATTCTAAAAATTTAAAGGAATATTTGGAACAGAAGATTCTAGAAAATGTCAATGAATTAGAAGAGAAAGTGGGACAAAAAGTTGACGATGTAAGGATGGAATTAGAAGAGAAAGTAGGACAGAAAGTTGACGATGTAAGGATGGAATTGAATAACGTAATGAGGGAATTAGATACAAGAGAAGAAAAATTGAACGAGAAATTGGAAGTCAAAATTAGAGAAATAAATAGTAAATTGAAAGCTGTAAATCTACCCATGATGCTGGCGGAACCAGGAACAGTGCAGGAGGGGAGCCGATTCCGGATGAAACCACCTCAGTTCGATGGAAAAACTTCTTGGACCAACTACATTCGTCAGTTCGAGGCAGCAGCAAAAGCAAATGGCTGGCTACCAGAGGAGAAGGCTACAGCATTAACTCTTGCTTTACGCGGAGATGCAACGGACATCTTGCAGACACTTTCTCCAAACGAACAAGAAGATTACGAAGCCTTGGTGAAACACCTGGAACTGCGATATGGCCAGACACATCTGGAACATGTGTACCATTCCCAACTAAAGAACCGCTGCCAGAAATCAAACGAGACTTTACAAGAATTCGAGGCTGATATTGCACGCTTGGTGCGGCTAGCATATCCAGCTACTCCAACGACCGTTATGGAACGATTAGCGGTTCAAGCCTTTTTGGATGGACTTCGGGATAACGAAACAAGACAGGCTCTAACACTGGCTCGTCCGAGCCAACTGGTTGATGCATTGGCTCGAGCTTTGGAATTCGAGGCGGCAAAGCAAAGCTGCAGGAGCCAGCCTAGAAATAGGAGAGTCGAGGAAGAAAAAGAGGAGGAACCCAGTATAATTGAAGAAATCAGGCGAGTTCTTAGAGAGAATCTACCAGAAAAGAAGGAAATCCGGTGTTGGAGATGTGGAAAGTTAGGACATATACAAAGTCGTTACAGAGGAAGTCAGGTGGCGCCGACTTCATTTAGAAAAATAAATAGGGCCGAAGAAAAGGATGTGTATATTCGCAGGACTACAATCGTAGATGATCATTGGCAATCCGCTAGGTTCAACAAGACCAGGAAAGGGATCCGGATTTGAAGCTTATCATCGATTGGAAGAAGAACGACCGTAAACCAACGTGACAGGAAGTCGCCCAATATTCGCCGAATGTGAAATCCTACTGGGCCCAATGGAATTCCATTATCTTAAGTGACGGGCTTCTAAAGCGCGTTCTGGAGATTCAAGAAGGGGGGGAAGACCGGAAGCAGATAATAATCCCCAGAAACAGGATACCAGAAGTGCTGCAGGAAATCCATGATGGAACTACTGGAGGACATCTTGGGGTGACCAGGACGCTCGGAAGACTTAGGGAACGGTTTTATTGGGTCAACAGCCAACGGGATGTAAAGGAATGGTGCAAGAAGTGCGCCGTTTGCGCGGCAAGCAATGGACCCCAAAAGCGCCCAAAAGCCCCAATGCGACAGTACAATGTGGGCAGCCCATTTGAGAGAATTGCAATCGACGTGGCGGGTCCATTTCCAGAAACAGAATCTGGAAATAAATACATCATCGTTGTAATGGACTACTTCAGCAAGTGGGCGGAAGCGTACGCCTTGCCAAACCAGGAAGCTGCCACAGTGGCCGATGCCCTTATTAAGGAGTGGATTTGTCGTTTTGGTGTGCCAATGGAGATGCATTCAGACCAAGGCAGGAACTTTGAATCTATATTGTTCCAGAATGTCTGTAAGATTCTTAACATTCGGAAGACGAGGACGACTGCATTACATCCGCAGTCTGATGGAATGGTAGAACGAATGAATCGAACGATAAACCGGTACTTGTCCAAGGTAGTCTCTGATCACCAAAGAGACTGGGACCGCTTCCTCCATCTGTTCCTATTGGCGTACCGTTCTTCTATCCACGATACAACCGGCCAGACACCCTTTAGCATTGTTATGGGACGTGAACTTCGTTTACCTTGTGACCTGAGGTTTGGTTGCCTACCAGGGGAAGATATTGCTGGAGAAGATTACGTTAGCAATTTACGTAGGAAAATGAACGACATTCACAGCCGAGTTCGTTTAAACATCCAGAGTGCCAGTGATAGAATGAAAGAGGCATATGACATCAAGGCGGAAAATGGAGGATTTCAACCTGGAGACCTAGTTTGGTTATACAACCCTCAGCGCCGTCGTGGTTATTCACCGAAGCTGCAGACTTCTTGGGAAGGACCATACGAAGTCATGGATCGCATAAATGACATCATCTACAGGATCAGAAAACAACCAAGAGGAAAGCCGAAAGTGATCCATTTTAACCGATTGGCTCCTTACGCTGGAAACAATGATGACCAAATAAACCTTCAAAAGGCAGCTCGTCTTCCGGAGGATTAACTCGTCTTACTCTAGCATATGCTAGAGTAAGACGAGTTAATCCTCCGGAAGACGAGCTGCCTTTTGAAGACTTCATGTATTTTTATTCGAGCGGTAAAAAAAGCTCGGTATGGTGTCACTCGAGAAGAACAAAAAGATCTGTTCACGGTTTCGGCCGATTACTCCTTGGCTCACTGTGTTGCGGAAGACCTTAGGATGTCCAGGGGAATAGCGGTTGTCTTTAAAAACAAGTTTGGACGAGTTGACGAGCTACGAAGGCAGAATCCCAAAGTTGGAGAGGTGCTTGAAATTGTGGATAATGAGCAGATAGGCAATAGAAGTATCTTCTATCTGGTAACGAAGCAGCTCTCCCATCATAAGCCAAACTACCGTGACGTATGGAATGCCTTAAATAAATTGAGGGATACCCTTTTGTCCAAGGACATCATGAACCTGGCGATACCGAAGATTGCTTGTGGACTTGACGGTTTAGACTGGAGAATAATTAGAAGCATGGTGGAAGTTATCTTCAGATTGAAGACTTCATGTATTTTTATTCGAGCGGTAAAAAAAGCTCGGTATGGTGTCACTCGAGAAGAACAAAAAGATCTGTTCACGGTTTCGGCCGATTACTCCTTGGCTCACTGTGTTGCGGAAGACCTTAGGATGTCCAGGGGAATAGCGGTTGTCTTTAAAAACAAGTTTGGACGAGTTGACGAGCTACGAAGGCAGAATCCCAAAGTTGGAGAGGTGCTTGAAATTGTGGATAATGAGCAGATAGGCAATAGAAGTATCTTCTATCTGGTAACGAAGCAGCTCTCCCATCATAAGCCAAACTACCGTGACGTATGGAATGCCTTAAATAAATTGAGGGATACCCTTTTGTCCAAGGACATCATGAACCTGGCGATACCGAAGATTGCTTGTGGACTTGACGGTTTAGACTGGAGAATAATTAGAAGCATGGTGGAAGTTATCTTCAGATTTAGTGGCATACACATTCTTGTCTGTTGCCACAACCCTAAAAGAACAACCGGTAGGAAGACCGTAGACTGTTACTTCTATAGGACGTTACAATGCAAGTTTGGATCTCTATGCAAATATCGCCATGGAGCTGAGGATCATTTTCGGGACGAAAATGTTTTAAGACGGGGGCAATGTAGCGAGTACCGCTCTGGATATCGAAGTGATGACTCATCGCCGATGAGTCATCGCCGGTTAGTCATCGCTGGTGACTCAGTGCTCGAATAATCGAGAGTGTGGAGCTCGCTGGAATGTTCCAGAAGACGTAGGCGCTGTAATATATAAGAAACGGAGCAGCACAGAGCAGTCAGTCCAGTTTTGGTACTCGCGTTGAAATAAATAAATATACGTGCAAATAAATAGACTCTAGTACAGTAGTGATATATAAATAATTAGTAGTTAAGTGTTTAGTTAGTTTTATAGTGTTTTAAGTGTAGTTAAGTTATTAAATAAATAGTTTAGTTCGTTAATAAACCAGTGCGTGTTTTTATTCACACTACGGACAGTTAAAAACGTCCCTGCTTAAAATACCCCATAGAGACCCTGTTCAAACCGATAGATATTTGTATCGGGATGTATGGTGTTTCTATAGGGTGTATCGGTTTGTATAGGACCCGTAGTTGAGATTTATGGTTGTTCTATAGGGATATCCACCATTGATTTATTTGCTATCGGTTTCAATGGGGAAAATACACATAAATGTAGAAATTAGTTTTTTCCCTATAGGACCCTATAGGTTTTAATAAAATTTTGTCAAATGTTTTATGGTTGCTCTATAGGGATATCCCTATATATCCTTCATTAAGTTATTTTCTATCGGTCTCAATAGGGAAAATGTAAAAGTTATGGTGTGCCTATAGGTAATTACCTATACATTTTCTATCGGGCTGTATCCGGAAAAACCCATGGACAAATGCACATATAGAATCCGGTAGCGCCCGATAGATTATTTTGTATAGGTCTCTATGGGGTATTTTAAGCAGGGGTTACAATACGTTATAGGCATCTCTTTTTCTGTACTGTGCTTTTTTGTCCTGTTGTAATAAATAATAATAATAATAATAAATAATAAATTTCGTGAAACTTTACAACAAAATTGTTTTTATATCTACATAGTTAATATGGAGTTTCATCAAGTAATAATTTTATCTACAATATTCTTTAATATTCTTTTAAATCCGACATAAAATAAAAGTTATTTGCGATTGAAATTCATCGAAAATTTGTGTGGATCGATTATTTTGCCTGTGAGTGTATTATAAAGCATAACAAATTGTTATTTTTATTAACAATAACAATTGTGTAATGCTGGATTTAAGCTACATTCGTAATGAATTCGCTGGCCGAGTGGCAATTTGACTCGCAAGCTAAGCAAATGTGTAACAGTGTGATCGTTCACAATGAAATTCGACGTTAAAGTGGAAGTTGAAGTGGGCAAAATTTCTTGCAAGCTGCAAACTTCGACTTCAACTTCGACTTTCGTGCCGGCTATGGGACATGCGCATTGCCTTTGTTATGAAGGTTTGACATTTTCAATGGCGTTGAGTTTTGTGTGTGTAGTGTTTTTAATGTGATTAAATACATTTTTCTTGCTTTATTTAAATAAACTACCCATTGTTAATGTAAATGTATGTATGTATGTATGTAACTTAATGTATACTAGTTTTTTATTATTATTATTATTTATTATAAAGTGAACATTGGTGTTTTGTAACACATTTTAATAAGAATTTATCACTAAATAAACTATTACACAACATAAGTAAACTATTTGATTGATTGTTGTCCATTTTTGCATTTAAAAAATAACACCAATTGCTTAAGCAAAAACAAAATAATGCAAATTCTAACCTTACAAAGAACATGACAGTTACCAACGTCCATGCGTTAAATTCGACTATAAAGTTATTGTGAATGGTAAATTTCGTGCCGACTTGCGTGCCAAAGTGTCACTCGGCCAGCGAATTCATTACGAATGTAGCTTTATGCAGCACAAATTAACATTAAGTTAACATTAAGATTAACATTAAGAAGGTAAATGAACGTAATCCATTGGAAGCTTTTATGCAACACATTAACATTAACTTTAGCATTAAGTTATCATTAAGAGATGGCCAACTTTTATCTTAATGATAATGTTAATTTTTAGTCCTCCTGCGCAGGTTTGCGGCGCAATTTTTAAATAAACCGTGTCAGTAATGCCAACATACCCGAAAATAAAATGAAACTTAATGCTGAATGATTGATTTTTTATTCAATGATTGTTTTCTTTGGTTTATTGTTTGACGTGGAGTTTATAGTTTTCATTTATTTTACTTAACAGATGCTAAAACGGGATTAAAACAAAATTCAAACAAACCAAAAATGTCAGATGTCAAAATTACTTTTACGCATGCTTAATTTGCTACTAATTTTGCTGCATAAATACCCTCCTATTAATGTTAAATTAATTTATTAAATTAATAAATCCACCATTAATCTGTTAAATCTTAATTTGTGCTGCATAAATCCAGCAATAGGCTGTGTTTTTGGTACCTTTTCTCTACTTTAATTTTATCGGCAAATTAAAATTATAAAAAGCAAATTTGTTTTTAACAAGAGATTGTTAAATTGTGAAAATTAATCGTGTTTACATAATGAAAATTTGAGGTTATATACATACCTTTTTTCATTTCTCGGAAAAAGGTGGAACTTCAGGTGTTTATTCTCATAATAAGAATGTTTACATGTTTTCTGAGCACACAATGTTCCACTACCACTAGGTAAACTTGCCATTTTTAAAAGAAAACACTTTAAAACACTTGAAAATTGACAACGTCGCAAATAATTTATAGTAAACCACTTGTTCGCAGGGAATAAAGGCCTACTTCTCTTCTATTTTGTATTCAGTGTTACCAGATGTGGCGATTTATCGCCAAAGTGGCGACACAACCTTCCTTAATGGCGACAAAAATTTCACAGGGCGACTGGCGACAATTGTGGCGATTTTTTAAATTTTGGTGGCGATTTTATATGGAGTCTTATGCTAAAATATTTAATAACATTTTGCAAAAATGCGAACGTGTCAAGCGTTCTTTTAAATTTATATTTATATTCACATACTTCCACTGTGGAAGTATGTGTTTATATTACCCATACTCGCCATCTATTGGTAGTAAGTAGTAACCTTAAACACTCTAACATTTTTACAGATTTGGCAACAGTGCCCAACGTCCAACAAGTTGTTGGCAACAACGCCTGACGACTTATTAACCTAACCTTTTTCTATGCTAAGTTAGCATAGCATATAGGATAGATAGGTTAGCATTGCTAACCTATCTATCCTATATGGGGAAGCGGATGCATTGTATTTTATCTGTGATTTTACGCAAATATATTAGATTTAATTTATATATTTTATCATATTGTCATGTCTGCTAAAGTCAACCGAGTCGGTTGAACCGACGTTTTAATCATGACTAGTTGAAGGAACCGTGGGCAAAAGGTAATAAAGTATAATATTTACTTTCGAGTATTTTATTACTTATGTTATTACTAAAAAGTTTAAAGGGGGGTGACATTATAGGGAATCACCCTGTACCTATTTCAGAATTTTAATAATTTATTTTTATATAATTTTATTTTGTTTTTTTTTTAATAAATTTTGGAAATATTGTGTTTGTTTATTTTTCATGGGGGGAGTGGCGATTTTTTGGCGACCGTTTCTCCATCTACTGGCGACATTAGTGAAAATTTATCTGGCAACTCTGTTTGTATTTTGCATGGTAGGATTAATGCAAATAAATATTTGTTGCTAAAAATATTACCTCATTTATTTTAATTCTTTAGGTACCTAAATTTATAATTCGGTGAAAATCTAAATTATTTTTGAAGTAAATATCAATTTTAAATCAAATATAGTTTGTATTTTACCCACCTGCAGACCCGTTCCTGGGGTGTCTGGCGCCTACGTGCTAGTGGCGGCTGGTGGATTTTGGGCACACCCATATCTCAGTTATTAGACATGGGACCCACATGAAATTTATGTGAGTTTATAATGACATTATATAGACAAGTTCTGCGCAAGCAGAATTCAAATTGAAGTTTGCGAAAAAAGTTAGTTTTTTAGTATGCCCCCCAAATTAAGATAATTCAAATTAAAGTGGTACAATACTTTATTCACTGAAGTTTATCGACAAATTTCAAATTTTATTTAAAAAATTACAGTATTAAAAGTATTACAGATTTTATAAGTACCAATTCTATTTATTTTTAAATTAAGTAAAAGAAATAAAAATTTCCTCGGTTTAGCTGTATCAGCCGATCTGGGGACACACTATATACTGGTTAGGGTGAGCCAAAAAAACTAACCTATCGGATTTATGGGTTAAAATGAACCTACATACCGAGCAAAAAATTTCCTGCAAGGCAAAATTTTTTGCTCAATTTTAAAAGGTGTAAAACTGCAGTTTTAGTGATTTTTTACACTTTTCAAAGCTTTCAAACATACGAATTTTTGAATTAAAAAAATTAATTCTGGTATACCTAGATTCTTTGGGAAATTTTATGCTCTACAAGAATCCGCGACGTAAAATTTTTTATCTCAAACGGTTCAAAAGTCTTTTTAATGAAAAAAGATTTTTTTACGTGTTATTTCAATGGAAAACTTAGAATGCTCACCGACACCTTTTAAAATTGAGCAAAAAATTTTGCCTTGCAGGGAAATTTTTTTCTCGGTATGTAGGTTCATTTTAACCCATAAATCCGATAGGTTAGTTTTTTTGGCTCACCCTAATACTGGTATATTATTAATAGTAAAATAATATATTTTGCCTCTTATGCCAACATTCCTTTGCTTTCTATTTCAATTAACATAATATCCTTAATTAGGTATACTCAATAACAAAAATAAGCAAAAAAAACATTTTAAATTTCCTAAATTATCTATATAAAACCCTCAGGGACATGTGTTTCTTTTGATCAATTAACTTCAAATTTTGCAAGAATTTGTTTTTTTTTAAATTTGGAACTGATTTGTGGGTCCAGCCAAATTGATTTTTTTTTAATTTATACTGGGTGTTTTCAATATCTTTGAATTTTGACATGATACAGCTAAAGCAAGCATGAATTTGTAATCTACAACCAAAAATTAGGTTTACGTGTCCGAGCGTTTAGCTGTGATATTTTAACCTCCCTACAGTGTTATTAGTGGCTGCTTTTTCGCTATGGCAATTAGTCACTTTTACTAATTTTTAGAGAGTACCTATAGTTACAAAGTCATGCACTGTGTAGACTACGGTTAAACTTTGCTACCGTCAAGTTGACGGTGTTTGATAGTATATTAACGTTCATTGATATGATTATTGGATAAACATTGTTTACCCAATACCTAATGTTATTTCAATATTCCTACAACATTCAGATGTCCCAAAGCTTCTATTGTAGAAATGTTATGATATAATATTAATAAAACATTGAGGAAATTGGTTTGCAAATATTTATGCATAATTTAGTAATATTACCAATATAGTAATAGTAAAAGTTATTACTAATGTTATTACTAATGTTTATTAAATATAATTAATTCGCATAAAAATTTTCTAAAAATAATTTATTTATATAAAAATATAAATGTAGGTACCAATTAGATATTGCATTTTTTCTCTATGGTTTCGTCGTTTTCTAGATTGTACTAGTACCTACGTACAATATAAATGTTTTGTCTAATTTTTTTTATAAGTTAAATTTAAGTTATAGGAGTCTGGACATTTCTGAAAATATCCAAGAAAATGAATCTGATCGACGAATGTTTTACCCAGAATTGAATCGCTGAATGCCAGCGGCTTATCGCGCAGATCAATGTTTGGTTTGGAAATTGATGACGCAAGGTAAATCATTTGCCAATCAGACTATAGGTCACTTTTCTTGTGCATGAACGATATTGTCACTGATACTGTAAAGTTTAGCATTTGAAAAATTATTAACTACTCAGAGCAAAAAACGTTATTTTAAGGGCAAATAACAATTTTTATATTTCTAGGTTTTTAGAAAAGTACACAGTACCGGTATCAACAATAATATAGATTTAATTTATTCCAATAAAATAGTATTTTAATTTACAACAAATATTTGTTGTATTATTTAAATAAAAAAGGTAAAAATTAAAAGCCCAAATGGAAAATACCACATTTACTTCTTTTATGTGTGTATGAACAATGAATATTTTATTTACAATATTTATTTTAAATTATATACAAATCTAATGGTGTAATAGGTATATCACAATCTGTATATACATTAGGTTTGCATTGATGGGTAGAAAGAGGTTGTGCTTTGACCACAATCTTCATTATCACTTAAATTATTATCTTTTTCATCTTCTGTAGTAGTACTGTAGAAAGAGGATGATGTTTGATCACATAAATGATGGTGTGGTATATAATGATGAAAAAGGCTGTTTTCATAGCAGCCCTTTATATAGTGTCACTTTATTTCTTTTTTTCGTTTACTTTCAACTTCTGACACTAAAACAAAAATAAACATTTATATTCAGCGGTCTAAACTTCTTATAAAGCGTGCAATTAATTTAATTAACTTTGCCACTCATGTATAATGTTCAATAGATATAACTTACCAGCACTTCGTGTTTTTCTCCTGTCTGATTCAGTCATTTTTTCTTTCTTTTTAATCTCTCCATCCTGCTGTTGACCCTTTTCACCTTTACTTCGAGTATTTTGTGCAGGTATATTACTTCTAACAGACCTTCTAGTACCTACTAAAGATATCGACTTATTGTTATTAACAGGTATATCCGATCCACTTTTTACTTTGCTTTTTGATGAATTACTTATTTTTAATGATGTTGCAGATGCTTCACTTGATCCTATTGTACTATTTATGCAGGGGTTTTTCCGCATTTTTTCTATTAAAGGTTCATCACTATCAGAACTGTCTTCGACATTTTGTTTGTTTTTCTTACAAACATTAACTTTAAACTCCTCCATTTCTTTTTGATTATTATTTTTTAATACATCCCTTGGGTTTTCAAACTAAAAGTATATATATATATATATATATATGTGTATATAATTATATAATATAAAATGACAAAGAACTTATTTAATAATAAAGAAGTGTGGTATGGCGCCAATGCACCGCACACACAGTGGACTGGAATAGCCGAAAACCGCAAAAAAAATTGATGTTCTTATAGACTAAGGAAAAACATTAATGCTGAAAAAATAACATTATTTTCTTTGGAAATCAAGCTGTCCTTATTTTATTCATTTTGTAAACAAGACAATACAAAATTGTTATCCATCCACGTCTGCAAAAGTTAATTTTTTATATTAATATCGATGACTTCCTGCCAAAGTATCGCAAGCAACATAACTTAAATTTCGGGAATTGAAAACATTTTTTATTTTAAAATCTGTTTTAAACCACATATAACCTTTAGATTTCATAACAAGTAAATAGCTATAATTATAAGCTATTTACTTGCTATAAAACCTTTAGGCTATATTTAATTTAAAACAGACTTTAAAACAAAACATGTTTTCAATTCCCGAAATTAAAGTTATGTTGCTTGCGATACTTTGGCAGAAAGTCATCGATATGATAATTATTTGTCATTAGTCTGAGAAGTGAGTACTACTCACTTCTCAGCTTAATGACATAAATAACTATCATGTTAATATAAAAAATAAACTCACTGAGTAGCCTAGCACTGCTAGCCTAGCAAAGTCCTTGCTTTGGTCAGTGTCTCGATCAGTAATATTTGCGTAACGTTTTTTAATTTGGTCGATGACGTTTGAATGGTCCCTCTTATAAACGATTTTGTAGTGTGAATCCCCAAAACGCTGTGAATATATAAGGGATTCCCCCATGATACAAATCATGGATCCACCTATCTATTCGGAGGTTTCCGACATGAAAAACACTGGTTGTGTTTAGAGTTGGGGATGGTCAATTGACCGCTACCTATTTGACCGGTCAAAATATATTTAATTTTTGCAGCATTTTATTTAGGTATCAACAATTACCCGTGAATCTCAAAATTTTTGCGATCGTCCAATATCGACATCATTTACAATTTGGTGGTTCCCCGTAGGCGCTTTGCCCTTAAAGCGGGACATATCTTTTTTAATAGCGAAACATAACTTTTTAAAGCCGCACAAACGTTTATAAAGATGGACATAACTTTTATAATAAAAAAATTTGGTAACGTATTTTAATTACCTATTTATTTTGTTACAAAATGAACCAGTTATAACCATTAGTTAAACAACAAAAAGCCGGACACGACTGTAAAAAGCTAAACATTGCAGGCTAAAAGATCAATTCTGGGTTCTCCCGTAAAATTTCTGTAAATTAAATAAAGCTTACGATGATCTGTAACAATAATGCTTATAAGCATATATATAGAATCGTAAAAGTGTCAATTTTGGGATGTTATCTCAGATAACTTATCTGTAAATGTCTAATTTAAAGTGATATAAATGAACTGCTACAACTTCACGACTATTTATTTTTTTATTTATGTTTTATTTTGTTTATGGCTTTAATATTCAAAGGTTTATCGGTTTATCATTTGTGTACGAGCATATAATATAATATAAAAAGTAAGAAATTTAAACTAGTTAATGAATACAATAAGGTAAGATAATTTTACATTTAAAAGAACATATAATATATAAAATGTTTAGTGGTAACGCTAAAGAAACAAAGAGAAAGAGAACAAAAAACACCACTCCTCAACAGTTTAAACTATATTTGGGGGCAATGAAAGAAGATTATGCATTGGGCCAAACCTTTATCAGGTTTGGCAGAAAACTGAATGAATTTAAACAAGGAGCAGAAAATTTAAAAAAATGTTAAGCTTTTTGAAAACTATTTAGAAAATTATACAAACCTGAATGAAGAACAATTAAGATTTGAAATTGTAATCCAAATTTTGATATCTGACCTATTAATTTTTGACTGATTAGAATATTTATTTATTTTGTTGTTTATTTCTTTTTTGACTGCGGTTTATTTTTTAAAGAATATTATTTTATTTTCATTTGTAAAATAAAAAATAAATTATTAAATAAAAAAGGTTTTATTTAGTCAAAATTAGAATTATTTCTAATGTAGCCTTCTTGTCCCAATTAATAAATATTACCATAATCATATAAACATTATTAAATAATAAAAAAAAATAATTTTTAAAATAGCTTAACACGACCTAACAAAAACGAACTGTAACTAGCAACGATTGGCAAACACCTGATCGGAAATATTTACGATTCTATAATAGCTACAGGAAGCGCAGAATTGCAAATTGTCTATAAGCTTTAGTAAGTTATAGATTTATATATAAAGCCGGATGCTTGACAACCATATCCCCGACCTTCCAAAGCCAAGTACGGCAAAATTAGCCTGTGAAAAATTGTGTTGTGAAAAAAAAATACGTGGATAAGTGCATATTGTTTTGATTTGTTAGCGTGTTTCCATTTAATTTATAATGAATTTGGGGAAGTCCAAATCAAAAATCTGAATTTTTTTTACTGAAATACGTGAAGAACACAAAGTGAAAGAAAAATGTAACTATTGTGGAACAATTTACATTACACATGCAGATAGGATGAAGAAACATATAATTATAAACTGCAAATCAATTCCAGAAGCAGTGCGCAAAGAATATGTATAATATGTATAAATTTTCAGAAAATGTCCTTAATTTTTTTGACAGAATCTATCAACACTACCGTTACGCCATCAATGTAAAATGTTAAAAACATGTTTTTTGACAGGTTTATAGTACAGTCATCTTAGTCAAAAAAAGGGATCAACCTCGGAATCTAACGGAATAAGCTGAATTTTTGTGAAAACCTTTATTTTAGCATTACAAATGTTGTCTCAAAAGTCACATATCTCGGTTTCTCTGCCTCCTATCGTATTTGCATTTATTATAAAAGTTGTAGAGAATAAAATTCTCCACAAATATTGTTTACAAAATTTTTTTATACGTCGAACCGTTTTTGATATAGAGGGCGCAGAGTGTGGAGCGCTCAGCCATACGTACCTTTAGCGCAAGGTAAATCCTGAATCCCAATCTATTATACCGTTTTTTTAATTAATTATATATTAAATATTACTAAAATAAAAATTTAATACCTTATACTTATATTTATATTTCTTTTAAATCAAATATATTTTATCTTCATTTATATCTTATATTTTAATTTAATTTTTATGAAGGATAATTGGATCAGAGTAGGAAAAAATGTTTTTATTTATATCAATATTGAGTATGGCAGGCCCCAAAGACATTAACCGCCACTAATCTCCCAGGGATATTTTACCCCCTTTCCGTTCTCCAGCGTATCCCGCCAAATCACAGCATTACCTGTGTTTGTTGGATCCGAAGTTTTTACGTCGGCTGGTAAATCCACCCTAGGAGGTCGTGGATGACAGTGTCTATGGTTAAGGCCGCTCCACGGATTTTTGTCAGCCGGGTCGGGCCATACGTCCAGTTTGGGAAGGGTTTTTGGAGGACATTGAACTGACCCAAAACTAAGTACAATCCGGAATCCTCCTCAACCAGTAATAACCCCATTCAATTGGGATTCATGAATGGGGGTAGAAGAGTTAGTACGCTGCTAGAACCTGTCCTTGTTGGTGTATTTCTGAACATCTCTGTCCGAGTCAGTAACAGGTTCCTGGTGACCTCTTTCGAATTCTTTGCCCCCCTGTGTGATACTGAAGTCCCCGGTAGCACACTGTCGCCCGCCGACGTTTAAATGACGTCTTCTGACGTCATTTCACCGTCATTTAAACGCCAGCAGACGTCAGTGCGCCACCTGGGGTGTTGACGGCCATGACACACCGTAAGTGCCCTCTGCCTTGGTGGATATTCCTCCTGCCGAGTGCCGGCTACCAACCTTGTATATTCTTTATTTATTTTATTGCTAAATTAGTGTTTATACCGTTCTCATTTAATTTATATCTTTGCATTCTAACTTTTTTCCAAATTTAATTTAAAAATATAAATATTAATATACAAAATAGATAGAAAGCCGGCCCTGTAGTGTATGTAATTGGAATGCGACCATATGGTTTGCATTGGCTATTGATAGGGTCGTTCTTCTTATCCTCTGTACTGTTCTTGTATTTTGAGCTTGTGTTTATTTGGCTTTGATTTATGGCCAGAATCTTAAATGCATATACAATATTACCTATTCACACACAACACTTATTTATGATCTAAATTTTTTGTCCTCTTGCTCGATTTGGTTTATTTACTCTTACGCCTTTTTTAGTTGAGTTGTTTATGGTTTGTATACTCTGAGCAAATGAGGTTGTTATTTAACACTTACGGAAATGTTGTCTTATTTTTTAAAATTTAGTTTTTGAGACAATAAAAGAAATCTTAGACAAACAATAGGAGTGCTTATATTAGAGATTTTTCATAATTTACCGTTTTATGAAATCTTGTACATTTTTGTAGTAGTAAAATTATATTCAAAAACTGTACGAGTTAACTAGCCTCACGGATGTGTTTATATTTTAAATTGAAATTACTAATATAAAAATTTATTTTTGTAACCGTTCAAGTTAGGGACTTAATTTTTGTTTTAAAAACTTTGTCAATGTTCTGACTACATTTGACTCAATATATATGTATGTATAGAAATTTTCAATAATTCACATAGCTCGCCGCAGAGTAAAGTTTTTAATGCACGATTTTGATAATTCTATATTGCAAATTTTTTTTTCTAAATCTTTAAAAAAATTTAAAATTTTTGAATTGCTATTAGAAGCGCTCACATTTCAAGTGTAAGTCTGCAAAAAATCAGAATTTTAGATTGTATTCTAGAACAGAAAAAGGTCAGTATGACAAGTCAAAAAGATAAATTAAAAGTATACTAAACATAAATTGGCTACAATAGAACGATGAAAAATATTATTTAATTTTAAAAAAAATATTGAATAAAAAATGTTTTTTACTCAGTAAAATTTAAAGAAAAATATTTTTTAATTAATTAATAGATATTTACGATATAAGTGGGATAAGAGCTTTATTAACGTACGCATGCGAAATTTGCCCAACGAGTGCGTAGCACGAGTTGGGCAATCGCAAAAGTACGTTAATAAAGCGTTATCACACGTATATTGTACAAATTTTTATCTACGCCTCTAAATGGAAAAATAAACGGTAATTATTTTTGTCTAAGACTTTAATTTAGGGTTATTTTGACATTTTGACTTTTTTATTTGATTGGTTAAAAGCAGAGAAAAACGCGTGCGTTAATGAACTTCTTATCTCACTCAAAATGAGTGGGATAAGAAGTTCTTATCTCACTGGCGTAGATAAAAAATATTTTATGCAATTAAATATTTTTTATTTAATGATAAAATATCTTATTCAATAAAAAATATCATTTATGCAGTCACGTTCGAAGTCTCGTATAGGTCGCATCTGGCTGTGCCGCGCTCTTAAAACTTACAAAGCTCGCAATGATTGCTACAAAGTGCAAATAGTCTGTAGTGTGGCAACTGTGTGTAGACCACCCTTAGGTCAGGGATGTGTTAAAGTGAAGGTGTAGAGTGACTAGTGATGGGTCGTGATTTTGATAACGGGATTTTGGAAAGTTATTTTTAAATCACGTTCCGGAACGTTCCTAAATATATCGGAACGATGTGACAGCGGATCGAACTGAATAGAAACAGAGAATCCGACCATCGAACGGAGCGAGTGGGAAGGGAACGACGTGAAACATGGAACAGAACGAACGTCGCTAACGTCGGAACTATTTAAAGGCGCAGTTACCTCGTTTCGTTTCTTGTTCGACATTCGCGGCGCGCCGACTTGAGTTGAACTTTATCGGTGCATATAACCAATATAACGAGGCGGGTGGAATCGTTCCGCTGGAACGGTGCATAAAAAATTTAGTTTGTTAGGTAGGGTAGATGGAATCCAATATAACTAATATTGTACAATTATTAAACTATAATACCAAAAGTTATGGTCAACAGAACTGAGAGGCGCGCCAGACAAAATGTAGCCCAGCAACGTCGTGTCGTGGATTCCACTCGCATGTATTGTGAAATCATTTACCCTACGTTCCGAAATCACGTGATTTTGGTACGTGATTTTTTAGGAACGGAACGGTTTGGTACGTTCCGGATTGGGAACCGTTTTTTCCATCACTAAGAGTGACACCTTACGGGTGGTCGACCGCGGTCTAGCCACGCACTTGGATGCTTTTCACGTGACAAACAAAAGAGGATAAGCAAGGGAGGAAAGGCCAATTTGCAATTCTCGATAAGTAACCCTAAAATCTGCATGACCTAATATTAATTGCCATCATGACAGGTACCTTGGAAAACCCTAAATGATGCACTTTTCACTTAAACATGAGAAAAACTAACCAAAAAAAATTATATAAAAAATAAAATAAACATAATGCACCAGTAACATTAAGACAATAGTAACAAAACAACAACAAATAAAACAAAACCGCCCCAACTCTTAACTCGGACATAGGTAAGCTAACTAAGGCAATAAATCTATCAATAAGAAACAACAAAGACTAAACCCATAAATTAAAGAAAACGGCCCAACAAAAAACGTTAAACGCTTCAAATCCAAACGAACATTCAATTAAGAAAACATAAACACAGATAATACACAAAATGAATTCTAATGGAATTGGTAATTACATTAGTATACAGAGGAAGTCAAAAATACCTCCCACCGGTAACTGTCAAATCGTATCAATGCACACCAACTGTTTAATACAAAGATAAGATTGCAACGCGAAAGAAAACCGCTGAGACAAGACAATAACAAGTGCAGGACCAACCCGACACGGACAGAGACAATAACGGTCAAGACGTTGACCACGACCAGTAAAACTAGCCCCCTGCAGCGAACTAACAACTCCAAACATTAATCCCAAATGTAAAAAAACAACTGACACACTTTACCAAGTGCAGGAACTATCTGACCAGGACACGGACAATGACAATAACGAACAAGACGAAGACCTCGACTAGGAAACTACACCCCTGCAGCGAAATAACAACTCCCCAACTCCAAATAGTCATCCCAAATGTTTGGAGTAATACTAATCGACTGGCCTAGGGGTATTCCGCGTCGTACTTAGTTTTAAGTCGGCGTAATTGTCCCCCAAAAACCAACAAACGTCTATCCCTCCTCCTCTATACCCTACTGGGCGTATAGCATCGGCTCGGCGAACCCGAGAATGGCTATTAAAACTATTCGCATGTCGCTATCGAGCCCCAAATAGGGGACAGTACGGAACGCAATGGACATTCGCACCCAGAAAACACGGGTGAAGGCGTGCAGTTGCTGGGGGCGAACAAAAATCGGCGTAAGTAAACATAGGCCTGTACGGGGTCCGGGAGTGATGAGGCAATGGGGCTGGTTATACGTCTCTTATAATCATACTCATACTCAATAAAAAAATATCATTTATGAAACAAAAATATTTTCTATTAAATACTTGTTTTTTTATAGATAAAACTTAACTTTTTTTTCCAATTTATAAAAATTATTTTCACATTAAATTTATTTTCCAACTATCTTTAATAGTAAAAATCAGTAGCGGCTCGTCGTATAAAGCTACTGAGGCCGGGCCTCACATGTTAAAATTATAATATAATTTGAAATGTGATACATTACTTATTTAAATTTAAAACGTTTTTAAACTAATTTCCAGTCATTAAAAGTATCAAAAAATCGAATAACCATCAAAGTTTAAAATATTTCCTTTAAATTTAGCGCGCACCCCTTCCAACTTTAATTCTAAACACTTGCCCGACCGCATAATAGAGAAATAGTAATCCCAAAAATTTGCGCTTCATATACGTCACACATTGCCGATACAACATCATGCTCCCCACCGCTGCACGGTGCCGCCGGCACCCCCGCAAGGCGGGGATAATACGCGAATTTTTGTAGACATTGAGGCCCACAAAGTTGGGCTTGCACCACAGTATATGGAAGACAGCAGAGTCAGTCCCAAGATCTGTGCGGCTCGCTTATCAGCCGTTGTAAAAGACTGGGCGGGGCGTAGTAAACAAAGCTTATTAATTAGATCTATGCGTGTGTATAGTTTCTTATTTCTGTTTAGTCTTTGCCTTAGCATTAAAATGGAAAATGGTGATAAAAATGCAAGCGTAAAATACATTAATCGTTGTGAATTCATGTAAAAATAATTCAAATAATTATAAAAGATCATTTTTCTTTTAATATACTATTATATTAACACACAAATACCACAGTAAAACTTTCAAAAAATATAAATAAAAATATTCATGTTTTTTTTATAGTTCAAGGTTGAGTTTCATATACCTACTGTGCTTGTACATTTTGCTGTTGTGCGGTTGTGCCTTTATTAATCCAAAAATAATTTTTGTAAGATAGGTAAAAATGAGCAGTACCTGGGTAATGTGGAAACCTGCTGAAGGAATAAATAAAAATCCCACCTCATCCCGCACTTTTTGTATTATTCTAGCTAAATTTTGAAAATTTTTCTCGTAAAAGAACATATTTTTAAATAATATATATTTTTTATTTAGATTCTGAAGTGCTCCAAAAACGCGATACCTTGAAAATTTCAACAAAAATTGCCTGCGGCGCCTGGGCCGCACCTTCATGAATGGTCACCGGCCCCCACTGGTAAAAATGTCATTTTTATTTACTTATGTCCCATGACATATTTTAATGCAAATTTAAGCTTATTTCCGCACCACCATGAGGTAAAGCTTATTATTAGTATACCTAAATTATGAAGGTAGTTATTTTTAGTAGTTATTCGGGATTAAATTACGAAGAGGGAAAAAAATATTTAGCGAGGTAAAAATGAGAAGATTTAATACCATGAGGTATTAAAAAATAATCATTTTATTTTTCTTTAAATTTAACTGGGTAAAAAAACATTTTTTATTCAATAATATTTTAAATTAAATAATCTATTTCATCGTTCAATTGTAGCCAATTTATGTTTAGTACACTTTTAATTTATCTTCTTGACTTGTCATACTAACCATTTTCTGTTGTAGTTTTGTGAATAATAAATTAATTATTGATGAAAAAAATTGCCCCAAAAATATTATTATTATTTATTTTTTTGTATCAGCGACAGACTTTAGGAAAATTAATTTGTTGGCATTTAAAATTGCTTATTTTTCTGAAAATTGTCATATTTTGCATAATATAATTTATAAAGAATTTTAATTCCAAACGGAGAAGCGATTTTATTCCACTATGAGGGTCGGTGATTCGTAACATTAACCGTTGTATTAATTCTAGAATACAATTTAAAATTCTTATTTTTTGCAAAAATTTCTAAAGATTTTGCAATATAGAATTATCAAAATCGTGCATAAAAAACTTTACTCTGCGGCGAGCTATGTGAATTATTGAAAATTTCTATACATATATATTGAGTCAAATGTAGTCAGAACATTGACAAAGTTTTGAAAACAAAAATTAAGTCGCTAACTTGAACGGTTACAGAAATATGAATTTTAATATTAGTAATTTCAATTTAAAATAAAAACACATCCTTGAGGTTAGTTAACGGGTAAACGTTTAATTTAATTTTGCCAATAAATATATTATATTATATAGCTAAAAACAAACAAAAAATCATTGAGTTAAAATATTTTTATTGATTTTTTTTAATAAAGAAATATTTGTTAAAAAAATCATTCTTATATTTTAGCAAATTTATGTTCAGTATACTTTAATTTATCTTTTTGACTTGTCGTACTAAAGATTTTCTGTTGTAGTTATGATTAATAAATTAATTAGTGATTTTTGTAAAAAAAAAAGTTTCCTTTATTTTTATCTGCAACAGGATTAAAAATTATTTTTTTTTTTTAGAAAATTGTCATATTTTGCATAATATAATTTAAAAAGAATTTTAATTTCACAAGGCGATTTTATTCCGCCATGAAGTTGGGTGATTCGTAACATTAATCGTTGCATTAATTCTAGAATACAATCTAAAATTCTGATTTTTTGCAGACTTCTACTTGAAATGTGAGCGCTTCTAATAGCAATTCAGAAATTTTAAATATTTCTAAAGATTTTAAAAAAAAAATTTTGGAATATAGATTTATTAAAATCGTGCATCAAAAACTTTACTCTGCGGCGAGCTATGTGAATTATTGAAAATTTCTATACATATATATATATCGAGTCAAATGTAGTCAAAACATTAACAAAGTTTAAAAAAAAAATTAAGTCGCTAACTTCAACGGTTGTAGAAATATGAATTTTTATCCAAATGCACACTAAAATACATATACCTACCTAATCGGAAACAAAATTTCGAAAGCAAAAACGAAAAATCCAACTATACTTGATTCAACTACCTAAACCACGTATAGCATACGCCCCGCCCACTTACGGCGCGAGCAGACCAGGCAAGACAGAGCAAGCATGTCGACAGGGTTTCGAATATCCGACCACTGCTCAAAACTAGTTTTTTTGTTTACGTTGGCCTCGATAGGACAAGCGCAAGCGGTTCTGGAGATATTGGGGGTTGATTGACTTGCATATATTTAGAAACTCCAAGTAGCCTCTTAATAGTTGCTAATTTAAAATTAAAATGATGTCAAAATTGTTTTTTATTTAAATGGACAAAAGTCTCAAAGCACTTAAG
The DNA here is from genome assembly GCA_921294245.1 of Brassicogethes aeneus. Lineage (NCBI taxonomy): Eukaryota > Metazoa > Arthropoda > Insecta > Coleoptera > Nitidulidae > Brassicogethes > Brassicogethes aeneus. The sequence continues at coordinate 49,340,795 of OV121133.1, forward strand.
AAGTTCCAAATCAGTCGTTGACCATAATATAACATTATGTATGAAATAACTGACATGTTATTTAATATTTAATATTAAGTATTTACTATGACTTCTAAATTTAATTAATATATTTATATATACCTATAGGTATATTATTAAATGGGTAACAAAGTGGCATCGAACAGATTGATACATTTGACAACACCGCATGGTGTCATTTTGTGTATCAATTATAGACTAAGGCGTATAAAAATTGGAGCCACTTTGACGTGATTTATAGGGTGCCAATTTGTTAAGCATTTATTTAAGTGTATAAAGTGGGTGTCACTTTTACTTCCATTATGCAGGGATACACTGTTAGTATCTTATGTATATAATATATACATTGTATATCGTATTATTGTATTATTGTTAAACTGTTACTCAATCCTAAACATCTGTTTTTGTTAAGTAGGTACTTAAAATCACTTATTATCGCCGAGCATACATTTAACTGCCGAGGCAGTAGATTGTGTTCGAGGGCCTCGAATCGAGACAATAATAAGCGTTCGCCGGGTTTTATATACCTAGGTATTATTTTTTTCAAGCATTTAATTCAATTATTTCTGAAAATTCTGTCACATAATTTTTAGGTTAGGTTCACCTGAAATGATGACATTTTAGCTTTATTTCTGTACGAAGTTTAATAATAATTTGAGTTTTGAACTAGTATTAATATGAATTCTTTCCATATAGACTTATGAGTGTTATAATATGAAAATAATTGTAGTCTTAAAAAAATGTATTATTTCTGTAACATTTCTAGGCGGCTTGTCAATATTCCCAGTGAGCAGTTTATTTATAAAATGGAATTGTGTCCGTTACCGCGTTGCTTTTACGCCGCAGAAAACTTGTTTTTTCTACGACCACATGTAAAAGTTACATTTTGTAATGGCATCGTTGCTTAGAAAATGAATCCTTTCATTGGCAAGGCAAAACACGAATGTAAAGTGACATTACTGTGTGAAAAGTGACAGGTCTGTTTGAAAAGATACTGACAGAATCGTTTGACAGAATGTCAAAATTTGTATTGTATTTGTATATGTACAGTAGGGTGAGCCAAAAAAACTAGCCTATCGGATTTATGGGTTAAAATGAACCTACATACCGAGCAAAAAATTTCCCTGCAAGGCAAAATTTTTTGCTCAATTTTAAAAGGTGTCGGTGAGCATTCTAAGTTTTCCATTGAAATAACACGTAAAAAAATCTTTTTTCGTTAAAAAGACTATAACTTTTGAACCGTTTGAGATAAAAATTTTTACGTCGCGGATTCTTGTAGAGCATAAAATTTCCCAAAGAATCTATACCAGGATTATTTTTTTTAATTCAAAAATTCGTATGTTTGAAAGCTTTTAAAAGTGTAAAAAATCACTAATACTGCAGATTTAGTGATTTTTTACACTTTTCAAAGCTTTCAAACATACGAATTTTTTAATTAAAAAAATAATCCTGGTATAGATTCTTTAGAAAATTTTATGCTCTACAAGAATCCGCGACGTAAAAAAATTTATCTCAAACGGTTCAAAAGTTATAGTCTTTTTAATGAAAAAAGATTTTTTACGTGTTATTTCAATGGAAAACTTAGAATGCTCACCGACACCTTTTAAAATTGAGCAAAAAATTTTTCCTTGCAGGGAAATTTTTTGCTCGGTATGTAGGTTCATTTTAACCCATAAATCCGATAGGTTAGTTTTTTTGGCTCACCCTAATGTATGTATGTGTAAATATCATTAAGATCACAATTAATTGTGTTTGTACAGGGTTCCGTTATGATTAATATAGTTAATAACTTTTTTGAATACTAATATTTTTTTATTTTTATTTTAGAATCTTATAGTCAGAGAGTGGGAGATTTATGATGGAAAAATTTAACATCGAACAAAGAAGCAAAATTGTTCAATTTTATTTTGAACATCAACATTCTATTATTTTAACACAGCGAGCTTATCGTAATTTTTTCAATGTTCGAAACGCGCCAACAGCTCCAACAATTTATCGAATAGTTCAGCGTATTCAACAGCAGGGAACTGTACACGACCTTCCACGTTGTGGAAGACCCCGTTTAGTTCGATCTGAGGAAAATATTGCTCGCGTGCAAGAGAGTATTGAGGAAAACCCAGAAGCCTCCACGAGAAGACGTTGCCAACAATTAATAATATCTAGGCGATCTCTGCAAAGAATTTTAAGGCAGTTTCACTTGTTTCCCTACAAGATTCAGTTGGTACACGAGTTAAAACCAAATGATGCACAAAATCGCATTCAATATGCACGTCGTTTCCAAGAGTTGGCCAGAGAGCAGAATGGGTTTATTCACAACCTTATAATAAGCGATGAAGCTCATTTTCACTTAAACGGTTACGTGAATAAACAAAACTGCAGGATCTGGGGCACAGAAAATCCAAGAGCCATTGTTCAACATCAAATGCATCCGGTTAGGTGTACAGTATGGTGTGGTGTAACCTTGGAAAGGATAATTGGGCCATATTTCTTTGAAAATGGTGAAGGAGATACGGTTAACGTAGACTGTCCCCAATACCGGACCATGATTGAAAACTTTTTAGGGCAAGAAGTGGAAAACCGTCCAGCGATGTGGTTCCAACAGGATGGAGCCACTGCTCACACTGCTAGGCAAACTATGGCTCTCCTAAGAGAAATTTTCGACGATCGAATAATTTCGCGATTTTCCAATTTTAACTGGCCCTCCTAGTGATGTAAAATACCCAGGTATTTACCCGGGTATTTACCCAAATAGGGTATTTACCCAAATAGGGTATTTATAGGGGTATTTCGATTTATATCTTGCATAAAAATAGCTTGAAATCAATAAATAGTTTTATTCAATATAGTGAAGTATACTGTAGTAGTACCTAACTTAGATCTTAGATAATATTATTTAAAACTTAGTTTTTTGAATTTTTCACATAAACTTTGAGGTTATGTAAAAAAATTGTAATTACAAAAGTTGTAGATCTTTTTATTACCTACAACTTTGCATTTAACTCTTTTCCATAGGACTTGTAGTTTTGCCGGAAATCGAGATAAACCATTTTTTACCCTTAAACCCCCCCCTCCCACTTCCCGAAGTCAGATCGCCCGTAATTTATTTTTCCTTTCATTTTTATTATATTCTTCTCCTTTTCCAATGGGTTTCATCCTACTGTTATTTTTTTTGGTTTCAAAAATTATCGACCCTGGTCTATGTGTGCATTTCAACAATTAAGCGGTTTTCCACGATTAAGTGCGTTCAGAGACAATTCTAGTACGTTTATGTTTACATGGTTTAATAGTTTAATATTATTTAAAGTATAAATAATAACGCATTTATCAAAAATACCCATTTTTGGGTAGGTAAATAAAATTTGGGTATTTACCCAGGTATTTACCAAAATTTTATTTACCTACCCACTGGGTATTTACCCTATCTACATCACTAGGCCCTCCCGTTCGCCCGATTTAACGGCCCCTGACTTTTTTCTTTGGGGTTACTTAAAAGGTAAGGTGTATGCAAATAAACCAAGAACCATACAACAGCTTAAAGCCAATATTCAAGATGAAATTCAGGTGTTGGGACCTGATATCCTAACCAAAGTAATGGAAAATGCCCTGGAGAGAGCACGTCAAGTCGAGGCTGAAAATGGTCTCCATTTAAAAGATACCATTTTTAAAACATAATGTAAAATAATTTCCAAACAATGTATTTAACGGTTGAAAAATAAAAATAATAAATTATTATAAGAAAAAAAAGTTATTCACTAAGAAAACCATAACGGGACTTATGCACCACCCTGTATAATAAATTCTAATTTTATGTGCCTTTATTTAAATTGAGAAGGTAAGTTTACTGATTAAGTAACTTATACCTTAAAAATTAATAGAATAAGATGAAAGTAATTTTAACAGCAGTTTAGGTTATTTTGTTTTGTATTTGAAAATATTAAAAAATAAAAGGGTCGTAGAAAAACCATTGTGTTTCACTTGTGAGAAAAGCTTTCTTTAAGCTCCTGTTAATGCACACACGGCCTATCGGCCTCGTGAGCAACTTAAACACTCGCATGAAAAAGTCGCTTTTCAACACTTGTAAAACAAATAACTATTGTGAAAACACTCAATGACTTCATGGCACCATGACGTCGGATTAGGAGCATTTTAATCCCATCCTCGTAGAAACTCTTAGGACGTACACGCTGCCCTTGGAGCACAAAATTCTGCACTGCTTGATCGTCATAGAAACGCTGGCTTCCAAGCGCTTCCAAATGATCCCTCGTATCGTTTGTTGAATGAGGCTTGGCATTGTCGTAAAGAAGAATGACATTTCACGTACGATCTGTTCGACGCTCTTGTAACCAATGTTGAGTATCTGAGTGATATCCGGTGTCAGGAGATTCCGGAGCGTTTCAATGTTGGCTTCAGTCACACTCGTCTTTGGGCGTCGATCGTGGCTGTGGTTTTCGACGTTTTCACGTCCGCCAGAAAATTATCTGTGCCATGCAGACACGGGTTCTTAACATGGAGTTATTCTTGAACTGTGCATGTAATCTCCGTAAAATGTCTGTTGGATTTGCTCTTCCTTGGTCAAAAAATTAATAATTATCTGTTGCTCCACAAAGATCAAGAAAACTCTATTAATAAATAAAACTTGTGTTAATATTTAATAATATTTTAAATACAAAATAAACCTGAATAAATTGAATTCGTTTCTATACCCTCCCTAACTGCCCAGGATACGAAAAACCAACGCTGCAGAGTTAAAATTAACAAAAAAATCAGTCCCATTCATATTTAATACGTAAATAAAAAATATACAGAGGCAATATTATTATTAATATAATTAATAATAAGCTTTATTTATGTTATATACTCACTTTCATTATAAGTGACCATAATTGACCGACTGAATTTCAAATGTGACCGATTTTAAATTTCAAATTACAAGGGAATTTGGCTTGTGTGTTCTATAGTCATAAAAAAGGGTATAGTTTTAAATTTAAAGCCCTTAATTAAGGGTTAATGACAAGTAATTAACGTTATAATCTTGTATTTAAAAATAAATTTTAAATTAACAATCCAATGCTCTCTGCCCCTTATTATTACAAATGTAACATAACACCTTTACCCATTAATTGTAATGCCTGTCATTTTAGTATTAGTATTCTTTTCTACTACTATTGCAATTGCATAATAGATAATGATTTACATTAAACCTAAGGTGACCAATTGTCCAAAAAGGAAAACCAGAACAGCGCAGCTCTTACATACTTTGTTTTACAAAAAGTGGCGTGGCCTATTTTTTGTGAAACCACATGGATTATTTTATTATTATTTACTCTCCATTTAGTCAATTGACCCTTTCTTTAGTGTTGCCACCTTTTCAAAAGTGATATTTCCTTATTTTATAATGAAAATTCCCTTTTTGAGCTTACACCCATTGTGTTTTGTATAATATGTAAATTATGTATATTACGCAATAAAGTTAATTATTATTATTAATATTATTATTTTTGCTACCTAAATTCTCTCCACCTCATAAGCATTGTTTTTAATGTTTGTTATAGTAAAATCAGATACTTTATTTTCTAAAATGAAATGAAATAAACAAAACAATAATCAATAACACACTATGGGAACCTTAAAACTATATATACTTATATTATATTCTTCCTCAAGAATAATTGCCTGCATTATCTCGTATAATTATATGCTATAATTAACACAAATAACAAAAAAGTATGATAACTCATGGTAGAAGTAGTAAACTGTTTTTTATAACCTCTTTATAGGGTGGTTAAAAAAACTTCTACATGGTATCATTAAAAAGCTCTTATTGCAAGCTATTAAATAATGATTTATATTTTTTACAATAATATTGTAAAAATACAGATACATCATTATAAGTGATGGCCACATTCACTCTAAAACTCTATTAATAAATAAAACTTGTGTTATTATTTAATAATATTTTAAATAGGTTTCAAAATAATTTAATTTTTAACTTACTTTAAGGGCGACTTTGGTGATATGTAACAAATAGTATATCAAGTTTTATAAACACCATTTTAGGCACAAGCTTGCGACCAAGTGTTTAATAAAAACGAGTGTCTACAGAAGTTTATAAAACGAGTAGCATACTATACTTTATCTGCGACGAACACAAAAGAGTTTAAAGCCAAGTTTATTTGTTAAACATTTGACATCTGTCATCTGTCAACGGATTTAACCTCACTTTTTTCAAACTTAAAATAAAGCCAACTTTAGCCCGTGACTAAAATGGCCAAGAGCCACTGTTGGTAACATCAGCCCGTGACTAAAACGCCATAAAGTCACAGCTTATCAATGGGGGAGTTGATAAAGAATATTAATATATTCCCCAAAACCAAACACAAATATTTTGAGGTTAGGATTCAAGACAAATTCCATTGTAATTTGCCCGCGAAATTAAAAATCGGTTACATCTGAATCAGATAAATAAATAAATAAATAATAAATAATAAATTTATTTGCCCAACAGAAAAAATTCCAATTACAGGACAAAGAACAAAAAATAAAAACAATAGTAACACCATAATAGCAAAAATATAAAATAACTTATACATAGTAAAATAAGTCTATAAACAAAAATAAACTAATTAACGCTTAAAAAAGTACAAATAATAAACGACAATTCAGAATAATTAATATCACACACGTGAGATATTTTATTAAAGTTGGTACACATAACAAACATTGGCGACCGCAAAAGTACATTTGTACGTGCAAAACATTTAAAGGTTGAAACTGACCTAGAATGAATACGCGTAACATGAAAATTCAACCGCTCAAGCAGATCTGGACAGTCAATCTTATTATGGACAAGTTTGTACAAAAATTTAATTGAAAATATATTCCTCCTAACATCTAGTGCTGAAATATTAAATTCCTGCAATAATAGATTGTGATCATATCCCCTATCTGGATAAGTATTGTGTTTTTTAATATATAACGTTTTCAAAAATCGACGTTGAACTTCTTCAAGTGATTTGCAGTGATTCTGATAATAAGGATACCAAATATTTGAACAATATTCATGTTTAGAACGAACTAAACTGAAATATAGTGACTTTAGTGCAAACATATTTTTTAAAGATTTACATTTTCGATAAATAAAACCAAGAACCCTATTAGCAGAGTTACAAATATTTTGAATATGATTTACAAAGCTTAACTTACTATCAAACAAAATTCCTAGATCTTTGACTAAGCTAGAACGGGACAAACTTTACATTTAGATATGTTTAGGCCTAAGGAGTTTTCCTTACACCACAGCTGAATTAAGTTCAGATCTGACTGAAGAAGCTCGCAGTCTTTAACATCTCGTACAGTGTGATATAACCAAGTTTGTTAATCAAAATAGTATGCACAATTGTGTCAAAGGCCTTCGAGAAATCCGTGCCCACGATTATCAATATTATCAGCAATAAACTGTGAGAAAACAGTTAGGTTTGTTAGTGTAGATCTATTACTCATAAAACCATGTTGTTGGGGAGTAATACATAATGACAGCAAAGGGCAGATGCGGCTATATAAACAGATCTCAAAGACCTTCGCAAAATTGGACAATATTGCTATTGGTCTGTAATTAGCAATGTTCGCAGCTTCACCAGATTTAAGCACAGGTGTCACACAAATTAACTTCCAGACACTTGGAAATTCAGAAGTTCTTAATATAAGATTAAATATCTTTAACATTGGCGTTACAAAGGTATGAGAGCAATCCTTAATTAAAAATGCTGGAATTAAGTCATCACCGGCAGTAAAACCACATTTTAGTTTTCGAAATGCTCCAAGGATATCGTCTTCAGTAAACTCATGTATATGTATACTTTGAATAATATTACAAGTAGTTGAGGAGATGTTATTTTGATCATGAGGCTTTAAGTATACGCTACTGAAATAATTAGAAAATTCATCAACAATTTCCTGTGGCGATTCTAAAAGACTATCGCCAGAAAACATTTTGCCTGGGATACGCGAGCTACTTTTCTTTGAATTTACATATGACCAAAATTTGTTGGGATCAGACTGTAGGGTAGACTCTATCTGATTTAAGTGTGCCTGATAACAATCTTTAGTTAATCTCTTTACCAATGTGCGTTGTTTTTTAAACTGAGTGTGATAATAATATTGATTACCAAACATGCGAAAATGTTTAAAGTAATAATCCTTAAGTTTTAAACTTTGAATTAGTTCATACCAATACCATCTAGGATATTTTTTATTTTTAGAAATATATTTAGGAACGTACCGATCTATGATAGTATAAAGATCTTTGTAAAACATATCACATGCCAAGTTAGCATCATTGCTTTCAAAGTACCAATCATGATTTAAAATAGCATTGTAAAGATCTGGAAAATTACTCCTTTTAAAATTGTAAGCTTTGTTATTCGGAAAACTGCTAAAGTTAGTATATTTATGTGCTAAAAATTCAAAACGTATGCTTAGAGGGGGATGATAGTTGTTCATATCCACCAGAGGTACAGCCTCATAGACACAAACATCCATGAGATCACTCAAAACAAGATCTAGTAAACCGCCATACCTGTTATGAATATCATTAAATTGAGAAATATTTTGAAAATTACAATAATTTTGATAATTAACATATTTACGGTTATTAGGCTGCATATTAGAAATATTAAAATCACCAATTATAATAATTCATCAGATGATCTGATGGTCATTTAATAACGCCCAATTCTACATTGAAATTTACATAATTTTGCATACTACAGTATTTAAGTATAATAATATCTCATATCTTCCGACAGTTGCTGTTTAAAGTTTATACCCTTTAACCTTCTTGTTTCCTTTAAAAAGCGGTTGTATAAACAAGCAAGTTTTGTAAGAGTTTACATTTAGGGCCTAAATGGTTAAAATATTACAAAGGTTGCTTGTTTATACAACAGATTTTTTAAAGGAAACAAGAAGCATAAAGGGTTAATTTTAGGCCTTTATAAAATCGCCGCTACTGAGACTGTAATCCAGTAAAAATTTTAATTCATACTAGTTATTACCACAAAAATATGGGGTTTTCATAATTTTATAATGATGTCTTTGTTAGTTTTATTTTTAAATGAATTTTGGCCATTTTTTTGCTTTTCCAGACCACTCTGCAGTGCCCCATTTTTAGGACACCCTAAATTATATTTTTTATATTACTCACCGAATACTTTTTTTTTCTATTTTTAACATCATCTATACTGTGTGTAGAACTATCAGACTCATTTCTTTTTCGCTTTGCGCTAGGTGGCGTACGTGTGTGTTTTGGTACCGGGGATCCAAGTTCAGGACTACTCATTTTTGAAAGCGCTCTAGTTCTCACTGAAGATCTTGTAGCTGGACTTGGTGAACTGGTATTTGATTGGTGATCATTGGGAATTTCAATAAGAAGCTGTTCTAACAAACTCTTTGATTTAATATGGGATGCAGAACCTACAGCCATGCATGAGTTGCTATCTTCGTCGGAAACGCAAGGACTTTCCGACCCAACGCGGACTTTTTCAGTGTTGGAGTATGTATAAAGAGCTGGAGTTATGCGAACTGGCAGTGGATCCATTTCGGTCTAAAATTAAAATATATTAAACGGTCTCCCGAAACTGACAAAATTACGATAACCCATTTGTTTCCATGGTTGCGTAACACTTTGAAATTTTTTTTCAGTTTTTAAGTTTAACTGGTAAAGACTTGGTAAATGTTTGAAGATTTCAATATAAATATTTATTTGCAAAAAACAAATTTTTAAAAACTAATAAAGTATTAAAGTTAAAACTTCTGGATAAAAAACACCAACTTTTAATCATCAAACAATGCTTTATTTTTTTTAAATTGGAAAAAATTATAGTTCTTATAAACATTCCATAAAATACGAATTAAATAAAAATACTTTAAATAGTTTAATAGTCGCTTTAATATGTTACCGATTCGAAAACGCAACATTGATAAAATAGTAAACACAAAATGTGTGAATTCATGGAAAAAACTGGTGCTGCAGAATGAATTAATCTGATGAACTGTTGTAGTTAATTCATGGAAACTATACAGGCTTTTATATAAAGAAACCTATTTCTTAGCCATATTTTAGACCTGAGCTTGTACAGAGCTTGTTCACTACTTTTGACTACCACAACAAAAGTAAAGATACCCTTTGTTTCCGATGATGCCAACATCGTTGGCGAAAAGTACTTTAAAAACTTTGTGTTTTGTTTTGGAGTTGGGGAATATTTCTAATATTTGTTTAACATATCACCAAAGTTAATAAATAAATCAATTGGGCCACGCTGAGACAAGCATTCTTGGTCTTGGGGGCCTGTGTCCTGAAACGCTCTCTTCTGAGCTAAAGGCGTCAAAAACAGAACACCGATATAGGGAGTAGATTGTTATCATTTTATTGGTAGGTTGACAACCATAATTACAATTATTGTACATAATAATTTTTACAAATTTACATAAATATGATTTAAATTAGTGTTTACATATTTGAAATTAAATTTTAAAAGTAAAGAATCCAAGAAAAGCATTGAAAAAAATGTAAAAAAACACTGTTATGTCAATAAAACCATGAATGTAAAGTGACGTCGAGTTATTCACTATAAAATGTGTTTAATTAATTAATTTAAATTTAATTTTTAAATACATATTAAACAATGTTTACGTTTATTGAACACAATGGGTTGTCTTTTTCTGAAAATAAAATGCTGAAGATAATTATTTATTTTGAGGGCCAAACTCTCACTTACGCAATATCCGAAAAATTTAACAATGAAAAAATTAATACTTTTTTTCATATAAAGTTACGCCAGTGTTTATGCATTTCCATTTCCGTATATTCAAGGGTTCAAAAGTTTAAAAAAATTGAAAACTGTTGTCACCCTGTAACATGGAAACCAAAACCCGTAAAGCATAAAAAACTATTATTTTTACTAAGGAATGCACTGTAAAATTTTCTCACAACATTTCCGGGACACCCTGTATAGTTCTCTAAATATGAGGCATGCCCAGCCAGCAAGGCCGCGCGCGAAATTCAAACGGTGCGCGCAGTTTTTAACGCTCGGTAGGGGGCGACTCCGGACACATTCCCCTAAGACATAAAATGCTTGTTTTAACGTGGCCTATTAACTCATTGATTTTGTACCATTTAATCCCCAACACCTTGTATATGTACTTATGTTCCCAATATTGCTTTAACGCAACAACGCACAAAACAATTGGAATTTGTATATTATGTTTTTTTACTATAATAGTGTCAAAAAATGATGGTGAAATGAGTGTCAACAGCCATTTTGCCACAGGGTAGCCAACAACTTTTTCATGGTTACTTGGGTGCGCTGATTCTAAAAATAAGCATTATTTTGTCCAATTGGCCTTTATTTTCGAGATATTGTAAAAAACCATTTTTTTCAATATGAAAACATTTAAATTATATATACGAATTATTATTATTATTATATGGGGAATTCCAAGTGAATTCGACACGAAAAAAAACCTTGCCATTTCGAATTTCCTTGGCAATTTTTCCATGGGTTCCTTGACTCAAAATAAAAATTCAATATTAATTTTAGCACTTATCAATTGTTTTTGGAGATATGATTTTTTAAATTTTCATGATTATAACGATTTTGCCAATATGTCATCGATCATAACTTTGGTTCCAATTGAGCGATTTCGACGAACGACCAATCATTTTTCTTGTCTTGAAACAAGCTATTTGAAATAAATATTTTTGAGGCTGTGGAATATCGGCACACAGATTTTTTCTTCAAAAACTAAAAATCCATTTTCTACACTGTTTGTACATTTTTTAATTTTTTTTTGTTTTTAATCTTTAAGCAAATACAACTTTTTTTTTATCTATATTAAGTTGTGGCTATCGAAAAATTAATATGTTTTTCGTAATTTTAAATTTTAATTATTTCGATTTTTTCCACTTTCGGACATTTTGTAATATAAAAAATATTTTTTTTATTTAGTACTTGAACTATTAAAGTTGTTAAAAAAATTAAAGACACTACTATGAATATACATTGAATGTACATTATTATTATTATTATTAGTAAAATTTAGAGTTGGCAAATGACCGTTCACATTGTTTTATGACCGGTCACATTGCGAATGTGACCGTCACTTATAAAAACGTAACAACATTACTTTAAACAATAGCTTGTGTTGAGAGCTTTTCATTGATACCAAATACTTATATTTTTTTATTAAATTGGTTAAGTTATTAATAAAAAAATATGATTCTTTAAATTTGTAGCTACTTTTCAAATGCAAATTTTAAAAGCAATCAATTCTTGTGGGTTTTGAATGCATTTAATTCCTATTCATGCCTCAGCAATTAAATTATTTAACTCTTGGAATTTAAACAATTGATTTTCGTATTAAAACCTGTATTCTTATGCATTTTTTACTCATTATTTGAAAATCCCATCAATAGTTTGTACTACAAATTAAAATAATTTGTAAATTTACTATTTACTTTATTTATAAATAATTTTTTTGAGATCACATTTGCTACAGTTAAATAAAACTTAAAAAACATTAAACATTTTAAAATAAAACATTAAAGAATAAAATATGAAAGTTAATTATTTTATGGCAAAATTTGTGTTACAAAAATTGTGTTTGCATCCAGGTTATCATCAAGTTTTTTAATTTCAAATGAATCAGTTATCTGAACATTTTTTACAGATTTTTAAATGTTTATTCATTCTGGTTGCAAGGCTTATATATTCAACATTACAAAACACACATTTGCCCACTTTTTTACCATTTTTTAAAGTTTTATCGAAATAATTCCAAACTATTGCTTACCCATTTTTTTAAATTAACAATAAAGTTTATTAAATAATCCTGATTAACAAATTCAGATCCCGATTCCAAATTCCCGATTAACAAATTCAGACATTATTTATTTACCAACTTTTTAAGGTTAGGATACAAGTTAAATTCTTCACTGTGTCTAGTCTCACGCTAGCGTGAACGCAATTTAATTTTTATTCTCACGCTAAAGTCAAAATAATTTTAATTTTATTCTCACGCATTATTTTATTTAATTTTACTTTTTAGGTGTCGTGTCATTTGATTTGATTATTATTTGATTATGTCATTTGATTTGATTATGCAAATGTAATAAAATTTACTAATAATAAAATCGAGACTCTTTTACTGCAGCCAAACCAACCCAAACTCAACAACACAACCCAACCGACCCCGCCCCATTGCCCCCCCCCCGCCCCATTGAGCAAAAAACCCAACTAAAATGGGCAAATTTATGTTACGATAAAAATAAAACACTTTAACAAAGGAACAACAAATTTATGAAATAAAAAAGTTCGACAACTTCTGGTAGATTTTATGTTACGATAAAACTACGATAAAACTAAAACAATTTAACCAACCCAACCCAACCGAACACTGTTTAACAAAGAAACAACAAATTTATGAAATAAAAAAATAAAAAAAGTTCTTAGAATCGAACCCGGGACCTCTCGCATGCCAAGCGCCCGCCCTACCATCGGAGCCATCTAGCTTGTTGTCAAATATTAAACGCTCTGGGAACAAAAACGGATTATAATTAGTGACGTCACCGCGTGAGAATAAGAATAAAATTGCGTTCACGCTAGCGTGAGACTAGACACAGCGTAAATTCTTTCGCGATTAACCCGCGAAATTTAAAATCGGTCACTTTTAAAAATTGGTCGGTCACTTATGAATGTGACGGTCACATATCGGTCACTTATCGGTCATTTATATAAGTGTCGGCCAACTCTAGTAAAATTATTGATTCATTGATTTTCAATCTTAAAATAATTATTACTAATAATAATTTTTTTTTAAACAATTTTAACAATTAAAAGGGCTAAATATAAAAAGATTAAATAAAAAAAATCATTTTTAATACTACAAAATGACCGAAAGTGGAAAAAATCAAAATTATTAAAATTCCGAAAAAACTGTTAATTTTTCGATAGTCACGATCTAATATAGATAAAAAAAAACTTGTTTTCGCTTAAAGATTAAAATAAAAAAAAATACAAACAGTGTAGAAAATGGATTTTTAGTTTTCGAAGAAAAAAATCATAGTGTGCCGATATGCCACAGCATCAAAAATATTTATTTCAAATAGCTTGTTTCAAAACAAGAAATATGATTGGTCGTTCGTCGAAATCGCTCAATATACATATATACATTAGGGTGGAGCGAAAAAAAGAAAAAAAAAATTTTCCTTAGCCTGGGGGTGGAATTTGTAGCCTATAAAAAAAGAAAATTTTCGAAATAAAAAAAAATTTTTTACTCAACGTCTTGAGGTGGCCCACTGATTTTTTAAATTAAATTTAAGTTAAAATTCTTTTGAATAAAAAAAAATTTTCAAAAGTGTTCCGGAAACTGCAGAGTGTCCTCTTTCTTGCTAATTAACAGTTATGTTTATGAAAAAAATTTTGTGGTCATTATTGTTGTTTTTAAAAAAATTCCAAAATAGTAACATGCTTTTCTGAGGCAATAGAGCGAATTTCGAGTTGAACACGATCAAATTTGTTTATTTTTAGATAAATTTGAAGATTACAAGCCAATAAATTTTTTTTTTTATTCAAAAGAATTTTAACATAAATTTAATTTAAAAAATCAGTGGGCCACCTCAAGACGTTGAGTAAAAAATTTTTTTTTATTTCAAAAATTTTCTTTTTTTATAGGCTACAAATTCCACCCCCAGGCTAAGGAAAAAAAAATTTCGCTCCACCCTAATATACATACGAGGTGTGTTCGTTTTTTGAAACAAATATTTATTTATTCGTCTACATTAATGTTGTCGCCTTCAAAATGGTCCCCATTGGATATTATGCACATGTGCCAGCTCTTCTTCCAATACTCGAAACACTTCTAAAACTCGATCTTTGGGATAGCCTTTAGTTCCTTCAGCGATGCGCTTTTAATGTCATCTTTGCTTGCAAAACGAGGGCCCTTTAAGCTTCTCTTTATTTTTGGAAATAGGAAAAAGTCAGACAGAGGCATGTCTGGCGAATATGGAGGCTGGGGCATCATTAGAGTATTGTTTTTGGAAAAAATTTTGTTGAAAATTTAACAATTTTAGATCAAATTTTGTGGCCATGCGTTTCATACCCAAAACATTTAAAAAAATTTCAAGCGATGAGCCAATCGATATACCAACATCATCAGCGACTTCTTTGATGGTTTATAACCGCTTGACGCGTTTCTCGGAAAAACATCATTAGTCCAAAATTAACATATTTGGGAAAATGAAAAAAACTCTCCGACATTCCCATTTTTGACCAAAATACTTTATTGACCTATTTACTACATGTAAAAAATGTAAGATACTTTGTCCAGAATTCCTCATGTTTGTATTTTCAAACGAATATGAAAAAAACACAAAAAATACATGAACATGTGAGGTTTTTAGAAGAAAAAAACACTACAAACTAAATACTAACTCTGAGTAACAAAATAAATGAAAAAACTAAAAACTGTATTACTGCCACACTCAGTCTTCGCATCCACTGCTGTTATCATCGTTGTCGACCGTGTTATCAGGACTGTCAGGTGCTATGGTCTTCTGGTCTTTTATCAAGTTATCATAAAATTTTCTATTGCTGTGGTAATGTAAAAGAGGTAGAAGCTTTTCTAGAGTGTCCAAAAACGTCACATGTTGTGTACATGTGACTTTCTTAGACGAAACGGAGTGATGTTTTTAGAAGAACAAGCTAAATTTCATATTTAATTATTATGGAACCTATGACATTTTTACAAGAAACACTTATTTGTATACGTATATATGGAGGTTAGGAAACAGTTGGTGCTAATATCTAAATTTCGACGATATTGGACTAATTATGTTTTTCCGAGAAACGCCTCATTTCTTCCACTTTTTCCATGTTTTTATCGGTTGTTAATGTGCTTGGGCGTCCGGGGCGTTCGTCATCTTCAACGTATTTACGGCCATCTTGGAAACTCAATATCACTTATAAACTCTTGTTTTACTCATAGCAAACTCACCATAGGCCTTTCTTAAAATTTCACACACTTTATTTCATTTTTTACCCAAAATTTGATACAAATTCTTTGATCCATTACTTTTAACGAACGAAAATCGCCGAGCTCATAAAAACACGTCTAACCTTAGCGGCTGCCAAAGACAAAGTAAACAATGAAAACATTTAAAACTTTTATCATTCTTCAGAGGTATATATACCAACATAATAAAGACAATTTTATGACAACCGGACTCTCCAAACCCGCGAAATTTAAAAATTCCCATTATTTTCTGAATACACCTCGTATATATATGTCAGCCATTTTGATTCTGTAATTTTGGTTTTTTTTATTACAAATTTGGACCTTGAATTCGTAATCAGCAGGGCCGGTGCTTTCCTGCGCGAACGCTTTCCCACGCACCTCTAAACCTAGATATTTTATCTACTTTCAACTGTTTGAAAAATGGGACTTTCACCATGAAAAATGATGATTTTAAAAATTTAACATTTGCACAATCATCATGATTTATGATGATTGTACAAATTTTCAAACAAGTTACAATAATATCTAGTTATAAAGGTGCGTCGGTGAGCGTACGCACAGAAAAGTCCCAGCCCTAGTAATCAGCGACCACAAAAACTATTTTACATATAATATTGACAAAATCCGATCAGTTTTTCTTTGAAATGTCGGCCAGTTTGGATCCTTTATCTTGTTTTTTGAACATTGTAATACAGATTCGTAATCAGCGACCTTAAAAACCCTCCTTTTTTTTAAGTCGGCCATTTTGGATCCGCTGTTTTGTCTTTTGAACATTGTATTTCAGATTCGTAATCAGCGACCTTATAAACCCGCGTACACATGATTTAGACAAAATCATTTTTTATTTAAAATGTCGGCCATTTTGTTTAAAAAAAAATTACCCTGAGATTTGTAATAAGGGACCTAGAAAAAAATTAAAGAACCCTTTTATACACATTTTTACTCATATAAATTTTATCGATGACCTTGCATAATTTGGATGTAAAGATGGTACTAGTAAGTTTAAAATGAATATTTTATAAATTACTAACTAATACCCTTAAAAATTGTAATGCTGTTTTTAGTTAAAATAGCGCAAAAGGTCACAAGCACTGTATAAATTTCTACTAGAAATGCTATTTCATATTGTTTCTCAAACCATTTTACACGAAAATATAATCTTACCCTTATGGTCGTTTCTTCCTTTTCTTCCATTTGGAGACCAGCAGGAGAAATAGTATTTTTTTTATGAGAGTCTTGTAATGGACAACTTATTTTACAACATATCATTTTATTTTGATCGTTAGTAGCTTGTTGATCATTCTCATTAATATCTTCTGTCATATTATCCTTTACAAAACCTGATTTACCAGATGTATTTTCTTCGCGATTTCCATTTAATCCTTCCATTTTTGCAAGTTCAGCTTCAATGTCCAACATATCTGGTACTTTGATTTTAGCAGTAGATATTAATTGATCCGCGTGGGGACTTTGACTTGCTTGGTTTGGACTTTTTTCACTAAGGGCATCCATACTTTCAATTCCACTGTCTTCACCTTGTCCTGCGTTACCACTTGTAGGTGATCTTTCACCTCCACTTCCATGGCCCCCTGATTTATTTTCAACCCTGGAGGATTTTTTTACGGAAATATTACATTTATCAGATTCTGGGGATTTGTCTTTAAATATAGGAGGCTTTAATGGTGCCTAAAATTAAATTTATATATACATATTTACTTACAAATAATTATAAATATTGACTTAATATTATATAGTCCCCTCTCAGATGGGGATATTTTTTATAAATTACTTAACAAAACTACGTGACTGTATTTAAAAAAAATATATCTTGTAAAATAAAGAACTTACAAGCCAAGGGTTTTTAATTTCTTACCTTATTATTTTCCATTACAATTTCTGTAAGATGTACTTCAGTTCGATGAAGTGGTTTGGAAAAACCCTTTTGACCTTCTAGAAGTCCTTGTTTAAACTTAGCTTCCATATCAATTTCTGCAGTAGTGGGTAAAGCGACATGCTTGTTAATTTTTTCAAATGTATTTTTTAAAGAATAACATTTATTTCTATTTGAATCTTTTATTTTGAAGACTTCCTTACTTTTTAATTTATCTTTTCTGGGTTTCTGAGGTAAACTAGTTATTGTGCCAACATTAGTAGAACCCAACACTTGGAGCTGATCTATATGTGAGTGCTCAATTTGAGAAATACGAGACGCTTCTTCAATATTTATATTATTTTCGATGTAATGTTTATTATTACCCCTTAGAATATCGGACTCAGAATGTTGTCCTTGTTTTTCCTTAAATATGCAGTGAATCATAAATTTTTTTTTTAAGTCGTTGTCTTGCTCAAAACTTGTTATAATATCCTAAAAATTATAATAGAAAAATTAGATGTTTTAAGGCGGATTTATTTGTAATAAAGTAAAAAAGTTTTCAGGCAGTCTAGGATTACTGTCCCAATTTATAAACTCATACTTTGTTACATATTGATCATGTCCACACCATTATTTTTTTATGACGGGTTAAATCTAAATTCTTATCAATTCACCATTTATAAGTTGGCTACAATGAAAATTAACGCGTTGTTTTTTGTCTTAAAGTACGTGAATTGACTTTATATATTTGGTCATATTCTTTTTTAATAAAAAATATCCTTCATATACCTACCTTGTTATCAGAATTCGTCTTCGTTTTTTTGTTCCTTTTTAAGTCAGAATTTTTATTTTGGTCTAAATTGGTAACATCATTCCCGTTTGGGTTTTTTGAACTGCTTAATTGTAACTCTTGTGGGTCCAATTTCATAATTGTTTGAATATCCTGTGTTTTTCTTATTTTGGTTTTCATTATGCCATCTGAGTTTAACCTATTTTTATTTTTTATCACTACAGAGTTCCTGCCTCTGAGAGATATATGTAATGGGGGTACCTTTAGCTCTTCACCTGAGGTGGCCAAAGAAGTAGAAGCCTTTTTCGGTTGTGTGTTAATAAAGCTTACATCTACCTAAAATTGTAAATTGCATTATAGTCCGCAAAATAGACTTTTTTTGAACGGTACAAGCTTTTGCGGACATGTTTTAAACGATATTTTTCATTATACCTCTTTGAAAACAATCCTAAACATAATGAAAAATAAAATGTTATAGGAGTGCAACGTTTGATACTTCTCTCAACAGATGTCACAGTAATTCTAAATTAAATATTTAATATAGTTTTTATATTCCCACGTGTAATAAAATTATATATTTTTTTTCAATGCGTCTACGTGAGGGCCCGGAAAAACTTTTTAACAGAATATAGAAATGTTGAGGTTTAATGAAAATTATTCTGTTTAAAATTAGTAAAATAACTTGTTAATTATTCAAGCAATTGACAATTTAGTTCACTTCTTTCTACTGGAAATAATTATTTAATATATTTAATTTTTTTTTGTAAAAAAATATAAAAATATAACTTTCATTAAATAGCTAAAATGACAAAATATTAAAGGTGTCTTGAAAACAAATTTAAAGACTTTCTCAAAAAAAAATTAAAAATGGGCTGGTGACAGTATTTAGTGGTGAAAAGGAATCTATTAAATACAATTTACGTTTTCTTTAAAAGTTAAATACACAATTCAGTTCATTATTAAGGATAAACAGTTGCACATACTAGGACAACTGTAACGCTTTTTGAATAATTAGTTTTTGAGAAAATGTCTTTGTTTGAAGAAGTTTATTTAAATAACTAAAGAGACGGACATAAAAAAGGATAAGCACTTTAAAAAATACTCATAAATGCTCTAATAACCGCTCGGTGCTCGGTATTTGAATTTTGCGCCAAAACTAAAAAGCAGATTATAACATGAGTATGAGTGAGTAATGCTGAATATGAGTAAAATAACGTATGGCTGGCCCCATCGGCATTGCCTTACACTTATCTCCCATATTTCAGTTCACATAAGTATCCAGCAACTGCACAGAATTACCTGTGTTTTTTGGATATGAATTTTCACCCCGGCTGGTAATTTATTTAAGGTCGTGGATGACAGTTTCAATGCTTAAGGCCCCTCCCGGAATTTAAAAAGCAGATTATAACATAACCAACAAATAAATTGACCTTATATAACACTGGACGCGAAATGTGTGTCAAAATCATCAAGTTTGTTTGACTTGATGTTACCGTACAGTGGCGAAGCAGTATCAAGGGAAATCTAAGAAAATGTGTTAACTGAATAATTGTTATAGATTGATAACATTTTAATTTATACCTACAAAATTGTATGTTTGACTAATTCAATATTTAAATAATATTAAAATAAAAACATGTCGGCGAAATTGCAAGGGACGCCAATGACTAAAATAACTTAACATCCCATTTTCAACTCGAAAAATAAATAAATCCTCGCGCGCTTTTAAAAGCGCTCAAGCATATGCTATCTCTACTAAATAACCTTACATTGATTTCACATCATTTTCGAAACAATTTATACAATAGTGGCTACACATTTTACTCCTGTCGCCGGCACTCAGTTGTGAATCTGTGATGTGATAGTGGATGTAATGGTCAGGTTAGTATTTTTAGATACTTTTCTTCTGAACTTCCTAAATAATTACACAACTATACTAAGTTTGTATTGCATAAAGCCTTATCATCTACCTTTTTGTAGATTTGTTATAAGAAAAACCAAAGCGCCAGTAGTTTATTTATTATAATTATACGTATGCAAGGGTGAATCTGAGAGCAGAAATTCGATGTTGATTAAATTTGGACAGTTTTTGAATTTTCGGGGTAAGTTGACTTAATTTGCGAAAAAGAGTGAACATCGCACAGAGGGCGCAATTCAGAAAATGGTGCCCAAAAGTAACAAAATACAGTTGTCGGACTGTATAACGTACGTATAACAAGATTAAACAAACTTTTCCAATAACGTTTTAAAAATAAAAATAAATAAATTTGATAATAATAATAAAGTTATGATTATTTAAAGTTTGAGTTTTCTGACAGGAACTATCGGAAAATACATCTGTCAACCATGATAACTTCAAGTTCCTGTAGATGAGTTGTATATTTTGTTTTCATAACAACCGTTTTTAGATATTAAATCGTCTTAGAAAATAAACAGCGTTGCACTTAAATACTTAATAATTCGAACACTACTTGTATAAAGCCTGATTTATAGATTGTCTTCCTTCCTTCCTTCCTCCCGTACGATTTGTATGTCTTGTAAAAATTCAATTTATAGATTCCCGTACCGCATTCCGTAAACATGCGCGTTGACAACAAAAATAGTTGACACTTGTTTTGTTTATATTCTGTTTTAACGTATACGTTTATTTTCTGTCATTTTATTACTTTATTTGTGTTTAAATATGAAAGATGAACATTATATTAGTTGCTCAGGCAGCCCTTTACCTTGTAAAAAGGCTCAATTCATCAATACCAGGACAATCCAGGATTTTGTAAAAAAGAGCAACCTTTTTAAAAATCAAGAAAATGATTCTAAACTGTTTTTTTAATATTCTAGGATGACAGTTCTGGGTTTTAATAATTTTGTTGGGCAATTCAAACCACGCTTATAACAACAAAAAATTCAAGTTCAAATATGTCCAGAAGAAAAGATTCCAATTAAATAACAGTAATAAATTAGTATGATAATATAAATTTTAAATTAAT
This sequence comes from Brassicogethes aeneus, assembly GCA_921294245.1. NCBI lineage: Eukaryota > Metazoa > Arthropoda > Insecta > Coleoptera > Nitidulidae > Brassicogethes > Brassicogethes aeneus. The sequence goes on from OV121133.1 coordinate 49,362,534, forward strand.
TACTTTATTGTTGTTTTAGATATTTATCACATGTAGGTACTATAAAAAGTGTTGCTTGGATGTCTTGAGTGTCTTGATTGGTATATGTGATTATGGCTTATTTTTATTCTTTAATAAATTAAGTTTTAATTTTACTGGTATTTTTATTTATATTTATTTTCAACTTTAACTTTAAGAATGTTGGCAATTTGACCATACCTATTTAATTTTATTAATTTTATTGAATCTTCTTTTTGTCATATAAATGTGGGTGCCTTTGAAGTATACTATAGTTCTATTATTAAGGAGTAGTTAAATTTTGTAAGAATAAGTAGGTATTAGTTTAAAAACAACAACAAAAACAACACAGTGTGTGTTGAACACACAACTAATAACAGCTGTTATAAATTATAATTTACAAGTTGTAAACCTTATCAGAGTGTTGGCCAGCTTTTTGGTGATTTCTCCGACTATTCATCGCCGCGCTTGTAAAACCACAAACACCCTTTTTCTCACTACACCAGAAAAAGAGTATTAAGCGCGTTTTTTTATCGTGGTTACCCTTGTACGCCTGTGTTACCCATGTTAAAATATATTAATAAACATCGTGTGCTCACCATTACTATTACTTCAACTCCGTTATTATTGGAGAAAATAAAACAGTAACCATTGATGCGCAGAACAGTAATCAATAATTTTACTTATTTTCAATTAAAAATATTAATTAATGTGCAGAATACTGCTCACTACAGTTCGTAGCGTAGTATACTAGAAATTGTGATGAATGATATTAAATGGTACACTGACATTGACATTGTAATTAAGTTGATTCGTAATCTGCGCATCAATGTGTTTATTTTATCAGTGAAAGTCGATTAATAGTGTAAATAAGATGTTGATGTGACATTGATATTGACATGTGATATTGGAATTTTCATTTGAAAATTTGTATTTAGACTGTGTTAATTTATAAACAAACAACTTTTCAAAATCATATAGGTAATTATAATTTTAAATTGTTTACCCCCCCTATATTCCCCATAACACTATCAATTTACGATGACAAAAAGTGGGGTTGTTGTTTAAAATAAATGTGCATAATGTGGTAGGGGGAAATGGTGGGGGACAATTTAAAATTATAATTACTTTCTCATCGAAATTTATACCATAAGTGAAAACGCATCAATGGTTAGTGTTTATTTTATCAGTGAAAGTCGATTAATAGTGTAAATAAGATGTTGTCCTTCGGAGGGGACTTTAAGCCCGCGGTCCATTCCTACCCCTAACTCGCACAAGCCATTCAGTTGGCTTATGGGACTTCTTAAGAAGTAAGGGTGGAACTAAAAGAGCACTTTTGTATATAAACTTTTTTGTATGTGATATTGAAATTTTCATTTGAAAATTTGTATTTAGACTGTGTTAATTTATAAACAAACAACTTTTCAAAATCATAAAGGTTATTATAATTTTAAATTGTTTACCCCCTCCTCTATATTCCCCATAACACTTTCAATTTTCGATGACAAAAATTATAATTATTTTCTCATCGAAATTTATTCCATAAGTGAAAACGCATCAATGGTTAGTGTTTAGTTTATAAGTGAAAGTCGATTAATAGTGTAAATAAGATGTTGATGTGACATTGATATTGACATGTGATATTGGAATTTTCATTTGAAAATTTGTATTTAGACTGTGTTTATTTATAAACAAACAACTTTTCAAAATCATATAGGTTATTATAATTTTAAATTGTTTACCCCCCCCCCTATATTTCCAAAGGAAAAAGTACGGAGCCCGCCAAGGGGGCCAACTTTTTTTCTGAAACCACCCCTTTTTACCTTTGGAAGAGGCTATTTCTATGATTTTTGGAAAAAGAATGTAAATATGCATAGACACAGTATTGATATTATTTATATGTAGTGGCCCATTAGGGAACATTAAGATGTATTTTTCTTAATAAATTAAAACCGGCTTAGAATTAAAAAAAACCTTAATTCAAATTGGAACATATAAACATTACAACCATTAAGTAAAGTACTTAAAGTGTTTGCCGTTAACGGCAAGGCAGTAGTCTAAATGATTTTCTAATTCTTGTTTTACATTTTGCAGCCAAACGTCTTAAACATTGTGAATTTCGTCAATTATTCTTCCTCCTCCCTGGCTATAGTCCTTCTGGGAACGGACTTCCGAAGGACTATAGCCCGCGGTCCGTTCCTACCCCTAACCCGCTCATGTCATTCAGTTGGCTTCTGGGACTTCTTAGGAAGTAAGGGTGGAACTAAAAGAGCACTTTTGTATATACATTTTTTTTCATGAATTGTACGTTTGATTCTGTGTTCGATGCTAGCCAAGACCCTTTTTTTTTTCAAAGTCAATGTCATGGCTAGCATCGAACAAAGAACCAAACGAACCATCCGTAAAGCCATTGAAATAGAAAAACGTCCAAGAAACCTCAAGAGACGATACACAGAGACTACCAACTGCATGGAAACCAGCTCTTACAAAAACCAAAACACGCAGATTAATGAGATCAATGGAGCCTAACATAAAATAAGGACAATCGCAGTCGCAGTTAATGACGCGGAAAGAAGAGGGTATATAAACAACGATCAGCGGCAACGGAGCACACTCCACGTCTAACTCGCAGCAATAGCAATAAATTGTTAGGTGGTAAAAATTTGGTTTTGTGCTTTGTAAATAGGCCCTTATCGATTCATCAAAAAAAACAGACAGTATTTTGGCAATCAAGGTCAGGCCAAGTCCAAAGAACGTATAGTAAATACAAAATTAAAGACATTAGAAAAACAAAAACAATAACTTAACTGGCTATTTGGAGACTGACTACCCAAAATTTGTCACCCAATATACGAGTACTCGTTCTAGGAAGAGTGAGTCAATAATTTTCGTGTTTATACACTCCGCAAAAAATAAAAGTAGTCACTTTTTCGAATTCAATTTTTTCCATCATATGTAGAGATATTTAAACCAAACTTGGAATTCGAATAAAGTGATCATTTATTAAGGTATTTACAAAATCTCACGTGAATTCCTCTACTTATAATTAATTTATGGCCACGAACGTCGGAGCGTTACTAAAAATGAAATGAAAAAAGTTATTGACAAATTAATGTTTAGAAGGCTTTGACCGATTTTAATGTCAAATAATATTTTGACAGCTTGTTAAGTAATAAAAAAACAATGGTTCAGCAATTAACATCGATTGCAGTTAGTAGAGCCGTTAAATTACTGCAGGAAGGGTATTCACAACGTCATGTTGCTCAGCAGCTTGGGGTTGTACAAGTTACCGTGTGGAAACTCTGGAAGCGGTACAGAGAAACATGAGACGTGGTAAGACGACCAGGTACAGGTCGAAAAAGAAAAACGACCGGAGAAGATGAACGTTTTCTGCGATTGCAAGCTCTTCGAAATCGCACACGTACTGCACGTGACCTCCAAGAAGATCTCTTAAGGGCAAGAGGCTAAGAGATATTAATTTGCGAGCAAGACGTCCTGCTAACCCAGGTAGCACAACGTGACGATTTATGTCCAATTGGACACAAATCGTCACGTTTTCGTCACGTTGTGCTACCTGGGAAAGTACCAAAATTAACCAGAGAGCACCGTCAGAGAAGACTTTGTTTGGGAGAGAACACTTAAACTGGCAACTTCGCCATTGGGCTCCAGTCACGTTTAGTGATGAGTCGAGGTTCGTGTTGTTAGGTAACGACGGGCGTACAAGAGTATGGAGAAGACCTGGAGAACATTTTATGCCAAATACAGTGCAAGAAACCGTTCCTTTTGGAGGTGGATCCGTAATTGTGTGGGGCGGAATAAGCATAAATACTCGCACGGACCTGGTTATTATTGATGGCGGTCTAACAGCCCAAAGGTACATTAATGAGATTCTACAGCCTCAAGTTATCCCACAAGCAAATGATATTGGTAATAATTTTATCTTCATGCAAGATAATGCCAGACCCCACACCGTCCAAATCGTCACTAATTTCCTTAGAGATCAAAATATTCATAAAATGGATTGGCCTGCGTGCAGCCCAGACATGAATCCGATTGAACATGTTTGGGATCAATTAGGGAGACGTCTTAGGAAACGTCCAAATCCTCCAGTTACAACCGGAGAGTTGGCAAGGGCTCTAATTGACGAATGGAACAATATCCCACAAGAAGCTTTTCGTAGACTGATACGCAGCATGCCACGACGCTGCGCAGCTCTTGTGCATGCAAGGGGAGGCAACATATCCCACAAGAAGCTTTTCGTAGACTGATACGCAGCATGCCACGACGCTGCGCAGCTCTTGTGCATGCAAGGGGAGGCAACACTAGATATTAAGTTCAATATTAGCTGAGTTAAGACACCTTTGTTTGTTCTGAATTGATATCAACCAATTTAATTTTAGACGTATTAGTACTAAAAATTTAATTTAATAGTTTAATTATGTATTTCACTTTTGGTTTAAATTTGTCAAGACATTATAGAGAAATTTAAATTAAAAAAAGTGACTACTTTTATTTTTTGAGGAGTGTAGATTTCATGAAAAATGCAAAAATCGTTCATTACACATTCATGGGTTTTCCCATGACCATTGGGTTTTCCATACATGATTGTCATGCATGATTGTCATTTATGATTAACATTTATGTTTGATACTAGCTTGTCAAACAAGAAGTTTAAAAATGCATGATGCAGCGTACAGCGTACATATGTTACGGCTGCAATAAGTCTACGAAACCCACAAGTCTGAGCACAGCTTCACCTGAAGGTTTTTATTTTAATAATATAATATCATTATTGTACCACATACAAATCATTTCTAACTGAGACTGTTCGTGGGGTTAAAGTAGGAGAAGGGAGAACCACAAGGGTGCGTGCATTGCCGGTTAAAAAAATACAATTTTTTCTTCCTATTTGGGAAGTATAATAAATACTTTTTATAAATTGTATGAAAAAAATAGCTATTTACATACCATGGGAGGAAAATAATGCTTTTCCTCCCGCGAATAGTTTGATGCTCGACGCGAAGCGAAGGGCATTAAATATTCAAGGGAGGAAACGCATTTTCCTCCTGAGGTATGTATATAGTTTTTTCTATTACCTTTTAACAGTTTTAAGACATTTTAAGCGTTCCGGTTCCTCTTACTAACCCGGTATGGGGCTATAAAATTGTGACAAAATATTATGTAGGTGTTGCGTCGCCGACGTTATGTTGACAACGCTTTGTTGCTATGGTATTATACAAACAACAGTTTTTATAAGCTGTCAGAATGTTTATCAGAAATTTGAAATTCTTCGTACGTTTTGAAAATGAGTTCTAGCAGAAGACCTGCCGCAAGATCTTGCTTAAGAGGCAAGAATAGTTGCAATTAATTTCCTTCCTTAAAAATCGAAAGAGCGATATGAAAATGAATACCTATAGTTTGTTAAAAGAATGGTAAATCTTTTTCCTACAAAATCAAATAGGGCTAGACAAGGTACAAAAACTCTTGCTAATGTAAAATTGTTAAAAAAAAAAGAGGGAGGAAATTTTTTTCCTCCCGGGGAGGAAAAGTGGCATTTTCCTCCCTCGCTCGGGGGGTGGAAAATTAAGTTTTCTAGTAATGTAGTAGAAAAAAGCATTTAACAATAATAAACACACAAAATGAGGATATTTTAAATTTTATAATGGCCTATTTTTAATAGGGTTTTAAAATTTCCGGAAAAATTGAGCCGGTGGAGGAAAACCGTTTTTTTTTTTTAAAAATGGACACATTGGGAAATTTTTAGAAAAATTGACCTTTGCATTTTTTTTTCATTTTATTCAAAAGGTAATGCAAAAGTCAATTTTTCTAAAAATTTACAAATTTTTACGGATATCCGTACACTGATATCGAGAAAAAAGTGAATTTTCGACGCTGATTATAATCATGTAATATTATGATAAATATAATAATTATTCTTTATTATTTTAATTCAGATTCTTTTTTTTTCGACTGTGTCGCAAAAAGAATATATTCGGTGCTGTATTAACATAACTTTCGTTTTATTTGACACTTATTTATATATATTTATAAAATTATAATTTTGTAATTTTAACTTTAATTCATTATTTTGTAATTGGACTTCTCTTTGCAAAAAAAAACCCAACCGAGAGTATATTTAACGTTTAATTTTATTTTCTTAAATCAATTTAATTCAATTCAATTTAATTTTTTTTCTGTAATAATTTTTGTCCCAAAAAAGGCCAATTTTTCCAAGGCCATTGTTTTTACGAGATTTTTAGTGGATTCTACATAATATGCATATTATGCCACTTTTTGCTTTTTATAAAGCCAAATCACAGAAATTTATGTAAGATTAACCTAGGCGATGTAAGCAAATGATTTAGAAAAATTTGATACATCCTAAATTCTATTTAGTTGACAATTAGTCTCATACGTGGACGTATTAATATGTCTATTAAAATGATACGGCAAATTTATCCTGAAAAAAGGAAACAAGGTCATCTATACAAAATATAGCGAATAAGCGGTATATGTGTGGAAGTCACTATGGTATATTATATTATTATATATGAATAATTAAAAAAAAACATTTTAAGTTGCTGTATGTATCAAAATTTTCTATTAAACATTATAATTTAAATTTAAAGTTTGGGGTAAATTTAATTGTGTATTCTATTATAAAAAATATAGTTCTTAATTTATAATGTATTATTAAAAATTAAACGACCTCGTTCCTTTCTACAAAGACAAAACAAGACCAATTCGATAAGCTTTAGAGCAGGTTCAAAGGTAGTGAATGGGTTCAATGTTAAAACCCTAAAAAGGCTGTGATTTGTTTTGTTTTTAATTTTTGATGGCAAAATAAATCCTAGGTTTTTAAAGCCAACTGTTTTTTATTTTATAACTTAATAATTCATATCTTCATTTTATATCTTAAATAATTGAATTAGATACTTAAAAAATGTTATTGTGTATTAATTACTATTAACTACTGCGTCCTGTTCTTAAACCGATACATCTTGGTATTTCAAATTCTGGTTTAAAATTTGGGGATGGCAACCCTATTCTAGAGTGTCCAGTAGACACAATTGTTAGAAATTGAGGAGGTCCATTCCAAAACTCGGCTTATCCACTTTTTAATAAAAATGAGTGGTGTCCGTACATTTAACATGTATCCCCCTATACCCTGAAAAACTCATAATATTCTAAAACTCACCTTATACCATTTAAAATTCATTTACAAATTGACTGTAGTTACAAAACTTTACTTATCTATTGGTTATATCATGCAGAACTCGGCATATACATATCGCACATGGGCGACAACAGTGTCATAAGTAGGGTTGAGAAAATTTCACTTTTTGCTTGTACTTGAAATTTCACTTGAAATTTTCATGACATTAATGAAGTTTTTTAAAATTTCCTAAATTTCTGAAATTTCATGAAATTTATAAAATTTATTGAAACTTTCAATAAATTTCAATCACTTTAAGTGTAATATATTAATTGTAAAATTCGCATGTAAAGATAGCAACATTGCCACTATGTGACCACAAGGTCATCCTGCCCTTCCAATGGCCTGTTCACTTCCGGCCTCGTAACGAGATGGTTGATTGTATAAAAACCAAGACTGAAAATAAACGTTGACTGTGATATTCCCCAACTATAGTGCTTCATTCAAATTCCACCGATCCACCTCCTTCCAGACATCACAAAGTGGCGACGAGAAATTATTGGAGTAGCGGAATCATTTTTTGGGTGAAACACGTGGTGAGAAAAAGGACCGAGCAAAAAGATGAATATGGCGGCGGCCAAATTTGATCAGTTCAATCATGAATCCGATGACTACGTACTGTATTAGGAAAGGATGATCAATTATTTTACTGCAAATTGTATCGTGGACGGAAAAAAGTGCCCACACTTTTGTCCTTGATTGGAGCAAGCACATACAAATTGGTGAGAAATTTGTGTCATCCACAAAACCCAAATGAGAAGACATTTGATCAATTAAACAGCCTTTTGATCGAACATTTCTCATTAAAAACAATTGTATGGAAAGAGCGAAAGTAGTTTATGGAGATTCAACAGTCCGATGGCGAATCAACGGCAGACTTCCACGCAAAATTGTGCACAGTTGCAAGTGAATGCAATTTCGGAGAAAACCTAGAAATGTTCCTGAAATTAAAATTTGTTACTGGTATCAAGAATGTAAAGACCTTCAATAGACTGTGCGAAGAAAAAGAAGACGAAAAGCTAGAAAAATTCCTCGAGTTAGCCAAAAAGAGAGAAAGAATAGAGGAAGTTGAAGACGCAGAAGTGAATTTCATTTCAAGAAAGAAGAAATATCAAAATTCCCGCCAACATCATCCGGCACCGGCGACGCCGGCGCATAAGTCAGCACGCAAAGGGGGCAGCACCAGAGAACAAACGTCAATGAAAAACAGTGAAGTTTATCGAGGAGGTTATGTCCAACATAAACATTATAATTATAAACCTTTTTGTAATTCTTGTAAAAAGAGGCATAAAGGTGAGTGTTATGTTTATAAAAAGCATTTTAATTATGTAGAACATTCCGACGACGATATTAAAGAAATATTTATGTGTAATTTAGGAAGTTATCAGTCTGTAAAGTCTAGTCAAGTTCAAAATCTAAATGTAAACAATGAAATGTTTTGCATTCTGCCCAGCAATGATGACAAATTTACCTTAAGAGTAGCTATAGATAACGTAGAAATTGGCATGCAAGCAGACACTGGAGCTGCTGTCACCGCAATGGGACTTAACATGTACAATAAATATTTATAATAATAATAGTTATAACCTAATTAAAGATAATTTAGTTTTAAAAGCTTTTAATAATTCACATTTTAAAACTGAAGGCTATTTTAAAGCTTGCACAAAATTTGAAAACAAAAGGGTGCTAATAAAATTTTATGTTATAGGTGAGGCATCTTCTTGCATTTTGGGACGTGATGCATTGAGGCAGTTTGGCATTGGTTTGGAGATGGTAGCAACAGTGACAAAGGCACACATAAATGAGTTGTTGGAAAAATACAAGGATGTTTTTAATGGCGTTGGAAAATATAAGCTGAGTAAAATAAAATTGCACATGGACCCCAATGCAGTACATGTGTTTATGAGACCTAGGAGTGTTCCATTGGCATACAGGCAGAAAATGTTAGATGAACTCAACACATTAGAGAAGCAAGGCATAATTACACCAGTGGAAACCAGCCGTTGGGGAACACCGTTGGTACCAATCCTAAAAGAAGATAACTCTTAAAGGTTATGTGCTGATTACAAAGTTTTGGTAAACAAATATTTAAGCAACATGAATTATGAGTTGCCAACGAGAGAACAACTCTTTGCGAAAATCTCTGGTGGTCAAAAATTTTCAAAACTGGATTTGTCAAAAGCTTATCATCAACTAGAGATGGAAGATGAGAGCAAGGAAATGTTAACATGGTCTACGATAAACGGGTTATACAGAGTCAACAGGTTAGCTTTTGGGGTGAAGACTGCGACATTCATTTTCCAAAAGCATATAGAAGAGCTATTAATCGGTGTTGATTATGCTGTAAACTTTCTCGATGATATAATAGTAACAGGCCCAGATGACAAGACATACATAGAGACATTATCCAAAGTACTGGAACGCTTGCAGAATGCAGGACTTACCGTCAATGAAGATAAATGCAAATTCTTCCTGGATGAAGTGGAATATTTGGGTTTTTGTATTAACAAAGTGGGCATAAAGAAATCCAAAAGAAAAGTGGAGGCTATATTGAATGCCCCTTCACCAGAGAACGAAACGCAAGCCAGAGCAGTATTAGGACTAATTAATTACTATAATTCCTTTATACCAAATGCTGCCACAGTAATGAAGCCAATTTACCAAGCTGCTGCAGAAAGATAAAGTAAAATTTGAGTGGACACAGGAGCATCAGAGAGCTTTCGATAAGGTAAAACAAATAATAGCTTCAGACACAATTTTAGTGCATTATAATTCAAAGTTACCACTGTATCTGACCACAAATTATGGAATATCTGCGGTGTTATCACACAGAATAGATGGAATTGACCGACCAATAGCTATGGCTTCAAGAACACTATCTAAGAGTCAATTATCCTGGCCTATATCACACAAAGAAGGTTACGCAATTTACTATGGTATACAAAAATTTTACCAGTACTTGGCAGGCAAGAAATTCATCATTAGGACTAATGCAAAAACCATTGTGGGACTTTTCAAAGAAGACAAGCGACTTCCAGTCATGTACTCAGGGTGACTGCAACGATGGGCCGCATTTTTGTCAGGATTTAATTATACAATAGAACACGTAAAAGGAGCAAATAATAACACATGTGACCTACTAAGCAGATTACCTTTAAAGAAAACAGCGCCCGAAGATAACGACAATTACATCAACTTTACTGAGATTTTGGATGAATGGCCTATAGATAACATCAGAGTAAGAGCAGAAACAAAAGACTTAGAATTGAAGAAAATCATGGGCTTCATAAAGGAGGACAAATGGCCAGAAAAAGTTACTGAAAATGTAAAACCATACAAAAATCGTAGAGAAGAACTGAACATAGAAAATGACCTATTGCTCTGGGGACACAAAATAATCATTCCAAAATCACTGAGAAAAAAATTGTTAAAGGAACTACACACAAATCACTTTGGAATGGTAAAAACCAAAAGTTTAGCCCGCTCATACATATATTGGCGAGGAATTGATAAAGAAATTGAAGAAACCTGTCGTAGTTGTATTTACTGTTTGGAAAACCAGTCAGCACCACCAAAAAGCACACTCACCCCATGGAAAATAGAGAGACAACCCTGGATCCGTATCCACTTAGACCATTGTTTTCCAACGACAGACACAAAATTTCTGGTGTTAACCTGCTCATTCAGCAAGTGGGTGGAAATTCTTCAAGTAAAGAGCCTCTCATCTGTAGAAACTGAAGAACGATTAAAAGAAGTATTTTCCAGACTGGGACTTCCAAAAGTTGTGGTAAGTGACAATGCCACTAGTTTTACAGCTGAAAAGAAACGCCATATTGCATTTAACATCATGCAGAGGAAGACCAGCTGGAAATGGAAGCGCGGAAAACGCAGTAAAAAGCTTCAAAAGAAACTTTGCAGCCAGACTTTCTGATGATAGAAACCAAGGTAAATCAATAAACACACTAGTCTACGAATATTTACTTGCGTATAGATCAACCAAGCATTGTTCAACAAATGAAACTCCAGCAAAACTAATGATAAGGAGAGAATTAAGGATACGTTTAGATGCTCTAAAAGAAAAAGAAACCTTTTCTGAAGAAAAATCCATCGAAAACTACATAAAAGCTCAAAATAGGCAAATAAAGTACCACAGAGGAAGCCCTAGAGAATTTAAAGAAGGGGAGAGTGTGGTAATAATGGATTAGAGAACATTAAATAAAAGAAAATATGTAAGAGCAACTATTCAAAGAAGAATTGGGCGCTCCATATACATTTGCAACCTTGGAAATGGTATGACCTGGAAAAGGCACATATCACAAATCATGAGAGCTGCAGATCCGAAAGTCAACACAGAACAAAGAAGCAAAGAATCACCGTCAAGAGTGACCAGTAACTATAAAAGTACTACAAGTACATTGCCAAAAACAGCAGAAGCAATGCCAAAAACAGCAGAAGCAATGCCAAACACACCGAAAAGACATGAAGCAGACAATGTTACAAATAATCCTGAAAACCTACCCAATAACGAGTTGATAGGGGCTCAGAAAACAACCATAGTCAAAAACAAAATCCAAGCTACCTCAAAACCAGTGCCAGGCTCCAGTCCTCACAGCAGCACGTCTGGGAGTGCAGTGGATGCCAAGACTAATAAAGTAAGTCATTCCAAATTTGGTAGAAAAATCAATAAGCCTTTTAACATGATAGATTATATTTTAGATTTTGATTAAGTGTTGTGTGCTGATAAAACATTTTATATTTCATTTGTTTCAATCAGATTGTTTAGATTTTAAATGTATATTCACATGAATTTTTTTGTTGTACAATAGATTTGAAGTAAATAAGTAATGGATAAATATAATAAAATATATTTAACAAAATTTTGGGTTAATAATTTCAACACATACTTATTAAGAAGAGATAATGAATTGTGACAACAATACAATTTTTTTTTTGAGGCACCAGTTTTAAATGATAAAATATTGAAGTTGTTAAATAGTGAAATATTGAAATTGTTAAATAGTGAAAATACTCTGTTCAAAATAAAATGGTAATGATAACTGAGCAGAGCATTGGAAAGGGGGTGTAAGATTCGCATGTAAAGATGGCAACATTGCCACTATGTGACCACGAGGTCCAATGGCCTGTTCACTTCTGGCCTTGTAACGAGATGGTTGATTGTATAAAAACCAAGACTGAAAATAAACGTTGACTGTGATATTCACCAACTATAGTGCTTCATTCAAATTCCACCGATCCACCTCCTTCCAGACATCACATTAATATTTAAATAAGCCCACTTGGGGACCATTGCAAATTGCCTCTCTTACCTCCTACCCCTCTGTGGGCTCCTGAGCACCAATAATATAAATAGTAAATACCTATGTTTACCACAAATTTCTTGAGATTTCCTTTTAAAATATTTTTAAAATTACTAAAACTAAGAGAGATATACCACTTTTTGGTAAGTTAATGAGATTGTGCCACTTTCATTGTTTTATATTTATACCTATTTATTATTTTTACATATTTTACTGAAATTTTACGAAAATTGAAGAAACTTCATCAAAATTTTATGAGCCAAAGTCATTTTTTATCCGTTTTCCGATGCAATTATAGCAAAAGTAAAAGTTTAAATTAATCATGACTTTAAAAAAAAAAATTAAAGTCTGATTTAATTTACAAATTAAATTGGTAACTGAATTAAATTATTTAAATTAATTTATGCATATAAGTAACAATAATTACTTATAGAGTATTCAAATCCAAGCCGAACTAAACAAAAACGCCCAGACGCTTGATAAATCGTTCTTATTGGTCGATTCGGAATCTGTTGTAAATTATTATTAAAGGTCCCAGGGGAGGCCGCATGTGAAATTTATGCGAAATTTGCAGTAAATTGCGAAACTTTCAATGAAATTTCTGAAAGTTTCACAGGCAATGTTGAAATTTTCGGATTGAAAATTTCATTTGAAATTTTTAAAAATTTCAGTTTTTCAACTAAATGAAATATTTCAAGTTTGAAACTTTTAACCCTAATCATAAGTGGAAAAATTTGAATTTTGGGGTTTTTAGTGCAATAAGTGTAAAATTACTCATAGTTAATGCTGCAACAATGGCATAAAAATATTTTTTAAATTAATCCCTAGATGGAGACTTGTGTCTGTCTGCAATTTGTAAAAGCCCTATCATAATTTTCATCAACAGTGTCATAAGTATGTTACCTGTACATTGTGAAAGTAATTTTGTTAGCATAGGTTAGTAAAGTTAAAGTTGTCAACAATAAAAGAATGAATAAGTGACGCTCCTCACCTAAAGGCAAAGAGTCGTGTCTCTAGGGTCTCGTTTAACGCGTTCGTACTTCCATATTGCTACCACTTCAATCGGTGTTCAAATTCATAAAATCAATTAATGATTCTACACATGATCTATCAGAACCAAGTGCAAAAAGGGTGCAAATTGCGTGAGGCACCTTTTACTGGATTAAGTCCCAAAGTACTTTACCTGTGAAAAAGACTGTGAGTAAGGTGATTGCATACATCGAATATTTTTTCCTGGATTACCAACACAGAGACAACACGTGCTAATAGTTGGCTGTCGGGGTTAAGGAATAATTTCACAAGACCTGCCTGTCAATGCACCTGAAGTCCAAGTCCGCATTAACCGGATAAGTAAACCTACCAAAACTGGAAGACCTTAATAATACCCAATTACTAAATTTTAATGCGAGATTCGCAACCTTAACTTATAAAGAACTCCACCATGTAAAAATTAAATGGTCGCCAACAGTTTCCATAAAAACAGCAATCATAGCCAAAGAACTCACATAAGCAGTAATTAAACACTCCAAGTTTAAATAAATACTAGGCAAAAGAAACTCATCCTAAATAAATAAACATCTGTAGATTACTAAGAACATTTAAGGGAACCAAATTACGTTATATGAGAAATAATAAACAACCGCACAGTGGAGTGCAGCAACATTATCGTCAGCAATCTCGGAATCCGACTCGGACACATACGAACACTAAGTACTTCAAGACCAGCAAGGATAGGTCCTAGCAGCGTACTAACAAACCAAGCCCCATTCATGAACCCCAATTGAATGAGGTAAATACTAAATCCCTGGTTGAGGGGGACTTAGTTTTGGGTCAGTTCAATGTCCCTCAAAAACCAAAATATTTTCCCTCCTTGTCCGCACTCTACTAGCCGACAAAATTCCGGAAGTGGCCTTAACCATCTACACTGTCAATAGCTGGCCATACACAGGCGTTATTTTGCGCGGTTTATCGTGGAGTGTTGGGATGTAGCGGTTAGTATGCACGAAAGAACAGCATGGCAAAAAAAGCGTCATGTTCCATACACTTGATAAAGTATTCAAATGATTTAGCAAGTGATTGCGCGTAGTATATCAGTTTCAAAGGAAAAATCGTATGTGAGTGGCCAAAAAGTGTCACGTGACGCGGAATGTGGCGTGTGGACACTGCTGAAATGATGTACGCCACAATCCAGAGGAAAGCACGTCTGAAATACCTTCCCGTTCTATCATTGCGTGCGGCGATACTCACTCACGTACATGATTTTCCATATGTTTTTGCAGATAACACGATAAACCGCGCGCAATAACGTCTGTGTATGGCCAGCTATTCAGGACCTCGTAGGCGAGATTTACCAGCCGGAGTGAAAATTCGTATCCACCAAACACAGCAATGCTGTGCAGTGGCGGGATACGTGGGAGAACTGAAAGGGGGTAAAATAACCCTGGGAAATCAGTGTAAAGCGTTGCCGATCGGGCCAGTCATACGTTCGACATATTCGTATTCAACAATAAAAGAATGAAAATTTAAAAAATTGATCAACACATTTTTAGCAATACAGACATATCTGCAAAATTAATACACATATTTTCAGCAATACAGACATATCTCCAAAATTGATTCACACCTTCTTCGGCAACACAGACATATCTACAAATAGCTCTTATCCAAAAAGAGTATTTTCTAAAATATAATTATTAACTGGCTCAGAATCTTAGTGTGGTTCTTCCTTTGCAAAGAAAATACTGTAAGTTAATTTAATTTTACAAATATGTGAGAATTTTATTATTCAAAAATCTTTGACGGTCATTATCTCGGAATTAAGGTTTTACTACTTATGACACTGTTGTCGCCCATGTGCGATATGTAATTTTAAATTATTTTAAATTGGAGCTATACCTTTTTAATCAAAGTATATAAATGTTTTACTTATGCCTATAGATTTCGTTGTATTGTGTTGGCCTGATATGCGTTAGTAGTCATGTGTAAGGTTTTTTACATTTTGCTCAAAAACAACTAATATGGATAAGCCGACTTTTGGAATGCACCTCCTCAATTAATGGTCTTTAAAAGTATACCACATAAAAGAACCACACTGTGTTTTAAATGAAAGGATATGATATATCTCCTTTAAATGCTAAAAACCTCAATTACAATTTAATTCTTATGCTGGTATAACATAATGAGAAAATGTATTGTAATATTTATAAATCACTCTGTATAAGTTACAAGATAATATTTAAATTAAACTTAAGTTTAAATATTTTATTTTTTAAAATAAGAATTAAGACAAGAAATAGTATGGCCAGCTATTCAGGACCTCGTAGGCGAGATTTACCAGCCGGAGTGAAAATTCGTATCCACCAAACACAGCAATGCTGTGCAGTGGCGGGATACGTGGGAGAACTGAAAGGGGGTAAAATAACCCTGGGAAATCAGTGTAAAGCGTTGCCGATCGGGCCAGTCATACGTTCGACATATTCGTATTCAACAATAAAAGAATGAAAATTTAAAAAATTGATCAACACATTTTTAGCAATACAGACATATCTGCAAAATTAATACACATATTTTCAGCAATACAGACATATCTCCAAAATTGATTCACACCTTCTTCGGCAACACAGACATATCTACAAATAGCTCTTATCCAAAAAGAGTATTTTCTAAAATATAATTATTAACTGGCTCAGAATCTTAGTGTGGTTCTTCCTTTGCAAAGAAAATACTGTAAGTTAATTTAATTTTACAAATATGTGAGAATTTTATTATTCAAAAATCTTTGACGGTCATTATCTCGGAATTAAGGTTTTACTACTTATGACACTGTTGTCGCCCATGTGCGATATGTAATTTTAAATTATTTTAAATTGGAGCTATACCTTTTTAATCAAAGTATATAAATGTTTTACTTATGCCTATAGATTTCGTTGTATTGTGTTGGCCTGATATGCGTTAGTAGTCATGTGTAAGGTTTTTTACATTTTGCTCAAAAACAACTAATATGGATAAGCCGACTTTTGGAATGCACCTCCTCAATTAATGGTCTTTAAAAGTATACCACATAAAAGAACCACACTGTGTTTTAAATGAAAGGATATGATATATCTCCTTTAAATGCTAAAAACCTCAATTACAATTTAATTCTTATGCTGGTATAACATAATGAGAAAATGTATTGTAATATTTATAAATCACTCTGTATAAGTTACAAGATAATATTTAAATTAAACTTAAGTTTAAATATTTTATTTTTTAAAATAAGAATTAAGACAAGAAATAGAATACGCTTCTGAAATTGGTCCATATATTAAAAACCTAACAAGTTTACCTTGTAGGCTGGATTAATAGGTTCTGATTTTTCCAATTTAAGACGTAATTTTATTTTCTCAGTAGGCTTAAGTAAATTTGGAGAATCACGTCCAATATCACGTGATTTTAAATTCTTTTTGGATATTTTTATATCAGTTGATTTGGCATCATTGTCACTTTGATCTGTAATTGTTATATCTGTACTTTTGGATGTATTATCTTCATCAGAAAACGCCGCTGGGGATGGAAGCCCAGTAAAAACATCCTTGGTTTCTTCATTATCACTTTCATCACTTAGTTGGGGCTCAAGTTCCCCAGTTAAAGGATTTATAAGAAATTTTTGATTATCATTAACAGTACGTTCCATTCCTGAAAAAAACATTATTTTTTTAATGAATATAATAGGGTGTTCCAAAATGGCGGTTAACTTTTTTTATTTTAGTTTATATAAAAAGATTGAAAACAATTTTGAAACGCCGTTTCAAAAAGAAAGTAATATGTTGTACAGCAAAGATATCTTTGCTGTACAACATATCGTCCTTAAATTTACAAAGTGGCGCATCTGAGAATTTATGTTATGTAAAAAAGCAATTACAACAAGCAAGACCAAGGTTCAATGAAATGTATGAGAATTGCCAGAAATATTGTTGGTTTTCTTGTTTTCCAATTTCATCCAACAAAAGAAGTTCCGCCTCTGTAGAGAAATGATAACCTCTTTTCGATTTAATATTGCTCATAGCGAAAATACGAAAATAAACTCAATAAAACATGAAGAAACATGTCAATTTTCACTTTCCACAGTGTCTAAAGTATAATGAAAATTTAGTGAAAAGTTTGAATGTGTATGATTATGAAACACCTTAACTTTAGCTCTGGACTTGAAATGAAACTTTATCATTAATGTACTTTAAGTAAAGTGTGATTATGAAACTGAGCCCTAATATTATAATAAAAAATGATTTAAAGTTTAAATGTTTTTACACAAACTCCTAGAAAAGACATATGTCAACCATTTTAACTTAATCTATCTGGAGAAGCCTTGTTCATTTTGTTGGGAATCAACAGCTAACAAAAATGACAAAAAAAAATTTGCCGAGTAATTTTTGAGTTTAAAAATTAAATTATATTTTGTTATTTATATCAGTGTTTTTAAACTTTCTTGAATACGCGACCCCTTACAAGTAAAAAAATCTGGCGACACTCCAGGACTGTAATAAAACAATGTCGGTGATTTCATTCGATATATTTAATTTTCTTTCTATAGATACTGATCGAGAAACCCGGGGCGCTTATGCAGGCAGTATATTTTAAACAAGAGCCTCCAAGGGAGAGAAGAAAACATAATAATAATAATAATATTAAATAAATAAAATAAAGGATTCCACAGAAAACTTCGTTTGTGGTTAACTTCTTTACATAATATTATGCATGTCTTTGCCTTGCGTTCAGAGTCAAAGAAATTGCAAAAGACCAATCGTTAGCAGCATTCCTTGCATCCTTGCATGATACAGAGATTAGAAAAAGAAAACATTAAGTTACTTTCCAGAACTAGACTCAGAAGCTGACAATGAGCATATATGGTGACATGAGTCGCTAATAGAGTTGTTAAAACGAAACGAAAAAGCTCTTAAGAATAGGTTAGGGGTAACATGTTCAGTGAACTGTTCTTTTGTAAAAGACCGAAACCGTTACCCCGAGAACCGATTGCTTTTTTAAACGTCGCAAGAAACAGGAATACCACAATAATAAAATCTCTCTCAACTGTTAAATGCAATTGGGTTTGTTCGGGTTCACGAAATAAACGATTCAGGACTGTCCAGAACTGTCAGAGTCATGCGTATAACTCTACTGTTTTATTATTGTATTATGGTTCAAGTTCAACATAATACAAAACTACAACTACAATAGAACAACATTTTTTTAATCTACAATTTAATCAAAAGAACAGGTGAACAGGTTGTTCTTTAGTAAAAATTAAACTGTTCGAACCTGTTTAGGAATTTTATTAGTTCTTTAACATCTCTAGTCACTGAAAGAAATTTTCATAAATTTTGCTGCTAAAGGCATGCTTAAAATGTAAAAATAGAACTTCGCACAGGCTTCTTACTAAAATTCTGCTGTGATAAGCCAAACCCCCGTATCCGCAATATTAAGTATTAAAGGACAAACTATGCATTTTATTGTTTTTAACAATAAAAATGATATTTTGTCCCTTATAACTCAATATTGTACAAACGGCTTGGCTTACCAGGGCAGAATTGTTGTATTGTTAAAATTTATTATAGTCATAATACTTTTTAATTTTTTGGCAAATATGCCTCTTAGGGCCGGTTTATCAACGTCATTTTGTGTATATTGTTATGCTTGTGTTATTATTTTTATTTTATAGGTGTTACACCTACAGTACATATTGGTATGTTTTTAAATAAAAATACGTGTTGATTTTTTTTGAGATATCGGCTGCAGAAACAAATATAGTGAAAATCATGGAGGAAGAAATAGAAACTTTTACGGATATGTAGGAGATTTAATCTTTATATAATATATTATCTTTTATTTTTGGTTACACACATTCATTTAAGAATATCGCATTTTAAAATCTTTCTTTACCATAAAAAATCTATTTAGGATCAATACTTTTCAAATTGTTCTCTTGCTACGTGAACAAATATTTAGAACTTGTACGAACCTATTAGTAAATGTTTCTATTTCTCCCTCCATGATTTTCACTATATTTGTTTCTGCAGCCGATATCTAAAAAAAATCAACACCGTCATTATTTTAAATAATTTAATGTTAGTGCCGTTCTAAAACTGTATATAGTCTTCTCTTGTATTGCACCAACTCAACAATTTGTTTATTGTCGTGACTTATCTCACTTGCAGCTTTCAGTTAAATTTACTTCCAGTTATCTTAATTTAAGTTCTTAGTAAAGGTTGGTTGCATATTGATAAACAGTTAAGCTACTTTTATTTACCAGTTAAGACACTTAACTGGACATTAATAAACCGGCCCTTAGGGTAGTTAGTTATCTGGCAGAAAATGTCCATTTTCATAACAACCGTTTTTAGATGTCTTATAAATCAGCTTAGAAAAATGCTGCGTTACCTACCGGGTTTTCTAAACTTAAATGTAGTCTATTTTTTTAATGTTTTACATTTCTTATTTAATTTAAAATGTCGAAAACCTGTTTTTCGACATACGTCCGGCATACATCCTACATACGTATACAAAGAAAACAGCAAATTGTAATGTCTGTGCTTGTTTCACAAATTAATAAAGCAATATAAAACTGTAAGTACTATATACAGACTGTATAGAATCAAGTAAGTAAGGCTGGAGACAAGGATGACAAATTATATTCTGATCAGAGAAAAAGAAACAAACTTTAATTGGGCGTGGTTTAAACCAAGCCATTCGTAATTACGAACCATAGTTGCCAGGTTGTTTTAAATCAGAAGAGAACGATTATAATTATTTAATAAATAGTTCAATTTTATTTGTTTGAAACTTTAAAAATAACAAAAAAATTAATAATTTGATTTAGTTAATTTTCTTACTTTTAATATTAAAAAATAAGAAAAACAACCCTTTTAGGAAACAATAATAGCATATGGCAACAGCGCGGCATGCAGCCAGATACAAGGGCATGCAGTTTGATCTACTGTGTAACACAGTCTGTGTTTGTTCAGTAGCTCCGACGCTGTCCTAGGGAAATGTGTATAGTTTTTAAGAAATACATTTTCGCCATTAACTGGAATTTAATGGATTTTAAACAATACTTAGTTTTTATTTGCAGAAATGCATTAAAACAAAACAAACGAATTCGATAAAAATAAAACCTATAAATTCTCAAACCCAATCCCTACCACAGTGGGCGGGGTTTGGCACTTGTTTTATTTAAGTGTATCTATTCGTTTTAATACACACTGTATAATAGTTTGTTTTACAAGTGTTGTAAATGGTTTTTCTACGACCCTTTTATTTTAAATTACATTCAAATACAAAACAAAATAACCTAAAAACGTGTTTGACAGCTGTTAAAATTACTTTCATCTTATTCTTTTTTTAAGGTATAAGTTACTTAAAATCAATAAACTTACCTTCTCAATTTAAATAAAGGTACTTAAATTGGAATTTATTATCCAAACATAATTAATTGTGTTCTAAATGATATTTAGACATACATATACAAATACAATACAAATTTTAAAACGAATGTCAAAGGATGCTGTCAATTTCTTTTCAAACAGACCTGTCACTTTTTACACAGAAATGTCACTTCACAATTTGTGTTTTGCCTTGCCAATGAAAATATTCCTTTTCTAAGCAACGATGCCATTTCGAAATGTGACTTTTACATAGTGGTCGTAGAAAAAAATGTTTTAAAAATCTGTAAAAAAATATTTTAAAAATCTGTAGTTAACAATTAAACAAACAATTTAAATCATTTTTCGAAATTCCGCACTTGTTTTTTAATACAAATTATTTAAACAATTTCAATTATTTATGCCTTATAGGCCTACCATCGCAGTGAATATTTTATAAAATGTAATCTGCACTCTTATTTTTGTGTCCCAAAAAGAAAAAAATGACATTCGATAAGCATTTTTTCACGCGCCCCGTATCGCCCGACACCGCGAGCAGAGCGGGAGGCGCGCACAGCAAACGCGACGCACGCGGTTTATACTTTAAATAATTGGAAAATAGAATAGATTTATTGCTTCCAAATTAGTGTTATGTGAGGAATGTAATTCTATTATTTAAGAGGAATTCTATCAGTGTACATATATTATATTCAATGAAAAAAAAAATAATTAATTTATTTTAGTTTTTAATTAATAATTAACTGTTAAAAGTACTTAATAATGCGTAATTCGTATTAGTAATCCAGAGCAAACTTCGACTATCAACCAACACCGGTGAAGGGTCTACTGCTGAATTACGAAAACGTATTTGGTGGGTATGGTACATCAGTCATTGGACCATACCATTCGGGAGACGCGCTTCGAGCCCGGCTCGGTGGCAAGATGGAAGGCATTTCAGTCTTTGCAATATTGGTTGCCTACTAGTACATTGTGATTGCACGCCGCACAGCGAGGCCCCGTCTCTAGACGGTAGATGTCTCCAGAATGACTTGCCGATACATCTCGCCGCTGTCCTGGCCACTTATTTCTTGAACAGTCCGAGCTTGATGCGAGTCTCCTGTCACTGACTGCCTAACACTGATGAGATCCAACAGGTCGAAACAGGCTGTCTGTCAGTGTTGGTGGGTATTGTGCATTGGACCATACCATTCGGGAGAAGCGCTTCGAGCCCGGTGGCGAGATGGAAGGCATTTCAGTCTTTGCAATATTGGTTGCCTACGGCGTAAAGTAGAAGACCCATTGTTTCTGATATACAGGGTGTCCCAGAACTCGCGCCACAGAGAAAAAGGGGGCGTGCCGATAGCAATGGAGATGCCAAATTTAAAAATAAAAAATTTCTAGGTAATAGTATAATCGAATGAGAGCAAAAAAGCGGCAGCCAATACCGAGAGCTCTCGCCTAGGTTAAACGTAAGAGCTTTAAAAATTGCTAGGAGACGATAGAACATTGTTGTATTAAAAACATTTAAAAATCTTTTGGCCAACTGTATTTACTAAGTTGTCAAAAGCTTTCAAAAATGAGGTTATTAATCTATGACTTATACTTCAGAACGCCAATGTTTTAAAATAACGATTAGGAAAGGGCTGGGAAAAAACTCGCGTTGTCTCCCTGGCGTTGCGCCCACACTAAATAAATAAATAATTATCATTTCAGTATAATCATCTAAGGAAAACATTATTTATAATAACTTAATTTATAACCTAATATAATATTAATGACAGGAGTTTGACAGCAGTGTCACAATGAATTGGATTCCAGTGGACCAAATATTTTACATATTTTTTATTATCAACAATACAACCTAAGTATCCTAGCAATTTAAAGAATTCCCTATGGCCATCTATTGGGATTGGCTATCGTTTTTTATTCTTATCTCGCTTATCCTTTGCGTTAGACAATTTTAATTTTCAAATATGTGTTTCACGTTACTTTCGGCACGTTCCGGTTTTCTATGTGGCGCGAGTTCTGGGACACCCTGTATATACAGTGTGACACATTTGTTTGCGACTCACCCATGTAAAATCTTTATTTATTGTGCGATTTTAACCCGATTGGTTTTAAAGTTTCGATCTTGATAAACTGTATTTTTGGAGCAAAAAATACAAGGCCTACTATGTCCGTTTTCAAGAGTAAATTTTTAAGAATTCATATTTTTTAAACAAAATCTAAGCACGGCACTGGATTCACACCCCTCAAAACGACCCTTTACTAAATTTTATTAGAACATTTTAAGTAGTAAAATGCAAAATAATAACTACAAAAATTTATTCTGTCAAGTTAT
This sequence comes from Brassicogethes aeneus, assembly GCA_921294245.1. Classification (NCBI taxonomy): domain Eukaryota; kingdom Metazoa; phylum Arthropoda; class Insecta; order Coleoptera; family Nitidulidae; genus Brassicogethes; species Brassicogethes aeneus. The sequence continues at coordinate 49,385,802 of OV121133.1, forward strand.
CCATTAGAAAAAAACCATTGTAATAAAATTAAACTAATAGTACCAGGGTCGTTTTGAAAATCACTAATATAAATTCTTAAAAATTTACTCTTAAAAACTGACATAATAGGCCTTGTATTTTGTAAAAATATGGCGTTTTTTGCTCAAAAATTACAGTTTATCAAGATCTACACTTTAAAACAAATCCGGTTAAAATCGCACAATAAATAAAGATTTTACAGGGGTGAGTCGCAAACAAATGGGTCACACTGTATATATATATATACAGGGTAAGCACCTTAAACTTTTTTTTCTAAATTATAAAGATTAAAAATAATTTATAATAACCTTTATCCTACCAAAAACTACGCCACTGATCGACTAGGAACTTTAGGCTAATCTGGTTGCCTAATTTAATTTATTATGTTATGGTTGGTAACAACTAGCGTTTCCAGATTCTGTACAAAAAAAGTTTCCAGATTTTGTTTAAATTTAGCTTAATTACAAAAATGACAAAATCAACAAAGCAAATTGTTAATTTGGCGTTTTTATTAATTTTTTATTATGTCATTTTTGTAATAAACGTAAATTCTAAGGCTGGGAATTTTTTAGTTTTAGAAATTCGAATACTCGTTTGAAAATTATTTCGAATATTCGAATATTTGAGTATTCGAATTTAGGGGTTTTCGAATATTCGTGTACACGAATATCGAATGCATATTGGAGTTTTCAAATAATTCGAATATTAAAATATTTACCAGGTCCAGTGAAGTTTAACTAGTTTTAGAGATTTTTGAGCCAATCTAGAGATTTAATAAAAACTTCTTATAATATTTAATATTGTATATGTTCTTTGCTTTTTAAACAGATAATAATAATAATAATTATTATAAAAAGTTATTATTAAATCTCTAGGCTATACTTTTTTCTCCGCAAAAAAAAAAAAACAATTTTTTTCGAGTCTCCTATGAAATAATATTAGTTTATCATGCTTTAAAAGCTCTCTTCAAAAATCAGCTCAATTGATTAAAAAAAAAATTAGTGTGTCGCACAATAATTTTGAAAATTCAAAAAATGGTTAAAAATTTCAAACAATCTTTTGGTCAAAATTCGAAAAAATTTTTGCTTGCCAAGGTAAATTTTTGTAATAGGTTTCTTAAAACTTCAGCTCTGAAGCAAAATCTAATTACACCCTAGATAATATCTAATATTTAGTAGATATAGGCACGTTGCCTATACCTTCGGATTTCGGGCTTATTGAAAGCAGCAGGCTGCCGCAAATTTTGCCCACGAATGAGTAATTAATAATTACTAATTACTTTTCGCAAGTGTCCAAAACGAAGCGACTATATCGATTTTTTTTTAATTTATTTTAAAAATTAATTTTTAACTTAAAAAAACTCATTAATTTTTTTTGTATAAAAATTTACTGTGGGGAAAAAATTATTATTTTTAAATCGAATTTAATTATTTATACTGATTTAAAGTGTTTTAATATTCGAGTATTCAAATATTCGATTTCCACCTCTATTTGAATACTCGAATATTCGAATTATTCGTAATCGATTCCCAGCCTTAGTAAATTCAAACAAAATCTGGCAACTTTTATGACAGAATCTAGTGCATTTCTTTCAAATTTTAGGTTATGTGCTCAAATTGTAAATATCTTAACTAAAGGAAGTGCTTTTGGATTTATTTACACAAATTGAATGTTTAAAGTTTAACCTGTGAACTTGTCCTAATTTCATCTGAGTAAACAGAAAGAAAAAAACAAGTAAAAAAATAATTTTGTGGTTATGGAGTTTTTAAAATAGGTACAAAATTTTCTTATTGCTTAAGCTAATAGCTGGATGAGTAAATAAATACAGAAGGGTATTAGAGCTTTAAGGGCATAAAACTTTTGTATTTATTGAGTTTCTATTTATTTTTTGCAAGAAAAATTGTTAATAACAATTTTTTACAACCGGCAACGCACAGCTACTTTGTTGGTTGGTATCTATTTATTCACAGAATACAAGTGTGTAACCAGTGGCGTATCAAAAAATATAAAAACCTTCTAATGCATATTTTTTCTTTACCTTTGGGATAATAAAATTCATTAATATTAGAACCAATAAAATGCCAGTATTCCATAGTTACGCGTTTTATCAAAGCGACAATATTTTTTATCACCTTGTTTACACGTTACTAAGGATTTGACACTTTTCTTGATTTAAGATTTGTTGACATTTAAATCCTGTGTTTGTTATATCATTAAAATAATGAATTATAAACTCTAAAAGATCGATGGGTTGGTGTAAACGATAATGAAATTAAGGTAAGTTTGAACAAGTCTTTTTAAATTTTAAAGCACATTTTAATTTTAAATGTTAAACTGTCAAAAAATTTTAAATCCTAAAATTCATTAGGTATATTTCCTTACTAAATATAACTCGTGGTATGATTAATAATCGATGATAATTACTCATTGAAACCGAAGCAGCACATTTCACTCGTCCAGCGGACTCAGTAGCTCGGTTTCAATTCGAAACTATCATCGATGATAATCATACCCCTTGTTATATTTTAGGTGAAAATATATTTTTAAATATATTTCCGTTACACCTATGTCAAAAGATATTCAGTATTTTAATATATTACATTAATTACATATACAGGGTGACCCAGTGCTCTGTGATATTTTTTTTGCTATTAAAGATATCGATATGAAATTTTTATAATAATAATAGTAATAATATTTATTTCAAAGTAATGTTATACATTTAATACATATAAATTTACAACAATTAAAAGAAATATATGTCAAATTCAGCACTATTTAAACAAAAAAATTACAATAGAAATAATAAATTACTTATATTATAACATTAAAAGGGCGAAAATAATTTAATGAAGTAAAAACTCATTGAAAGTGTACGGCTCAATTGACAACAAATATTCAAAAACACGTTTTTTAAAAAGACTGAAAGTATTTAATGACTTAATGCTATAAGGTAATTTGTTAAAACATTTTATACATGAATAAAAACAAGACTTTTCATAACTCATTAAACGATGTCTCGGATAAATATAATCTAAAGATCTACTACTTTTAGATTTTAGGTACTCAAATTTGGTTATATTTTTAAACATAAAAATTAGCAATTCATAAATATAAATTCCTGCAACTGTCAGTAGTTCGTTAGATTTGAAAAGTCCTCTACATGTGTCTTTATATTTCTTATTACATAATACTCGCACCATTCTTTTTTGAATGGTAAAAACTCTTTCAACTGTCGTACAACGTCCCCAAAATATTATTCCATATCGCAACAAAGATTGAAAACAAGCAAAATACACTGTTTTTAATGTATTTTTTTCAACATAAGTACTTAATACACGGATAAAGTAAGAGACTTGATTTAATTTTTTACATAGATGTTCAATCTGATAGGACCAATTCAAAAACTCATCAATGTATAATCCCAAAAACTTCGTTTGTGGTAAAAAATTTATTATTTTATTATTTAAATTAATATACTGAGGTGTCTCCATTCGATCTTGGGTCTTTTTAAATAAAATACAGCTGGTTTTTTCTTGATTTACAATTAACTTATTACTTTCAAACCAGTCTTTTACCCTATCTTCTACATCCCCAATCTCTGTTACAATATCTGGGTACGTTTTTCCACTTATCAATATATTTGTATCATCTGCAAAGCTTATCAACCCATGATTTACACTTTTCACAGAATTTGCTAAATCATTTACAAATATCACAAATAATAAGGGTCCTATTGTACTTCCTTGCGGAATTCCAATACTGACGTTTTTTAGCGATGACTGATGTACCACACCATTCTCAGAGATTCTTACTATTTGGCAACGATTCGTTAAGTATGACTGTATCCACTGCAGTGCACAACCCCTTACTCCGTGATGACTTAACTTTTCGAAAAGTATTCCATGCTGTAAGCAATCATATGCTTTGGATAAATCAATAAAAAGTCCTAATGACAGATACTTTCTTTCGTAATCGTCAAAAATACGCTGCAAAAAGCTGTACACTGCAGTATCAACAGATTTACCTTTAATATAGCCATGTTGATTATTATTTATAAGCTTGTTTGAAATAAAAAAATCGTAAAGCCTAGTACACATAGAGGCTTCAAATATCTTAGAGAATGATGAAAGCAAACTAATTGGTCTATAATTATTCATCAGTGTTGGATCACCTTTTTTAAACAATGGGTTAACTATAGCTACTTTCAGTTGACTTGGAAAAATACCAGATTTTAATGAATTATTCAAAATATACAACAAAGGCTCGCACAATTCAAAAACAATATTTAATGATGGTATTGGGTATTTCATCAATACCACTGCTATTTTTATTTTTTAAATTTCTGATAATGTTTATGATTTCAAATTCAGATACAGAACTAACAAACATAGAGCGAACATTTACACCAATATCACAGTTGTAATTTGTATTCTTTATATCATTTAATAAATTTGGAGCCGCTTCCAATAAAAAATTGTTAAAATCATTATTGTAATTTTTTTCGTGAGGTTATATTCTTCCTTATAGTTAATATCAAAGTTACTGAGTACATACAATATATCTAGCCTATTTTTTAAATTTATCACAGTTTGATCATCACCATATTTTACAGAGTTATGTTTACCAATTTTTAGTAGTTTTTTTTGGAAAGCATTCATTAAACAAAGGTAAAAAAAATATTAATAAAACTTGACCACTGTTCATCAATGTTTGTTATATTAATTGAGTAAACAGGTAACCAAGAGCAATCTTTCAGCTTGTTTCTAAAGTTTTCTTTATTGTTTGCAGTAAATTGTCTTCTGTATATTAATTTATTTTGTGTCTGTTTCTTTACTTTAAACGTTATCTTTTGTGCTCTATGATCTGACAATTGGGTGTCAACTACAATTGCCTCATACTCCATGATATTTGTGAATATGTTATCTATACATGATTTTGAAACATTTTATATCCTAGTATATTCATTTATAGAGGGAAAAAGATTAAATGATTCTAACAAAGACAGAAATCCATAACTAGTTACATCATTTCTTTTAATATCTATATTAAAATCTCCAGCAAAGAAAACTTTATCTATATTATATAGTTTACTTAAAATTTCTTCAATTTTTATTAAAAAGGTCGATTCCGAACTTGGGTTATGGTAGACACAAACAACACAAGCACTTTCTCCGTTTATCACAAACTCGACCCCAACGCACTCAACAAAATTAATTCGGGACAACTTTGCAATATCTTCTCTTTCACGCCACTGCACATTTTCTCTACAATATATAGCAACACCGCCGTGTAAACCCTGAGGCCTACAAAAACTTGTTGCCAGCTGGAATCCATCTATTTGGTAAAAGGTATATAGATTTCCAATGTTCACTGATACATAATATATTGCAATCCTGATGCTCATCTAAAACTGCTTGTAATGAATCTATACAATTACCTATAGACTGTATATTTTGGTGCATAATACTAAACTTTAAACCAATATTTTCTCCTGGTTTGTTGTTTTTAGCAACTTCTTTTTTTCTAAAAAAATACTATTTAGTTGGAAATCCCTTAAAACTACTCCTTCAGGCCAATATTCATTATTGTAAACCTTTTCAACTGCTGACAGAGGTAAACCTATACTAAAAGCTGAGTTTTTACCAAGTGAGGTTAATTTTTTTACTTCAATTTGATTACTGTCTTCGACATAACTCATATAATTTAAAATATCCTCCTCTTTTATTTCTGTGCCTGATATTCTTCCTACATAGATCCTCTTTCTTCGTGGGGCCCCACTAAAGTTTGCTTGTTTACTAGTGTTTCCTTTGGAAATAATTGATGTTTGCTTTTGTTTAGTTTTTATGTATTTTTGGACTATAAAATCATCTTTGTTTTCGTTTACATTGAAATCTTCTTGTTCTTGTGTTTTTACCGCCTTTAAATTTATTTCTTTGTTTGTTGTTGGTCGTGTTTCTTAATACCACTTTCATTGTTGCCGCCTTCCGTAATAGCGGCATAATTTACTTTTTTCTCCTCGCTGTTTTTTGGTGCTGGTGTCGGTGCATTTACACTGTTTAATTTTTCTTTATTAAAAGATTCAATAACGGATTTTTGTAATTCAACCGTATATTCAAGTTTATCTAACAAATTTTGTGTTAATATTTTTTCTCGAGTAACACATTTTACTTCCTTTTTTTAAATTTCCACTTGATGGTTCTCCTCTATTACTGGGGACTGCCATTTTTCTTTGCACTCATCACAAAACCAAAATATGTTTCCATTATCAGCAAACATCTTTGGCCACGAGTCTTTAATGGACACACATGCTAAATGAAATTTTAAATAACACACTTTACAATTTATAGACTTAGAATTTACTATAAAATTTACCGTGCAACGTTTACACACGTCCGACGTGGACGCCATCGCTACTCGGGAATATAGAAAATATGATCCGACTAAACCTATTTTCCAAAATTATTTTGAACAAAATTCTACTTTCGGTTTCACCGGAAGTGACATCGACATTGTTATTTCAAATAGAATACCCTATTTTTTGATTTTTAAATTTCATATGTAATTCCTGATAAAATTTCTATAACATTCCCTATACCTAAACTCAATAGTTTTCGAGTTATTAATTTTTTTCGTAAAAATTTCACAGTTGCGCCTTTAACAAAAATAACCTATAACTTCTTTGATAATAGGTCTATTGGTATGCGGTTTGGAATCTTGAAACATTGTTTTAAATATCCCGTGTCAAACTTTGCCATATTTCTAACCAATTACTTGATGAAAATAAGGGTGAATTTGGCAAACTTTAAACGTTAACAACTTTCTTATTTTTAATGAAACGCTATGTATATTTTTGCAGAATTAAATTTGTTATTAAATTACCTTTTGATTGGTATAACCATTCCCTATACCGAAAGTTAATAATAAAAACGATATTTCACAATTTTGTAATATTTTAGGTATCAACACACCCGAGAAATCGACAAGCGAGTTATTTTGACGTATCCATGGATACCAATAACAAAAATTGTTTAAAATCTAAATGTCGTATTACAGCCGGCAATTCTTCTTGCAGCCATTTTTCTTGCCATCAAGTTTGCAAGGCGGTATTGCATGTTGTACAGTCAGCAATGGCAAGACAACTTGCTGTTTATTACCGTGCTACCAACCGAAGAAAAATATACGATTTTGTAAACACTAAGTTTATTTGTTATTTAGTGGAGATATTTAAAAATTAATGAGTGAAATGGATACTAGAACTTTAAACACAATGCCAATCATAAAACAAATAACCTTAAACTGTTTAAGTCAAACAGCGTCTCTCTAGGGAATTTGTAGTAGGGTTGGTAACATAAAAGTTACCAGATTTCACCCCAGAATTGCCGTAAAACGGCAATAAAAGTCCATCCGGACCGATTTTCGGCAATTGCAAGAGATTCGTCGAAATGTATCTACCGCGCATGCCTACGGCAATTTTCATTGCAATTGCCGAAAGAATTGCCGGCTGTAATACGGCCTTTACAGTCAGCAATGGCAAGACAACTTGCTGTTTATTACCGTGCTACCAACCGAAGAAAAATATACGATTTTGTACACCAAGTTTATTTGTTATTTACCCAGGTAGCACACTGACGTCTGCTGACGTTTAAATGACGTTGAAATGACGTCAGCAGACGTCAGTATGCTACCTGGGTAGTAGAGATATTTAAAAATTAATGAGTGAAATGGATACTAGAACTTTGAACACAATGCCAATCATAAAACAAATAACCTTAAACTGTTTAAGTCAAACTGCGTCTCTCTAGGGAATTTGTAGTAGGGTTGGTAACATAAAAGTTACCAGATTTCACCCCAGAATTGCCGTAAAACGGCAATAAAAATCCATCCGGACCGATTTTCGGCAATTGCAAGAGATTCGTCGAAATGTATCTACCGCGCATGCCTACGGCAATTTTCATTGCAATTGCCGAAAGAATTGCCGGCTGTAATACGGCCTTAAAGGCCTTATACGGCCTTTACAGTCAGCAATGTCAAGACAACTTGCTGGAAAACTCGGCTTTAGAGTTTTGTATTGTCTGCTGAAGCAGAAGGTTGTAGCTGGCCTTCCTTGAGACGACAATATAGGACTCACAGCACAAAAATACGCTGGTCAGTGCCAAATAAGCAAAATCTACAATAGATTGATTGATTCACGAATGGTTTCCACGATGGATGGTTAAAATAAATAAAGAAAATCAAGAATACAGCCATTCGCCATGATGCATGGTTGGAATGAACTATAAGATGGAGGATAAAAAGTATAAAACATGTGCAATGGAAATCAAACTGGTATTAAATAATTAATGGTTAAGAAGAACTATATGGATAATTGTAAAATTGTAAGAATGATGTGTGTGTAATTTTGGACAATGTAAAACGTGTTGAGAAGAACTGAAGAAAGAAAATAGAAGTATGATTAAATAAATATATAACATAAATGGAAAATGAACTGGTAAAGAATTTATTAATTGGTTGAATTAGGAAAATTATATGAAAAACGAAGAAAATAATTGAAAAAAGTAACAGTGAAAGAAGACTTAAACTGATATTAAAATAAACAATAAATAGTGAGAATATATATATAAATGATTCAAGGGATGAGTTAAACTCAGACTCTCTTGATTGAGACCCTTGTTCATATTAACTTTTTTAAACATAATGAGCTGGCCAAATAGCTTTTAATTAAGCTAAAGGCCATTACCCCTGAACACAGTGCTCTGTGCTCAGTTTCAGAAGAAGAAGAAGAAGACAACTTGCTGTTTATTACCGTGCTACCAACCGAAGAAAAATATACGATTTTGTAAACACCAAGTTTATTTGTTATTTACCCAGGTAGCACACTGACGTCTGCTGACGTTTAAATGACGTTGAACTGACGTCAGCAGACGTCAGTATGCTACCTGGGTAGTAGAGATATTTAAAAATTAATGAGTGAAATGGATACTAGAACTTTGAACACAATGCCAATCATAAAACAAATAACCTTAAACTGTTTAAGTCAAACTGCGTCTCTCTAGGGAATTTGTAGTAGGGTTGGTAACATAAAAGTTACCAGATTTCACCCCAGAATTGCAGTAAAACGGCAATAAAAGTCCATCCGGACCGATTTTCGGCAATTGCAAGAGATTCGTCGAAATGTATCTAGTGTGCATGCCTACGGCAATTTTCATTGCAATTGCCGAAAGAATTGCCGGCTGTAATACGGCCTTTATTGTTTCACTTTTTCTAGTATTTGTTCAGTTAAAATTGATTTTACACGACAAGAAATGATAAATATGGTTTATTGTATTGGAGAAGCGGATCAAAATGTTCTGCTAGCTAGTAGAATTTATAATAAAAAAATATCCAGACTCAAGATTGCCCCGAGTAATTTCATTTCAAAAATTGAGGGATAGATTTGAATTGACGGGTAATATTTCTTACAAGAAACTAGAATTGATTGGACGGAGAATTGATGAAGAACATGAATTAGAAGTGTGAATCGTATAATTTTAAACCATAAATTTCACCCGTAACATATGGAGTGAAATGAAGTGCTATTGTAATTTGTTTTGATTTACCATAGTTTTTTTGTTGTTGTAGGTATTTAATTTATATTTACTTGAATAACATAATGCAGTTTTTGAATTGACTTGTCTCATATCATTGTATGATCTTTAGACCAATAAATATTATTATTATTATTATTATTATTATGGAACTTTATGATGACGATTTTTGGCATCGAGTAGATTTTTCAAATAGAATGCTTGAAATTGTGCATGCTAATGGCAACTTCTTAAACGGCATTTTATCTTCGGATGAATCTACGTGCAAGAGTATCTGTTAATAGGCACAATTTGCACTATTAACGACTCATAACCTCCATTGGCTGAGAACCATGGATCACCAAAATAGGTGGTCATTGAACGTTTGGGGAGGTACTATTGGAGGTCCTGTTGTCGGTCCATTCTTTTTTGACGGTGTCTTGAATGGCGAGAGATACTTGAAATTTCTTCAAGCCGATCTCCCATTGCTACTCGAAGACGTAGACTTGCATACAAGAGCAAACATGTGGCTTCAGCATGATGGTGCTCCTGTTTATTATAGCCGTATCGTGCGGCAGTTTTTAAATCGGAGTTACGCTAACCGTTGGATAGGAAGAAGAGGAGCTATTGCTTGGCCAGCTCGCTCCCCGGATCTGACACCCATTGATTTTTTCCTTTGGGGGTATGTAAAGAAAAAAGTTTACAGAGAACGACCAATCACAGATGAGGATATGATGCAGCGAATAACCAATGCATTTCATTCTGTTAACGAGGATATGCTAACCCACGTGAAGCAATCTTTTCTACATACCCAGCCAACAAAGTCAAGGTAGTGCTACTAGTAGCAGAGGGTAGCGTGCTACCTGTTCCATACGCTCCCTAATTTAAGAGGTAGCACTACCAGAAGTACTACCGGTAGCACGCTCCCATTTCAATACAACGTGCTCTGCTACCAGGAGTGCTACCGATTTTTATTTTTAAATTTAAAATCGAAGGTTAACTTGAAAAATAAAGTTTTTGACGTTTATTTTCATTTGTGAAGCATTATTTCTACATTTTCAAAAAAATCCACATTTATAAAGTTTTTTATTGTATTGTATTTTATTTATATACAATCACAATAAATATTAAAAAATAAGCTTAAAGTTCATAAACATGAAAATAGGTACCTATATATGACTTTAACGCGGGAACAAATGGAATATTCCATTTGAAAATTCGCGCGCGCAACACCGCATCTCGCTCGGTGATTGTCGCTGATTGGCGATCATCTGCATGTGGCCACTCATAATACAACATGGCGGGCAATGACAAACCATTAGTCTGTTCTGTGCCATTAGTAATGCTGTAATAGTATATTATGTATCAAGTTTTATAAACGCCATTTTAGTTACGAGTTTAATTAAGCACGAGCGAAGCTTGCGAGCGAGTGTTTAATAAAAACGAGTGTCTAGAGAAGTTTATAAACGAGTTGCATACTATACTTTATCTACGACGAACACAAAACAGAATTTAAAGTCAATTTTATTTGTTAAAATTTTGACATCCGTCAACTGTCACCCGAATTTAACCTCACTTTTTCCCAATTTATAATAATAATAATAATAATAATAATAGCTCGTCAATGTAGTGTGTAATTCTTTTTCTGTATTTGTGTTTATAATCTGCATTTGTGATGAAATTGTTTTGTTCTTTGTGACCTGCATAAGTGGAGGATTTCGTTGTTAAACACAAACAACCAGGTACCTAAATAAAATTATAAATTGCTATTCGGTCCATGATTTTCTGTTCTATATGTTCACCAATATTATTGTTGGAAATAATTAGTTTATTGCATACTTATTTATTTATCATAATGGATTATGTACATATTTTAGGGTGGAGTAAACATATATAAGGGGTTTAGGTGTTTAGGTTTTAGGTTTAGGTTATAACCTTTTTTTTATTTTAAAAATGTAATAATACATTTTTGAAGTATATAAATACTCCAAAGGGACAACTTTCTAGATGTTACTAACTAAATTTTATTTACTTTTTAAGATTCAAAAATATCTTGATCAAGAGGGCCCGATGGCTTGTGGAAAATAGGTCCAAAGAAATGTTACCCTTATAACTTTATATTTAAGGTTTGGCTATTGTAATATACAAAAAATATAGCTTATAAGACATACTATAACAGAGAACTTAAATGCTTACAAGACCCAATTTTCAGAGTCGGCAAGCAGCTGTAGCTAGGTATACCTAGGTATATATATAATATAAGAAAATTCTACATATATAATATAAAAAAACTTGCAGTTCTTTGTTTATTTGATTTTTAATTACAATCGAGTAGCCTGTCTTAACATATAAGTTTTAGTGTTGTAAGGTACCCTTAATTTTTGTAGACGTAATAAATTTAAAAAGACTAGGTTGAACCCCACCTTATTGCATATATATTTCATGGATAAAATTATTTAATTTTATGTAGGTATATTTTTTGCAAATTTGTCTTTAATATTAAGATATTTTTCTATCATGATGGAATTTAGTACTTAGTAGATACTACCTACTAACATACAATAAAGCCCTAAACAACTGGCAAATCTATGGTAGATTTGGGTTTAAAAATGTATTTATCTACGCCAGTGAGATAAGAACTTCTTATCCCACTCATTTTGAATGAGTTGCACGCGTTTTTCTCTGCTTTTAACCAATCAAATAAAAAAGTCAAAATGTTAAAATAACCCTAAATTAAAGTCTTAGACAAAAATAATTACCGTTTATTTTTCCATTTAGAGGCGTAGATAAAAATTAGTACAATATACGTGTGATAACGCTTTATTAACGTACTTTCGCATGCGTACGTTAATAAAGCTCTTATCCCACTTATATCGTAAATAACTATTATTAAATTCAATTTATTTAATCTTTTTTACTCCACCCTAATGATTTATGTCCCGTCCACACATGTCAATTATTAAAATTATCTGTACTTTTATAAAATATTTCTTGCGTTTTTTTAAATTTAATGTATAGCCTAATAAAAAAAGAATATATTTGACAATTTTGATGCAAAAATAATATATAATAAATTACCTACAATTTTTTTTATAAAAACAGTTTTGTGATTTGTCCCGTCTGTATGCTTGAAATGGCTCTACAATTAAACTCGTTCATCTTTAACTAAATGCATGATTTTGTTTTAAGGAAAAACGCAAAAAATTCACGACCAGCACCTGCAAGCAGTTGCAGTAAAACGAGGTATTATGTACTTTTCACTTTAACCATCATGACTTGACATGCATAGACATTATGGTCATTCTAGAGATCTGGTCACTTCAACGCCAGTTCCTTTCCCGAAACCAAACAAAACGCGCACCAGCTACAACAACGTAAATCTACTTCTTATACCGTAGCAAAGGAACTGTCTCTTCGGATAAGGGAACCGTCGACGCCTCCTCCGTGAGTATATTTCGTAAATTTTGATTTGTATTTTAATTAGTCATATTTTACAGAACGCACTAAAGTGATGACGAAGATGTTTTGTATTTGCCATCAGACGATGCGGAGGATTCTGACAGTGGATCTGAAGTGTCGAACGCCGAGTTTGCAAAGACTAAAAGGCCCAACTTCACAAATGAAGATGAACCGGAAGTGACCATGCAATTTGAAGTGTCAGAATCGGAGTCTACCAATACTCAAAAGCATAATGTAGATACCAATACTCGAAAGCGTAAGACTTCGAACAAGGATAAACCTGGAGAAGGCATACAACCTCAAAAAAATGTGCCAATTAATACGCTTTTCAAGAAACCAAGTTTCTATTCCCTGTCTAAAATTTACATTTTATATACTTTAAAGGTATAATTAAGTGATTTTAACTTTTCAGGCTTTCACTGAAAAAGTTAAACACTGAAGGAATGATCAATCCAGTGGACAACATTTTTCACGTGCTGCAATACAAGCTTGAGTAAATCTTATTAATTTTTTAAATATAATGCGTTACACACTTTTCCTCTATTCTAGCAATAATGAACCAGTAGTTTTGAACGACATTGCCCGAGGCATTATAGCAAATCATTTAGAACACAGTAAGTTTCTGAGTTATTTTATTTTTATTTTGAAAGGAATCATAAATTAGGTGAACTTTGCATAAAATGTTTGCATTAAAAAGTAGTGAAAATGTTTTTTTACAAACAGTACACACAATGACAGTTTTGTTTTCAGACAAAATAATTGCAAGTGTAAGCAACTTGAACCATCTATTAACTGTTCAGTTTCAAAGTCTGAAGGGAGTCATCATAACTTCGATCCGGCGCAGCATCAGATGCCTTTGACGGATTGCGAAACCACGGAAGAATTTAATGAATTCCTTAAGACAGAGGAAAACAGATCAGATTTCGCGAGTAAAGAATATTTTTGTTAAGGAGGAATTTCATTAAAAGTCAAAACAAAAAGGTTTTTTTAGCTCAAGAAATTGCTGAAAATTTCTTTGAATGTTCTGTTTTACTCTTTGACTATTTACCGCTAGACACAGCATTTATTGAGATAATTATTTAAGTGTCCTCAACATTACAATAGGTAAAGTCCTTAAAATGGAGAGAAAACGAGTTTTGTTTACAAATAGGTAGTCACAATATAATACTGTGGGCTGTCTGTAAACAAACAAAACACTTTATATCTTATTAACTAAACACTTTTCAATAACGAATATTAGCTTTTTAAGAAATGGTACCCTCTTTTGACTCCAGTTATTTTTGATATTCCTCCTCAAATTTGCACTACTTTAACATTTGTTTTGTGCTACAGAAAGCCTACTTAAAGCAAATGATAAAAAAAGTGAAAAAATGTTCTGCTTCTACAGCTGGGGAGGAAAAATTAAAGGGAAGAAGAAATTTTCGACGTTAACGATTCTCACAACTGTATATAGTACGAAATAAAAGTTTTTAAATATTGATAATATAAGTTTTGAAATAAATATAAAAAATTCAATTCTGGAAAAAAAACAAGAACGAAAATCTTATTTTAGTGTGCGTATTTTAAATAAGCAAACCGTTCTAATGTGAAAAATGAATTTTCCATTTTTATTGTTTTAATAAGTGCAGTGATTTTTTTTTTAATTCAAATTTCCCATTAGAAATTTTGTTTTAAGTGTTTCACTGTTCTACACTTCTGAATTTTTGTTAAATGACTATCATTTTTAAATCTATTATTAAATATTAATATTTAAAGTTTTATATTCAAAAGGTGTAAATCATTTTTCATTATTTATTAATAATAGTTATAATTGTAATAATTTTTATTATATTTCGAAACTGCTAATCTTTAACTTTTAATTCTGACAATGTATTTTCAAATCTTTAAAAATTCGCAACACTGCTTACATTTAGTGTTTAATATTTACAGATGCTTTTGAGGAAGTTGTGGGGACAACTATTGCCGATTTCACCAAATTGTCCAAGCAATGGTTTAAAAGTACAAACCAAACAAGAAAAAGATACCACAATATTTATACACCACCAATTGGTGACTTAAGTAAACACAATGCACAAGATATGGTCTCGCCTTTGCATGAGGCACCCACAATGCCAACAAATAATGATATAGTACATAGTACATACGTGCGGAAATTTTGAATAATTAAAATGTAGGTATGATTTTTAATAAATAAATCTTTCCATGTAACAAATATAGTTTGTAACTTTTCATTATTATGCCCACAATTTGTATAACGATGGGATATGCAACCAGCAGCGTGCTACCTATAAGCGCACCTAGTAGCGCGCTACTTGGTAGCACAGGAGTAGCATGACTAGTAGCATGTTAGTGCTCCCAGGGTCGCTACCCTTTTTCGTTGGGAGCGCAAGTGGTAGCATTTGATCACTTTCGGTGAAACCGGAAGTGGAATTTTGTTCAAAATAATTTTGGAAAATAGGTTTAGTCGGATCATATTTTCCATAAAAATTTCATATCAATATCTTTAGTAGCAAAAAATATGGACCGATCACAAAGCACTGGGTCACCTTGTATGTATTATATGTATAAAACAGGCTAATTAATTGTTTTTTATAAATAAATCGCCGTTTTTATGTTTAAGATTTTTGAAGAAAATAATAACTAGTTTTTTTTTGTTTATTTTTGTTGTTTTAGTAAGTGTATTCTAAAACTTTGATTCTAGAAGTTTCACTTTGACTCGCCACAGTCAAAGTTGGAAAGCCTCCACTGCACTTGGCCGCTCCACGAGCAATATAAATCTCGTTATATTTAAGTAAAACAAAATTAAAATCATTTCAATATTTGCCACAGAAAAAAAATGCTAGCCCACTACAGGACACTAAGAAATTAACACGATCTCAGACTTTTAAAGGGTGCCAATTAAAAGTAAAGCAACCAAAAACTAAAACAGCAACGGTTTTTCATATTTGATACCTAAAAGATCATCCTCAAATTGTTTCATCCAAATAAAAAATCACGCAGCGCACCCCATTTGGTGTTTTTATTTGGAATGACTCAATTGTACGATTTATGTATCGTTTAACAAATAAAACTGTGCCTTAAAGATACAATTTTGTATGTCATTCGGATGAGAAGTGTCTTTTTGTGCTTCGCTCAATTGTAGGTCTCGGTCTCGGACTTAAAACTTTGAGCTAAGCACAAAAAGACTTACTTCTGAGATAGTGTTCTTTCCCTTATTTTTACGTGTTTTTTCCTTAAGTAAAGTAAGTTTCCGATAAATAAGATACTTTTTATAATGAAATTAATGTGGCCTTTGCTTTCAGCATTTGAACAAACAATAATTATCAGTTTAAACTGACATTTTTCATCATAATATATATATATACTACACAAACATTTATTTGCCAGACTTTATGTGTATTATAACCACAACTTGTAATTGCAGCGTGTAGCAAATGCCTTTGGCATTGGGAACAGGTCCAGGCACCACGAGCTGAGACTCCACAGGCCTAACCTGGGTATAAAAATAAAATGTACATAAATCAATATAAATTTTTTAAATTATTTTTATGTTATGTTATTATTATTGTTTTTATTTTCAAAGAATAAACAATTTCATTTTATATATAAATGTATTTCCATCTAAATCGTTTCTGTCCCCACATTATTATGGTTTACAGTGAACGGTACAGTTGCATAAAGCTGCGTCAGGAGCATCTGTCCCTTCACAATTATTGTACAATATTAATATAGATAAATAAAAAAACCAGAGGCATTAATTTAAAATTAATGCGTAGCTTAGACAAAATTATTTGTCCAAGATGCGAAGTTTAAAGCCTGAATTATAAATTGCCTTCCTTCCTTCCTTCCTCCCGTAGAAGATGAACAATACGAAATCAAATAAACATTTTTGACGTAATTGTCACCATTAACATTTCCCGTGTAAGAATGTTTAATACTTTGTGATATTTTGCAATTATAGTAATAAAAAAAATAAAAGGATAAAATATTTTCTTAACAAAATCATATTTTGAAGTATTGAAATATCCAAAAACTAATGCTGCTTAAATGTCACGTAGTCCACTCTGTATGTTTATCCTAATACTGATGATTTAGCATGTAAGCACTCCGACCTATATTTTATGAAACCAATTTACTTAACCATTGAACATAGTCGGTGTAAGAACTTTAAATAAAAGTATTGATAATACTTAAAGTGTTTTAATTAAATAATCGTCCAATTACCCTAATAGGTTATGGGCTCAGAATACGTTTATTAATTATTAGTGTGGTGAAATAGTGACGTTAAAAATAAAAACTAAACTAAAACAAAACTAAATAAAATTTGTGAAAAGTGACACTAAAGTGACAATGGCGAGTGATAAAAAAATTAAACGAAATATTAAACCCTTCAATGGAGAACATTACAGCATCTGGAAATTTCGTTTGAGGGCATTAATTAGTGAAGAAGACGCTCTACTAGTTCTTGATCAAGATCCTCCAGAAACCATTACCAATGAGTGGCAAAAACTCGATAGAACTGCAAAAGGTTGCATAATTGAACATCTTAGCGACTCAATGATTGGAATTGTCACTGAAGAATTAACAGCCCGAGATATTATGCAAAAACTAGATAGTATCTATGAAAGAAAAAGCTTAGCAACACAATTATCAGTGCAGAAAAAGTTACTAAGTTTTAAATTAAAGGCTGAGACATCGCTAATAAAACATTTCATTGAATTTGATGAAATGATGATAGAATTAACAGCTGCAGGAGCTAACCTTAATGAAATGGGTAAAGTTGCACATTTACTATTAACATTACCATCTTCGTACGACGGGGTCGTAACAGCAATTCAAACACTTTCCGATGACAACCTAAGCCTAGCTTTTGTTAAAACCAGACTACTTGATCACGAAATAAAAATCAAAAATGAAAGCAATGATACTAGCACAAAAGTTTTAAATGCCTACACTAAAAACACCAACAAAGGAAATAATTCCCAAAAAAATAGGACGAGCCAAGAACGAAAACCACACCGAGGATATAATCAAGAAACAAAACAATTTCGTTTTAAAACACACAACAAAAAATCTAACAAATCTTACACCGTAAAATGTGATCATTGTGGCAGGAAAAATCACACAAAAAGAGATTGTTTTTATTATAAAAAAATCGGTAATAAAAATTATAATACAAGCCGAAATGAAAAAAATTTACAAATGATACAAACCGATGATTCACAAAATTTTGCCTTTATGATGAAATCCACCCCTTTGCAAAATAAATCAGGCTCACCTGATGATATAATTTTTATATTGGACTCCGGTGCAACAGACCACATAATAAATCAATCCACTGTTTTCACAACCTATGAAGAGCTAGAAAATCCAATCAAAATTACTGAAGCCAAAGAAGGTGAATCTATATTTGCTACATTAAAAGGGACAATCAACATCACCACCAACCAGGGATTCAACGGCACAATTAAAGATGTCCTCTATGCTCCCGAAGTTCCATACAACTTACTTTCAGTATGTCGAATCCAGGAAGCTGGAATGACAGTTGTATTTGACAAAAATGGTGAGGTATCAATATTCCAAGGTAGTAACACCATCATAAAAGGTAAAATTTTATATAAATTAAATAAATTAATTAGTTAGTCCGGTCAATCTAGACATTCGAAGGTACATAAATTTACAACAAGCTGAAAATCAGTAAAATTGTTCAGAATATAATTATTAATAAAATTTTAAAGTTCCCCATCATTCCCCTGTATGAAAAATTTTTTATTCAAGGTCAAAGATCAAAAAAATGATTTTTCGCGATTTTCAGCAAAACGGTAAGTTTTATCATAAAAATACACCAAATAAAAATTGTAGATCATAAAATAATCTATAAAAAATGTATCAATACTTTTTTTCTACGAGCCACCGTTTCTGAGATATAACGATTCGAAAAGTTGTAGAAGTTATAATCGCCATAATATGCACACGTTTCCACGCCACCTATGAGGTAGTTTACTAAGCGCGTTTTTAAACGTGGTTTCCCCAGTAGGCCTATTTCACGGGTCACTTGTGATTCTGTTTAATTTGAAACTATTGCAAAATAACGGAAATTAGCAATGATTGAAAAAGATAATAGCGATGTAAATTTAAAAAAAGTACTGAAGTTTATTCGTCTGATTCGTAACATTTAAATTCTTTTTCTTGTTCTTCTTGATCTTCTTCTTGTTCTTGTTCTTTTTCTTGTTGTTCTTCTTCTTCATCTTCATCCTGGGTTCAAGTAAATTGCGTCAATAGCGATGTATCGCATCTCACCTCGTTGGAATTAAATGAATCCTCCACTGTTGGTGATTCAACATTAGAGCACGACCGGCCTTGACAATTCGTACATGCCAGAGAATAAAACAGTCCGACTTTTTTGCAACCACATTTAGCACTGCATCCCTTTTTGCAGTTTTTCCGGCGCAGGTTGTAGTAAAGTTTGAACTGGTTCTAATGTGTTTTTGACCAACTTCCAACCCTAGTCTGTAGGGTCCAGCTGATAACCAAGCCACACTTGAACATGGTAATATACCTGAAAAAGATGTTGATGAGCAGCAACTGAGGTTGGAGGAAGACAAGCTAATTGAACTTGTTTTTTACTTTTAGAATTTTTAACGAAACATGCATATCGATACTTATCAAAGCAGGTAGTTTTTTTAGGAGCTCCGTATATAGAAAGAAGAAATCGAATGCCGATAACTTCTTGTCCCGAAGACCCTTTTCCTCGAGTTTGGACGAAAAATCTCCGCTCGTTCGAAAGTTAAGCGAAGACAACGGAACGTGCCAAATTTGACGGAAAAATCGAAAAAAAGTGGACTTGGACCTTTTCGACACCGGAAAAATTTGGTCCGCGGATAGGTCTCGTGGGCAGAAAAAAAGGATGCAAATTTCAACCTTCAACGGCCTCCGAGCTACGGCGCTTAGAAAAAAAGGATATACAGACAACGGAAAAAATAAATATTGCAAACGGGCCGGATACGCCGGCAACTTTTCGAACAGCGTCGAACAGCGTTCTTTTTTTATTTTTTTCGAAAAATTTTCATACGCTTTTTAGGTCGAGAGAAATTTTCGAAATTGGCCGAACGAAATACACGAATCGACGGGAAAAAGACCAAAGTTTGACATACTAAAAGATGAGCTTCATCGAATAAAAACTAATCGGCCAGAAGCCCGTTTAATTTTTGTTGGGTATTTAAAAAAGTTAACCAATTAAAATCCTCGAAATCAAATCGATAAGGTGGCAAATGACAGGTGGCATATGACAGATGACAGGTGACATGTGACAGATGACAGGTGACAGATCTCAGCTGACAGATGACAGATGACAGGTGACAGATTTTAAGTGTAAGTTAAAATGACCTATACACAGAGAAAAGTAATCTCTTGATTTAAGAAAATGCATTTATTTGAAACAGTTTTTCTTGTATGAAGTAAAATTGTCTTATTCGTAGTAACTTCTTGTTTACAATAAGAAAATACTATTATTTGGTTGTAAATCATGAGTTTCTTGAAAACAACTTATTATTGTGATTAATTGTAAAGAAATATTTATTTAGAGCAATTAATTAAATTGTTTGGATATAGGTTGTATGAATTTAGTTTTATCAAATGTTAATACAAGCATATAATATCTTATTTTAACAAAATAATAGAATTGATACAATGTATGTTATATAATTAACGTAAACAAGTGATTTGTTTGTTTCAAAAATACATTTACTTGAAACAAATACATATTTATTTGCTTTTATGCCCACGTGACTCGCGGAGCCAATTAGAGCATTTGACTCCAAAGACAAAGACGCTTGTCCGGCAGCCGGCAGCCGGCAGCATTTGCGTGAAGACTCTTAACTTAAGAGAAGGAGGTGTTTAATCAACGGTTATAGTTTTGTGTTTCAGTGCTTATGTTTAATAGTATGGAAGAATTCTTTAAAGAAAATAATTTAACCCATTTGCTTTTTAGTTTTGTTGGTAAGTAAAAGTGATTTAGTTAATTAAAATTTTGTGTACCTACACTGTTTAAAATATCTACGGTGTGAAGAGTAATCCTAAAATGGTGTCAAAATCCAACACCAAGTGGTGTTAATATAACACCATGAATTAGGGTTGAAAATGAACACCAAAACGGTGTTTATCTAAAAATATTTGAGAAGTGCACCTACCCAGAAAAAAAGGAATAGTTCATTAAACCCAGTTGACCCATAAATATTTATATTTTTGTGGATCACGTGATGTTCTTAAATCTCGCCTCTGTTGACTTACATGAAGAATATATAAACTTAGGTAATCCTTTGCTTTGGTGTGACACTACAAGTTGTTCGATACTAAAGAGACCTTAAATAGGTGGAAACAGCTGTCAATACTTGAAGTAGTTAGTGGAACGCACTAAAAACATTATCTCTAGCGAGTTGAAGGTTTCATTTTCTGGAATAATACCACTGGTAATATACTAGTAATGCGTCAAGGAACTTCCTGTTTCCTGTGTACACTTGTTTTGTTCAAATAAAAAATATTGGAATAAACGTTTTTTAATTTAATTTTCCCGACCAAATATCAAGTAATTAACAACATTAAAATAAATAAATCATAGTATTAAAACAAGCAAACATTTGTTTGGTTCAATCACTATATATTTCGTGAAATTATAATATTAAAAGGTACTAATTATTTGTCTGAAATAAATTGTTTTCTTCATGTAAGTAAATATTTTGTTTCTTTAAGAAAGCTTTACATTTAATTTAAAAAAATGAATTACTCACTTCAAGTAAATGTTTTGTTTCTTTAAGTAAGATTCTACTAAACCTGAGATAAAAAGTCAACTAAATATTTACTTGTATTAAACAAACCATCAGTTTAAAAAGTCAAATAAACCCAAGTTTTCCACCAAATAAATATCTTCTTGTATCATATCGAAATAAATAATTTATTTGAGTCAAGACAGATATAGTAAAATCAAGAGATTACTTTTCTCTGTGTAGAAAAATATTTTATATTACAACTCTAGAGATACGTGGCGTGCATATTATGACGATTACAACTTTTACAACTTTTCGAATCGTTATATCTCAGAAACGGTGGTAGGAAAAAAGTATTAATACATTTTTTATAGATAATTTTATGATCTACAATTTTGTTTGGGGTATTTTTATGATTAAACTTACCGTTTTGATAAAAATCGCGAAAAACTAATTTTTTTGACCTTTGACCTTGAATAAAAAATTTTCCATACAGGGGAATGATGGGGAACTTTAAAATTTTATTTATAATTATATTCTGAACAATTTTACTGATTTTCAGCTTGTTGTAAATTTATGTACCTTCACTGTTATTTTTTGGTCTAATTTGACCGGACTAAGTATTACCTTTAAATTAAATAAAAGCATGATTAATCACGCAAATTTAAGTACTACTAATAATTATAAAATTTGGCATGAACGTCTAGGTCATATTAGTAAAACTAAATTCCTAGAAATAAAAACTAAAGAAATTGTACATGACAGTAGTCAACTGCATGCAATTAATCCAAATGAAAATATTTGTGAAGCTTGTATTTATGGTAAACAAACACGTCTTCCTTTTTCTAAAGCCAAAGATAAAACACACATTAAAAGACCCTTATTTATTGTGCATTCGGATGTATGCGGTCCAATAACTCCATCAACACTTGATAACAAAAATTATTTTGTCACTTTCATTGATGAGTATACACATTATACAGTGACTTATTTATTAATGCACAAATCAGATGTGTTTAACGTTTTTAAAGATTTTGTTGCAAAAAGTGAATCACACTTTAATTTAAAAATCGCAAATTTATATTGTGATAATGGTCGCGAATATCTTTCAAAAGAGCAAAAGGAATTTTGTGTTCAAAGAGGTATTACATATCATTTAACTGTGCCTTATACTCCGCAACAAAATTCAGTAGCGGAGCGTATGAATAGATCGCTAACAGAAAAAGCCCGTGCCATGATCCATGGTGCTGGCTTAGATAAAAGTGTTTGGGGTAGAGGTGGGTTGCTATCGCGTAAGCTGCTATTTTTTAACAGTTATTTTGCTGAAGCAGCTATCACTGTTACCCGGTTTTAAAAAAAGCTGCTACCAACAACATAACCTAACTCCGCCGTTTGTGATCGCATTTAACGTATTGTCTGCGCACAGTGATCGATATCGCTGTTTCGAATTCCGCTATATCAAAAAGCTGCTGACTCGGCCTTGGACAGCGCCACTGCTGTGTGATGTCGGGATTTTACTAACGGAGGTAAAGTTACAGCAGGAGACTAATTAATAATATGTTATACACTTTAAATAAAAATGAGTTTTAATTTGCAGCCGAGTAAAAAAATTTTTTATTTTTAAACTCGGATTTTTAATACTAAAATTTATTCATATCTAAGCTATTTTTAATTTTTTAAACCTAATCATCCTAGCATAGAAAATCATTATTAACAACATTATAATTTCCAATCATTGCAAAAGATCGCGATTATTTGCTAGTAAAGATCCCTGTGACCTCTCCCTAGACGTTTGTAAGCCAAGCAGAAGCGATTCGCTACTATAGCGCTATAGCGATCCCAAATAGCCGTTTTAAAATGAAACATGCGCAAGAAACACGCGTGCCGCTGTCAGCGGCTGTGGTCCATTCCCACGAGCACCGTTTCGGATAAACTGCTTCTTTTAAGCAGCTATTTGATAGCTGCTACTTAAAAAAAGCGGTAACTGTTTTAACTGCTACTTAAAAATAGCGGTTTTGCCCACCACTAGTTTGGGGTGAAGCAGTCTTAACTGCTACATATTTAATAAATTTAACCCCCACTAAAGCGATCAAACAAAATAAAACACCATTTGAACTGTGGCATAATAAAAAGCCCAGATTAAACCACTTAAAAGTATTCGGTTCTACCGTATATGTACACAATAAAACCAGAAAAAGTAAGTTTGATGAAAAATCATTTAAAGGTATACTGGTTGGGTACGAAACAAATGGTTATAAAGTTTTCAATGCAGAAACGTGTAAATTTTTAATAGCACGTGATGTAATATTTGATGAATTAAATTTTAAAACATCAAGGCCTACATTAAAACTTGATGAATCTGCAAACTGCCAAGAAAACAAAATATCTAAAACAGATAAAATAAAATCTGTAAATAGATATGAATCTGTAAATAAAACAGATGATGGCACTAATAAATCTGTAAATAAAACAGATGAATATGAATATCTCCTTGAACACAGTAAGTCTCCATCAAATTTAAATAATGAACTCGAAAGCGCTGATATTAATGTTAGGAGAAGCGAAAGAATAAAAAATCGTCACACTCTTAATTTCAATGACTCCCAATTTAATAATTACCTTATGAGTGCACAGTCTTTAGTCTTAAATGTACCGACTTGCTATCAAGAAATAAACAAACGTGATGATAGACTTAAATGGGAGAAGGCGATAAACGAAGAAATTAATTATCTACTAATAAACAAAACATGGTCACTAGTTTCTAAACCTGTAAATAAAAACATTGTTGATTGCAGATGGGTATTCACAATTAAAAACGATACAAGTGGCAATCCCACAAAATACAAAGCACGGTTAGTAGCAAGAGGTTTTAGTCAGCAATATTTATCTGATTATGACGAAACTTTTGCTCCGGTTGCGCGAATTTCCACCTTTAGATTTCTTTTAGCATTTGCAAATCAATTTAATTTAACTATACATCAAATGGATGTTAAAACCGCCTTTTTAAATGGCATCTTAAAAGAAGAAATCTATATGCGTGTACCCGAAGGTCTAAAAGTAAATAATGACAAATTGGTTTGCAAATTACAAAAATCGTTATACGGCCTAAAACAATCAGCAAGATGTTGGTTTGAACGTTTTGATAACATATTAAAACAGCACGATTTCAAAAGCTCTTCTGTCGACCGATGTTTATATTTTCTAGACAAGGGTCATGTAAACGAAAATATTTACGTTATTTTATACGTAGACGATGTTTTAATTGCTACAAAAAATATTAATAAAATGCAAAACTTCAAAAGGTACCTAATGCAACAATTTTCTATGGTTGATTTAGACGAAATAAAAGTTTTCTTAGGTATAAGCATAAAAATAAATGAATCAGAAATTTCTTTAAATCAGACCGCCTACTTAAAAACAGTTCTAAACAAATTTAATATGAAAGATTGTAAAGCTGTTAGCACTCCATTACCAGTGAAATTAGATTTCGAAGCTTTAAATTCTAACGAAACATTGGAAGCTCCTTGCCGAAACTTAATCGGTTGTTTAATGTATGCAATGTTGTGTACGCGTCCAGATTTGTGTACAGCAATAAATTTATTAAGTAGATATCAAAGCAAAAATAATAAAGAGCTTTGGCAATGTTTAAAAAGAGTGCTTAGATATATTAAAGGTACAATTGATTTAAAATTAATTTACAAAAGGGGCACATGTGACGATATCCTAGTTGGATTTGTTGATTCTGATTGGGGAAGTAATGAAAATGATCGAAAGAGCACGACAGGTTATTTATTTAAATTATTTGATAATTGAATAGGTCAATGCAAAAACTGAATATGTCCACTTTTTAGGGAAATTGAGTTAAACATGGATTTACTATAAGTAAAGGGTGCCCGATCGAATGGCGTAGAAATTTATATGTCACGGTAATCTACATTATACAAAGGCGTTAAAATAGTACAGAAACTGAATATGTATTCTGTTTTTCTTAGTTATCTTAAAAGTACCTAGTAGGACATATTCAGTTTCTGCATTGACGTATTCAATTGTCTAATTTGTTGGAACACTAAAAGGCAAAATTCAGTTGCAGCTTCATCCACTGAAGCTGAGTATATGGCATTATTTGAAGCTGTTAGAGAAGCTTTATGGCTTAAATCTTTGTTGGCTAGCGTTAAATTAGAAATACTAAAACCAATAATAATTTTTGAAGATAATACTGGTTGCATTTCAATAGCTAATAACCCAACTGCTCATAAACGATCAAAACATATAGATATAAAATATCATTTTTCCAGAGAACAAATATTAAATAAAATAATAACTTTAAAATATATTCCTACAGGTGAACAATTGGCAGACACTTTTACCAAGCAACTTCCAACACCGAAGTTTCAAGAAATCCGAATGAAGATTGGCCTGAATTAAGTTAATTTTAGTTATAAATACTGAAATAAAAACAGTATTTTAAACAGTTTTAAACTGATGTGGTTTGGTTTGGTTTTTAATTAGGGTTTTTCCAATACCCCAGCATCGAATGGTGAACCACTATTGTATTTACCCTATGATGAAATACTGAATAAGTTCTTACATTTAAAATATCCATTAATTTTTGAGGTGGACTATTGAAATATCCAAAAACGAATGCTGCTTAAATGTCACGTAGTCCACTCTGTATGTTTATCCTAATACTGATGATTTAGCATGTAAGCACTCCGACCTATATTTTATGAAACCAACTTACTTAACCATTGAACATAGTCGGTGTAAGAACTTTAAATAAAAGTATTGATAATACTTAAAGTGTTTTAATTAAATAATCGTCCAATTACCCTAATATGAAGTTATTTTAATATTTTAAAGTATCAATAATTGTTAGGTTTAATTAAAATTAATAACGGGCAATGTTAATGGTGACAATTACGTCAACAATGTTTATTTAAATCTTAGTGCCATTTATAGATTCCCGTACCGTAAGGACGGCATTCCTTCCTCCCGTAGAAATTTTTAAGTTTTATCTTTCACCGTAAAGGTCTTTGACATGACCAATCACAGTGCTTGTTATGGATATGCGCTGTAGGATGACAGCGCGTAGGCAAAAAATATTTAAAATACATGATTGTTTAGTATTATTTAAGATAGTTTATTAAATAATTTGTGTCTCTAAATAGGATATTTAGATATTGTTTATGATCAATGTCTTTTATTTTTAGAAACGTTGCTTTGTAAAACCCCGTAGTTTCCCGGTCTTGGTAAAGTGGGCGAGTCTTCCAACGTCTTGTTCGATGTTTTTTTTTCATTATTATAATACAACAAGCTGCCTGGGCAATTAAAATTGTGATCACTGCACTAATATATAAATGTTTATCTTTAATATTTACACACAATGGGTAAAACGCAGAATATAAACAAAAACAAATGTCAACCATTTTAGGTGTCATCGCGAATGGTTACGGAATTTTACACGGAAATCTATAAATTGACTTTTTACAAGACGCACAAATCGTACGGGTACGACTACGGGAGGAAGGAAGGAAGGCAATCTATAATTTAGGCTTAATTGTTATTGTGACGCCTTGAAAATGATACGCTACTGATCACCTAACCTAACATTTCACGTTTTTTAAACGTATGTCGAGAAGTCGGTTTTTGACATTCGACATTGATGATGCAATTTCAAACATTCTAGCTACCAATTATTTAAAGAATAATAGTATATTATTATACGAGAGATAATGCAGGCTATTATTCACGAGGATAAGGTTTACGTCTTGAGTCGCCAGACGAGAGACCTAAATTATCCGAGTAAATATTGCGCATAATCTTGAGTGTAATACTATACTTTATCTACTCCAATAAGTAGATAATTAAAGTATTTTCAAAATTAAATAAATAAAATCTGAGCTCTGTCAAATGTTTAACCTCACTTTTTAACATTTTAAATGTTATTATAGTCGCCTTCTTCCAATTTAAAACCCGATTGGTTCAAATCACAGTGAATATTGAAATCGGCGAATCACTAATGCCTAACAACGTGAATAGTGAGTTTATTATTCACGTTGCTAGGTAGGAAATGTATAATGTTTTAACAATATTCATTGAAAAAAACAAAATTATGCAATAGGAGTAGATAAACAAAATTATACATGATAAAGGTTTCTTAAATAAGTGTAGAGTACATTATATAAAATTTTCCCTAGAAATATATTTATATATATAGGCCTAGAAGGTATATATAATACACTGTAATAGTTATTTACATGTCAAGCTTTGTAAATGAATCTTTACGGGCGAGCTGGGAGTTTGTGGGCTGAGCGATGCAGGAGCGAACCCCATAATTCAGTGAGCCTAGTAAAGATTAATTGCAAAGCGTGACACGTACAAACTTTTATTTTCACCTTAAGACAACGATTTTCAAATTTAAAATTTCAATTAATGTGTCAAATGTGTCATTTCATTTCATAAATTGCTTTTCTACAGGCCTGTAAAACTTTACAGCTCTTTTATACAAGCCCGTAAAATATTACAGGTCTGTTCCCATAATGTATCGTTTACTTGGATACAAAAACAACAAAATTAACCTATAAAATGTCATTTACTAAGAAGGTGGAAATAAAAACTATTTACGTACTCCCGTTATGGATATTTTGGTGCCAGAACCAGAATACGTAATGTTTACATTAAATATGTAATTATTAAAATTCATACTCTAGTTCGTAATTTTACAATTTATTCGTAAAACGTAAACGTATTTTACAATTTTTACGTAAACCTATTAGGTTAAATTAAGGTTATTAAAATATTTCTGCTGATGTGTTTAAATAATTCATAATTTTAATAATATTTTAAATGATTATATATTTATATTAGAAGAACAGTTTGGTAATAAATAATTAACTTAATAATTAAAAGGTTGTTGGTTCCTTGGAGCGCCAGGTTTGTACCATTGCTGGTACTATAGTTGTCGGGGTACATAACCTCTTTTGGGCCTTCTGTGATCCCCTATATCCCCTGTTGACTCCTAGGTCCACCATAATCTTGGTCTTAAATATTTATTACGGTCCCAAAGGACAAAATCCACCCTTATTTAATTTTTTGCATGTGCCAAATCCGGCCTATTCAAATTAAAACTTTTTAAAAACGTCATTTTTATGCTTTAATAATTTAAGCTGTAATTTTTATTCTATTAAAGATATTTTATATTTTAAAATGTCATTTTAAAGCTAAAATATAGTAGTTTTTTTTTAATATAAATTTACTCAATCAATATTTCTAAATAATTACACGGTGCTAAAAAACGTGTATTTTATTAATTTTTCGTGTTTTTTAAATGCGTCCCATGTCTCGACTGTTTAATATAAACAGCTATTTTTTTTTATATATAAAGTTTACATACCAAAGACAAAATAAAACTTACAATTGGCCCGTTTGGCATACGGTTTCCAAACAAAAAAATTGCTTGAAATTTTGAAATTCTAGAAAATCGCATTATTTAGGCCGTTATATGAGGATGTTGACTTCCAAATAGAATTATAAAATTTACAGGATAATTAGCCCCTACCTTAATGTTCAAATGCCTGGTAGTTTGGTTTTGTTATTTTCATCTTTGAAGCTTATACAGTAGCTTTAAAAGGATAAAAATATTGAAATATTAAAAAGTTGCATTATTTCATCCATTATGGCGGAAATTTAGTGCTTATCACAAAGTTATATATGAAAAAAATTAGCTGTTTATATTAAATAGCCGAGACATGGGACGCATTTAAAAAACACAAAAAATTAGTAAAATGCACGTTTTTGTAATTATTTAGAAATATTGATTGAGTGGATTTATATTTTTTTATAAAAACTACTATTTTTAGCTTTAAAATGACATCTTAAAATTTAAAATATCTTTAATAGAAAAAAAATTATTAAAGTATAATTACGACGTTCTGAATGAAGCCTTAGGCTTCATTCAGAACCTCGTAATTAGTGGAAAAAATTAGTGGTTTCAATTATACACAAAACGATCATTCACAATGCGCAAAAGTAACATCTAAAATTAAGGGAATTTGCTAAAAGATTATCAATTTTTCTTAACCTGACAAAAACAATAGGTATTAATTATATTAAAATAATATATTTTACAACCATTACAATAATATTTATATAACCTTACCTTCACTGGCAAATCTTTAAACTTTTTGCTTTTGACATAAAATACCCGCGCACATGCGCAAAGCCGCTTTCCAATTGAATCGGTGAGAATAAGAACAGTACAAGTCCAAAAGTTAAAATTTTGACAAAATATTTCAAAAAATCAGTTTTATAGATTTTAATGCATTTTTGTTAAAATATTTTAACAATATTATAAAATATAATATTCATATTCTGTAAAATGATTTATATCTTCTTACAAAAATGTATTTTGAACTTTAAAATTGATTTTAAAAAATGACTTTTCAAAATTATATTTTTGGACTTGTACTGTTCTTATTCTCACCGATTCAATTATAATTAGTGGTAAAAGTTAGAAGTTTGCAAACTTTTTCCACTAATTGAAAAGTACTACCACTAATTTTTTGGTTGTGAACAACACTGTGTACATTCATAAGACAAACTTTAACGTTAATTGAAACCACTAATTTATTCCACTAATTACGAGGTTCTGAATAATGACGTTTTTAAAAAGTTTTAATTCGATTAGGTCGGATTTGACACATGCGAAAAAATAAATAAGGGTGGATTTTGAGACAATATTGAATATTTCTATAAAATTTGTGCAAAATCCAAGATGGTCGAACAACGAGTTTCGGCGTTTTTATATGGATTGACTCAATGGTAAACTAAGCATTTTTTTTTAATTTCACATATTTTTTGTGAATATCACAAATTTTAAGTTTTTAGCACATATTTTCTGTAAAGTGACAATAAAGGGCGCATGTGCAAATACGTCCACCTGATGCAGGCCATGCATGAACAGCTGAGCTAATAGATGCTTAATTTTGTTGTGTATATGTTTTATTATAAAAACTTTAATAGAGTATACAACGTTTTTAATAGAGTTCTGTGTTGTCCGCTGAAGTGACAAGTGTCCTTGAGAGGACAATATGGTGCTCACAGCACAAAATTAAGCTAATCAGTGCCAAAACTCCAAAATCTACATTAGATTTGTGAAGATGCAATAGATTTCCACAAAGGATGGTCGAAATATTAAAGGATTTAATAGTCATGTTCAAACAGCCATGTAGTGCATCGTGGGTTTTTTTTGCTATTTTTTTTGCCCTCTATTTTTATGTATGACTTCCGCTGCGTGTATGGTGATTTCGTTTATGTTTGAGACATTAGTGTATTAGTGTAATAAAAATGACTCTAAATGATGAGTGTACTGAGAAGATTTGTTAAGATTGAACTGTAATGCTAAAATAAAAAGATTGATTTATGAACTATAAAGACTGAAGTGATATTGATGGACATTAATTTTGAAAAATAAAACAAATAATCAAGAAGAAAACGAGAAGCTGTAATTTTTATATATTATATAATAAAGAAGAAAGGAGAAGCTATAGGTAATCCTAGACTCGCTCACTCCAGTACCTAAAAGAAACGTGATTAAGCTGGCTAAATCCTGGATGGGAAAGGCCAAACCAAACAAAGAAGAAGAAGAAGAAGAACGTTTTTAATAAGTTGATTGTTGTTTATTTGTAATTTAATAGGTAAGTAATAATATTTATTTTTATTTGTTTTTAAATGTATATGTGTAAAAGTTGTACAATAGTTTCCAAACCATTAGGAATTATATTTTTTCTACTCCTATTACGGAATATGACCGTTTTAATATTACTTTTTAATTTGGAATTACATATATTCCTGAAAGTATTATTACAGAATGAATTATTCTATCATCGGATGACGGAATAAACACTGGTGGCGACATCTCTGTGTTTAATATCTAACAAATTTAGACCGATCCAACCTCACTTTCTCCCAATTAAATTAATTTTCTATGGTATTTTTTGGAAACGTAGAAAAAGTATAGTCTGAAACACGTTTGGAATTGCATATTCTGCTATCGTGAAACCGTCAAACTCAAGCGGAATATGCCGTATTCCATACTTGTTACAGAATATACTATTAAACAATATTGACAAAATCGGAATTATGAATGCATGTACAAGCAATACATAATAATAATAATAATAATAATTTATTAAGTTAATAATTTATGTAGCTGCTGGGGAGCAGTGACTATGGACCTGGAGCCCCTAAAGGGCTAAATAATCAAAAGAGCATGAATTTTTAAGCAATCGTTACAATAGAAATAGAAAAAACACCAAAAGATTTGTAAATATTAAACTTTTATCTGTTTGAGCCAATTTATAAGAAATAAGTAATAATTTACAGTATGTCCGCGGTTTGTGTTTACAATAGGGAAACATTTTTTTGACCTTTCAAAGAAAATCATTATCAATAAAAAGTTTTCATTGTTAAAAAAATAATATTGATATAAAGAAAATTGGGACTTTATCTACAGGGTGTTTAAAAATTAAGAAAACAAGAAATTGATTCAAGAGAATAGTACCTTTATTTTTTTTAGAAATTTGTATAAGAAAAGCTTGTTTTTAATTAAAAACGAAGTCTGAATACAAAAAATAGGACACAAATTATAAAGTTCGTTTTTAATTTTTTTTCAGAATCGAGTTTATTTATATTTTTTTATTTTTGATTTTTCAGTCAGAAGTCATTCTTAATATAATGTTTTAATTATCAAAAAAATAAAATTCACGTACAGTAAAATTTGGGATTTTAACTTCAGGGTGTTTAAAAGTTAGTAAAAAATAAAATCATTCAAGATAAAAGAACTTATTTGTTCATCTAACTGCTGACATAAGTGAGGGAACAATCATTCAATATAAAAGTATCTTTATTGTAACCCTTTTAAAAAGTTATATTATGTCTTTCTTAAATTTTCTCAAAGAAAAACCTTATTCATTTCCATTACCAGGCGGGAGTATGGTAGTGGGAGGTGTGACATCAAGAGGCCGACTGCAATAGCAAATTAATGTATAATCGCGGTAATACAAGACAGTTTCATATGAATTATATATTGTTTTTTATTGATATCGCTTGATTTAACGTTGATTTAAATATTGCATTAGTTTGCTGCTTTTGTAACATTATAAATAAATAAAAAATGTCAAGAAAATGTTGCGTTCCTAATAGTTAGGGAGCTGGTGGCAGAAATTTTTAAGTCATTTGCTCGCGTGGCAGAAGTTGAAAATAATGAAGTTTGGATTATAAAAGTCACTAATGACAACTTCTGCCATACCATTATTGCTGCATTATTAATTAGTAGGTAATTAAATATCTAAAAAAAATGTCCTTATAAGTCATTTGCTCGCCCCTGGCATTTTTTTTAACTTGAAGTCCCTAACAAGACTTTCAGATAAATATCATCGCCAGACGTGTATGTCTCTGCATTAATGAGTATTTTTTTTTTTTAATTATGATATGTATATAAAAATTTAAATGATTTGCTCGTCAATAAAATTTATACAAAATGTTAATTGGGTCATAAAAAAGTCTGCAATTTAATGTTTACTGCGATAATGAACGAAGAATTTTCAAAATTGTAAAAAAAAATTAATATTAAGTTATTTGCTCGTGTCTGGCTCTTGATTAAATTATTCTGTTGTATGTCAGAACTGTGAATATAACTATGCCAGACATGAGTCCGTTCAGGCTAAGTTGAGCGCTTTGGTGGGGGATCATGTGGCCGTTAATTAAATTAAACATCGAATCGCCGCGAGATTTCGGTAACAAAAAGATGATTTATCAGTGCCGCGGCTTGCCGTTTGTTCGTACAGAGCGGCTACCGAAATACATGTATTTAATTGTGCCTGAACATAGAGATGATGGACGGGGTGACATTCCTTAGACCGCTCAACTTAGCCTGAACGGACAGTATTGCTGATTTTTATAGCCAGAACGCTTTTAGGTTAGGGTAGGTATTTTGAGAAAAGGCTATTACAAGCGGTTTTTTTTTACTTATAAAGTCCTATAAACAATTAATTGCAAAATTTTTGCGACATTTTTTAACAAAATATATTAAAATAAAGGAACCAATTACTTGCTATGTTTTGCTAATCGTGGCAGGGTGCAAAAGTGTATAATTAATTACAATAATTATTATAAAAATATTTTTTAAATTGCCATAATTCTTTTTTCTTTAAATTTTCCGGGGGGTCGAATAGGGTGCAAAACTAGACTTTTATGATAAAAGTTTTATCCCTTCTCAAATATTGTCTTAAAATTTAAAAACTATCGCAATTTTTTTCGTACTTTTTAATTTTTAAATCCCTAATTACTGGCCTATTTTTTATACTTATCCCATTTACACCAAATTTAGGGGTTAAATAGATTATGTGACTTAATATTCACATCTTAAATTATAGAGTCATAGGGTTTAGGGTACAAAAATAAATAAATAAAAAAAAATAAGACAAAGACGAGCATTTGATTTTTACAAATTTATCAATTATTAAAGAAAAACGCAGCGTCCTAGACGTCGGGCAAATGTTTTTTGGTATCTATATGTTAATTTAAGGGGACAACCATGAGCAATTTAAAATATTTTTCTGCAAAAAGCATACATACCTACACGTCTGGCATTATTTTTATCTTATTTGGGTGACAAAAATTAACAATTAAAAAATAAGACATATCATTTAATAGAACATTTGTTTTTTACAAATTAACAATTGAAGACTACAGGGAATATTTTGGATATTTTTTGGTATGGTAGCTAAGCAAAGATAATGGTATTATTTTTTTTTACACTTAAAATTACTGTTTACCATAATATTTTAATAGAGTTCCTAAAAGCAGTTAGTTTTTTAAAAGGACCCAGAGATTACACAGTATTCAAGTTTAAAATTGCTCTTCTAAAAATTTAAGTTTTTTGACCTTTCACGTTTTTTCCTATACTCTTCAAAATGTTTTTTTAGTATCTATATAGCCAATTTAACATAAAACCTAAATGGCAGACACGAGGAAAATGACTTAGGCTAGGTATTATTTTAAAAATTATTTGCTGTAAAAAGCAGAGACATACATGTCTGGCATTATTTTTTTTTTATTTAGAGGACACAAATGAACAATTAAAAAAATAAGATAAAGACGAGCAAATCACTTAATAGAGCATGTGTTTTTTACATATTTAAAATTATTTAAAAAAAAACGCAGCGTCCTAGACGTCTGGCAAATGTTATTTTAGTATCAATATGGTCAATATAATATAAAACCTAAATGCCAGACACGAGCAAATGACTTAGGTTAGGTTTTATTTTTTACAATTTTAAAAATAACTTAAAAAAAAAGCAGCCATACCTGACACTGCCACCTTATTTACTCAGTTCACAAGCATCAAAACTCTATAACATATCATTCCCAACGACGAGCAAATCATATACCGAAATTGCCACCAGCTCCCTAACTATAACAGGCAACAGGAAAATTAATGTATTATCGCGGTAATGCAAGACGGTTTCATATGAATTATCCATTGCCAGGACCGGCCCGAGGGCTTTTTTGGGCAAACAACACTTTTGCCGCCCGCTTTTTTATTCAGCCGAAAAAAAATTCTTTTGTCCCGTCCCCAACTGTCATTTATTAAAATTATCTCTACTTTTATAGAAATATTGCTTATGTTTCTTTTATTTTATGTATAGCCTAATAAAAGAAGAATATATTTAACAAATTTGATGCCAAAATACTATATAATATTTTTTTTATAAAAACGGTTTTATGATTTGCCCCGTTTGCATGCTTCAAATAGCCCTTAGACATTAGCTAAAGAGACTGGTTAATCTGATTATTATAACGCATAATTATTTTAATGCGCATATTAATTAATCCAATGTTTAAAGTATTTAAACAAATGCACGATAAAATCTTACCCTAATATAATATATTATATTAGGGTAATATTATAATAATTGTGTTCAAATATAGTTTAATAATATATGCAATCAATAATAATAAAAATGTTGGTTATTTAATGTAAATTATTATGCAGTTTTTAGTTTCCGGGGCGCCTTAACATCTTGTTTTCTTGCAGCTATAACATTGTTTCTTAGTTTCTTTTAATTAGATAGCTAACGTTACACATATGAAACAGGGTTCCCACCAAGAAAATGAAACAAAATTCCCTGACTTTTCCAGGTTTTCCAGACCAATTTTCATCAATTTCCAGCAATAATTATAGGTACTATGCTCCACACCTCAAAGTCCCACCACGTGACCAAGTACGGAACGCAGTCTTTTGAAAATTTGACATTTAAGGCTTTTCAGGTTATGTATATGTCAAAGTATAGTCAATGAAAGAAATCATATTTATAATGATACCGCTTATGTTTAAGCGTTAAAAGTTAATAAATCTTTATATTATCACAATAACATGGTTGGTTTAAGAATTTACGAATATAAATACAGCATTTAATGAAATTCCAAAGTGTAAGGTGCAATATAAGTGATATTTTTGAGCATTGGGTCTACATTTCTCCATAAAATAGTTTTAACTAAACAGAATTTATTAAAAAAAAAATCTAACTTCTCTATTATGAAATAAGAATATCTGTATTTGATATATCAAAGGTAGGTTAATGTATTAGAACAAAAAATTTCATCTAATTTTGTATTTTAAGGTTAGAAAAGTCTATTTTGACCAAAATAAATAAGTGGATTATTTGGAAGAGTGTGTTAATTTGGTCATAAATAAATATAGGTATACTAAATAATTGTTGAATATGGTTCAAATTAAAATGAAGCTCTTATACTTCTAATGACAAAACTTGTGCATACCTCTCGGCATACTTACTTTAAGTTAGATTATAAGAAAACAAAACAATTTTTAGAGAAACTTGCAATGTGAAAATATTTAATACTCCCATGACATGTGATTTATTAAAAATTTTAAAGTTAAAATGATTTTTTGATGTAGATCAAATTCAGTCGAAGCTTTTTAACTATTTGTATTGACAAAACTTTATGTAGGTACACTTTAAGCTGGATAAGAAAAACTACCACATTTTTAAATACCATATTATACAGTCTTTTAAATAAACCAAAATACTTATTTATTTTGGTCAAAATAAATTTTTCTAACCTTAGAATTACAAAATTAGATGACATTTTTGTTATAATATATTAACCTACCTTTAATACAGATATTCTTATTCCATAATAGAGAAGCTAGATTTTTTAAATAAATGCTGTTTAGTTAAAATTATTTCATGGAGAAAACCAGATATTTGGACCAAATGCACAAAAATATTACTTATTTGGCACCATACACTTTGGAATTTCATTAAATGCAGTATTTATATTCTTAAATTCTTAAACCATCCATTGTTATTCTAATGTTATAAAGATTTATACATTTTTAACGCCTAAACATAATATTATTTCTTTCGTTGACTATTCTTTGACAGATACATAACCTGAAAAGCCTTAAATGCCAAATTTTCAAACGACTGCGTTCCGTACGTGGTCACGTGGTGGGAATTTGAGGTGTGGAGCATAGTACATGTAAAGTAAAAATATATTTTATTTTTCTTTTTACAATCTTTTTTAACATTTCTTAAAATATAATAAAAAAATTAAACAGAACATTCATAAAAAATTTGAAAGGAAACAAACTTAGTTTATAAGGTCATACATTTTATAAGTATTTGCGCAAATGATTTATTTTAGTTTCAATGCCGGCTATATTATTTGTAAAAAATAATCTTCGGCCGGTAATAAAAATAGAAACAATTTTCGGAAAAATCAAGAAAAATTTGTTAAATTCCCTGACTTTTCGTAAAAATTAGTTAAATTCCCTGACTTTTCGTAAAATTTAGCAAATTCCCTGACTTTTCCCTGACTTTTTTACTAATATTTAATTTCCCTGACATTTCCAGGTTTTCCCTGTTTTCCAGTTGAGTGGGTACCCTGTGAAAGTTTCTTTGATTACTTAACGAATTTACTCGTCGTGAGATACTTTGAGGTTTATCATGTTTCAGAAGTGCATGATGATGAATCAAATAACCCTGCTTAAAATATCCCATAGAGACCCTGTTCAAACCGATAGATATTTGTATCGGGATGTATGGTGTTTCTATAGGGTGTATCGGTTTGTATAGAACCCGTAGTTGAGATTTATGGTTGTTCTATAGGGATATCCACCATTGATTTATTTGCTATCGGTTTCAATGGGGAAAATACACATAAATGTAGAAATTAGTTTTTTCCCTATAGGACCCTATAGGTTTTAATAAAATTTTGTCAAATGTTTTATGGTTGCTCTATAGGGATATCCCTATATATCCTTCATTGAGTTATTTTCTATCGGTCTCAATAGGGAAAATGTAAAAGTTATGGTGTGCCTATATGTAATTTCCTATACATTTTCTATCGGGCTGTATCCGGAAAAACCCATGGACAAAT
Source organism: Brassicogethes aeneus (assembly GCA_921294245.1). Taxonomy (NCBI): domain Eukaryota; kingdom Metazoa; phylum Arthropoda; class Insecta; order Coleoptera; family Nitidulidae; genus Brassicogethes; species Brassicogethes aeneus. The sequence goes on from OV121133.1 coordinate 49,424,075, forward strand.
GCACATATAGAATCCTATGGGGTATTTTAAGCAGGGAAACGTATTATAATTGATTGCATATATTATTAAACTATATTTTCACACAAAGTATCTCACGACGAGTAAATTCGTTAAGTAATCAAAGAAACTTTCATATGTGTAACGTTAGCTATCTAATTAAAAGAAACTAAGAAACAATGTTATAGCTGCAAGAAAACAAGATGTTAAGGCATGTTTGCATAATAATTTACATTAAATAACCAACATTTTTATGGTTACGCAAAAAATATAATAGGTACTCTTATTTCAAATCAAATATAAGTTTATTCAAATTAAATCTATTGTGTTTTGTTGAAAACTCCTTTTTTAAATAAATATATTAATTTATTTAAAGTAAACTTTAATATTTAAAACAGTATAATTTCTATATAGAAATACAAGAAATTTTAATTTAAGTAATTATTCTTAATTGTAATAGATAATTTATTTATAAAATTGAACTTAACAAACCCAAAACAATCGCTATTTTAAAATTAAAGAATTATTTTTTGTGTGCAGTTCTGTTTGTTCTAAATAAATTACTATTTTAATAGCAGTTCTCTGTTTGTTTTCAATAAATTAACATATTGTTCTGTTGATTTTGATAGAATATGTCCTTATGCATTGTCAACCGATTCAGTAAAAAGTACTCCTTAAAAGGAATAATAAGCCATACCTTTGGTTGCAAAGCAATGTAATACAATAGGCGCACGTTGATCAGGTCGGCCTCCTGACGTCGACAGTTTCGATGCAGGAATCCCCGCCTGGGATAGAGTACGCCGTGACGCTGCGTGATTGCGCTCAACGCTCCCGTTAAACAGACCTTGCGATTTCAAGAGTAGATTGTCCAAACCCACCAATTTAATTAAGTTTAGTAGTCAATTTATCGTAACGAGATACAAAATTTCAACAAAAAATAATCGCAAAAGGGAAGGGAGAATATCAGTTTCCAAAAAAGTTGCATATATTCATGCAAAAACGCATCAGTGAGCTAAATTAGTTTTATAAAAAATGTTGTTCCTTAAATTGACAGTATTTTAAGCTTGTTGGCCTCTGTGCGATACACAGTTTGTAAGTTATTAAAACAAAAAGTTAGTGTTTTTTAAAGATCACGGGCCATGGCGGCGGGGGTTGTTCGGATCAATTCAAAAACCAAAGTATATACTATTTAATTTATGCTCTTTTGATTGAAAAAATAAAATTTCCTTATACGCTTTTACTGGCCTATAAATAATTAAAATTTCTTAAATAATTTTAATATTAAAAACCAAGTGTTTTTGCATTATTTTTCTATTTTTCTGGCCTATAAATAATTAAAATTTCTTAAATAATTTTAATATTAAAAACCAAGTGTTTTTGCATTATTTTTCTAATATCGTAAAAAGAAAACATTTTACAACTGTCTTTTTAATGTTGTAAAATTCTAAAATAATAAAAACGGTGCGGAATTTCGAAAAATTATTTAAATTTTAGCTTAATTGTTATCTACAGATTTTTATTTTTCAAAAATCAATAATAATTCATTGACACATGTTTAATAACTACTTATAGGAAAAAAGTTTAATTTGTTTATACTTTTTCTTATACTACAGGGTAAGTCCACGTCAGATCAAACAGTGTTGTTCACCACACCGTCTCAGATTTTTCTCAAATTTTGTGTAGATGATATATAGACTAGGATTACATTTAATCTTAATTTTGAAGGTTCTACGATAACTAATTACCGAGAAATTAATTATTTTAATTTTAAAATTTTTAGCAAGATGCGATTTTTGTTTTCCTATTTTCTTAAATAACTCCTTACATGCACAAGTTATTTAAGTGAAAGTTTGTTTTCAGGGGTAACTTTTTAAGCTAATTTATAAAAAATAATTAAAAATTGTATTTTTTCAAAAAAAAAATTCGGCATGTTTGATCAGGAGCACATGTATGTTTTAAATTTTTTATTTGTTATTAAGATGGTACACTACTACTTTTAAAAAAAAATCATATTGGCTTTCTAACTAGGAGCTGAGAAAAAAAATAATTAAAAACTTTCATGGGACTAAAACCGGGCGTTTTTTTTCATATTCAATAGCTTTATTATACATATAACATTAACTCAAATCATAAAAAAATAAATTAATGTAAATATTTTTCTATTTTTAAGAAACCATAATATATTATAAAACAACTAATATTAAACATAATAGAAATATAACACAACTAAAGGAATAAGTTATTTTGCAGCTGATTTGAACTTATTAAATAAAAGAGTAATACTTTTACTCATATCGCTATCAAGAATATTGTCGTCCAGTCACTGAAGGTGCTGGTATCACACATAACACGTGCTCAAAAGGAACGAAGCAACTATATTCTCTAGATGGCCAGGATAACACATTAGTGTCTTTATGTCTTTGCATACAATTTATAAGCAAGTCTGTTTCATCAAAATGTCTTTCTTTAATACAGCCAATGAACCAGTTGTCATCGTATACATCAGCTACATAAACTCCCGGTTGCAATTCGTCGATATCTATATTCTTTTCATTTTTTTTCTGACAGTAAGACTAACTTTAAATCCTGAATTTTCATCATCTGACGACAATCGATACAGAATCAATTCAGAATTATTTATTGGAACAAACCTGTGATAACTGCGAGTTCCAGGCACTGATTTCGCGCTCTGAAAACGAGCTTCCAAGCTTTTGGCGAGTTGCTGAACATCAGCATGGGACACAAAGAAAAACTTTATGTTATGTATGTTACAATTAGCCCAGTTAAATAAATCAAGAGGAGTAAGAATGTGGTTGTCCAGTGTGGCCTGCAAACTTGCACGAGCTGCAAGTCTTTTTACCGTGCCGCCAATTCCATCACATGGACTTTTTCCATGTGAAGTGGCAAAGAAGTTCCATTCAGCAGGGACGTTGAAATCTTTTTTATGTAAGCATAAATTTTTTATAGTTTTTATATTGTGCACTTGAACCGTCACTAAAATAATGAATGTATTGTAATCTGGTAATACTTCTTTAATATGTTGTGGAGGTAATGTGTTCACGTTCATCACTAATAACACACATACTAAAGCATTTTAATTCTGTCTGGTTTTTACTCCTGAAGTAAATTACGAATGGGTGAAGTGTGGCTTGTGTCGTATCCCAATGGAAACCTTGAATGGCATCTTAGCAAACAAAAGAATAATTTTCTGCAAAGTCTAGTAAAACGATTACTTCTGTTTCAGCTGGAATATTTTCTTTAAGATTTCTTAAGTAGGATGCTTGGGATTTTGCAGTAAAATGATGTGTTGTTACTTGATCTGCTGCCTTAGACAAGTCTTTCACAAAATCTTCAATAGTTGATGTCATATTCACTAGTTTTGATTAGGGATGCACCGGATCGGGTATTTTGCCGATCCGGCCGGAACCGGAATTTCGGCCGCTGGCCGGACCGTATCGCCGGAATTCCGGCCGGATCGGGACCTAAATTTAAAATGTATGTGCATGCCTATTTTTATACGTAAAACATTGAAAATATTGAGGCTGATTTATTTTTACTTTTTTTTAAACTAGCTACAGTATGCAGAGTGTTTATTACTATTAATTTTACCTAGATAGAAATTACTGTTTATTTAAATATTAATTTTTAATTAGCGTTAACAAAATTAAAACAATTCTACTCATTCAATAGGAGAATAACAGCCACCTGCCAATAATAAAAAAATTAAAAGGAAGTCGGGGAACCACAGCCGCCGGTCTATCATAGGCAAGAAAACACGCACACCCTTCACTGTTGACCAATTACAAAATATATCTGGTCGAAAGTCGGGGCATCCCAGACGCGAAAGTCGGGGAATCACAGACGCGAAAGTCGGGAAATCCCAGACGCCTGCTAATCATTAGCGAAGGCTCAGGGCTGCAGGTCATTTCATTATTCATTTGCTTACAGAAAATCCCTCTTTGCATTTTGTATTTATGTTTTAAGTTTCTGAGAATTTTGTGTTTTGTGTTCGAGAAAGCGATCCGGCCGGAGAGAACCGGCCGGAACGGTAGTTCCGGCCAACTGGCAGGATCGGCCGGATTTAGTGGTACCGCCGGAATTCCGGTGCATCCCTAGTTTTGATTGTCCTTTGTGGACCCACTGCTTATAGGCAATATTGTCATCAGTTTTCAAATCATTTTCACTAAATATATCCAGCATAAGCTGCTCCAAAGCTTCAGACCCTGGGCAATTCTCACATCTGTGAAGCATACAATTTCTTGAGTCCACAGAACATACTATAGTGGAGAGGATATTTTTGTATTCAATTTTCTTGGGTAATGCTGCTGTCAGTAGCTTCAAGTTTTGGTGAGTCTCGCAAACACATACTGAATGAACTCCACGGGCACTGACTGTAACGCACCAAGGTGGTCGTAAAGAAGAGAATTTTGACAAACCGATTTTTAGCTGTGGATATCTTTCTTGAAAAGCCAAATGCAGTTCCTTTAAATTTACAAAAAGCAGTCGCTTTTGCACGTGAGTTCTTTTACCAGTTTATCTTATTTTATTTATTTGATAAATTGATATTCATTATTTAATATGGTGAGACTTGTTTCAAGTTCTAAATATCAAATGAGTTATTTAGTTAGGGAACTTTGTTGCCGGTTGCTGGTAATAGGACGGTGGATACAGCTTTGCTTTGACAGGCGCACCCAACTGCCAATAATGCCAGTTAACCAATTTAGACAAAGAATGGTTAGATAGGGATATTGATATGAAGTTGTTGTTTTATGGTCTTATGTCATCATTTTATTTTGCTATATTTGATTTGCACTGACATGTTTTTATTACTTGATTATACCTGATTGTATTTGTTATTTATGGCTGTACAATTAAATTGCATTACCGTTGTCCACTACTACACCACTTGTTATTTATATATTTTATTTATACAAATACCATTTATTATTGTTGCTTGTGACCTAAGTTATATTATACTTTATGTTTCACATTATTGTTGTTTGTTGCTGTACATTGATAATTATTTCAATGTGTATTTGCTTTTCTACACCGTCCGAGCCTACCATTTATGTAGGTGAATAATCTTAGCAATATGATAATATAATTTATTATATTCATATTGATTACTTTGATTTTGTTGTATTATTTATATTGTTGAGATGTGCGACATATATGCATGTCTGTATTGTATATGTGGGTTTTTAAGGTTTTACCTTATTAACTTAAATCAATCATCCTTTTCAAATACAAATGTTTTTATTTATATTATTAATGTACAGTAACAATAATGAACTCTTGTATTAATTGCCTTTATTAATAAACTTATTTTAATTTAATACTTTTTCTTTGCTTTTAAATATCTTTTCAATTGCTCAAGTACTTACTTATCCAGAATCGTATTCACAACAAAAAGGGGTCCTAACTTAATTTCTTTAAACTAGACGATCACGTGTTTTGGCGAAAGGTAGTTTTTTTGTGGTTTTAATATTCTTTTTAATTATTAATGTGTGCCCCCCATGCCCCGTTCGTTACAAATTCTTTCTTTCTAGGGCACATTCTGGAAAATTCATCATCTTCATAGAATTTCCTTACTTTTTCAGATACCTCATTGGAAATTGATTTTCCTTTCAGCTTTTCTGGTTCTGCCAAAATACCGTAATCCTTTTTCTAGCCTTATTGACCATGTATGTTAAGAGTTCAATCAGACAGTTTAAATCTTCACAGCTGGTACACTGCTTTTCGTTGGTTTGAGCCAGAGTCTCTAGAGGAACATTTAGCGATGTTGAAAATTTCTCCTGCAATAAAGAAATTGCCTCTGCTGATTTTCTTTTTGCATAACTTAGTCGTTGTTTTTTATTTACACCATGCAACTTGACAGGTGTGCATCCAAGATTTGTGATACTTTGATTCAAAGCTTCAGTGCCATCTGAATCAAAAAATGCCTCTGGTTCACTTTCATTCTCAATATCCTCTTTAGAAATAGTCTCATTGTTCAAAGCTTCAGTTTCTGCCATCCGAGTTCGACACTGAGGACATAACTTTTGCCCTGGTTTAAGATTAGTGTGTTTTTTTGCAAATTCCAATGACACAGATCTCAAACTTTTCTTAATGCCTCTAGTATGTGACTGAAATGGATCACAACAGTATCTTTGAAGTTGCTCATATGTCGAAAGCAACATTTTTTCATGGTGAATACAAATGGTTGTATTATTATCAAGTTGTTTACTTGAAATTTCAGACCTAAGTGCAATGATTTCTTTTTGCTCCTCTGTAAAACTATTCCATTCAAAAAATCCAGTTTGTCGTGAATAACTGGTTACGTGACATTCAGTCTGCAATATGTCACCAAATATGCAATTTGACAGTGTATATGACATTGTTATATTGCTTGTTAGTACCAAAGTTTTATTATCGCACTGAAGAATTAATGATGGATCAACGCAACACTATTTTGTTTATATTATTTTTACTTAATTTTCAGTATTTATATTTACGATATTTGAACAAGTAATTATTGTTAATATTATATAATAGTCATAAAAATAATAATACACCGGCGGCGCGCCGTACAATAATAAAAATGTCATTATTATTATATATTATTATTATTATATTATATTATGAATAAAATGTCAATCTGTCATTTGAACCTTATCTAAAAAAATTCAGTCCTTTGTCAAGGAGAGTTGTCAAAGTTTTCTTGGCCTTGAAATAAAAGCCAAACTTAAGTTTTTTGTCACATGAAAGTACAATAATTTTTTTCTCAGCTATTAGGTGGAAAGCCAAGATGATTTTTTTTCTGGAAGTAGTGGTATACCATCTCAACAACTCATAAAAATTTAAAACGTGTGATCCTTATCAAACATGCCGAAAAAAAATTAATATTTTTTTTAACAAATGCAACATTGCAATTTCTTATGCAAAAACAATAGGAAATACACAAATTCTGATTAATTTTTTAAAATCAGCTTTAAAAGTTACCTCTAGAAACAAACTGTCACTTAAATAACTTGGGAAGGTGGGGAGTTATTTAAGAAAATAAAAAAACATAAATCACATCTTGCTGAAATGTTTAAAATTCTAATAATTAATTTATCGGTAATTAATTAACAAAGAACCTTCAAAATTGAGATTTGCCTATGTATCATCATTTGATCAAAATCTGAGTCGGTGAGGTGAACTTTTCTTATTATTGTGTTTGATTTGACGTGGACTGACCCTACAGCGTGGTTAAACCAAGAACAATATACAGGGTGTTAGTAAATAAATAGTAAAAAATCAAAGGGTGATAGGCTACGCCGAAATAAGCATTGTCTTGATTCATGTACCTGAGGTTAGGTATCTGTCACTTTCAGTAGTGACTACTACCACGCTAGGTCGTGTCTTATAACTATAAAATTATGGACATGCCACGTTTCTTTATTAAACAAACCACAGACTGTGTCTGTGAAACAAACCTTATTATTAAGGTTTTATAAGAAGCTCAGGCGGGTCTCAGGCCTCAGCACAATACCGCGAGCGCGGAATTAATAATAAAACAGGACATTGAACGTCCGGGTAGGGGGCTAAAATATAAAAATATTGTAACCTCAACTCGAGGGCTATGGCTAACGGCAGCTTTACAGTGGTGAGATAGGTCGATGGGCAAATGTTGTTTCTCAATACTTACGTGTTTTTACTAACATAAATCCAAGATTGGGCGCCCATTTTTATTTTTTTGTTGTCTTTTGGAAATGCACGTAAGTATTGAGAAACAACATTTGCCCATCGACCCATCTCACCTCTGTAAAGCTGCCGTTCGCCATAGCCCTCGAGTTGAGGTTACACAAAATGACGCCTTGAACGTGGGGCCTCGAATGTTGTTTCTTGATCTTATGTTTTATTACGGAGTGTGGTGATGTATGTATTTTTGCTGTTTTCGTCACTAAGAACCTGTGTACCGAGCTGCACCTTAGTTTTTGTAGGTATTGTATTGTATTGTTTTGTCCCTTTGTATTTTTGAGTATGTACTACTGTGAGTAGTATATTGAAATTTAGCTATGAGTTACGCAATAATTTGAATAATTTCGAGAATGATCTTGCACCAAACGAAACCGACTAACTATTTTGTGCTTTTTGCTGGTTATTTTTTATCTTTAAAATTTTTTATAAGCAAGAGTTTAGCAAATGGGTACTTACTTGAAGCGGACCTTTTTGTTCAAAACAAATGGTCAAAGTTTTAATGCATCATGTTAGAGTATTTTGTCGATTTCGTTTGAAAAGGTTAAGGAAAATAATTATTTAATTATAATAATTATTATTATACGTTTTATGGAAATCCTGTTATATCTCGAGATAATAGAGAATCATGGTTTTTTTAGTAATTTTTTTATATTAACCATGTTTCTAAATTATTCAGTATCGGAGCGTGAACTGCTCGTATCGGTGTAACTCATGGCTAACAAAAGTTTCATTTCATTATAGAGTAGGTCATTTTGAAAATTTTTGCTTTGTGGACCTTTCTATAATATTATCGTATCGTATCGAATAGTAAGTCTTACTAGTGACTTACTATTATCTTTTTGCACCTTACTGGTGATTATCGTCAAGTCTTAACGGAGACTTGTTTTTGTCGTTGCGCACCTTATTGGTGAGGCACCGATGTTGTCACGCTTGTGGAGCATGACATGCTCATAAGTATTTTGTAGATAGTAAATCTAGACTTTTTTTTTGTTCTTTTTAGTTAAATTTAGATTTTCGTGTATGTGGTAACTCAAATTTCCTTTTTCTACTTCTTGAGGAAGTTATTCCCCCCACTTTATGTTTTATGCTATAGACCCCCCCACTGGCTTAAGTAATTACCGATTTTGACTTTACTGATTTTGACCCTATTAGGCGTTTGATATGCGTTAATTATCACCTAGCATAAAACTTGTCCCTATTTTTGAGATTCTCTTAAAGTATTTCAGGACTTTTCCGTCAGGCCAACATTGGAACTCCAACAATTGTTGCTACGATATTCATTGCGCGATCGTACAGCCTGTAGCTAAAACCCATCCAAGTGGTGATGGAACAACATCTTGCTAAACACCACATACTGAGTTACCACGAGTCATACCGTTTGTTATAGTAGGTATTTGTTCGTTTACGCCTATATTAGTTAGTAAATTAGTTAGGTAATTTTGATCAGGCCGACACTTAGTTGTCGCTATGGCATGCACGGCAAAGCCATATCGCCTGTAGCACCTTTTTGTCCAGTCCGTTCAATGTGGTTCCAGTTAGCGCAACTGGCCACTGGGGCACTCCCTTTCCCTACTCGGAATTCGTTCCGAGTAATTTCTTTCTTTCTGACGGTATGTCAAGGCGACATGCCGTAAGACTTTGCGATAATGTATTTTTGCATTATTTACATTCGTTGGAGGGCTGGCCTGTTTCAGACACGGGACTACCGGTTGCCTCCCTTTTTTTGTTGTAGGACGAGTTCCTAACTTTACTGGGTTTGTCAGGAATCCTGACTCAGGATCCTTCCTCTTCAAGGAGAATTTGCTTTCCATTTAAATATACATTTCTGACGTTTTACTTGCTTATGGTTTAGAGGCGTAGCATGACCAGCGGTCTGCTTCGTTCCTCCTCCAAATCTGTCACAATTTAACTTTTACTTTTTTTTTGGTCTATGTTAACCCGCACATTCTAATTTTTTTTGGTTTGGATTTATTTGAGGTAATTTTGTTTGCGATCCAAATGGTTTAAATAATGAAAAAAATACTTCTTATTTTTTTATTTTTTTTTTGGAGAGGGGCAATTGTGTAACCGTCATTTTGACAGCTACACATTTATTTTATTTTATTAGTTTTTTTACATCTAGAACGGTTTAGATGTGAACCATTTAGTTGATTTATTTTAAGTTTAACTATTGTTAAAAAGGATATTTGTTTAGTTGTTTAGTTGCCTCCTTCCAAAAGAATAAATTAGTTTATTTGAGTTTCTTTTACTGACACAGGGATGTCGTTGCCTAGATAGGCGAACTGTAATTAGATTTCTTTTTATTTTTATTTCATAAACGTTAATTTGATATTAGGCAACCCGGAACACAGTGATGGATTGGGGTTGTATATGCGGTTTTCATCGATTTATTGGCGTTTTGCCATTATCAACAATTTAGTGTCAGTAAGGGGAATTCTCTAAGTATTTGTGTTTGAGGCTTGAGTTCTGGTGGACTTGGTGGGAATTCTTTTAAAAAATGTTTGTTAACATAGGCAACATAGCCAGATTGGGTTCGCGATTTTTCCAGCAGGTTTTCTACGCATTAATTTAGCTACGCACTAAATTTACTACGCAACAAATTTTAAGTGAAGCGTGCTTTTCGATTTGGTTGTTGAAGCGATTAGATGAGAGTTAAGTTTGTGCTTAAATTATGGAAAATTTCCAAAAATACGTGGTAAATCTCTCAGTCTAATTGTATAATTCCGACCAAGACAATTTTCGTTTGGTACGATTAGCTCTGGGGTTGTGTTATTCCCTCATTTTTGGTCTTTATGCAGTCCTGACGTTGTATAGTTATAAAAACTCCTTTAAACAAGGGGTTTTTATGTTGGCGTTTTTTGTAAGACTTTTTATGTCAGATTTGTTGTAAAGGAATGGTTTTTTACCCTGAACTTGTTTTGGATAATGGCAAGTTCTTACGTTATTTAAAAGCCATCCTGTATAATCTGACATGGTAGGAGACTTCAACATCGGAAGCCAACCCATTCGGAGACACACTCTACCAGGGCCCCAACTACGAACAGGTCGTACCAATTTTGAATATTAATGTTCACGTACACTACACTCCTTATAATATATTATGTTTGTGTACTTTTAAGTTGAGAGTTCAAAATAGTTATTTTAAGTATATATATTTTTTTGTAGCATCGATAATATTTTGTCAGTTATCAGACTTTGGTTTTTGTAAACCATATATGGCCATATAAGGGTGCACCAATTACATAATTAAATGTCCTAATATTAATAATCATTTTCAAATGAAATCACCTTAACAACGGTGATAACCAAATTTTATTATACTTAATAATTTTTAAACGTGATTTTTTTTTATTGCCCTTATGCCCATTAAGTTTTTTGTCTAGCTTATGGGGACTTTACCAACTGGCCTAAATAAGACACTGGCGCCCATTTTTATTTTTTTGTTGTCTTTTGGAAATGCACGTAAGTATTGAGAAACAACATTTGCCCATCGACCCATCTCACCACTGTAAAGCTGCCGTTCGCCATAGCCCTCGAGTTGAGGTTAAAATATATGTTTAATTTTTTTGGTGAGATAGGCAAGTATATGGTCTATCTTACGTTGACCTTCCTGTACATTGATTACATCTATCTATGTAAATCACAGTTGATCAAATTTTGTTTTACATGGGCTATTAGTATGTGATCAATGTTTCAATATGACACAGGAAGGTCAACGTTAGATAGACCATACACTTAAATACGATATCAACTTAAATTGAGGTTATAGCGTACGGCAGCCTTTATCAGGGAAGCAATGGGTCAATGGGGGAATATTGTTTATTAATACTTACTTATTTTTGTTCAGCATAAAAAGAATGGGCGCCAATGTCTTATGGTGACCAGCTGTTAAAATTTCTCAAGTAAATAAGACAATTTAAGGGTGGTATTTATTGACTATTTAGTCAGTGTTATAGTGTATATATGTAAAGTTAAATTATACAACTGATTTTACCTTAATATGGTCATATGTGGTGTACATTGTGGATGTAAAATTTTACTACCGTTAACTGATTTCTAAACAAATATTCATATTTAAAGAAATTAATGTTCTTCACTAAGTCGAAGTGGTAGGTCGCTTCACAAACTACGTTGTCGTTAACAAAGTGAAGCCATCATAAAAAAATTTGTCATACAAAAACTTGAACTACATAAACAAACCTTATTTACAAGGGTTTTTTCATAACCCAAAATAGCCAAACAGAGATTAAACGACATCTTAGACCTGTCAATCCTAAACCAAAACTTAAAGTCCAATTACTTAAGGACTTCACAGATCTGTTTGCTCAAACTTAGCCTATGCATATAAAGATTTACCGCCTCTTCTAGGCTTATCTAGAATGAAACAAAATTGCAAATGCATATCGCACGGCTGTCAAAGGTCGAAGAGCAAGTGAAAGCGAAAGTTTCTGTGTCTACGACTCGGACAGCGGGGGGGATACGCAACGTTGACATACCCTATATATTACCCAAAAGAATAAGACCAAAAAAACTCATACACACTTCCAGATTCAATTTAATTCATTTTTAATCCCGACAAAACCAAAACCAATCTTTATACTCCAAATATTAATATTAATAGAGAAATAAAAATTACATGCTGTACATGTAGCATCGGCCCACTTCTGGTTTTCAAATAAAATATTAACTTAAATTGTATTTTGTCATTTCAACTTAGGCAACCCGGTATACATCTTTATTATTTGAATTTCTAATACTTAAAACAAAGCTAAATCATATATAACGTATAAACCTGTTTAATCGTCAAAATAACTGTTACAACGAATACAGTCAAAATCACGAAAAAAAGTCCGTTGCGTCATAAATTTATTGTCGAGTTATGCACAGCGTCAATGTCGGGCTTAATTTGTTAAAAAGAAATGGTATGTATGGAAAATCATGGTTTCTTAGGCTGTATTGGTAAAACCGCAATGATGGCAAAGACAACAGATTATTTCCGTATTAGCGTTGATTGTTCACTCAAGGTCTTATCATAGCGCTTCGTTTGTTGAATGTATTAAAATGTGACTGCTGGAACTGTTGCGACATACGTCTCCAAAATGATTCATGCGAATATAATCGATGATGCAACGGGCTTCTCTCGTTATTTGGACTGTATCCCAGAAACTACAGTCACTAAAAAATTGTAAGCAACAAATCTGATGACCCAAATTTTTTTTTATATAAACCAGGGTGTTTGTTTTTTTTTCTGAGTAGATATCAACTTTCTTATTTTCTACCCCCTACCTAGGACGTTTAATGCGCGAGCGGAATAGTGCTGAGGCACTAACAAAGCCCACCTGAGCAACTTAAAACCTTAATAATAAGTTTTGCTTATTAAAAAAACATATACGGGATATGTAGCTCGATAAGGAGCGTCTCCAAACACATGTTTCCAAAACCAAAAACGCTTATTTGGGGTGGCGTATTACGCTTGATTTTTTACCATTTATTTCCTAACACACTGTATAAATATTATTTGAACTAAATTTTATACAGGGTGTAAAAAAACAGCGCACTAACTTACGTATAATCGTTAAACACTGCATGAATCTAGGTTATAGTAAACAGAAAAATAACTTTTTATATCCCTTGAAACACAAACACATTTTGATTAAATTGTTTACAAAACCGTTGCAAAGTGTTTGCATAAAATGGGTATCAACATATTGGCATTTAAAGTGGTTTTTTATTAAATTTATATTGTTTGATAGTTGTTTTTTTATTTCATTATTGGGGTATTTCATGTGAGGCGGACAACGAAAAAAATTTGAGATTCTGAAATGCGTTCACATTCGGCTTAAATACTTAAGTACTTCTACACCTTTTCCAGTTGATATTCAGAAAGTAGGAATTGTAATTCAGTTATTCCAGTTGATATTTAGATAGTAGGAATTGTAATTCAGCTATTCCAATTGATTTTAAGAGAGTAGCATATGTAATTCAGATAACACAATTGATTTTAAGAAAGTAGCAATTGTAATTCAGATAACACAATTGATTTTCAGAAACTTGCAATTGTAATTCAGAAAGTAGCAAATGTTTTTCAGATTAAATCAAATGTAATTCAGCCGCAGCAATTGTTTTAGGAACAGTGGGTTGCACACAGTAAATCGATGATGATTGAAAGTACACGTTATCTTTATTAACTAAGTAAATGAAATTTCTACAAAGTACAAATGAACAAAATCCGGTCCTTACTTGCAATAAGTTGACAATTATGACAAATATACCTACTTAAATGGTGATAAATTTGTTTATTATTGTCAATTTCATGGAAACAAAGCATTATACAAAGAAATACATGAAATTGAGATTTTAGAAAATAAGTAAAATGAAGTATAAAAATGTTATCATTTGTTAATTTCTGAATTTCAATTGACATATTCTGAATTACAATTGTTACTGTCTTAATATCATTTGCAATATCTGAATTACATCAGCTACTTTCTGAATATCATTTGAAATATCTGAATTACATTTGCTATTTTCTGAATTTTATTTGCAATATCTGAAAATCAATTGCTGCTTTCTGAATATCAATTGCTACTTTCTGAATATCAACTGGAAAAGGTGTAGAAGTTGTAAACAAATTAACAATACCCGAAACCTGATTATAATATTAATTATATAGATAATGCACTAAAAGTTTTAAAATGGGATCTACATTAGTTTAGAAGATGGATGTATTAAAGTACATACGCGTTTATACTAAGCGTGGTTCCTGGCGCTTCTTTAATTCAAAGGGCATTATCTATATTAATAATATTATTATCAAGTTTCGGGTACCCTGGGGTGCTAGTTAGGTCCCAATGATAGTCACGTTGCCTATGCGCCCATATATTCCGGCGCCAGCATGGGCGATAATACCCGTCCCTGCGAACATCCTCGCTTTACGTGCCTCTCCAGCGTGGACCCACTTTATGTACTTGTAGCCTTCGCTTGCGGAGCATACTTGTGACTAGGGTTGTGCCTGGTCAATTGACCGAGATTTTTACCTATTTTGACAGGACAACCTGTCAAAATAGGCTTGGTTACCAAGCCTCATGCGAAAATATAGTTTTGGATTTACTCACATCTTCTAGAAGTACAATTAGGCGGAATGTGAACTAATTTCATAATCTCGAATTTTTTTCGCTTCACAGGAAATGCCCCTATTATGAAGTTGTTTTCCATTTTTATTAAAACATTTTATTCGTTTCAAAAATTATAAATTTTTATTTTATAATTTTTATACTAACAAAATATATATATAAAACTTTTATTACATTCTGTATTTGGAAAAAAGTTTACCAAAAGGATATCACTTTTTTTTGGAACAAACTTTATCCGGTTTTCCAGTAATTATTAAAAATTCACCGACTTTAAAATGTTACTTATACGATTTCTAGAAAAAAAATATTTTTAATATTACAGTATTTAATTTTTTTAAGAACTACTGATAATATTTTAAAAAGTAAATTTAAGTTGAACTTAATTGCTTCATTTTATTAGAGAGATGTAAATAATTTAAATCCTTAAAAAGTTGAAGAAACAGTTTTGGGTTTACACATAATCTGGAAAATTTTGCATTATTATGGACATACATGAAAAAGAGACAAACACGACAATAAATTTCATGGGCTATCGTTTTGTCTGGCCAAAATTATATTGTATTAAATTAATATAAATTAAATTATTAATAATTCCCGGACTCTTCTAAAAATGTTTCTGACCAACTAAAATCTGTAATAAAATACTTTTTATATTTTATTCACTTACCTTTATTTTCATTGCTTGGGGTCAATTCTGATATTGGTTTGTTTATGTCATTGTTTAAGATAGGTGGAAATGCTTCCTCGATATTCTCAGATTTAATCAGGGTTTGTGTATACCCTCCTTTTCTAGTTGAAACTGCCAATGAATATGGAGGTGGTGATTGTATACTTCTGGAAATTACATTATCCTTATTTATATAATGTTTATTCATCACAATATTGGCTTGAGTAGACGGTAAAACAACATTTGGTTGACCTATAAGACCTGTAAAAATAAAAATTATTAATTTTCTTAAATCTCACATCTTGTTCATCAAAAAATCAAAATTACCAAAGAACTTTTAGAACACGGTTTTCAATTTTTTCTTAAACTAAATTTTCCAGACTTTTCCCGGCTTTTCAGTGAATATAAAATTCAAATTTAGGGTTTAAATAAATTGGTTCTTTTTCAAGAGGGGTTTTACTTTCCAAGAACTACTGATAATATTTTGAAAAGTAAATTACATCTTATAGCTAGCGAACAGTTTTTTAACTGATCTATAATAATTATGAATAAAAATTGTAATTATTATTACTCAGTTCTTCTTTCATTTCGAAATTGACATTATATAACACTTTGCTAATTTTTATATCTCAGTACCTATTCCATTCCATTATATAATCCTTCTATTATCAATCACCACATATTCCTTTTAAAGAACTTCACTAGCAAATAATTTAAATTTGTTTTTATTGAGGGGTAAACCACTTTAAAATTAGCGAGACCAACGTTATATGGACGTTCTGTTCTGATTTTTTCTTATCAGTCCTTATCAATAAGGATTTTTTCTTAGCAACCGTTGCGCATGACTACCCTAATGGTTGTTTTCCTTAGCCGTTAATTCGTATAGTGGCGGCCAAATCTGCATTGGCCCAGGCATAATCTAACGCTCGTGTATTGTGGACTGTAGCGGTGGGGGCTGTTTATTAAGATGAAATTATAAAATCAGTATTATTGTTATGGGCAAATTTTGATTAAATGTGTTAAGAAAGGGAACAAACAGAGGTTATTACATTTTTATTACATATGTACAAAACAAAAAAATTTGTAATTATCAGAACACACAAACATACTAAATACGCAATCCAATAACGGCGTTACTAACAAGGCTTGGAACATTGTTTAAAAAAACCATAATCACAATTGTAATGTATAAAATTATTTATAATAATCTGCAACAAACGATGCTCACCCACGTAATGTCAAAATTACAAAAAAAGTCAAATATAAAATGAGGCTGACCCATCAATAATATTGCGTTGGCTTAAGCTTTTAGCAACTGTCACACACAAAAATTACCAAGTGAATGGTTTTATTTTCATAATTTAGTGAAAAAAAAAAACTTTTAAAAATAGGGAAATTGTTACAGTTTTTGGTAAACAATACGCAAATGAATTAATTATTTTTAAACCCATTATTGTTATATATTTGAATATTTATACTTTAGTTTATATTAAGTTGGTAGTACTTGTACAATCTAGTTACTTTTGAATGGTTGCTATAGACGATAGATAACAAAGCTCTAGACATGTAAATTTGTGTTCCTGAATCTTAAAATATATTTAGTTAGTTAAATAAAACGATGTTTTATTTATAGTGCTTCTTGTAAAGTATAAAACAATTATATTTGCGCCTTAAAAAACACATTTAACGTCAGTAACTTTGAAATTAAAAGTTGATATTATACCGCATTAATGACGTACACTAGGGTGTCCCTTATTTTTTATTTTTTTACGCATACCCTCTAATTATATTTATTACGTGTTTATATACTCCCAGTAAAAATTTCAGCTCATTTTATAAACGGGAACCCGTGCCGACTTGCATCTGAACCCTCCGTGAGCCAACGTTAGGCGCGCGGTATTTTGTAACACGGTTGGCCGCGAGGTCTTCGATCGTAAGTCATTTTGTGTTTGTTATTATGTGACCCTTATATTATAAATTATTGACAAATGTTAAAATATAGTTTTATTTATGTGTATACTTTGATAAAAATGTATATTTTTACAGGGAGTGGCTAGTTACCCGGAAGGGTCTAGTGAATATGCCGTAAACTCTGAAATTGATAAACTTAATGGGATTTACTCTAAATAACTAAAAGAGTCTATTGTAAGAGATGACTACCGAAAACTGTCTGAAATATTTTTGGGAGGACATCAAGAAAAGAAATGCTTATAAAAAGCTGAAATTTCATATAACAGTATATTTTAGCAATACTAATTAGTATATTAATATATTTAAGGGATAAAATCAACTAATTTTTTTTTGGTTATTTTTTAGTTGTCATTCAGATATAATAAAAAAAAGAGTTTCGGGTAATTAGTTTTACGGTCTATTTACCCGACACTTCCGGGTAACTAGCCACTTCCTGTAAAAATATTCATTTTTATTAAAGTATATACATAAATAAAACTATATTTTAACATTTTTTAATAATTTATAATATAAGGGTCACATAATAACAAACACAAAATTACTTACGATCGAAGACCTAGCGGCCAACCGTGTTACAAAATACCGCGCGCCCAACGTTGGCTAATGGAGGGTTCAGATGCAAGTCGGCACGGGTTCCCGTTTATAGAATGAGCTGAAATTTTTACTGGGAGTATATAAACACGTAATAAATATAATTAGAGGGTATGCGTAAAAAAATAAAAAATAAGGGACACCCTAACGTACACCCATGCAGATTTGGCTGCGACTATATGTAATTTTGAATTAAAAAAAAATCCGCTGAAACCGTTACCTACATTTTGTTACTTATTTTGGTACTAATAAGTATCGTTTCTCAGAGTTTTGTTATCATTTTTTGTAGCGCATGTTTTGATGCAGTTTCGTTTCGATCCTTATGTACATGAACAATGTAACAGAAACGCGTTACAAGTACTTAGGTAGGTCTAATGATATTTTTCCATTACGTGTTTACAAACCATTTAAAGTTCCAAGCCAATCACGATTTTTATTTGTATGATCTTGTCAAAATTGCACTGTACAGTGTACAGTGTACACGGTGTGCCTAAACGAAGTTTAAGTGAGTATGAGTATGGGGACGTATGGCAGGCCCCATCTACATTACCTTACACTAATCTCCCAGGGTTACTTTTACCCCCTTTCTGTTCTCCTACGTATCCCGCCACTGCACAGCATTACCTGTGTTTGTTGGATCCGAAGTTTTTACGCCGGCTGGTATATCTACCCTAGGAGGTCGTGGATGACAGTGTTGATGGTTAAGGCCACTCCCGGATTTTTGTCGCCGGGTCGGGCCATACGCTCAGTTTAGGCCAGTGGAGAGCGGGACAAGGAGGGTAAAAGTTGGTTTTTGGAGGACATTGGAACTGACTCAAAACTAAGTACAATTCGGAATCCTCCTTAACCGGGGCTTTAGTAATAACCCCATTCAATTGGGATTCATGAATGGGGGCAAAAGTGTTAGTACGCTGCTAGAATCTGTCCTTGTTGGTGTACTTCTGAACGTCTCTGTCCGAGTCAGTTTCCGGTTCCTGGTAACCTCTTTGCCCCCCTGTGAGATACTGAATCTTGTTTTCACTACCGAAGTGTTGACGGCCACGACCCGCTGTCAGTGCACTCTGCCTTGGTGGATATTCCTAAGGCCGAGAACCGGCTACCGACCTTGTATATTCTTTATATATAATCTTTATTGGTTTTATTGTTAAATTTGTGTTTATACCGTTTACATTTAATTTTTATCTTTGCATTTTTACTTTTATCCATATTAATTTAAAAATATAAATATTAATATACAATAATAGATAAAGTCGGCCCTGAAGAGTACGTAATTGGGATACGGCCCTATGATCACGACCCGCCGTAAGTGCCCTCTGCCTTCGTGGATAATCAACCCCTCATGCCGAGTACCGACTATCGACCTTGTATATTATTTATTTATTTTATTGTTAAATTAGTGTATTATACCGTTTACCATTTAATTTATCTTTGCATTCTTACTTTTTTTTAAATTTAGTTTAACAATACTAATATAAATATTAATATACAAAATAGATAAAGCCGGCCCTGAAGGGTACGTAATAATTTGGAATACGGCCCTATTGTCAGGCCTTGGCTGAGGGTCGCTCTTCTTATCTTCTGTGATGTTGTGATGTTTACGTGCTCATTTACTTTTTGGCTTTTGTTTATTTTAAGCTTTGATTTATTAGCTGATCTCTTAGTTAGTGTCTATATTCAATTGCATATACATACAATATATATACCTATTACACACACACAACACTTATTTATAAAATTCTATATTTTGTGTCGTTCATGCTTGATTTGGTTTATTTACTCTTACGCTTTTTTTTATTTGGTTAAGTTGATTATGGGTTGGCTACACTAAGAAAAATGAGGTTGTTAGTTTAACACTTACGGAAATGTTATACTTATTTGATTAAAATTATTATTATGTTGATTAAAATTATTTTTTCTTTTTTTTTTCAAACAAATAAAATAAAACAAACAATCAAAGGTTGTTGTACAAGAGTGCTTATATCAAAGATTTTATTCATTAAATTAATGTCTGAACTGCATTAATTGAAATCTTTGTACAATTTTTGTAGTAATAAAAATTAATATTTAATGTAAAAAACTGTAAGTAACATCGAGACTTTTAAATAAAACCATTATGCACATTGTTCGTATTGAATGTGCAAAAACTGTTCAGTTAATAATTAAATCTTGAAATAAGAGTTTACTTTTCTCAGTGTAGGGACCTGTTTGTTTTCTGAAGCCAGTTAGCGTATATATGTTTTTAAAGAATAGTGTATTGATTAGAATCGAATTGGTACTATTATTAGGTCATGCAATTAGGAAAATTACTTAATAATAATAATAATAATAATAATAATAATAATATGACTTTATTGCAAGTAAATAATAAACATTTACATATAGTAAAAAAATACATTTAAATGCAAAAGGCGAAGTTCAGTATGTCACCTACTGGTGGACAGTCCGTGTTGGCCGATTGTGGTGACCGACCAGGTAGTCTAGTAGCCAGGTGGCTTTTCGGTGTGATCTAACCTTAATCACTCACTCTCACACAAACTTTTGCGACGTTATAGCACTTTGTGACTTAAACCGGGGGCCACCCGCACTTTTAGAACTTATTATTGATAATTTTTCTTGTTTATTTAATTTTTATTTATTGTTTTCCGTTTTACTGATTTTGATAACTTGAATCCGATAACTTGCGGGATTATCAGATTCGTTATTAGGACTTAAGTTTGTATCGTTTACACTGCCTAGGAGCGCTCGCACTGTAGGCCGTAGCACACCCACTCTTCTCAAGAGGCAGAACGAGACTGAGTGCCTGAACGAAGTTTAAGTCACATAAAAATGCCTCCAAAAACTGATTGCAGTTTCTTTCTCGGGACCCTTTGGTGACTTAAAAATGATATTTACCAAAATCCTTTCGAAATTTTTTGAAAATTCATGATTTTTTTAAAATTTTTGTTTAGCTTAAAGTCTACCTTTGACAGAGTACACATTTGTACACCGATTTTTATAATATTGGAGTATATTGTTAAGGAGATTTGGAGAATACTTTTTTATACTGTGCACATCATTTAATATATAAAAACCTAGACCAGTTCTAGTAGAGCTCATAAGCTACTCCTTGAAAGTGGAGATCCTAAAGAAGGCAGCTGATAAAATTGAGACTCTCAAAACGAAGAACATCTCATTAACTCCCGACTTTGAGAGTGAAGAATACCAGCAAAGGAAACTTCTTTACAAATACTCGAAAGAAGCTAGGGATAAAGGTCTTTCTACCAAAATATTAAAAGGAAAAATCATCATCGACAAAAAAGAATATTCTTACGAAGAATTACTTGCAAAAGAAAAAAAAACAAACTCAGCAATAGAGGGACCTAGTTTACCGGAAGTTGTAGAGGAACCTAAATTTAATACCACCGGAACTGTGACTCTAAGATCTAGAAACGTTAAAAAATAACTCTACTACTTAATTAAAGTGTATACAGGGTGTCCCGGAAAATGTGGGAAATCTCTCGGATTCAGATAGAACATTAAAAAATAAGATGACAAATTCCCATAAATTTTTTTCCTAGCGGCCCTCCCTACGGAGATACGGCCTCCTAAAGGACGCCACTGGAAATCAGATTTTCTTGAATAACTTTTTAACTATTTAATATAATTTAATGAAAATTTAATAGGATAAACAGTAGTAAGGACCTCTTAAAATACTGTCCTTAAAACATAATTAGCTTGTTTAGTTTACCAGGGGCGGACTAGGTTGTACATTTTAATGCTTACATTTTTAACACCCTGTATGATAGGGAGTTAAAAAAATAAATTTGGATACCTTGAACATTAAGCTAAAGAAAAGGTACTCTTGTTTATTGTCGATAAAATTAACCGTTTTCGAGAAAAAAAATAATAAAGAATTAAAGTAAAGACTTACGCCCAATAAGCATTCTTTCTGTTACATCTAAGATACTTGAAAAAATTGTAAATTCTCAAATACGTGAGCATCTTCAAAATAACAATATTCTTCCCGTAAATCAATCCGGATTTCGGCCAGGTTATAGTTGTACTACAGCCCTATCAAATATTATTGATGATATTGTTAATGCTACTGATTCCAATAAATTATCCCTTATGATTCTTCTTGATTTTAGTAAAGCCTTTGACAAAATTAATCATCTACTTCTACTCTCATTACTACATTATATTGGATTTGATCCAGTATCAAGAAGATTTTTTGATAATTACTTGTCTGGAAGATGTCAAAGTGTTATGATGAATGGTGAAATTTCTGAGTCGAGAGAAGTCGTTTGCGGTGTACCACAGGGATCGATTTTGGGACCTCTGCTATTTACAATCTATACATCCCAGTTTGAAAAAAAAATTAAACATTGTAGTGCTCACTTTTATGCGGACGATACTCAGCTAGTTTATTCCTTTGGCGAATCTGAGACGGATAGAGCTTGTGCAAATATAAATACCGATATTATAAATCTCATAACAATTTCTAACAAGTATTGTCTAGACATCAATCCAACTAAATCTAATATTTTGTTATTTGGTAAAATCGGAGCTAAAAACAGAGTCTTACCCCGAATAAATGTAGTGATAGGAAATAGTAAGTTGGAGATGGTCAAATCTTCTAAAAACTTGGGCATTTACATTGACACGGATTTAAATTTTGAAACTCAAGTTAATAGCATTATTAAAAAATCTTTTAGTAATTTAAAGTTACTTTACTCCTATAGACATCTGCTATCCAGGAAAAATAAAACCACATTGTGTGAGGCTCTAGTTTTATCGCATCTCAATTATGGCAATATTCTATACGGTCCTTTTCTTAGACAGCGGGATATCAATAGGCTTCAGCTTATTCAAAATAGCTGTGTTAGACTAGTATTTAGTATTCGCAAATTTGACCCTGTTTCTAGCTATTACAGGGAAATCGGCTGGCTCAACGTAAAAAAAAGAGCTCTACTACATAGTTGCTGCTTTTTTCATAAAGTTATACTTCACAAAACACCACCTTATCTTTATAATAAAATAAGATACAGAAATGATATTCACAATATTAATGTCCGATTTAAAAATATTTTATCAATTCCCAAACACAAATCTGAAGCATACAAATCTTGTTTTTCATACCAATGCTGCTATACCTACAATAAAATTCCGGATTATTTAAAAACTTATAAACCTAATAAATTTAAGTCTGCTGTTAAAACATTAATTCACAATGATCTGTTATTATAAATGTATAAATTTTTTCTAATTAATCTAATTTTTCTTAACTACCACGGGAATGTTGTGTTCATGTTGTGTTCATGTGTATAGTATAATACTAGTTGTTTTATTTTTGGGATATACTTGTTTTTTAGTTAATTTTTATGGTTGAGTGGAAGAGCAGACACTTTAGTCTGAACTCTGCCTTTGACAAACTGTTATCTATTCTTTAGTGTTCATAGAATATTATTTTGTATACATATGTAAAACAGTTTGCCAATAAAAGCATTTATTATTATTATTATTATTATTATATAGCCAAAAATCGCTTCTTTTAATAAAGCATCATGAATTTACGCTTTAGGCATAACACGCAAAAAAGATATATTCCTACCCATGTTTTTTTAGATATTTTTATGTTTATCAGGATACAAAATGGGATTCTTATAAGAAAAATTGATTTTGAATAAAATTAAATAAAATAACACTTTTTGTAGATAAATCTATTTGTGCAATATAATAATAAGAATGCCATTTTGTAACCTGATAAACGTAGAAATATCTAAAAAAAAATGGGGATAAATCTTTTTTGCGTGTTATGCCAAAATCATGAATTTACGCTTCTGCTTTATTAAAAATAAGCGATTTTTGGCTCACCATGTATATATCAAATGATGTGAACAGTATTAAAAATATTCTTTGTCTTTGTCAATAATCTAATTTTATAAAAATCGGTTTACAAATGTGTACTCTGTCAAGGTAGACTTTGAAATAAACAAAAATTTAAAAAAAAATCATAAATTTTCAAAAAAATTCGAAAAGAGGATAAATATCATTTTTAAGTCATCAAAGGATTCCGAACAAGAAACTGCAATCAGTTTTTGGCGGCATTTTTATGCGACTTAAACTTCGTTCAGGCACACCGTGTGTATCTGATAAACTAGGGAGAAATTTCCATAACCCTAGGAATATATCGAAAAAAAAAAGTTGGCAACGCTGATACATGCGCCGCCGTGTTTTAAATACTATTTTTTATCAAGCATTTCATCAAATAATTTTTTAAGATTCTGCCATTCCCTGGCCTAAAAAGTGATCAAATTTTAGCATTATTTAATATCCCCGGGAATATTTTACCCCCTTTCGGTTTTCCTACGTATCCCTCCACTGCACAGCATTACCTGTGTTTGGTGGATCCGAATTTTCACCGGCTGGTTAATCTTCCCTAGGAGGTCGTGCTTAAAATTTTAGTTTTTGGTTCACCTAGATATCTTTATTTTTGTGGAAACATGGAATTTTTTTAAAAACATTTCAATTTCCAATAATTTTTCTGTACGAAGAACTAGGGTTGCGACAGTTTTGTTGAATCATCCCATACTATAGGTCGAATGAGGTGTTCAAAATTATTGCCGTTTTTATACACACATATCAAATCGATATAATAATTCGGTTCTGCAAACTCTCAATAGTGTATTTTAATTAATAGCGGCTAAATTAACATAGATTTTGTTGTACAGGTCAGCCATGTCTTCTATTGGTTCCTTGTAGACTTTATTTTGTAAGCAACCCCATAAATAAAAGTCAGGGGACCTTGCTGGCCATCTAAGATCCCCATTTGTGCTGATCACTTTTCCTGGAAACGTCATTTAGATAATTCATAACGATATTGCTATTGTGTGCTGGGGCACCGTCTTGATGAAACCACATAGTATTTACGTCAATTCCCAAATTTTGTAACAGCAAAGTGAGATCGTTTTGCAGAAATTGTAAATAACGAACTGAAGTTAAATGTTTATGGTACAAATAGGGCCCGACTATGTAACCATTTACAATACCTCACCAAACATTTACCCCAAATCGTGTTTGAAATTTAGTCTGTCCTATCCAGTTAGGATTTTCCTGGGACCAGTAGCGACAATTATGTTAATTAATTACTCCATTATTGTGAAACCGGGATTCGTCACTCCACATAATTTGATTTAATAAATTTGGATTTTCTTCCAAAAGAATATGAAAATGTGTCAAAAAGTTTAATCTGCGCTGGTTATCTCCTTATTGTAGATGATGCACTAGATGAACCTTGTATGGAAAAAAACATATTTCCTTTTAGGAACTGAAATATTGCTTTCATCTTTTAATATTGAAATATTAGTTTCATCTTTTAATTTTCGTAATGACTACTACACCAAGTTGCCCGACACTGATGAGACCCAATAAAGGTCGAAACAGCTGTCTGTCGGTATTTGAAGTTGGTGGAACGCATTCAAAACAAAAATCTTTGGCCAGGTGTAGGTTCAATTTTTTCTTATGAATATTACCAGTGATGGGTCAAGAAAGTTTCTTAAAGAAACTAAGAAAATTGAATGTTTACCTTAATGACGATTGTGGGTTATTTTTACTGATTGAAGGACTAAAGCTACATTTTCGTCAGTCGTATCCCTCTTCCTTCTTGGAAAAATGGGAAAACAGGAATACTTGGACTTACTACTTGGATCTTTGTTGTCCTGCTGGGTGATTCTGCACTGGGTCTCAATTCTTGTGTTTTGAAGTCTTCTTTTTGAATGTTCAAGCCTTTTTGAGTCAAACCCTTTGAAAAACTAGTCTATAAGTAGTCCATAGGAAGTGTCACTTTTTTCTCCGCCAAACCCACACGAAAAACTTATAGTTCGTAGATAGTCCTTAGGAAGTGCTCAGGTAGTTAAACTAAGTTCGATTGTTGCTAAAGGATTAAATCCACGTTCACTACGCGAAATCGGTCCGATACCGTGATTTTTTCGGTAATAAACTGCACACAATCCTACCGACTGCGACAATTAAAATAATTAATTTGATAGATTGGTTTTTAAAAACAATCTTTATTAATTATACGAGGTTTACAATCGAGAAGCAAGATACAGAATGAATTAAACTAAACTAAAATGTAATAATCATGAACATTAGAGATAAGAGATAATTCAAAGAAATGAAATATAATCTTCGTACACCTTGTAAATATTCATCAAATACGTGCATATAACTTGTATATTCCGATTAAAGTTTTGTTGTTTTTTTATGAATTTATGTGTTGTTTTCATTTTCATTATGAGTGAGAAATCATAATAATTTTAAAAAAGTTCTTAGTGTAGGGAAATATAATGATAATAAATAGAAAAAATCAATCTAAATAACATTATGGGTTGGTATTTATCAATTTCTTACGTTTTCAGTTATAAAAATGGCAGTAAATTCATTAAATATTGGTTGGATAACTTTTTTTTATGAATCAGCCCTTTTTTCTCACTACTTTTGGCGATTTGCTCGAAAAAATAAAAAAAAAACGATTTTTTTCAAACACTGTCCTTTGACAACTCCTACTGGTGAACCAATGCGAGTTACAAAAAAAAACTCAAAAGCAATTTTAAAGAGCGTGAAATTCCCCATAAGGTGTATTAAACCGATTTGCAATATTGTCAAAGGTGGGTAAGCATTAGAAATTTGAAAAAAAAAATATATTTTTACATGCATTTTAAACGGTAAAACTTTAAATTTAAATAGTAAGTGCTTAAAATTAATATTAAGAGCTCAAACTTGGTGAGAATGTTTTTTCCTAAATGCAGATTAATATTTTGCTTGAGCACCGAAAAAATACAAAAACTTTGCGGAAATGAATCACCCTAATATATATATATATATATATATATATATATATATATATATATATATATATATATATATATTATATTATATTATTATATAATTATAATATAATTAATTAATCTTTTACAAGAACAAACACTTCAATAAAATTTCCACCAGCTTCAACAAAATTTCTTTGTTCTTTTCAGAGGCTTTAAGCCGTAATTTTCGTTTTTCATACCTTCTTTAGATGCACATTGCAAACTGCGAACATAACCCAATTGTGTATGCTTTATATTGCGGCTCTTCTTCAAACCAATATTTTGTCAATAATAAGGTTATGTATTTATCTCCACGCGGTCTATAATTTAAACTTTATTGTTGTCAACATTCGATAAAGAAATACCTTGTTATGGCCTAGGCCGATAAAAAATTTTATGAGGCAAGTAATTACTTCGATTTTTTTCTCGCTAGAGGTATTGTTTTGACAAATTAATCCTTTTCTAAGAAATTAACGTACTAAACTGGTTTAATTTATTTATAATAAGCACTAATGTGTTTGTTTTACTGTTAATGTTTAATATTTTTCATTAAATTATTGTAAAATTAAATATGAATAATAAAACAAAAAGTGAGGTTAGGCCAAGGGGTCAACCACCCAAAGGGAAAACGTCCAGGGATTCCCATGTATTCCCATTATATTTTATTGTATTCCTATGTATTTCCATTGTATTCCTATGGTATTCCCCCTCTAAAATGTCCAGGGATTCCCAGGTGTGGGTGACCCCTCGGGTTAGGCAACTAAGAAAACGCTCGATTCTTTTTCTACGATTTAAATTATCTTTAAGTTTTAAGTGAAATTAAATGTTAAACACAGCTTAAACATTCCAAACTACCTATTTTTTAAATAAAAATCCAAACAAATTGAAATTAGATACCTAACTATTTATTAAACAATTAATTGAATTCAATGTAATAGCAAAAATCCATTTCTACTTAAATCATGTAGCTAGGTATTGTCAAACTATTACTGCTTCTAAAAGCAATAATAATTATTGTACATTTAATGTAATCTTTAGCTAATAAATAAATGAGATTCTAAAAAAGTGAGGTTAGGCCGCTTTGATGTTGAATTAAATTGACCTATATAAAGTGCTTTGAAGATAAAATGTTGTATGCCATTCGGCCAAGAAGTGCCTTTTTGTACTTCGCTCAATTGTAGGCCTCCGCTACGCGTCGGCCGTCAAACCTTGAGTTTAGCGCAAAAAGCCTTACTTCTTAACCTAATGACATAAATAACTATTATGTGTATATTTAATAATAGATTTTAAAAATGTTTTACTCTAATAATGTTATAAACACATATTTAAGTATATGTAAGATAACCTACAAATCTGCTGTCATTTAAAATTTGCTATGTTGTCAAATTGGTTCAAACTGAAATCAGTGTATATGGGTAAATCAGTTGATATAAATAAATCAACAAACTGCAATTTAAGAAAAATATACGTCCACTCCAGTGGCGTAGCGTGGACTAATATAGACGTGGGCGAAATCGCATCAGCGAGGCCCCTTTTCTTTCGTTCCCAAGATCTAACCAATAAATCTATCTTACCAAACATGCTTTTACACGACATACCTACTTATGATAGTGATATTATGCACGCCACTGCTATTTTTCAAAATAAAAATTATTTTTTAAATCCCCATTCATTTTAGGGCAAATTTGATTTCTTGACCATTTTTCGTACGACTAGCGGTTTTCGATGAAAAAAATACAAAGCATTTAATGCGAAAACCGTTAGTCGTACGTAAAATGGTCAAGAAATCAAATTTGCCCTAAAATGAATGTGGATTTAAAAAATAATTTTTATTTTGAAAAATAGCAGTGGCGTGCATAATATTTTTCCAAAAATATTATTAATAATGCGATTTTCTTTAAATTTGGGTGGTGATTGTATGTTGGAGACACTTAATATTTTCCATAGTAAAATTTTTTATTTATCATTGGCGTACGGTGTTAGGGGGTAAAAACTTTTTTAATTATATTCAGCAAATAAAATTTCTTTAAGATTTTAAGAATATGGATTAAGGGGTTTTTGGGGATGCTGAATCTATATAGGATTAAAAAATTTATCTAAAATAAGCCCTAATATCCTTTTGCCGAAAAATCGACCCCCTAAAACCGTACGCCAATGATAAATAAAAAAACTTACTATGGCAAATATTTCATTTCTTCAGCATACAATCACCACCCAAATTTAAAGAAAATCGCATTATTAATAACAGATTGGATTTATGAAAAGCGAGACAAATTATTAAACCAAACAAATGTGGCTCTTTTATTCGGCAAATGATGCACACACTATTCGATTAACTGTTTAATTCTACTTTACTTACATAACTAAACTTAAATAATAATTAAGGAACAATCATAAATGTTCTAAAACACATACAGCAAATTAAATGACAGTTATTTAAATCGCGAAAGGTGATATCTACATTACCTACAAGTTGTATGCCACAACTTGGTATTTGTTTAGAGTCCCAATAGGTGGCGTATTAAAGTGAAATCCATTGTAATCACTATTTCTGTGATTGTAATCGATTAAAATTGATTAATTATTAGTATACTATATATATATAAGGATCTTAAATTTACATATTTTTTAGGTTTTTATTTAATTTAAAAATAAACGGGGATTTGAAGTCTGATGGCATCGCATTTAAAGAGGCCTCGCGAGGCCCCTTTAAGTGCGAGGCCGTGGGCGAGGGCCCACTTCGCCTACGCCTAGCTACGCCACTGGTCCACTCAATGCTGAAGCTTTGGAATTACTTTTATGACTGCTTTACATATATATATATATATATATATATATATATATATATATATATATATATATATATATATATATATATATATATATATATATAGATTTAATAGTAATCTCGAATATCTCGGAAACGGTTTATTTTATCGAAGTTTGAGAGGTACACCTTTTTAATGGTAGCCGAACTGTTTAATCGAAAAATTGCATCAAATGTTACAAAAACCTAACCTCAAAGTTTGTATGGGACAATAAGCTTAAAGCAACCCCCGTTTCTACGACACTGTGTTCACTCAAACAATTGTAATTATGTCTGAATATGTGTTTTGGTAGTAAGTGACTGTTCGCAAAATATCACCTTTTCAAATCTACCATAGTAGAAGTTATATTAAAAAAACTGAAATGATAAGTAACACTTTATCACCCTGTATATTTTAAACATACGTAATTAGGAAAAATATTTATTTAGATTTTCGTCTTATTTTGACTTGCTTAATCTGCTCCTAAATTTATGCCACTAAGTTTAGGGACACCTTGTATATTAAATGGAAAAAATTGTAGGGTATCATTTTTTTGCATTTACCAATTTTTTATAATTTAAGAAATAATATATGTATACTTTTTATGTCCAGGCAAATTTTAAAATTTGGTCTGGTTTTAGACATTTACCGTTCTTCAACATCTTTTAAAAGGTTTCTATTTTAAAATAAAGGCAAGTCATTTGAAACAACTGTAACGCTAATAATTATTTCTAATTTGCTATTAATATAACCTATCATAATAACACGCAAAGCAGACTGCAGAGCACAGAACAATATGCTGCGCAGACAACGCATATCGGAAAGGTGCGGGTAGAAACAATTCGTATGAGTTCACGGCCTAGTTGGAACAGAATGGTATTCAGGAAAATTTTAATTTAATAAATCGAAAAGTATAAACAATTAAATAATATTATTTATTTAATTTCATGCCTTAATTTTTTTAACATGTGGGTAATAGGTTTTTTGCTTACGCATGTCGAAGCCCCCTAGCCGTGGGCCCCGTATCATTGATACGGCTGATACCGCGGTAGCTACGCCCCTGGTAAAAATACTGCATTATAATCAATTCACATACAGAAGCCCAAATTAACTGGGAGTTTTTTATTAGCTTGGCTAAAATGACAATTAACGCGTTTTTTATTTTTTTACAAAGTTGGTATCTCATTAAATTTTAAAATAATAATAATAGGAATTATTTCCGATTCCAAAAATGAAACCTAAATTTAACGGCCTATTACTTGGAAAGAAAAAACGCAACATTCGCCAAGCTTTCCATTAAATTCTGAAAAATTGTCAAATCTTATCAAAGAAAAGATTAATTTGACAGAATACCTCACATTCAACGACCACTTTGGTTCTCACATAGCAGAAAATTAAAGAATGCGCTGGTTTTCAAAACACGCATCACACCGCAAAAGCAACTAGGTAGTTTGGGTAAATTGATATTATTTACAAACACATTTCAGAAAATAATATACGTGGGTTGTTCGAAAATTCAGTTATTGTGCTAAGGCACTAACCAAGCCCGCATGAGCTACTTATAAAACCTTAATAAGTTTTGTTTAATACAAAAACGGGGCGGGCCAATACTTTTGTAGCTAAGACAAGTGGTGGAAAACTGAAAACTTTATGTAAATCGGGGTCCTAAATCCAATGTAAAAGCAACCGATATGATACCATCAATATTTTCTTAATTTTAAGCGATTTCTAGTACATAAGGAGTTAATCGTAAATAATTGTTATATAATTATAATTAATGAAAGTCACCGTTTTGGTTTTTATGACAAAGAAAATTATTCAGAAAAATTAGAACTTCCTTAAGTAAAGAAAACTTATGGCATTTCAAATCATTTTATTTATAGCCAAAAGAAAAAGTAAATTAAAAAGAGGGTCTTTTCACATTATTTATTGTCTTTAAATATATATATATATATATATATATATATATATATACCGTACCTTCATTTGCAAGCTAACCATAGGGAAAATACATTGTAACTGGACCAGATAAGTCGCAGTCAACACAAAGCGAGAACCTTTTCAGAAATGATTTGGATGCGTCGTCGAGACATGCGTACTAAAACAAATTTTATTAGATTTACACCGCACAAAATAAAAAAGAATAATAAAGCATCGATGTATGAAGCAAGGTCAACTGTTACGGCGCATGCTAGCGTACTCGTCCACGCGTCCAAATCATTTCTACAACGTTTTTCGCTTCGTGCTGACTAAAACTTATCTGGTCCAGTTACAATGTATTTTCCCTATGGTTAGCTTGCAAATGAAGGTACGGTGCATATATATATATATATATGTAAAGCAGTCATAAAAGTAATTCCAAAGCTTCAGCATTGAGTGGACGTATATTTTTCTTAAATTGCAGTTTGTTGATTTATTTATATCAACTGATTTACCCATATACACTGATTTCAGTTTGAACCAATTTGACAACATAGCAAATTTTAAATGACAGCAGATTTGTAGGTTATCTTACATATACATAAAAGTTAATAAATCTTTATAGTATCACAATAACATGGTTGGTTTAAGAATTTACGAATATAAATACTGCATTTAATGAAATTCCAAAGTGTAAGGTGCAATATAAGTGATATTTTTGTGCATTGGGTCTACATTTCTCCATAAAATAGTTTTAACTAAACAGAATTTATTAAAAAAAAATCTAACTTCTCTATTATGAAATAAGAATATCTGTATTTGATTTATCAAAGGTAGGTTAATGTATTAGAACAAAAAATTTCACCTAATTTTGTATTTTAAGGTTAGAAAAATCTATTTTGACCAAAATAAATAAGTGGATTATTTGGAAGAGTGTGTTAATTTGGTCATAAATAAATATAGGTATACTAAATAATTGTTGAATATGGTTCAAATTAAAATGAAGCTCTTATACTTCTAATGACAAAACTTGTGCATACCTCTCGGCATACCTACTTTAAGTTATGTAGATTATAAGAAAACAAACAATTTTTAGAGAAACTTGCAATGTGAAAATATTTAATACTTCCATGACATGTGATTTATTAAAATTTTAGTTATAATGATTTTTTGATGTAGATCAAATTCAGTCGAAGCTTTTTAACTATTTGTATTGACAAAACTTTATGTAGGTACACTTTAAGCTGGATAAGAAAAACTACCACATTTTTAAATACCATATTATCCAGTCTTTTAAATAATCCAAAATACTTATTTATTTTGGTCAAAATAAATTTTTCTAACCTTAAAATTACAAAATTAGATGATATTTTTGTTATAATATATTAACCTAACTTTAATACAGATATTCTTATTCCATAATAGAGAAGCTAGATTTTTTTAAATAAATGCTGTTTAGTTAAAATTATTTCATGGAGAAAACCAGATATTTGGACCAAATGCACAAAAATATTACTTATTTGGCACCATACACTGTCATTTCAATTTCATTAAATGCAGTATTTATATTCTTAAATTCTTAAACCATCCATTGTTATTCTAATGTTATAAAGATTTATACATTTTTAACGCCTAAACATAATATTATTTCTTTCGTTGACTATACTTTGACAGATACATAACCTGAAAAGCCTTAAATGCTAAATTTTCAAAAGACTGCGTTCCGTACGTGGTCACGTGGTGGGAATTTGAGGTGTGGAGCATAGTACATGTAAAGTAAAAATATATTTTATTTTTCATTTACAATTTTTTTTAACATTTCTTAAAATATAATAAAAAAATTAAACAGAAAATTCATAAAAAAATTGTTTATAAGGTCATACATTTTATAAGTATTTGCGCAAATGATTTATTTTAGTTTCAATGCCCGGCTATATTATTTGTAAAAAATAATCTTCGGCCGGTAATAAAAATAGAAACAATTTTCGGAAAAATCAAGAAAAATTAGTTAAATTCCCTGACTTTTCGTAAAAGTCAGCAAATTCCCTGACTTTTCCCTGACTTTTTTACTAATATTTAATTTCCCTGACATTTCCAGGTTTTCCCTGTTTTCCAGGTGAAAGGGTACCCTGCGCTTTGATTTGGTTTGTTACGGAGCTGAGTAAAACGATGAACCACATCTATATCAGAGGCGCTTCAAGGTGAGCGACTGAGCAGTTTAAACTCATACTCAAGAGCACCAGAAGAGCATTGGGTAGCCAGCGCAAGGCGCTTAATTAATTATTAAGGATTTGAGGCAGACATCGTAACGCCTGTGTGAGCAGTTTACCCTTATACCCGGAAGCAATTGAAGAGCATACGAGCATACTAGTCTGTATTAATGTTGAGCTGATGATTGACTCATGGGGGGTCCGGATCACCCCCCATGGAGAGCGTTCGTTAACTGGAGAAGAGCTGGGCAGCAATTCTAAGGTGTAGCCAGCGCAATGCGCCTTTTATCAGGGCAGTTGTTCCTCTTGTCCAAGTAATAGATCTGAGGAGGAGCAGAAGTATAACCTCCTTTTTGTGCAATTCTTAGCCGTGTCCAGGAGACCTATACATGCATTCAAGAATGCATGCCACCTAGACAACAAGGTGAATTGGTAAAATTACTTTAGTATAGTGAAGGATTTAAAAAGAGGTATTTTCATCATTTGTCGTTCCTGTTCGTTGCTTCACGCGCAAACAAATTTTCTTTAAAGAACGTGTTGCCGGTGTTGTTCTCAAAGCCGCGAAGGCCAGGTTGTAGCAGAATAAATTTGATGAACTTGATTCGTGCATACAATGTTGCCATCCCTAGCTTGAGAGCTTTTTAGTTTGAAATCGAGCCACTCATCTTGACAAATCGTTCATTTCACACGGAACTTTGGCCGAAGTAATATTAATGTCATTCATTTTTTCTTAGCTTTCAGTATTTAATTATAGCTTGGAAATATATTGTATTGTATTGTATTGGTATTTTTCTTTAATCGCCTTCCTAATGGTATCTTGACAAGTGAGCCTGAGTTATCAGGGCTAACATAGAATCAGCATCCAGTACCAAACCTTTTTCATTTTTCCGCGATGACGAAGCAGCTGCTTCGATGAGTTCTTGGGACCAACTTCATAAAATTTTAACCCCTTTGGCTTACTGCCTACATCATTTTTTTCTTGTTAAAATTTATTAAAAATCTCTTCTTTACCTTTTTAACTGCATCAAATAATTTGGATAGCTTTCTCTCAATACCTGATCTAAAGAGAACCCACTCCTAAACAGTATTTCACACAACTTGCTGTATGGAATTACTAATTCTGCCATATTAAAACATTACTTACAAGGCCACCTAACATCAGAATAAGCATAAAATGAAACTGAATATATTTTCTCAAATCTGATATTTATAGGTACCTCGTATATTATACCTTTATGAAAGATGAAAGGATTAAAAATACAAATTACCTATGCAACAATTATATTTGTTATTAACTAATTTAAATTATAGATTAAGGGTAGTTTTTTTTAAATAATTTAAAAAAAATCCAGGGTTTGTAATTACTAATTAGGTAGGAGATTGTTAAATAATTTTTGTGAAATAAAATTATTCGAG
Source organism: Brassicogethes aeneus (assembly GCA_921294245.1). Classification (NCBI taxonomy): domain Eukaryota; kingdom Metazoa; phylum Arthropoda; class Insecta; order Coleoptera; family Nitidulidae; genus Brassicogethes; species Brassicogethes aeneus. The sequence continues at coordinate 49,459,358 of OV121133.1, forward strand.
ATCACCCAACATTCGATGTGAAACTGGGTGCTCAACAGGTTCTAAATGACATACCCATACCGGCGCACAGTGGCCAATTTTGATCGAAAAACGAAGTTAAATACGAAAAATCAACTTGTTCATATACGGTTCAAATTTACAGAATATATTGCCCTATAGTCCAACTAACTTTTCACCAAATATTGGAAATTTTCTTTGACAAACAAAAAATATATAGCCACTTAAAATCTTTCAAAGTGCCAATACATTAACATAAGGCGTTTAACAACATGCCATGGCCTAAAATTTTTTTCCACCATACTACAAGTTGACAGAAGAGAAAAAAAAATATTATCCTGATTATTTCCCTCATTATAATATGAACCAATCAAAAGCCTTGAATTTTCGAATAAATTTCGTTTAAATAAGCGATTAAATCACTAGAACTATTTAACAGCGATTAAATTTTAGCCTCCATATTGGATTTTTGTTTACGATTTTATGGTGTTATTTACAAGTTTTAACAAACATTTTTTAAAAAACAATAAAAAATAAGTTATCTAGTTTACGAAATATCAATTATTACTTATTACATACCTTAAATTAATGGAATTTTCTTTAAAAAAATATTTATAAATTTTGACACACGGAAACCTCTGAAGTAATTTGGAAAAATCCAAGACCATCGTCAAAAATGTATTGCCGGTCATTAAGATTACGTTGGGTGAAAGAAACCGACCAAATAACAAGAGATGAAGAAGCTGTCGTTAACAGGGAAATAGAACAGCTGGTACCATATCAGACAGTTTTAGGCTTAGTGAGATTTCACTTAGCCTTAACAATGCTCAATGGAAAGGCTTGTGGGGCGATAACGGAAACGTCTAGTATGACTTGCCATATATGAGTGAAAATATCCAAAATGAATAACATAGATTTAGTTTTAAATCTTCCGGAAAAACAAGACAATTTAAGATATGGACTGCCTACGCTACATGCATATATTCGGATTTTTGAATGTTTGCTTCATGTAGCATATCGTTTAAAACTAAAAACGTGGAAGGTTACCAAAGAAAAAACAGTTAAATTCTCTGAAAGGAAAAAGAAAATTCAACAGAAACTTCGGTCAAGGATGGGAATTCTAGTGGACTGTATCAGACAAGGACACGAGAGCACTAATGATGAAAACACAGCCAGGCGATTTTTTGCAGACCATTCTTTGTCTGCGGAAATTACCGGAGTCGATGAAGATCTCATAAAAATGTTTTCTATTATTTTGCTAGTTATCAATTCAGATTATCAAATTAATATTGAACATTTCAAAAAATATTGCTTATCGACGGCCAACATCTGTACATACCATTTTAATACATGGTGCCGTAATGGATGAAGCAATATTGCCCATTGGAGAGATGTCCGAGGAAGCTCAAGAGGCTAAGAATAAAGACATCGAAAAATTTAGAGACGGTTTTACGTCTAAAGTAAATTTAAAAAGGGTGAATAAGGATCTTTTTAATTGATTGATTGATAATTAGTACCGATCCATATTTAAATAGTTTCGCAATTAAAAAGAAAAAGAAAAGTTTACAAAGTTCCGAAAATAGGCATTTTATATTAATCGACGAAAATGATTATGAAAATGAGGACGAGGAGAATGTAGAAGATGACGAAGATGATGAAAATGAAACGGAAGAGTCCGATTAGAACATTGTAATTTAGTTTTGTAATAAAATTTTTGAAAAAGTAATCTAGTTTTTTATAAAGAGTATCTAAATTAAGATACACCAGACAACATATATTATTCAAATTTTTGAAGCATTTTTAATGCCCTAGTTAGGGTTGAATGTAGAAGATGACGAAGATGATGAAAATGAAACGGAAGAGTCCGATTAGAACATTGTAATTTAGTTTTGTAATAAAATTTTTGAAAAAGTAATCTAGTTTTTTATAAAGAGTATCTAAATTAAGATACACCAGACAACATATATTATTCAAATTTTTGAAGAATTTTTAATGCCCTAGTTAGGGTTTTATAACTGCTCGCAAGGCCCGTGAAATTATTTTTTAATTTGGTATATATGGTAGGTATGATCATTAAAATATTCTTATAAAAATCTATTCTACAGCTTTTTAAGTTAATGTAAATTTCCATCCCCATTAAAGGGTTCTTGGTTGGTTAGTTAGGTAAAAAATAAATTCACTACTGTATTATACGGTTATTTTTAGTAAATGTACAAAATTTCTTACCAATTGGTCAATATTTAAAGAATTTAAATTTTCATCCCCCTTAAAGGGTTCTTGGGTGGTTAGATAGGTAAAAAATATTTTCAAGCGGCCATGATATACAACGTTATATGCATGTATAGAGATAGTTGAAGTACGTCTTTTTCATTAGCGGCAGACAAAAAACTCAAAAAAGCCTAGGGATAGAAGTAAATCCATAGGTGACTCAATAGACGTCAAATAATAAAATTAATTTAGCATTTCATACAAAGCAATCACGATGTATTAATTATATTAATTATAATCGCACGGAATATTTAGTGATTATTTATTAAATTTTAATTGAACGAAATAAAGAACAACTAGTTTATTAGTATAATATAATGATGATAGACGAGTCGCCAATGTCGGAACTCCAAACAAATGTCAGTACGTCAAAATTAATTCAAGCGCAGGATTTTGACAGAGCAGTGTTTATTTTTAGTTTAGGCTTTGTTATCTATGGTTTAGGATATTTATCGGCATTGTAAGTAAGGGTTATAAGTTTTTTTACTTTTTATCAATAATTTGTAATGCTTTTAGCCAAAATTTTATACCACATGAGTTATAAGTAAATAAAATAATTATATTACTTATTCTATTTATATTACACCCTTGAAAAAAAAATTGTATATGTTATTTGGAGTAGAAGTGGCTCTTTTTGTGCTTCGTACAGTTGCCTGCCTCAGCTACGCTTCGGCCGTCAATCTCTGTACTCACCACAAAAAGAGCCACTTCTACTCCTTATGACATAATATACTATTATTACTTTATTCTACGGATTTTTTTAGTAAATGAACAAAATTTCTTACCAATTGGTCAATATTTAAATAATTTAAATTTTAATCCCCCGTGAAGGGTTCTTGGGTGGTTAGTTAGGTAAAAAATAAATTTATTACTTTATTCTACGGCTTTTTTTTAGTAAATGAACAAAATTTCTTACCAATTGGTCAATATTAAAATTTAAAAAAATTAAAAAAGTTCGTTTTTCGATCAAAATTGGCTACTGTGCGGCGTCCGAGGGCGACCATAAAATGTATGGTGACGACTCCTCAATAAATATATTTTGAGGTGGTAACATCCCGAAGCAAAGCTCGGCGAAGCCTTTTTTTCAGGAAAACTATGCAAAAAACAATGTAGGTTTGTTTTTATTTCAAAATGAATTTTCCTTTTAAGGACTCGTAAACCTTTAAACAATCAAAGCATCAGCAGATTTTTCAACTCTTTTTTTGGATCACAAAAAATCCCCAAACATTTGATTAGAAACTGAGAAATTTCTTACTGAAATAAAGAAAAAACAAGTTTCAACGAGTATAATACTCGTAATAATTACACTTTCTACTACTATGCTGCGTGGCAGTACTCTCTTTCTTGTTTTATTGGCTTTTGATATAATGCCCAACCACTAAATACAACGTCTTTAACCTAAATTAAATTCAATAACTAGCGCCGCGCGCACCGGGAGCCAAGGTAGGATACCTACATCTAACGTCTAGTCTAACAGCTTTGAGCAAAAGTTACTGTTTTAACAAGTTACATAAAACCCCGTATCCTTGTTATTTTCACGCGGGTATTGAACAACCGTCCTTCCCAACCCGGTCGGACTTGGATTTGCAAGCACTTTAGAGGGGTTTTCAGTTTCAGTTTTTTGTTGCATAACTATAACACCTAATAGATAGAAATCCTTGCAAAAAGTTTTTATAAACAAAGGTCGTTAAACAACTGCTTAGTTTTTAAGATATCGTAAACAATTATTCACGTATTGCATTAGCCTCTAGTGGGCGCTGTATTTAGTGATGGGCGTTCCGGATTACTCTTTTGAATCGGATCGGGATCACATAAGTGAACCGGTTCAGCGAACCGGTTCAAAAGAACCGTTTGAATCTCAGATTAATTAAAAATAACACTTAATGAAATCATTCCGATCACATAAACTTTATGTTTATGTTAAAAATGTTTATCACTTAAATATTTAGGAGCCTTTATTATATACAAGGTGTCCCTAAACTTAGTGGCATAAATTTAGGAGCGGATTAAGCAAGACAAAATAAGACGAAAATCTAAATAAATATTTTTCCTAATTACGTATGTTTAAAAGATACAGGGTGATAAAGTGTTACTTATCATTTCAGTTTTTTTAATATAACTTCTACTATGGTAGACTTAGAAAGGTGATATTTTGCGAACAGTCACTTACTACCAAAACACATATTCACACATAGTTACAATTGTTGAACTTCGATAAAATTAACCGTTTCCGAGATATTCGAGATTACAATAATTGTTATATGGCATTAAAGGATAACAAATTTTTTAATTGAAAAAACTACAATTTTTTTAATGTGACGGTCAGGGCAAAAAGTCCCGAGGCCCATGAAATGCCCTTTTTAGTTTTTTCATTAAAACATAAATAATTTTATCATATACATTTTAATCCTTTTAAATAATGCGATACTACAATTATTGTAATCTCGAATATCTCGGAAACGGTTTATTTTACCGAAGTTTGGGAGGTACACCTTTTTAATGGTAACCGAACTGTGTAATTGAAAAATTGCATCAAATCTTATAAAAACCTAACCTCAAAGTTTATATGGGACAATAAGCTTAAAGCAGCCCCCGTTTCTACGACACTGTGTTCACTCAAACAATTGTAATTATGTGTGAATATGTGTTTTGGTAGTAAGTGACTGTTCGCAAGATATCACCTTTCCAAGACTACCATAGTAGAAGTTATATTAAAAAAACTGATATGATAAGTAACACTTTCAGGGCTCCCACGGTTAAATTACAAGTTTTATTTAGGAATTTAGGAGGTTTTTTGGAGAATTTTAGGAGAAAAAAGTATGCAAATGAATTTATTTAATTAAATAAAAACAACTCTACACTATACATAAAAAATAAGAACAAAGTAAGTAATTCTCTTTAACAAAAATATAAATAAATATCACTTCTTTTGTACAAATAGGTTATATTGACTAGTTTTTTTAGCCAAATCGCTCGACGAGTTTTTTTTAATAAAATGAAAAGTGAGGTAAAATTACTACTTTTGTATATATATGGTATATACACAAGTAGAAATTAAAAAAAAGCGTCGATATGGCTATAAAAGTAGGCCAAAGTTTAATGATGTTATATTTATATTTTGAAAAAAACAGTTTAGTTAATAACTAACAATAATTGTAATGTTATTGTTACTAAAAAATCTCATAATAGAAAAAATATAAAGTGCATGATGCAGTAAAACATTCTTTAGATTGTTTACTATTTTAGCTATCATTTAAAAAAAAATTAAAAATCCTTTTGTTTGATATACAGGGTGTCCTGAAATTAGTGCACCATACTTTAACAGCAGATTGTACGTGTAAAAATAAGAAAAAAAGTCCCTATATACATAGGTCAAGAAATGCCTCTTAAGGGAGCTACAGCCCCCAAAAGGAAAGCCCCTGAAGATGGTTTTTATTTAATAACTCCAAAACCGTTAAAGATATAAAAGTGAAATTTGGGGAATTAATTAAACTTTTTATGACCAATAAGACGTAACAATAACAATTTAAAATTTTTTATGAGGTTTGGGTCAGATTGATAGGAAGTAGGGTTAAAACCATCTTAACTTTTTTGTACGTATCTTGTACCAGAATTTAGTGTCAGATTATGAAATTTTATAGTTTTGCACATAAAAAAGGTCATTTTGTTGAACTTCGATAACATACACCGTTTTCGCATAAAATCGATTTGAAAATTATTTTACATGGCATAAAAATTCACAATTAAATCACAACCATAGAAATGGACTCGCGTGGTCCTTGGAATGCGGCTGCCATGTTTAGGAAAAAATAGAATAATTCAAGACAGGTGACAGTTTCATGTAGTAAGTGACAGGGTGTTTCTACTTTTTTATTTATATTAGATAAAAACCATCTTCAGGGGCTCCCTTTTCGGGGGCTGTAGCTCCCTTAGGAGGCATTTCTCGACCTATATTTATAGGGACTTTTTTCTTATTTTTGCACGTAGAATCGGCTGTTAAAGTATGGTGCACTAATTTCAGGACACCCTGTATAACACGGTATATTTTTGTCTAAAATTAACGAAATATGGCTAAAAATGAAAGTTTTGTATAAGTCTAGAAGCTACTACATGGATTTTGTTTTATGGTATATTTTGTTGTTTTTTAAGAAAAATGTAAGTTGTGATACCTATATCATTTTAAAAAGAATTACTAGAACCCAAAAATAAATATTTTTTAAATTACTTTTTAAAAAAGAATTTTTTTAGCACAACTACCTTAATTAAACGCAGTCAAGTTGGCCTACTTTTTTAGGAGTTTTAGGAGATTGATGGCAATTTTAGGAGTTTTTAAGATTTAAGCCAAATTTTAGGAATTTTATGAATTTTAGGAGGTGTGGGAGCCCTGCACTTTATCACCCTGTATCTTGGAAACATAAATATTTATTTAGATTTTCGTCTTATTTTGACTTTCTCAATCTTTTCCTAAATTTATGCCAATAAGTTTAGGGACACCTTGTGTATATATATATATATATATATATAGGAACCCCCATTTTTTATTGCAGATTCGGATTTCCCATTAAAAAATAAGTAACTTTTATGGAAAAACTTTTTTTTAATTTCTGATAGATGGCGCTGTAATCGCAAGAAACCCGATTTTTGGGAATATCTTAAAAATTACACATCGGATCGAAAAAAAGAAAAACTTGTTTAATTTTTGGATTTTATTCGTATATCAAGAAGTTAACATCTATTTTTAACGTTACCCAAGAACAAGGACCAGGACGCAGTAGTTTTTTGTTCCCATCGGGGTGCTAGTTTTAAGAGAGTCCCCCTGCCCTGTTTAATAAATTAGATTAAATGTTCGAAAATGTGACCTTGAACTTCTAGAGACTTATTTATTCTTTTTTCAAATGATTGTATACAGGAGAGGAGCATATCTGCGGGAATTTCAGCACAAGCGTTTCTTATGCGCTGTATCATGTATTCCCGAGTTGTTGGTGCTTGTTGAAAAACCTTATCTTTTAGATAACCCCACAGAAAAAAAATCCAGCGATGTCAAATCAGGTGACCTAGCAGGGCAATTAACCGGGCCACCTCTGCCGATCCATCGGCCATTGAAATCACGGTTCAATACTTCCCGTGCTGTTGCTGAGTAATGGGTTGGGCAACCGTGCTGAAACCACATAATTTGTCGAATGGGCATGGCAACATCCTCAAGTAGAGGTGGTAGTTCATGTTCCAGGAAATTTCGATATTTGATTCCATCAATGAAATAAGGACCAATGAGTTTGTTACCTAAAATTCCACACCAAACGTTAACCGACCAGGGGCGTTGATGTTCAACTTGTCGTAACCAGTGGGGATTGTCCACACTCAAATAGTGCATGTTATGCCGATTAACGGAACCATGGTTTGTGAATGTGGACTCATCTGAAAATAGTACATTAGGGAAGAAATTGGGATTTCTTTGTATTTGCTGAACTGCCCATTCACAAAATTCTACTCGCCGATGAAAATCATTGCCATGAAGTTCCTGATGCAGTGAAACCCGGTATGGGTGATACTTGTGACGATTCAATATTCTCCGAATACTATCTCTGGAAATCCCGATGTATTTCCCGAGTGCTTACATGAGGGTTATGTTGAACAGCTGCTATCACATTAATTTCATTAGCTTCTCCTGCGACAGTGTTTCTTCGTTTTCTTTTTTTAAGTTGTACACTACCGTCGGATTTAAAGGATTGAACATCTTTATAAAAAAACGGGCGTGAATGAATATTATCTGGAAAACGTTCAGCATATAAGGCAACAGCATCGTCAATATTCCGCCTACATTCTCCGAAAATCAGAATCATTTCAATTTTTTCTTCTACGGTTGCAGAATTCATTTCTCACTCGTACGTTTCTAAATCAACTGCGAATGTTGCGTCTATAAAAACGGAACATATGTTTTTATAGACGCATAAGTACCTAAGGTATAAATATGTTTTTATAACATACCTACATATGTACATACCTGGACGCATTAGTAAGGTATAAATATTTTTAATTTGTACCAACATCAAAAGGAATTAATTAATTTTTTTTTTGAATTCCCTAACAATTCTCGTATACACTAATTATATTTTTTAATGGGAAATCCGAATCTGCAATTTTTCAAGATATTCCCAAAAATAGGGTTTCTTGCGATTACAGCGCCATCTATCAGGAATTTAAAAAAAGGTTTTCCATAAAAGTTACTTATTTTTTAATGGGAAATCCGAATCTGCAATAAAAAATGGGGGTTCCTATTTAGAATTTTAAAGTTGCCCCCACCCCCACCCCAGGGGGTGGTGGTGAGGGGTCGACTTTGGTATCATTGGATGGCCCCCTTCCAGACGAACAAATTTTATTCAAAACTTTTTTTGATCCGATGGGTAGTTTTCGAAATATTTCAATGTCTTCAGATAAATTGGCCACCCTGTATATACAATAAATAATATAATTACATTGAATTGCATTCAATTAAAATTTTATAAAACAATAAAAACTCTATTATTTTAATTTTACATGAAAAATTATATTTAAAACATAAAATAACAATTTAAATTAATTAATATTAAAAATATATTTTAAACGACATTGACATAAGGGAAATCATATAATTTTTTCTGTGAGTTTGTAAAAAATTACCAAAAGTATAAATTTGCCTAACGTAGTAACGCGACACAGAACACAGAACGCAAGAAATTCGGTCCCGAACGAACGTTTAAAATGACCATAACTTGTCTTTTAATTAAAAAAACCTTTCCAGTAATTTATTAAACAGAAAAATACACTTTTGTCAAAATCTGTTAAAGTTGGCCGTTTTTAAGATAATTGAATTTTCGGAGTTCGATAATCTTTCTTTCTGGTTACAATGGACTTACGTCGTAAGACGGCTACCCAAGTTTGTGCTCAATGAAATGTGTGTCTGTTGACACGTCTCGATTTTTCCATGCCTTTCATGGAAATACTAGTATTAACGTCTAATGATTTCAGCAAGATCCATCCACCATCGGACAAACACGTATATGTATGAGGTTATATACTTCAAATTTAACTTAATATAAATACCACTTTTTATTTTTTTTTGCGTTCCATCACTTGACATAGCAAGACGCATCGTAGCAGCGCGAGCTCTTAAAACGTAACAGCCAAAACCAACAAATAATTTCTCATAAAGTGCAAACAAATTATAGTGTAACAACTACAGAGAGTATAGACTACCCTACGGTCAATAATGAGTTAAGTGTTAAGTGATAAGTGATAAGAAAGAGTTAAGTGAAAAGTGAGCTTCTGGGCGGTCCTACCACCCCTCAACTGGACGCTTTTCATTGGACAAACAAAAGAGGACAAAACCAACAAACAATTTTTCACAATTGCAAACTAATATAGTGTAACGGTCGAAAAAGAGTTAAGTGACAAGTGTCAGTTTCTGGGTGATCATACCACCTGTCAATTGGACGATTTTCACTAGACAAACAAAAGAGGACAAACAAGGGAGGAATAGGCCATTTGCAAAAATTTATAAGTATCCTTAACCATCTGCATGACCTAACACATAATTTGCAAAATTAAACACGACGACAGATACCTATAAAACCCTAAGAGAGGCACATTGCTTAAACTCTAAAAAAAAAACAATAAACATCAGTAACAATAATAACATTAGAAAGACAATGTTTTTAATTCGTTGTTATGGATACGTTTGTAATTATAATTCTTAGTGCTACGATATTGTCAAACCCGCGTGACAAGCTGTTAGAAATTATCTTTTACTGATAAAAAACTTTAAATAATTTTGAGAGAAAATACAGACATTAAACAATCGTGGGAAATAGGACGTTCCTCTATAATAAAAAGAAGGCAAAACATCGCTATGAATTTTCAAGAAGTTGTTCGAGGAAAGCAAGGAAAAGAACTTAAACGAAAATGTCCTAATGGCATATTTAGTTCAAAGAAATTTTGAATTTTGAATTAAGGTATGTTGGTTATTTTTAATATAAATACCTAAAAAAATGCCTATTTCCTGCATAAATTATACTTAATTTACTTATCGATCTAAAAACGCGTTGGTAAGTAATTACTTACTGTTATCCCTAGCAACCAGTAAAGTACAACTATTAATGTAACAAAAAAATTTAATTTGATCTTCAAGCGGTCTATAAATTAAACTTTATTTTCAACACTCAACACTATTGATTGGTCCAGGGCCTAGGGGTTCCCAAACTTTTTCAGTTCGCAGCACACTTACAGGATTAATTCTTTTTCCTGGCGCCCAGTTTGTGCTATAGCGTTATCAGGCTAAAAAATGAATATACCAGTAACAGTTTAGTTCACAAAATTATATTTGATAAAAAAATCATGAAAAGCGTCCCAGGGCGCCGCGGCGCATACTTTGGGAACCACTGGTCTAGGCACATAAAGTAATTAGTTGGTGTTTTTTTTCGCCAGTGGCTTAGGCGTCAGTAATTGGCCGCGACTTCAGTACGCATCGTGTCTGGACCAATCATAAAATTCGACTAAGCTCACTTTCTACTTTTAATAATTGTACGTTTCATGTATCGTTTAAATTGTGCTTTAAAGATAAAATGATGTATGGAATTTAACCAAGAAGGCCTTTTTGTGCTTTGCTTAACCTCAGCACAAAAAGACTTAGGTACTTCTTGGCCTAATGGGTCATTAGTAATGACATAAATAACTATTTTAGCTTACCGTCATTTATTTCCATGGGAAGAAAATTATTTTGTAACTTTTTTTCCAAAGATGAAACATTGTTACTTGTCACTGATGATTGTGTTATAGAATGTCCCAAAGCTATACTTCTTTTTCCAGTTACTAAACTTTGATTAGTTTTTAAACCGACCTTGATTGAATTAAGATCTACACTTGAATTTGAGAAATTAGCTGGTTCAGTTTGATTTTCTTGTTGATTAACCTTAAAATGGGATTGTGGACTGGAGCAGCCAATACTACTTTTTTCTGTGGTATTATTTTGTATCTGCAACATCAAAACAAAATATCATTTTTGGTTTATTTAATAGAGCAGTCAGTCAAATTATGTAATAAAGTTATCCAAAAGTACTCTAAACATAAAAATCAAGCAGAAAAACATTAAAACCAAGGAGAAATTTAAAAATACTATAAGAACGTATCTACTAAAAAACGTAGCGCCATTTAAAGAAAATGTAATGCCCTTTGAAAATATGTATCACAACATTCCCCTCCCATTTGAAAAAAAAGGGTGAATGCCGCCCCGCTAAAAGGTTGAAGTTACAGTAATAAAATTAATGTGTAAATATGTCCCCCTGAAAACAAAAATATACGGGTTCGAAGATTTTTTTTTATTTTTACATACAAAGCCGTAAACCTTGCTGGACTGTATATAAATATATATACCGCATTTTCATTTTACATGTAGATAGTCTGCATTCGGTTTTTAAGAGTGAGAGAATAATTTTTAAGAGTGGGAGACGCCGATAGACAGTTTAAGACTAAAACTTTTAGTAATTCATCACAGGGTTGCCACTAATTTTTAGGATAAAGTGTAGGGCCGCGCAACTTTCTGTCTAAATTGTTGGAATTATTAAGATTAATGTAACATCTCGACTCACAAGACAGATTCATATATTTCATATTCCGTCTCATATGACTAATTACACATTTAATGCTATGTTGTGTCGTTTATGCAGGTTAGGAAATATGTTTGATTTAACTCTTTAGCTCACTTTAATAGTATATTATTATACGAGCATATAATGAGGGCTATTATTCAAGAAGGTACAGTTTATGTCACGAGCGTAGCGAGTGACATAATTAACCTGAGTGAATAATAGCTCATTATATGTGAGTAGAATACTATGCTTTGTCCACGACTACTATTGACTTTTATCGGATTGTAATGCAAAAAACTTTATATTTATTATAACCTATTTGACATTAACAAAACCAAAAATTAAAGATGCCTGTGACTATTTTTAAAACTATTTATTTATATTAATTGTAATATAGGTATATATTATATAAAATATACCAGTAAAACTGACTCTGAGAATGAATTAATTTTCTTGGTCGCTCTCCAGTCCATAAAGGTGTTGTACACAGATACGTACAAATTTCGGGATTTCTCAGGCAACAAATTCAGGGAAGTGACTTTTGCAGCTTCTGTTATCTCCGGTGGAGTACACAATATCTCTTCCTCACTATCAATTTCCATTGTTAACGTATTTTTGAAAGCAAATTATAATTTTAACAGGAATTATTATTGCACCACCGCGTCGTTAAAATTTGACGTTTCAAATAATTATTGTCAGTTGATTACATGGCTTCCTACTTGATAATTCTATTATTTATAGATTATGCAGTATTTTATTTCCAATGAATGTGATTTTTTAGGTAATTCGTATTTCGAAAAGTGACTTCTGTGATGTTTTGTTGAGTGCGTAACATCTCTTCATCTTTCACGCTTTGATTTTTTATGTATAATTTAAGCTTAATAATAATTTGTAACAAAAATCGTGTGCTGGATCGAACTTATGACGTTTCAAATTGACAGCAATTTATGCTAAGCTTGTCATGTCATGTCAATGCCTTACTTACTTGAAATAGTCTACTTAATGTTAAATTTTTATTCAATTGCATTAAAAAAAACATATTAATAGTAATACTTTAACAAGACTTTTATGATTGGTATAAAGTTAGCTAATTAAAGTGCCTGGCTATAATTGCCTAGACGAACTGATAAGTGCTTGCCAGATACAATCTATATCGTGTGTCCTATAGGAACTCTAGACCAGTGAATAATGATTATTCACTGCTATTATTCACTCTGTGAAATATGACTATCATTTTGCTTTAGAAAACTCATTTATAAAGTATATATTATAAGGTAGTCGTGGATAAAAGACTTTAAAACATTATTGTAAGTTAGAATTCTTTGTCTACCTCTATATTATTTGTTTTATTGTATGGATTCACCCTGTTAATTATTTATTATTATTATTATTATCAAACTTATATGGGGTTACAAAATTAAAATGATTTTTTACTTAATTTTGAACGATTTTGGCATATATAAAAAGTAAAGGTGGCTTAAAAATGTTAAAATTGGCTTCTGCCCCTCTATTTTTTATTTAAATGGTTGCCAGTGTAAAATATTGTACAAAGCCCGTTTTACAGTCTGCAATTTTACTTGCAACAATATTTGCAATTCCAATTTCAACTTGCATGATACCAAATGTAGTAAAAAAATATATAAAATATTATAAAGTACAATTAAAACTAAACTTAGCTCCTGCGACACGACATTATAAAGGGTTTTTAAATCGAGTGTGGCCGTATTTGAAATGTCAAAATCTTCTCTCACTGTCAGTTATATTAAGTAATCCAATTTTTTTTATCAAAATAATCGTTCTTATATTATACTTATCGTGTACTTCCATATTATGGTCGTCATTATCGGCCTAGTGTGCTCGCTATTCGTCGAACTGTGGAAAATTTTGAACGCAATCTTTGTTTGCGCTTGCCAGTGAGACAAACTTTTGGTCGAAGTGAAGAGAGTGTTGCTGCCGTTCGGGCAAGTGTTGATAAAGACCCTAATTTATAAATTCCAAGACGTTCTCAACACTTGGGACTGTCTGCCACAACATGGCGTATTTTACGGTTCAATTTGGGCTTGCATCCTTACAAAATTGTTATGACGCAAGAATGGTCTATGCTAATAGACCAGCAACAATTGAGACATTAAAATTAAATATTGAACACTAAATTCAAAAAATAGGTCCCAATTTATTAAATAAAGTGATCGAAAATTGGACTCATAATTGCAAAGATTATACTTTAAAATTTGAAAAATTTGTTGCTCTAACTCATCTCTATTTTGTTTTATTTAAGAAAGAAACATATCACTCTTATTGAAAAACCCTTTATTTTGTAATAGAAAGAAACAACACACAAATGACTACCAATTTTCCCCCCGGATTTGCATGCAACTGGCAATAAAAATCGAGCAGGACCGATATTTTGAAATGAGCATGCCTTCGTGCAAGAGTATTGCGTATTGCACGTAGAATTGCAGGCATATGATTTGTTCCACGTGACTGATAAAAATAATTCAATATATCGCACATGGGCGACAAAAGTCAAAAAAACTAAATTTTGGGGTTTTTAGTCCAATAAGCGTAAAATTACTCATAGTTTATGCTGCAACAGTGGCATAAAAATATTTTTTTAAATTAATCCCTAGATGAAGACTAATGTCTATCTGCAATTTGTATAATCCATACCATAATTTTCATCAACAGTGTCATAAGTAAGTTTCCTGTAAGTTGTGACAGTAATTTTGTTAGCGTGGGTTAAAGTTGTCAACAATAAAATAATGAATAAGTGCGCTCCTCACCTAAAGGCAAAAGGTCTCGTGTCTAGGGTCTCGTTTAATGCGTTCGTACTTCCATAGTGCTACCACCGCTATCGGTGTTCAAATTCAAAAAATAAATTAATGATTCTACACGTGATCTACCAGAAGCAAGTGCAAAAAGGGTGCAAATTGCGTGTGGCACCTCCTCCTGGATTAAGTCCCAAAGTGCTCTATCTGTGAAAATAGTGTGAGGGATGAATGGATAAACGAATAATTTTTCCTGGATTACCAACACAGAAAGAACACAATAGTTGGCAATAATTTCACAACACCTGCCTGTCAATGCACCTGAAGTCCAAGTCTGCATAAACAGGATAAGTAAACCTACCAAAATTGGATGACCTTAATAATACCCAAATACTAAATTTTAATACAATATTCGCAACCTTAACTTATAAAGAACTTCACCAGGTAAAAATAAATAAGTCGCAAACAGTTTCCATAAGAACAGCAAGCATAGCAAAAGAACTCCTAAATAAGGGCTCACATAAGCAATCATTAAACACTCAAGTTCAGATAAACACTAGGCAAAAGAAACTCATCCTAAAGAAATAAACATCTGTAGATTACTTACTAACTCGAACGAACAGGAAGTACTTCAAGACCAGCAAGGAAAGGTCCTAGCAGCGTACTAAACAACAAAGCCCCATTCATGAACCAAAATTTAGGGCCGGTTTATTAATGTCCAGTTAACTGTCTTAACTGGTAAATAAAATTAAAGTGGTAGCTAAACTGTTTATCAATATGCAACTAACGTATACTAAGAACTTAAATTAAGATAACTGGAAGTAAATTTAACTGGAAGCTGCAAGTGTCTGAAAATTAACTAGCAGTTATCGCAGTTTATAGGTTATATTTGTGTTTGTGTAGTGTTGTTTTTGAAATGAATATTGGAGATTTTTTTGGAAGAACATTTTCAATATTATGGTTTTTTTTATATCCGCTGCAGAAGCAAAAATAGAGGAGAAAATAGAAATTTTTACGGATATGAACGTACAAGTTCTACATATTTGTCCACGTATCAAGAGAACAATTTGAACCGATAGATTTTTTTTTGGTTAATTTATTTTAAAAATGCGATATTTTTAAATTAATGTTTGTAACAAAAAATAATAAATTGTATAAAAGATATTTATGTACGTATTTTTATTTAAAAACATATCCATATCTACACCTATAAAATAATAAAGAAGCATAACAATATACACAAAATAAGAGTCGATTGAGGTTATGTGTTTTATGCGAATGCCATGAATTTAAATTTAACCAATTAAAATGTATCTTGACAGTGTTGCCCAATTGTGGAATTGCTAAACTGGCAGATAAGAAACTGGAACCGTACGAGGTGAAGAAAAACACTTTTATTCGGATAACTGTCAGATAAAGATAAGATACTTAACCGCCACTTTTAGTTAGACATTGATAAACCGGCCCTGAATAGGGTAATTACCAAATACCTAGTTTAAAGGGACTCCGGATTTTACTAGTTTTGGGTCAGTTTAATGTCCCTCAAAAACCAAAATGTTTTTCCTCCTTGTCCGCACTCCACTAGCCTAAATCGGGCATATGGCCCGGCCCGGCCCGGCCCAGCCACAAAATTCCGAGGGACCTTAACCATCGACACTGTCATCCACGACCTCCTAGGTGAGATTTACCAGCCGGGGTGAAAATTTGAATCCACCAAACACAGGCAATGCTGTGCGGTGGCGGGATATATCCGTATACATATACGTAGGAGAACTGGGGAATCAGTGTAAGGCGTTGCCGATGGGTCATACGTTCCTTATATTAATAATCAACAATAAAAGAATGAATAAATAAAAAATTGACACATTCATAGCTATACAGACATCTGCAAAATTCATGCACATATTTTTAGCAATACAGACATATCTCCAAAATTAATGCACACCTTCTTCGGCAACACAGACATATCTACAGACATTATCCAAAAAGAGTATTTTCTAAAATCTAATTTTTAACTGTCTCAGAATCTTAGTGTAGTTCTTCCTTTGCAAAGAAAAATCTGTAAGTAGGTAAATATAATTTTACAAATATGTGAGAATTTTATTATTCAAAAATCTTTGACGCTCATTATCTCGGAATTAAGGTTTTACTACTTATGACACTGTTGTCGCCCATAAGCGATATGTATTTTTTGTTTTCTAAATTTATACACAAAAAATACATATACAGTGTGTCGCATTTAAGATGAAGACACCCCAATATTTTCGCCATTTGAAGGAATACAGATTTGAATTTTTGCACAGTCATACATATTGATGGGTCACCTTTTTTAAGATACTCAACTGAAATCTGAACATTACACTCAGCCTAGTACGAATTCACAAACAGGGCCAATAATCGATATTTAGCTTCGCCTTAAAGATATCGAAAAAAATTATTGGAAAAAGTTGTTCAGAATATTATTCTAACCCTGTATAGCGATTTACATAAAAAATACGCATTTTAATTTTTTTTTTATTTTGGTTTAAACAAAATTATTACAAGTTCATTTTTTAGTTTGATAATAAGGGAGCCATGGAAAGTAATAATTTGACACTAACTAGTATTAAATGTCAGATTAAACTTTGAGTTTATTGCGTTAATTTGTAATTAGTGAAAGAGAATAAATCGAAATAATTTGGTTATTTGGTGATTATGCTCGTAGTAGCAGAGAAGTTGCATGCTCCCATTTCTCATGGAAATGCAGCCATTGTAAATGCTATATTAAATGGCAGTGTTATTTAAATCCATCGGAATGGTCAACCTCGGCGAATATATCCGCATCTCGAGGATAATGATATATTGGCGGAAAATCGAGTAAATTGAGCCTTCGAGATTTATCATATCAAATGAATATTAGCAAGGATAAAATCAGAAGATGTTTCGTTCGTCACAAGATCAAGCCCTATACATACATTGAAAGAAGGTGATCAAAATAAAATATTATACTATTGTTATTGGGCCCAAGGTTAAATGACAGACATTTTCTGAAGATTATGTTTACTGATGAGGCTACATTCACCACTAATGGGGTGGTATCGTCTCAAAACTGTAGATACTGGCCCAGAGATAATCATCACTGGGTTATAAATTGTAAAGATCAATATTACCAGAAAGTCAATGTCTGGGCGTAATAATTGGTCATTTTTTCTTCAACCCGTAACTGATACTACGCTATTTTAGTACCGTTCATACTACTATCCTGTCCAATTGACCGGAGCGACAACTGGCCCTGTTTGTGAATTCGTAGTAGACTGAGTTTAAAATTCAGATTTCAGTTGAGTATCTTAAAAAATGTGATCCATCAATATGTATGACTCATACAGTATGAGTCTGAAAATAATTCAGTATAGTATAGTACAGTGTGTCTCATTTAAGATGAAGACACCCCTATATTTTCCCTATTTAAAGGAATACAGATTTGAATTTTTGCAGTCATACAGTATGACTGCAAAAATTCAAATCTGTATTCCTTTAAATAGGGAAAATATAGGGGTGTCTTCATCTTAAATGAGACACACTGTACTATACTATACTGAATTATTTTCAGAAAATAGGACGAAATTAGCTTAACATGTTAAGCTAATTTTCTGTCAGTGCAATAACCCTAATTATGTCTATAAAAATCACATGGGGACTTTGATATGTAGAGCATAGTAAAGTGGCAGACACAGAATTTAGAACGGGTACGAATAAACTGCTAAGTATTTTAATACATTTTTGCACAGTAAATAATATATTTGCATAGTAAATAATATGTTTGCTAAGTGGAAATTAAAAGTATTTAACGTAAAAGGTGTACACTAAAATTATAGTAATTTGATAGTTTTTTCAATTATTTTTGCACAGTATAAATAATAAATGCTAGGTAGATAAAAATAACGCTCTGTGCATTATGCACAGTAAAATATTAGTAATCTGCTAAGTTTTTAAACTCTTCCTGCAAAGTAGAAATAATGCTAGATGCCAGCAACCCAGCCCCACCCAACCCAACCAAACCACGAGTCATGTAATACCAAAAGCTATTGTGCAGCTAAAAACTTACTTATATTTGTCATGCAGCTGGCAGCGCTGCCAGCGCGGCAACACTTGCCAGTGTTTATTTATTGTTTTCAGCGCTAGGTCTATGGCTAGGTGTGCCGACTGTCGAACTAACAAAACAAACTTGCGGACAGTGTTGCCGCGTCTTAATTTCAAAGAGTACCTACCACGTGGTACATTATGTAAATATAAATTTTATTTATTTTACTGTGCATTTAATTTATTTATATAACATTTATTATTTCTACCTAGCATTTATTTAACCTACTGGTTAAAACATATACACTCGAGTGAACCCGAGTGAATCCGATCGTCTCTCCCCAGATGCCCCTTCCCAGATGCATTGTAAGCAGATTGCCGGCGTAGCCGACGATACAGTTTTGTTTTGCATTAGCTAGTGTGCATTAGAGGTGGGCCGGTTTACAATTTTTCAAGAGCTGCGATGTTAAGCCAATTGTCTCAAGTCGCAGATCGCAGAACATAAGTGTTGCCGTTTTCAAGTATTCATAACTTATGTTATGCAACGTCGCTGGGTGCTATGAATCATAACGAATCTTTTTAGCAGCCCAGTTATCATTTTCCTTTTTTGAATAGAGCAAACTTTTACTATTTTTATTAACTTTCGTCCATAAATAGCCGGCCATATTCGTTATTTTTAAATATTTTATAACAACCCAAAATTACAAGGTAATATCAGCAAATTGAATATAAGAATTAGGTAGGTAGTATTTTACCTGAGAATAAATGTTAAATTTTAAACCAAAAATTAGCTTGCTATGATAACAATGTTTTCATAATACTGTTAAGAAAACAAGTTGGATTTAAAAAATAGTTAAGATATTCCTAAAATCATTTAAAATATACATATTAGGGTGGCCCAAAAAAAATTTTTTTTTCTTCTCGTCTCTTGTGAAAATATGTTGGTTTGTCATGTTTTAAGAGCCCTGTCAAAATATCAGCTCGATTAAAAATTTTGTAGGGGTCGCTCAAGATTTTTAAAAATTTTCAAAATCGTCAAAAATTGAATTTTTGTTTTATTTTAATTCTTTTTCTCGTCTCGATATTATTTTTTAGGTTGAAAATAATAAAAATTCTGTAAATTTCAAATCAATATTTTGATTTCTAAAGGTCGCTAAATGTTCGTTGATATTTATATTCAGAGGTCGCTCGAAAACATTCAAAATACTCTACTTTGAAAGTTAAAAAAATCTTGAGCGACCTTTAGAAATTAAAATATCGATTTGAAATTTTCAGAATCATTTTTATTTTTAAATTAAAAAATAATATCGGAACAAGAAAAAAAATTAAAATAAAAAAAAATCCAATTTTTGACAATTTTAATAATTTTTAAAAATCTTGAGCGACCCCTAAAAAATTTTTAATGGTGCTGATCTTTTGACAGGGCTCTTAAAACATGACAAACCAACATATTTTCACAAGAGACGAGAAGAAAAAAAATATTCTTTTTTTTTGGGCCACCCTAATACATATATAAATATAAAGTATATTTTTTCAAATAATTTTTGACACTGACAAATTTAAAACGAACCGCGAAATAGGAAAATAAACTAAATAAAATAAATGTATTGATTATTAAAGAGAGAGGGAGAGCAGAGAGACAGATAGGTTCTGGCTTAAGATAAGATTTTGCGACTCGTCGCAGCAGTTAAACCCACTTGCAGCGACGTGTGACCTTGCTCCATCGCAACGTCGCTGGATGCTTTGCGCAGGCTTATGTTTTGCGATCTGCGGCCTGCGACAATTGTAGACCCGGCTTTATGCGACTGCTCAGGCCGGAACACTGTGACAAAAAGCAGCGATTTTTCGGAGCAGTGCCGCACTGCCAGTGCGATTCGCGACGCTCCGGAGCAGTGCTTTTAAAGCACTGGCGAACGGCAAAACCAGCCCAACGCTGTGACTTGTAGCGCTGCTTCTCGAAAGACATTTTAACCCTTAAATGTATCGCGTAGCAAATTTGCAACGCTCCGGAAACTTTTTTATTAGACATACTGTATTACTTGTATTGGCTCGAATGCATGGTGTAACATATCTGAAACATAGTGAAGTATTTGCTAAAAAAAATTATTTGGCCATAGATTGCGTTTGAATGGGAGATTCACCATCGTACGATACGCATTACCACAAATTAAATTAATCCGATGATGCCAGATAGATGTTTAATAACTACATTAAAAATAATGATATTTTGTTTTTTTGTTAAAAGGTTTTTTTGTACGAGTCATCCACCAATAAGTTGAATCACAAAATTTTGAATTGCTATGAAATGTCGCTGGGATTTTTACTACCGCGGAGCAGTTTGCGATTGTGACGCCACCGGAGCAGTGACAAAGAAGCAGTTTGCGAAATCGCAACCCACCTCTAGTGTATATTTTGAGCGTTTATAATGTCCTACGCAATTTGGGGGAACGTTTGAAAATAGGCTTTGAATAAATTATTCAAAATAATACTTTATTATTTAATGGCCACCGTTTTCTCTAACTGATCAGTTAAATAAACTGCCAAGTTAAAAGGAAACAGAAGATTAGTGTCCAAAATCTTGCACCGTAATTTTTTTCACTATTAGTGATGCCGCGAGACGAGACGAGGCGAGAAAAGTTCTTCTCTCGTCTCGTGCAGCGAGAGAAAATGGGCCTCTCGTCTCGTCGAGAATACTCTTTTCTCGCTCGAGAGTGCCTTTCTCTCGTCTCGTCTCGTTTCTCTTATGGTAAAAGTAGCTATGTATGAATACAAAAATTATTTGGAATAAAATACGAATTCGTTTATAATTTTTTCTATAGAAATTTAAACTGGAAATAAAAAAATGCGTGCCAAGAACACACTGATAAAGTAAGACTTTTTAGGCCGAAAATGCCGAGCATTTGATGTCCGTCATTTTGAATCCGCAATTTTTTTTTTAATGGATATCAATTTTTTAATCAGAGACCCCATAAATATCTAAATAATAAATTTTACCCAAACCATTAAAGCCGAACGAGAAATTTTCGTCATATTAGATTAGCCATTTTATTTTTTGAAGAAATGGATATAAAATTTGTAATCAGCCCCTCAAAAACCACATATTGTTGATAAGTTTATTGAATAAGCATACGGGATTTTTTTAATAGTATAAGGAGTGCCATAGATGTGCTTATACAGGGTAAATTTTAAAAATTATTATTATAATTTAATAAGTATTTCTTTCTTGGTTAACGTTAAGTTGTGTTATAAAATAACACAACGTTAACTATAAACAAACTTTGTTTATTATGAAATGCGAATAATGTTCTCATTGGTCCATTTAATTTGACCAGAAAAACGTTTTGACGATCTCCGAATTGGCAAGATTTGAAATTTGGCGGTCGTAAATCTTAAAATCGATTTATAGGTCAATTCTGCGCACATCTGTAAGCATCTATAGGCAAATCTGTAACTTTCTATAAGCTTATAGACAATTTGCAATTCTGCGCTTCCTGTAGCTTACAGAAAATCTTATAGAATCGTAAATATTTACGATCGGGTGTTTCCCAATCGTTGCTAGTTACAGTTTGTTTTTGTTAGGTTATGTAAAGCTATTTTAAAGATTAAAAACATGAATATTTTTAATAATGTCAATGTGGATATGATTATGGTAATATTTATCAATTGGGACAAGCAGCCTGGGCCAACTACATTAGAAATAATTTCAATTTTGACTAAATAAAACAATAATTGTATTAATACAGAAACTTTATATTTTTATTTTACATAGGTATGAAAATAAAATAAAATAATACCTATTCTTAAAAAAAAATAAACCACAGCCTACTCGGTCAAAAAAGAAATAAACAACAAAATAAATAAATATTCTAATTAGTCAAAAATTAATAGGTCAAATATCAAAATTTGGATTTAAAAATTTAATTTTTTTCATTTCAAATCCTAATTGATCCTCTTTCAGCTTTATATAATTTTCTAAATAGTTTTTAATAGTCTCAAAATGTTTTTTTTGATTTTCTTCTCCTTGCTCAAATTTATCCTGCCATGGTTGGCCCAATGGATAATCTCCATCCATTGCATCCAAATATCGTTCAACTGTTGAGGAGTGGTGTTTTTTTATCTTTTTCTCTTTGTTGCTTTTGCGTTACCACTAACCATTCATTGACTTCTTCACTCAACGCACTAACAATTTTATTCATTATATATTATATGTTCTTTTAAATGTAAAATTATCTTACCTCATTTTATTCCTCAACCAGTTTAAATTTCTTACTTTTTGTATTATATTATATGCTGATACATAAATGAAAACCGATAAACTGTGGATAAACCAAATAATACATATAAAAATATAGGTTATTTTGATCGTAAGTAAATAGGCGTGAAGTTGCAGTAGTTCGTTTATACTACTTTAAATTAGACATTTACAGATAACATCCCAGAATTGCCACTTTTACGATTCTATAAGCATTATAGTTACAGATCACCGTAAGCTATAGATTTACGAATTTACAGAAATTTTACGAGGGAACCCAGAATTGACCTATTAATATTTTGAGAAAATCGCAAAAATTTGAAATAATCGAGAGAGGTCGAGAGAAACGAGAAATTCTCGAGCGAGAGAGGGCATTCTCACGTCTCGTCTCGAGCCTTTTTTCGAGAGAAAATCGCCCTCTCGTCTCGTCGAGACGAGAGGCGAGAATCTCTCGTATCGGCGGCATCACTATTCACTATGGTTTAAAATTTAACTAGTGATCTAGGGAATTTAACTAAAAAATGAAAAAGATTGGTGCTAATAACTAACTTCACACTTATTTGTGACGCAAATATATTTTGACGTTAAGAATTAGATTCTTTATAATCTGTGGTTCGATTCTATTTCATGTACGACCGATTCAGTTGATGGTAAGAGAGAATAATATAGATACAGAACCTGAAAAAAAGAGGGCTCGCTCCTCAAATTTTTCAGAAAATGAAAAAAATCATTTAATTAATCTTGTGGATACAAGGGTATCATTGAAAACAAAGAGACAGATAGGGCTAAAACAATTAGAGCAGAAAATTAACAATAAAAAGGATGAAAAAGAAATGATTATTTCGGATTTAAAAATTTTAGAAGAAAAAGAAAAACTTAATATATTATAATAATAAACTAGAAGTGACTATTTATTTAATTTTAATTTTAAATAAGTATAAATTAAATAAAACATCAAAAATATTATTCACATTAAATCTTATAAATTCGCAAAATAATCTTGTATTAATTGATTTTTAACCTTCCGGCGGGCTCACGTCTTTTGTGCACGAGTTCGGGCGCAGTGATCTGACAGATTCAATTTTCAGATAGGCTTAGTAAAGTTTTACCAAATAAATAATTAACACTACTTTTTATAATATTATATACTAACTTATAAAATACTATACATAAATAAAATGCGCAAATAAAATCCCGTCTAATACCCGATTCTGAAGTACATGGTAAACATCTTCGTTTTTGAGGTGGTTGTTCTTCTTGCTGAACTATCATATTATAAATTTAAGTAAAAATGCATACAAAAAGTTATAAATCAACACTTACGTTCATAAAAAGTTAAAATTTTGTAAATATTAAATTATAAGGCAATCAGGCGCACTGTATTTAGCAAATCAAAATGTCGCCACCTTACAAGGCGATCAAACACAGACTGCAGTAGACATATCGGCAGAAGTCCTAAAAATATGAAGCTACTGAAGGGTGGGTAGTTATGCCTATAAAAACAGTGCGTGCCTGCAATATTTTAACTGGTGTATTTCTTATATCGGTGGCGCCCGCCGGAAGGTTAAACATAATGCGATCTTGTGGCCCACAAAATTTCACTTTTTGCTTCTACTTGAAATTTCACTTGAAATTTTCACGACATTTATAAAATTTATTAAAATTTCCTAAATGTCTGAAATTTCATGAAATTTATGAAATTAATTGAAACTTTCAATAAATTTCAATCACTTTAAGTGTAATATATTAATATTAAAATAAGCCCACTCGGTGACCATGGCAAATTGCCTCTCTTACCTCCTACCCCTCTGTGGGCCCCTGCACCAATAATATAAATAGTAAATACCTATGTTTACCACAAATTTCTTGAGATTTCCTTTTACAATATTTTTAAAATTTGTTGGGTTTGTGGTTGTTTGGGTTAATCAAGCACTGGTTAACTTTTAATACTTATATTACTCAAAAAAACTCTACATATCAAAAATAGTTTTAATCGTTCTGTCAACCAACATGTGCAGCTACCTTGCGGTCATGTTGGTCACCCATGTTCTTTGTGCCTACGCGTATTGTAGCTACTCTTACTAATGGTACGTTGGAGCTACCAATACACTACACTCCTCCCTCCTGGATTATAAAACAAAATCTTGCAGGTACCTAGGTGGATGCTTGGTACGAGAGACCCGATTTAAAGGTGGTGTTTCCAATTTACTTTCCTCAGATTCGCTTGGCTCCGGGGAAATATCTTCCTCGGTTGGTGTGTTAGTTGCCATTGGAATTACCTCATTTTCCGCATCTGTGTTTTCAACTAGCGATGTTGATCTTCGTTGATGTAGTTGATCTACATGCCTTCTTATTAATTTTCCCTCAGGAGTAGACATTTTGTAGCTTCGACTACCACTGCAGGTGACCAGTTTTTTCCTTCAGTATATGCCTTTGCGAAAACATGATCTCCTTCTTGGAAAACTCTGGTCATCTTTTGTGGTATTGTGATTTCTTGTTTCTTTGTCATTTCTTTCTCGAAATCAGGGAAAACTCTATCCAAAGCCGTGCTCAATTTTCGCCCCATGAGAATTTCTGCCGGAGATCTTCCCGTAAGTGAGTGTGGAGTTATATGTTGAACCAGCAAGTATCTGGCCAGTTTTACTTTTATATCTCCGTTTCTCATTTTCTTCAGAGCGGCCTTGACATTTTGAACCATCCTTTCCGCCTGGCCGTTACTACTTGGATGATATGGTGCCACCAATGCCTGTCTAATTCCGTTGTTTTTAAGAAACTCCTGGAATTCTGCAGAGGTGAATGCTGTTCCGTTATCGAAGACACATACGTCTGGCAACCCATGCGTGGCAAAAAGTTCTCTGAGGACTCGGATTGTTGCAGCTGTCGAAGTTGTAGCCACTTGCCTCACTTCTAGCCATTTCGAATAGGAGTCTATTACTATTAGAAATAAATTTCCATTCATTGGTCCTGCGAAATCTAGATGAATTCTTGTCCATGGTGCTCTGGACCATTCCCATGGATGTAATTGAGCCCTGCTAGGCATGTGCCTCGACTCTTGACACTCTTTACATGCGTTTACCTTTCTCTCAATCTCCTTGTCCATGTTTGGCCACCATACATACGATCTTGCCAGACCTTTCATCTTTACAATTCCTGGATGCCCTGAATGTAGGATATCCAATATACGTTTCCTCCCTCCTGGCGGAATAATGACCCTGACTCCCCAGAGGAGACAGTCCTGGTAAGATGTTATCTCGTGTTTTCTTTGGAAATATGGCAGGAACTCATCTGAATCTTCTCCACTCTTGTCAGGCCAACCTCTACGGACCCATTGTACGACTTGTCTTTTATGGTTCTGCTGCTATTTCCTTCGCATTTATGAGTTTTTCGGGAACGTTTTCCAACTTCAAAACGTCTGACGAGATGGGTGCTTCTGGAACGTTTGTTTTAATTGGTAGCCTGCTCAGAGCATCTGCGTTGCCAATTGTCCTGCCTGGTGTATAACATAGTTCGTAGTCATACGCACTCAGAAGAATTGTCCATCGTAGCATTCTAGGCGAGAGTACTTCTGGTGTACTCTTGCCATGCCCAAAAATTCCCAACAACGGTTTATGGTCCGTTAATATGCGAATATGCCTTACATAGATGTAGTCATGCCAACTACAATAGCTAACGCTTCACGATCTATTTGTGCAAGATTTCTCTCCGATTTAGATAAAGTTCGACTGTGATATGCTATCGGCATTTCCATTTGTGCGTTAGGTTGACTAAGTACACATCCCACTCCGTATGGACTAGCATCACAAGTCAATGTCAGAGGTTTCTTTTCACCATAATGTCCCAAGATCGGTTTACTAGCGAGTATTGCCTTTAACTTATCGAACGCAGTTTGTTGTTCTTTCTTCCATCGAAATTGTTCATCCTTGTGCAACAATTTATGCATGGGTTCAGCGATTGCAGCTTTGTTTTTCAGAAAAACATGATACAAATTGATCAACCCCAAAAAAGCTTGAAGTTCAGTCGTGATTGTTGGGTGCAGGAGCATTAAGTATTGCCTTGACCTTGTCCACTGTGGGCTTGATTCCCACACTGCTTATCTCAAAACCCAAGAATGTAATCTTGTCTGTTATAAAAACGCATTTATCCTTCCGAAGATGCAAGCCATCTTCGCGGAAACGTGATAGAACTTGACGAACCTTGTTCTCTAGGTCGCTGGCTGAGGTGCCTACGATCAGGATATCGTCATAATATGGCAAAACTCCTTCTATTCCTGTCAGGCGCATGTCAATAAAACGTTGGAAAATTTGCGGTGCGATAGACACTCCAAATTGCAACCGCTTACATCTATAGGCACCTTTGTGAGTCACTAACGTCTGTGCCTCAGCTGCCTCGTCATCCACGTTTAATTGTAAATATGCTTGAGCCATATCCAATTTAGCGAAAACCTTACCACCAGCAAGTGTTGCGAACATGCTATGAACGGCTGGAACTGGGTAGGTGTCTACACGCAAAACAGTATTTATTGTGGCGCGGCAGTCACCACAAATCCGTATTTCTCCGTTTCTGTTTTCCACCACAACTATTGGAGTGCTCCATCTGGGGTGCGCTACTGGCTCCAACACTTGTTGTACTAGTGATGGGTCGTGATTTTGATAACGTGATTTTTGAACGTTATTTTTAAATCACGTTCCGGAACGTTCCTAAATATATCGGAACGATGTGACAGCGGATCGAACTGAATAGAAACAGAGAATCCGACCATCGAATGAGTGAACGGAGCGAGTGGGAAGGGAACGACGTGAAATATGGAACAGAACGAACGTCGCTAACGTCGGAACTGTTTAAAGGCGCAGTTACCTCGTTTCGTTTCTTGTTCGACTTTCGCGGAGCGCCGACTTGGGCTGAACTTTATCGGTGCATATAACCAATATAACGAGGCGGGTGGAATCGTTCCGCTGGAACGTTGCATAAAAAATTAAGTTTGTTAGGTAGGGTAGATGGAATCCAATATACCTAATATTGTACAATTATTAAACTATAATACCAAAAGTTACTAAGAAGGTTTTTTCTTACTAGAGAATCTTTATTAGAGATAGACAAAACATTCAAGGAATCAACAGGTTTTTGTGTATTAAAGGGGTCCATAGACGTTTAAAAAATATTTTGCTCAATATTACTGCACAAAAAATTGATTATTGTCCCTAGGCAATCAGACAATGTAAATAAATATAAATATTGTCAACACAATGTTAACTAAATTGCTTAATACAACATAGTGTGCAATAATATTGATAGTGTAGGGACCTCCTTAAACCTTTTAGTGTATAGCAAAAGTTACAATATTTAATTTTGGTATTAAATTTGTTATGGTGCGGTCAACAGAACTGAGAGGCGCGCCAGACAAAATGTAGCCCAGCAACGTCGTGTCGTGGATTCCACTTGCATGTATTGTGAAATGATTTACCCTACGTTCCGAAATCACGTGATTTTGGTACGTGATTTTTTAGGAACGGAACGGTTTGGTACGTTCCGGATTGGGAACCGTTTTTTCCATCACTATGTTGTACGAGTTTGTCAATTTCTTGTTCGACTTTCATCTTTAGAGCAAATGGCACTTTCCTGGCCTTTAACGCGACTGGTTTTACGTTTTTATTCAAGGTAAACGTAACAGGAGGACCTCTGAAAGTTTCTAACTTGGTGCTGAATACTTCTGGAAATTCTGACGAATAATCTGCATTGGTGTTAACCTGGTTAACCCCTACGATGTCTAGACCTAGTGGACCAAACCAAATCCGACCTAATAGACTGGATCTATTGCCCTCTGCAATAATCAAAGGTAATGGCATATGTTTCTACCCGAATTTCACTGGTACTTGACATTCACCATATGTTGAGATTATTGCATTTTGGTAATCACGCAGTAATACCTTGGAATGATCAACGGCTGGTGCTTTATTTGCAAAAATCAGTTGAAAAGTAGTCTCGCTGATCACGCTGTGAGCTGCTCCCGAATCCACCTCCATATCCAACGATTTTTCATCTATCTTTACCTCTGCGATGAATTTGCCCGTAACTGCCTCTGTTTTCACGTTATTTACAACGAAATCATAAACGTCGAGTGAGGATGCCTTTTCACTTATTTTGTCCGCCAGTTCATGCACAGTATTTTTTCCTTCCCCGTTTTTTGCGTAACACGACTTTCGATATGTCCGAGTTTTTCACAAAAACGACAATTTGTGTTCTTAAACGCGCAGGAATCAGCCACATGTTTGTCCGAATCGCACCGAAAGCATCTAACCTTACGCGACGCAACTGGATTGTCCTTTGACCATTGTTTAGGACTGTCTTTGCCCTTGTGTGGAACGCGGTGATGCACTTTGTGTACTTGTTCAGCAGCATTGGATGATTCTTTAATTACAGCTAAACTTCGAGCCGCTGTTTCTTGTGCCATGCACATGTCTGTTGCTTTTTGTAATGTAATTTTGTCCTCCGCCAACAATCGGCGTTGTAAGGCTTCGTCTCGGACTCCGCACACTATTCGATCGCGTAACATAATGTCTAAACTGTCCTTAAATCCGCACTTTTCCGCTAATTTTCTCAGTTCTTTTAAATAATCGGCAAAACTCTCGTGCGATTGTTGATCGCGGCGATAAAATCGAAACCTGCTAATAATTTCGCTCGTCCCGGGTGCGAAATGACTAGCGAGCGTTTTTATGATGTCTTCGTATGGTTTGTCAACCACTTTTTCGGGTGCAATTAATGAACGTAGAATATCATGTTGCAGAGCCGCAAGAGCTCAAAAATACAGCTTTTTTCTTATAAGCGTCCGTGATTCCGTTTGCTGCCAAAAAGAACTCGATTCTTTCGTGGTAGGAATCCCAGTTACCTGGATTTTTCTCGTTGAATTGCTCGATGTTGCCCAAAGTCGCCATTTTGTACACCCTGTGACTGTTCTAAAAGTACCGGCTTCACTCCTTAAAACACTTTACACGTTCTTCTCAGTTTTGCGTGGATCCCATCCTCGTCGCCAAAATGTTGGGTTTGTGGTTGTTTGGGTTAATCAAGCACTGGTTAACTTTTAATACTTATATTACTCAAAATAACTCTACATATCAAAAATAGTTTTAATCGTTCTGTCAACCAACATGTGCTGCTACCTTGCGGTCATGTTGGTCACCCATGTTCTTTGTGCCTACGCGTATTGTAGCTACTCTTACTAATGGTACGTTGCACGGTGGGATAAGCCCTATCTCGTTCTTTCAAAATCATTTGTGACTAAACGGGTAAATATTTTTTCATAAAATTTTGGCCACATGACCATATGCATATATACCATAAAATATATGCACGATTTTAAATTTAGACCAGTGGCGTAGATTTTATAACGGAATTTATCATAATAATATAAATAATATTAAACATTAATGTTGTTTTTGGTTTAAATGTCAATATATGTTATAATTAAGCTTAAACAATAACATATTATATTATATTATTATAATTATTTATTAAACAATGATTTAATAAAAATAAAATTTATATTTTGTAAATTTTTATATTAATAATTTTAAAACATCTACATCTAAAGTAGAATTATTTTTCTTAGCATTAAATACCCTTTTGGCAGATATGGCTGGATCTGATGTTGCCAATAATAAATTAATAAGGTCCTCATTAGTGGCCTTCCTGGAAATTTTTCTTGTGTGACTTTCTCTTATCGACTTGTAGTCTTTATTTCGAGCTTCCTGTGCCTCCTCTGATAATTGTCCGATCGGTACATAAAAATGTTCTATAATTTTTCGTCCATGTATTAATATTTTATGCACTGACGATGGCATATAGAACCAATTATAGAGGGATACAAAAAGCTAGGCTGTTTCCATTGCATATGCCTCAAACATGTCCCCATTGATTTCTCTGCCCGAAGCCAAAGCTTTTAGAATTGTCGCAAATCTCCTTATCAGCTCCACATCCACCTTGGTGATGGAAGCAGTCAGTTCCGGATCTTCGAAAAATCTTCTGGCGGTATTACCATCGTTGGTATTCCCAGACCCCTGTTTGGGCATGTCTATTAGAAGACCTGTCTGTGTCCTAAATTCTTCCTGGATTCGTTTTTTTTCCTTGTTTTTTATAAGTTTGTGTTTCTCCGTTCTGGCTGACCAACATTTAATTTGGATTTTATAAGCCACATGGAGGATACATTCCATGAAACGTATCCATGCATGCAGACTGGAAAGTCCATATTGCAGTGCCTCCTGAGAAATGGTCCTTTGTGAGATTTTTGTCAAAATGTTCATGTCCTTTGGACTCGCCTTGCAAATTGGACAACATGCCGATGATGATGTATTTGTCATCACCTGTACAACCTTTCCATCCACCATGGTTGATAAAAGATTATATTTTATCCTAAATATTTTATCGTCCTTGTGTGCTGTGAATTCTTGTAAGTTCAATATTTGGTCGTTGATGTCCTCCACGTATTTCTTTGTTACTTCCGGGGTTTCCTTGACATATTCAAAAGAAATCGGTCTGCAAAATTTGGTGGATGATGGCTGTTTGTTGGTCCAAAATATTGATCCTTGGTCGTCTTTTATTTGAATGGGCACGAAAGAGCACATAAACATGTGACTATCACTCTGTGATGGTGATAAAAAGGCTTGCTTATATTGAGCTTGCCCGGAAGACCCATCACAGCCCCACTTTCCTATTAGCTCCAAATTTTCCGAAAATTTGGATACGTCTTCATTTATGGCCTTCACTATTCTTGTTGCGGTATGATCCAACAATGATTGCAGTTTTACAGTCGCACCAGTTTCACTAATTTGGATGTCATTTGGATAACACTGGAGTTTAGTCTCTCGAATGTGTTCATAAGATGGAAATAACTTCGAGTTATGCGCCAAAGCTGCTTTTCGCAACTTTAGGTACTGAGCTTTGGATAACTTTAAATCCAAAAATAAAGCCAAAGCTTCTTCATTGGAAAACGGAATCTCCCTTGCTGCCCCTGAGGTGTCCATTAGGGTGGGTCGATTTTTGAATTTTAAAACGCCTGTGTAAGAAAAAGTTGTGTATGGGACTAAAAAAAATGTATTTATTTTTATTTTTTTTTAATTTAAAATTTAACCCCCCCGCCGGCCCTTCAAAAATTATAAAATAAAAAAATTCAAAATCAAATTTGCCTGTACTAAAAATGTTTTCGTAATTGTTGTTTATAAACGCAAAATAATATATTTTTATAATTGGAATGCATTAACAGCCCCCGCCCGATTTATTTATAATATTTAGACGTATGTATATTTTATTATAGTTTTACTATTATTGTATTTTATCACCTTTTTGTATAAATTAAATATTTAATATTATAAAATATAATATATTTTTATTTTCATTTATAAATATGGCGGCGGGCGTAAAGCGTAAGGTTTCTACTCGGCAGTCGTTTCGCGATGCCGTATTTGGTGGACCTCGTGACTTAAGTGAAACGGTACTGCCGTGTTATAGAGATGTAATGCGGTATTTTCTATTTGTACAAAACAATTTAAGTGGACACACCACTAAAAATAAAACTGTTGCTGAGATTTCCAAACTGGTAGTTGACAAGGTACAAACAATTTGGTGGAAAGCCTGTTTGCCTACTATATCAAACCAGCAATGTGTTGCACTACTTAAAAAATATCACAAACAATTCATGGATCTTAAAAAATCTCTAAAGAAAACAAGTAGTTATGCCCGAAATAAATTACAATGTTTCCAAAATGAATCGAATAAAAAGCTTTTCGATATTTCGACATGCAAATGCAAAGAACTTTCATCGTGTGCTTGTGTCAAGTTAAAGAAGGTCCCTAAATTAGAACATGAATTTTTAAAAGATCAGAGAACCACAAGGATAATGTTTATGGGAAAAGTGGATGCCAAAAGCACTAGAGTTTTAAAGCAAAGGCTAGAAAGAAAAGGAGAAACAGCTAGCTGCAGTGGTTTGAAGTCCGAGGCAAAAACTCAACCTAACGAAGTTTTTTCAGACTCATCATCGCAGCAGGATACCGATTCCGATGAAGAATTTAATCCAACATCCTCTACCAGCGCAAAAGACATATCACTTGCCCTACCGTCACTTGCAAAAGCAATAGATCGAGCAGGATTATCGAGTCGCAAAGGTGCAATGATAGCCAGTGCAGTCCTTGAGGATGTTGGTTTAATCACAAAAAGTGACACATCTTACATAATCGATAAGTGTAAATTGGATCGCCAAAGAAAAAGAGCTCGGCTCGACTTACAAAAAAAAAGTGCAGAGGACGGCAAAATTTTACAAGCCCTTTATTTTGATGAACGCAAATACCGCACCTTCCACATAAAAAAGCAAGAAAGCACATCATCTAGAAAAACTATTGTTGAAGAGCATGTAGTTTTAATCCAGGAGCCTGGTAGCAATTATTTGGGACATGTGACACCTGAAAACGGGACGACTAAAAAACTTGCATCAAGTATTCTTAGTTATATTAACAAAGCTGGTATCTCTACATCCGAGCTTGTTGCTATTGGCTGTGATGGGACAGTAGTGAATACTGGACCCCACGGTGGGGTTATTCATTTATTGGACGACCTGTGCAGTGGCTGATATGCCAACTGCACGCAAATGAGCTGCCACTCCGTCATTTGCTTCGACATCTAGATGGCGATACTAAAGGTCCTGCTTCATTTTCATGTGAGAAGTTACCGGTCGTTCATTACAAAGAAATCGGGACAGAATTACTTAATGTAAACTTAGCAGAACTCAGCACTGACCAAAAATATTTATACCTAATATGTCAGCTATATCTACAGGAAACTGTCCAATTAGTTTAGCAAATAAAGCACCGGGTAAAATGTCTCATGCGAGATGGCTCACTACTGCTAATCGGATTTTACGGGCTTATATTGGAACGGAGACTCCACCCACCAATCCTAATATTCTAACAGAGTACATTTTGAAAGTGTATGCAAAGGTTTGGTTTTTAGTAAAATATTCACCTTTATGCACAAATGGGGCTCAGCACTTGTGGAAGCTGATTCAGTTCTTAACACGTTCACTGCCGACGTAATAGTTCGCCCATATTGCAGTGCCGATAGATTTTTTTAGAAATTTTAGATACAAATGGACTAAAGTTGTTTCTTTCGTTTCTTATTGAAAGGTTCTATTTGAAAAAATACTAAAACAAAAAACAAATAAACAAACGCGGTAGACGCGTTGGCGGCACCCAACGACAAAAACCATGCTATATGCCATCGTACAGAACGCGGGTCCCGCGTGCTCGGCATATTGTAAAATACACAAGAACGCGGTAGCCGCGTTGCCGGCAGTTAAAGTGTTAAGATATTTAAGCGACGAGTTAAAATCTGTAATTGATCCATTGATTCAAAGGAACGGCTTTTATGGGCATCCAGAAAATATTTTAATTTCCATGATATTTGACCCACGCCGACATATAAGAGAACTGGGATTTAGGAAAATTATGAAATTAAGATTAACGGCTAACAACAATAAAAAGTCAAACGATACAGTAAGAAAATTTCAAATTCCTTCATTTAACTTTGATTCTGAGTGTTATAATAAATAATAAACTGGCAAGAGTGCACTATTACAGAGCCTCCACTTACCAAATACCTATCTGATCAAACTATTGAGGATTTTAAGACCGGCAATTTTCCTAAAGAAGATCTGTGGAAACTACCCTGCCACACACAGGCGGTCACAGGCGGTTGAGAGAGGGGTTAAGTTAGTAACAGAAGCGTCTTTGGCTGTCTGTGATGAGAAAAATAGGGATGGTTGGATACGTACAACAATAGAGTCCAGAAAGAAAATGCCCAAATTTATTACAGAGTCAGAATATGTGGTGAGCACAGAATAATCTAAAATGCCCACATGGAAGGGTGGTTGGGCGGGCAGGGGTGGAACTCGATGGCAGCCACCTCCCCGTGGTGAGTTCTGGGATATTTTAAGTTTAAGTATTGCTCAAAATAAGCGAAGAGCTGCCTTGTAACAATTTTGTTAATTTTAAACAAATTATTTACATTTTTGGATGTGTGGCGGGGGGCCTAAATGTAATTTAAATTTGAAAAAAAAAAATTTGAGGACTCAAGAGACCCAAATAAAACATTCCCCAACGCAGGCCTATAATTTTTTAATATTTATATCTTTTTATTTTTGGGGGCCCGGCGGGGGGTCTAAATTAATTTTGTAAATTGAAAAAAATATATTTTTCAAAATAAAAGCCCAACCTACAACTTTTCCAACCACAGTCGTTCTAATTTTATAAAAAATACTAAAAAACGACCCACCCTAGTGTCCATATTCTCCTTTGAATGTTCGTAGACGTAGTTGACTGCATCCAATCCTATGGTTTCACAAATTTCCAATGCTTTCCTTCTTTTCGTACTTTCACTGGAAGTCGAAAATTCCTGGCTCCTGGGTCTCCCTGATCGCTTGGGTGTGCTAAACGATGCTTCGGGTGTGATGGGTTCCTCAAAATCCAAAGAATTGTTTACCCATTCCTTAAATTTTTCGTAAAACTTAATTTTACAACGGCTAACCTTTTCAAGTCGGTCCTTAACGTTTCTAAAAAAACGAATTAACTTTTCCACTTGCATATCAGTCATTTTGTTGCCCATGAAATAATTGTTCGCAACAAATTCACACAAAGAATTGAATTCATTGTGATCGAAAATGTTTTTAATTAATTCACTATATGCAATAACAACCATCTTGCTACACTTGCCACTTGATATAAATAATATTTCTAA
The DNA here is from genome assembly GCA_921294245.1 of Brassicogethes aeneus. Lineage (NCBI taxonomy): Eukaryota > Metazoa > Arthropoda > Insecta > Coleoptera > Nitidulidae > Brassicogethes > Brassicogethes aeneus. The sequence goes on from OV121133.1 coordinate 49,495,096, forward strand.
TTTGAAGTTTATATAGTAGTGACAGGTACACCTGTGACAGGTGCCACCTAGGTGGCAGGTAATATATAAGGTAGTAAAGTCCGGACACGATTGTCAATGTGACTTGGTATTATTTTGTTGTTTATGGTTGGTACGTAAACATCAAATTTGTCACTTTGAGACAAACAAATATCAGTGACGTATGAATTATGTCATTATGTCATTGATCTTTCAAATAATTATTATCGTTAATAGCATTTAATCAACAGTGTTATTAAAAAAATTTTTAAAAGTTCCAGAATAAATATGAAGTTTAATTACTCCTTATTATTAATATTTTCCTAAAAATTATAATAACCATAATGTTGTTTAAAATACGCCTATGATAAAATTTGTCAAAAATTTAACCTGTAAAATTAAAACTACCTATCAAAAAAATAAATTGTTACCAAATTAAAAAAACGCAGAGGGAAATATATGTCTAAACCGTGACATTGACAGTCGTGTCCCAACCCTGTTTTTTAAGGGTCTCTAGTAAATACTACTTATCATTCTAATTAATTATATTAAACCAGGTAAAATAAAAATTAACTCTTTCTATCTGAATTAGGGCCGGTATATTTAAGTAAATTTAATATACCGGCCCTTAAACAAAGGTAAAATAAAAGTTAATTTAATGTATTTATTTACTAATTTAACAATAGTGTTATTTACAATATTTTAAAACAAAACAACACATTCCGAACTCATTTCGGCGAATGGCATAGACGCGTTTGACGGTCGCAGCCGCAACTTACATGTGTACTAAGTGAAATATCTTGAAAAGTTATGAAAATGGGCAAAAAGTGGCAACAGTATAACTTGGCAACATATTTATACACATTTTCATATAAAAAAGAAATTAATCGGCCATGGCGAAAAATGGCGGATTTGACTTTTGTCCCGTGAAATTGGAAAAAATTACCAAATTTTTGCATTTTATTCTAATAAAAATTCTGTGATTATTAAACATTTATATGCTACCAAATTTGTACCCAATATAAAACATACTTTTCTCTTTAAAACAGCATTTGAATTAATATTGTACCTTTATTACTTTTTGAGATATATTGCTTCAAACACCAACATTATTTTTACTAAAACATTAAAAAAAAAGTTAAACTTTGACGGTCTGTATCTTCTAAAGTAAATTTTATTTTGATTTGTAATTCGGGAATCTGAAAGATCAATGTTTTTTCTATACATTCCATTTTTTAAAAATATGATTTTTCGATACTCCAAATTACGACTTTTGGTGAAGGTCATCCCACCGTGCGTTGGAGCTACCAATACACTAAAAAATTACTAAAACTAAAAGAGATACAGCACTTTTTGGTAAGCTAATGAGATTGTGCCACTTTCATTGTTTTATATTTTACTGAAATTTTACAAAAATTAAGGAAACTTCATCAAAATTTTATGAGCCAAAGGCATTTTTTATCCGTTTTCCGATGCAATTATAGCAAAAGTAAAAGTTTTGAATTAAATTATTTAAATTAATTTATGCATATAAGTAACAATAATTACTTATAGTGTATTCAAATCCAAGCCTAACTAAACAAAAACGCCCAGACGCTTGATAACTCGTTCTTATTGGTCGATTCGGAATCAGTTGTAAATTATTATTAAAGGTCCCAGGGGAGGCCGCATGTGAAATTTATGCGAAATTTTCAGTAAATTGCGAAACTTTCAATGAAATTTCTGAAAGTTTCACAGGCAATGTGGAAATTTTCGGATTGAAAATTTCATTTGAAATTTTTAAAAATTTCAGTTTTTCAACTAAATGAAATATTTCAAGTTTGAAACTTTCAAAGTTGAAATTTTCATTTGAAAATTTCAACTGTCCCAACCCTACTTGTGGGTACTCACTCCAGTTCATGGCATTATATCCGCAGGCAGTGGCGGCTCTGGTTTATTCATGTGTCTAGCAATATTATGTAGTACAGCTGCAGCTGGAATAATGCACAAAACTGTATAGTTTTAATCTTAAGCCATATGCCAACACTGGAAACCTTCTTTTCCAAATTCCAAATACTCTTTCTATTATATTTCTGGTTCTTAGTAGTGACTCATTATAGAGTTGCTGATCTCTATACCTATAACTAGTTATTGGATTTTCTAAAGATGTCAATAAATAATATCTTTGGAAAAAAGATCTTGAATACCGATGACTTTTAAGGTTATAAATCGTTAAAGGTGGATTAAAGTAATTTAAACCCCCGACATTGGGGGTTTATTTTAACAGTAGTTTAGAGGTATTTAAATAAGGATTAATTTAAGGTGCAAGCCGGTTATGAAAAATAAACCTGTGTTAAAAATTAAACCACTGTTAAACTTACGGTGCAAGTAGCCATAATTAATTAATTTATTTATTTACATTTATTTTAAGGAGTTTGATTTTAATTTTTTTTAAGAGAATTGATTTATTTATTTTAGTTTGTTTTCAAGGGAAATATTTTATTTTTTTATTTTAGTTTTTAAAGAGATTTTTTTATGTTTAAACGTTTTTTATAAGAAAACGCTTTTAGTTGAATGCAAAACAAATAATGATTTAATGCTTTCGCTGTAAAATGACAAGAATAGTGATTGTCATTTTACAGCAAAAGCAAATATGGCCATTATTGTACAAGAAAAACCCGAGGAAAAACCAAATTATAATGTTCCAGTGCGTCTATTTTAAGTGATATCCTAAAAGCCTTAAAACTAAATTAAAAACAAACAAAAGTAACAAATAGGTACAATGTGGTACACGGAATTCCGAACGACTATCTTTCCTTTGACATCAAAATCTAACACTGGCTTTATGGACAACTAACCTACTTCCTGTTATCACTATTCTTGTCATTTTGACAGAAAAAGCAAAAATGGTCATAATTGTATCTTTGCTATTTATAATCACACAAGGAAGACCAAATTATGATGTTCGAAAATCCCCACGACATTACCATGCTCCACATTAAAAAGTCTCACTTTGACATTTGAAAATAGAAATTGTAATGAATCATTTCTAATGATACACATTATTACTAACGATACACATTACGACATCTATGAGACGATTTCCTAACTACCCGACGTCAAGGAAAGAGTTGGACTACCAGAAACCTGCCGTTAGACGGAACTCCAACAGATGGCGCTGTGACAGATGTCAACAGCATGTGTTGTCAACACTTGTTGCACACGGCCCGTGTGATGGATTTATTGCACGCGGCCCCAATTGTTTTTCATCAAGTCTGTCATCAGAATTTCGTCTATAAAACCGCTGCATTTTTCAATGGACAATTAGTCGTCTGGTGGCTCAGTTCCAAATGGTGTTATCAATTGTGAGCCCGAAAACCAACCACTAAATCACAGAGAACTCTCAGTGGAATATTAACAGTAAGTTAACCTGTTTTTAATATCAAAGGGCTTTAAGCCGTATAATATTAAGCTTTAATAGCAGAGTTAATGAAACTGTAAATCCTGTATGCATATAACATAACCTAACAACATGTATTTTTCCACTAGAGTCCAATTGCAAATCTGCCCTGTCTCTCTGTAGGACTGAAAACTACGCCCGTGCCTGCCAGTTGCCTGTGAAAAGCCCTGGAACATTTGCCTGTCCTGATTAAAGGCTATGCAAGAACCTTTGTGTGCAAAGTCTACGATACTTTTGTAAATACTGTAAATACTGTATATAATTCTAATATAATTTTGTACATACTTTTACCATGGTAAATAAACCAGTTTAAGTTACTTTTTGCATTTTAAATTAAACCATCAACCCTAACTGATTCTTATAAACCCTACTTTCTCCACTGAATAAAAGCAACCCGAGGTAGGTATTCCTCTATATCTGAAGAGTCAACCGGAGAGGAACCTTGGTGAAGTACTTAAGGCCATAACCAGCCTAGGTACGACACAAAATGCAGTCAAATAATTAAGGTTATTTATCTATCAGTTTAACGCTAATTTCACGAAGTCTGTATAGGAGGTAAAACTAGCTGATTTGGGTGGGCTCGAATCCGTAGCCACGAGAGAGAACGAAAATGTTGTTTTTCTCTTAATGTGCGTGCGAGGGGTAAACCACTGATTTTTTATAATTAAAAATCGCATACGAATTAACGGCTAAGGAAAACAATCACAAGGGTAGTTATGCGCAACGTGTCGCTAAGAGAAATTTCTTATTGATAAGGATTTTTCCGACTGATAAGGAAAAATCACGTACGTTGAACGTTGGTCTCGCTGATTTTAAAGTGGTTTGCCCCTCGTATGCGTGTCAAGATATACGAATAAAGCTCGGAAGACTGTAGCGATTTTTTTTATATTTCGTAGTCATTTTTTAAGAAATTCTTTTTCAGGTTTTCCTTAAATAAATTAATATTTTTATTATTTTTGATTGATTGCGGTAACATGTTCACGGTGTGCCTGAACAAGTCTCAGGTCAAATAAAAATGTCAACCAAAACGGATTTTATTTTTGGAATATGCATCTATTCCTCACTCCAAAACCATATTTTTCAAAATCCTAGCTGATCCTATTTTTTATTTTTTTTGCAATTTTCTGGATTTTTTGCAAAAATTGATGAAGTGATGTCTAAAATTTACAATTTTAGGCGGACTCCGCTAAAATATTAGTATGACCTATCAATCATCAATTTCAATAAAGAGAGAGTTGAAAAAAAATCACTATTTATATTTTTCCATTTTTTTATAAATCAATAAATTTTCTAATTTGACATGAGACTAGAGAAAAAAAGTGAAGTTTTTCTTAATTTAATTTTTATTAATAATAGTAATCTTTTAATTTATTAAACAATAATGATACCTAAAATTACTTTACAGAAAACTATGAATCATTTACAAATTGTTAGAACTAAAGTCTACTACAGCTTTTTTTAAATGTTCACCATAATCAGGATGTTTAAGTAAATTGATTTTATACTTATTCCAGTATTTTATAAACTTGCGAAGGATCGACACCCCAGCCTGCTCTGAACATGTGCCCAACCCAGAACCGTTCAAAAATCTAATACAATCTTCCGTAGACAATCTTCGTTAGACTAATAGAAGCATTTTTGCGTGAAGATGATGAATTTTTAGATTTTAATACTCGGGTCTTGAGAACTGAAGAAACGACTTGTTCTTGAGTTTTCGGCGTAAATTTTTTTATAATATTGACGATAATTCCATGTCTTTCTGAATTCGTACATATATGTTTTTTCCTTTACCAACTCTTGCGAAACAGATTTTGCCCAAAATAATTTTATTTTCGGTATCCTGGGCCTTTTTTTCCTTGTTTTTTTTTTGTATTTCCCCTTCCTCGTGTTACCTTTCTTTGAATCTTGCTGTTGTGCATATTCTGCACGCACACACCTCATATTTGATATTCCTAGTAGAGTTTGTAATAACATTTTCTTTTTCAAAGTCTGGCATTTTCACCATCTTGCGTGTTTTAATATTTTTTTCATATTCGCAGAGAGTATGCCTGCATGTACCGCAAATTGCAGTTAAAAACTTGATATTGCTTAGACTATATTTAATAAGCAATCTTTCCAATCTTGCAGTTACTACAAACATGCTATTGGGCAGGGATTTTCCAAAAATTATCTTTTCACAGCATTGGGCACAGACTATACCTCTATTTTCTTCATGGTTCAATTTAAATCTTGCGTTTGTGGTCATTTTTGTTTCAAAAACTTCAAAATTATCGAGAGAACAATTCTCTATAACCAATAGATACTATTAACTGTCACTGATAACAAATTAATGCCTATAAGTTGTTTTTTCGCTGAGGCATGGCCAACTTTGTTTAAAAAACTGCTAAAAGCTGTGTAAGCATGTTAATAAGGCAATTGCACCATTGCACCTTTTTTCTTGCAGCCGTATTTTAAATAGCTCTAGAAATTAAAATGTAATTTAAACTAGAGATTCTCTAGTTTCATTCCGATCTTATCCTATTCACCCAACGGATATCCATTTTTGAGTGAGTATTGATCTATTTAATATATATATATATATATATATATATATATATATATATATATATTAAATAGATCAATACTCAAAAACGAATTAATTATATAGAATGACAATCATGTTATAAATCTAATTTAATTAAGCCGATATTCAGGTTTCTTGTTTTTTTTTTAATCCAGAAAATTGCAAAAAAATAAAAAAGAGGATCAGCTAGGATTTTGAAAAATATAGTTTTGGAGTGAGGAATAGATGCATATTCCAAAAATACAATCCGTTTTGGTTGAAATTTTTATGTGACCTGAGACTTGTTCAGGACACCATGTGTTATATATTTCCACACTACGATTTATTGGATAATTCAAACCTATATTAGAATGTGCATTTGATACGTAAATTTTGCTTTGATTTCTAGTATTATGATCATGAATCTCTTTGCATAATATAAATTTATGATTAGTTTTTTGATTTTTATTGATTGTCACAGAATATACTACTAAGCACTTTGTGGTGTTGGGGAATATTTCTAATAATTGTTTAACATATCACCAAAGTTGTCCTTTTTCATATAGATACAGTGTGGAACTCACTTATGAAATAAAATTCATTATTCGTTGAGATAAGATTTTTATGAAAAACGCTCGGACACTTAAACTTTAGTTTTTTATTCCAAATCTTATAATGATAATTTTAAATTTTATGCCCCCACCATTTTCCCCCCCCGCATATTAGGCACCCTTATCTTAAATAAGAACCCCACTTTTTTTCATCGAAAATTGATATTGCACATTTTTTTGAGTATGACGATACCATATAAGTAGGGTTTAGTAAACAGTTTTCAATACAGGGGAAATATAATGACAAATAGAAAAACTAAACTTTTTATTTTAAAATTAATTAAAAATTCAAAAATAAACTGTTCTTCAATCTTATAAATGTTCAAAATGTCCCCCGTCCACTTCCTGACACTTCTACTGTGAAATTGTTCCCGCACTCTGTTTAAAACCTCCGGTGTTATGTTCCTAATTTCTCCAGTAATTCTGTTTCTTAATTCATCTAAATTAGCAGGTTGTGTTTTAAACACCCTGTTTTTTAGATATCCCCATAGAAAAAAGTCTAGAGGTGTTAGATCCGGTGATCTTGCTGGCCATTCTATAAAACCTCTTCTTCCGATCCACCTGTGTGGAAAGGAGTTATTTAAATAATTCCGTACAGGAAGAGCATAGTGGGGTGGGGCACCGTCTTGTTGAAGCCATATCCTTTCATTGGGAAGATTAGGTTCCAATGGATTTGGAAACAACTCTGCTAAAGTTGGGACAACTTGTTCTCTTAGCATATCCATATATCTTGCCCCGTTAAGATTTTCAATGAAAATAGGTCACAACAATACCAACAATACCAGCCCAAACGTTGATTTTCTGAGGACGTTGGGTATGACTTTGTCGCATCCAGTGGGGATTTTCTTCTGCCCAGTACCTGCAATTTTGTCAATTTACCTCGCCATTTAATAGAAATGTTAATTCATCAGAAAAAAGAATATCTGTAGAAGAAAACATTCCTGTTTAACATATGCAGCATTTGCTCGCAAAATTGTAATCTTCTATCAGAATCACCATCAATCAATTCTTGTACGTGTTGTAGTTTATATGGATGCATTTTTTCGGCTTTTACACATCTTAAAACGGTCGAATGACTAACGTCGTTTTCACGTGCAACCTGACGCGTAGAAGTTGTTGGATCTTCTTGAAAAGCTAATAAAATATTAACTTTCACATTTTCATCAATAAAATGAGGCGTCCTGCGTAATGGTTTAACGTGTCCATATTAATTGTGCATGTATTTTAGACACAGTTGCCTGAGAAAGTGGTGGTAAATCTGGGTATTTTCCATTAAAAAGGTTTGCAACTTGCTGTTGTGATCTGCACATATCACCGTAACCAATCATCATTAATATTTCTATTCGCAGAGTTTTTGTCAAGTGTCGCATTTTTTAACTAAAATATTAACTGATACTTGGATCTAACAAAATACTTCAATAAGTAAAGCGCAAAATGTTTCATAAAAATTTAAACAATGCAAAAAGGACAAACGCAAAAAATGGCATTAACAAAAAACAATAACAATGCGAAAAAACATGAATATCTAAATAGCGAAAGCCACAACACAAGAAACTAAATTATAGAATAACAATAAAAAATTCATACTTGTAATTTTTAAATATTCACCCTGTATTGAAAATTATGGTTACTAAACCCTACTTATGTGGTATCGTCGTACTAAAAAAAATGTGCACTATCAATTTTCGATGAAAAAAGTGGGGTTGTTATTTAAGATAAGGGTGCCTAATGTGCGGGAGGGAAAATGGTGGGGGCATAAAATTTAAAATTATCATTATAAGATTTGGAATAAAAAACTAAAGTTTACGTGTACGAGCGTTTTTCATAAAAATCTTTTCTCAACGAATAACGAATTTTATTCCATAAGTGTATAATAATAACACTGTATAATTAAAAATTAATTAAATTAAGAAATAGTTGGTCTATGGACTTTTTTTGTTAAAATATACCTATGTAAGAGGTGTGTTCAGAAAATAACAGGCCCTTTAAGGTTCTCTTTATTTTGGGGAATAGGAAAAAGTCAGACGGAGCCATGTCTGGCGAATATGTAGGCTGGTGCATCATTACAGTATTGTTTTTGGCAAAAAATTGTGTTTAAAATTCAACAATTTTGAGACAAATTTTGGAACAAATTTTGCTGCCACGCGTTTCATACCCAAAACATTCGAAAAAATTTCATCGATATGCCAACATCATCAGCGACTTCTCTGATTGTGATTCGGTGATCGTTCATAACCATTTCTTCCACTTTTTTCATGTTTTTATCGCTTGTTAATGTGCTTGGGCGTCTAGGGCGTTCGTCATCTTCAACGTCTTTACGGCCATCTTGGAAACTCATATATCACTTATAAACTCTTGTTTTACTCATAGCAGACTCACAATAGGCCTTTCTTGACATTTCACACACTTTATTTCATTTTTTACCCAAAATTTGATACAAATTCTTTGATCCATTTCTTTTAACGAACGAAAATCGCCGAGCTCATAAAAACACGTCTAACCTTAGCGGCTCCCCCACAGACAATAAAAACGTTTAAAATTTTTATCATTCTTCAGGAGATGTATACCAACATAATAAAGACAATTTTATGACAACCGGACTCTCTAAACCCGCGAAATTTAAAAATTTCCGTTATTTTTAAACACACCTCGTATATGGGTTAAATTAAAATATTTTAACAAAAAGTACCTACATATGAGGAAAAAACTATTATATTTGTTTAATTTTAAACATTTTTTAAAATGTTAAAAATTTTATTTAACAAAAAAATATATGGGGGAGGGGGCCCCACAATAACTTTGAACGAGAACCAATTTCAAGCCCACCATTTCTTCCGATCCCCCCCAGCGCTAGGTTTTTGTCCTCTTGGCTAATTTCGTTTATTTTCTGAAAATACAATTTTTTATGTTATAAATTAAGACTTGATTTAGACCTTTATACGTATAAAATACATAATATTATACTATTTTCAGAAAATAAAACGAAATTAGCCTCGAGTCGGTTAATTCAGAACATTCCGTGGACCAAAAAAAGAAAGCCAAAGCCATGTCAAAACTAGAAACTTTAAGCTTCAAATTGCTTTTTTTACGGCTCCATACGACTATTTTTAACAAAGATACAGCTATCCGAAAAATAGCAACAAATTTGGAATTTTTTTTGTCCTTTATTTTTTTCTATTAATGTTGAAGTTTTTTTTTGGTTTCTTATGTGGACACTAAATACCAAATAATTACCAAATAATAAGAAATCAAATTTTTTGTCTCGGTCAAAATTTTCAATACTAAAAAATGTAATAATATTACAGTAATATATTCTACATTTCACTTTATTATTAATTTCCATTTTACTCAAATTAAATCCGATGATCAAGAAATCATTTGGCAGAACAATAAACCCGGATCAACGCGATTTTGCCGACCTCTACGAGTAGCTTTTGAGAAAGAAACTCCAGAAACGTCTAAAGTGGAAATGGAAAGAGTTAGGGATGAAATATCTTGCATTTTACCTGATGTTATTGGAAAAACGACTTTTTACTACAAATTTATTTTAAGTATGCTAGATGGAAAAGTAATTAACAGCATTACAGATACGAAATCGATGATGACATGTTTTATTTGTGGAGCTAAACCAAATGAAATGAATGATGATCGTGTAAAAACGCGTTTGTTAAATCCTATCTTCCTGGAGTTCGGGATAAGCCCATTGCACGCTTATATACGATTCATGGAATGTCTACTCCATATTTCCTATCGAATTAATACTACAGCATCTACGCTGAATACCGGGGTATGGAGAAAGGAAACGAAAAGGTACCCGGAAGTTGCCGAAAGTATACATATACAGAAAAAAAAAATTCAGGAAAAAATTCATAAGAAATTGGGCATAATTGTTGATCTTCCAAAACAAACTGCAGGGACAACAAATGATGGAAGTACTGCGCGAAAATTTTTTGCCAAAAAACAGCAGCAATTACCGGGATTGATGCGGAATTAATACATCGTTTTCACATCATTTTAGTCCTCATGAATTCCAGCAATTGCGAGATTGATGTAGATGCCTTTGCTCGTTACACAGAAGAAACTGCAAAACTTTATGTAAAAAAATATAACTGGTACAAAATGCCTGCAAGTGTACATAAAGTTTTGTTCCACGAAAGATTAATCTGGTTCCTCTAGGCAGTATTTCGCAAGAAGAACGGGGGCCAAGGACAACATCAGTGACATTTATCATCGTTTACTCTTAACCTCAGATCCTTTAATATCATCTTTAAGAGAAAACAAAAAAATCCCTCGGAAGCAAAATGCTTATTAATTCAAAGATTCATATTCAGAATCAACCAATTCAGAAACTGATTCATAATAATTAAATATTTTTGTTTTTTTATAATAAAAATTGTTTTTTCTTATTGATTTTTTAGTTACTATTCAGAAAACCTGTTTTTATATTTTCTATTTTAACGTTTTATCCATTTTAGTAAAATTAAAAAGTAAAGGAAATATTTGTTTAAATATGGTCTTATTTTCTATGTTTTTTTTGCTTTTATTGTACTCTTCGTTCAAATAAAAGAGCAAAAAAAAACAAAAAATTATTATGATTTCGTACTTTTCAGCAAAGTGGCAACTGTTTTTTTATTATATTTGTATTTAAAAAAAACTAAATCTTTTACGAATATTTTGATTCCAAAATCTTTTAAATCGAATCAAGAAAACCAAAGATATAAAGAAAAATGGCTCGCGCGCGACTTTTTACCGTTTCATGCCCAAGTGCGCCATAGCTCGGAGGCCGTTAAAGGTGGACAATTGAAATTTGCATCCTTTTTTTGTGCCCACGAGACCTATCGATGGACCAATTTTTTCCGGCGTCGAAAAGGCCCAAGTCCATTTTTTTTTATTTTTCCGTCAAATTTTGCCCGTTGAAATCGATTAACTTTCGAACGAGTGGAGATTTTTCGACCAAATTCGAGGAAAAGGTGCTTTGGGGCGGTAATTCGTTTCGTATTGCAAATGGGCCGGATCCGCCAGAAACTTTTCGAGTTGCGATTTTTTTAATTTTTTTCAAAAATTTTCAAACGTTTGAGGGGTGGTTCACTCTTCGAAGTAGGTGTACATTTTTGTCGAAGTACAGCCGAAGTATTCGAAGTACTTCCGAAGTATTTAAAGTACCTCCGAAGTACTAGAAGTTCCTCCGAAGTACTAGAAGTACCTTCGAAGTATTTTCGAAGTACATCGGGAGATTCCGCATGATTTCGTGTGTTTACGTTTACGAATCCCTAGTAGAAATTTTACGTTTTTCCTTGGGAAAACCTAACTTTTTTGTATAATTTTATCTTGAAATGTCCTGGTTTATAACGTTATATGACAACGTTAGTTTCTTATGTTTTAAAAAACGTGGGATTTACGTATTATACAACGTGGGATTTGTGTATTATTACATTTTTTCGAGGTTAGAGTCAAAAGAACAACGTGTGAGATCGGTTCTGAGAGATTATTTACATTCAATGCATCGAAAAACATAAGAATCGACATGCCTCATCCCCAGAAACAGGGAATAATAATTTTTTCACGCTTTTTGAGGTTAAAGATAAAGAGATAAAGATAAAGATATTTATTGGTACAGGTACTATGATATAAAGTTTTGTACACATCATAAAAGTGAAAATCTAGTTAATTATAACATCATTAAAATTAAAGTTACAATAATCGTTTATATTGTAGAGCACTGCTCCGCCAGAAATATTCTTAGGTAAGACTTAAACCTATTAATTGGAAAATCTCTAACCAGAGCCGGTAGTTTATTAAAGAAGGTTGGACCCCAATAATTAATACTATTTCTACTTCTACTAGGTTGAAACGCGGACCTGAAGGATAAATTCTGACATCGGGTTAGGAATCAGCGCGTCAAAATCCATAGGAAAGCATATGTCGCATCCCCAGATCACGACATTTGTTTTTGTGTGGCTACTGATTGAAACAGTCAAATTAATAGATTTAAATTTAAAAAAGTTTTGACCCAGCTGGGGTTTGAACTCGGGTCTGTCGGTTGTCAAGCCCAATGAGCCATCAGCCACTTTCATTAAAATCAATTTTATTTGTCTATAAATATTGCTCATAATATTTTAAAGTTGATTATTTTTTTGTGTTGCTGTTTTGAGCTAAACTTTTTGCATCTTGATCTTTTTGCATCTTGATCTCTTGCTAACTTTACGGGTCCGTTTAAACAGTAACTTTTGCTCAGTTTGGTTGGTAGTTTGCCACGGTTTGGAAGAAAGTTTGAGTCAGATTTTAGCCAGTCATTGCTAGGAAGGTTTTCTTTAAAACAACTAATTATTACTCCTTTGTGGTTTAGATATGACTGCACTCTTTTGTATCTTATTTTGCAAAAGATTATCCATATTCCGTAGATGTAATTATTACACTTGTTATATGCTTTTTTCACTTAAGGCAGAAGGCCTCCTATACATCAGAATACTTTCCTCTGTATTTGCTGTATAAAGTGGTTTTGGGAACATCAAAGCAGGTAGCAACCTGCCCAAAGGATAAATGATTGTTTATCACCTCTGACAGGGTTGTATTCAATATTTTCTGGGTCATAATTTCTTTAATACACCGTTCCTGGAACATGTTTATGTTTTCTAGGCATCGTTTCTTATAACTCTATACAGTGCTTGCAAATCCAAGTCCGACCGCGTTGGGAAGGATGGTTGTTCAATTCCCGCGTGAAAAGAATAAGGATAGAATGCCAAACAGAATTTGATTGGTCAGAGCGTCGGGCGTGCGTATTGTAAGCGCCTTCTGTTTGGCGTTCTATCCTTGTTATTTTCACGCGTCCTTCCCAAACCGGTCGGACTTGGATTTGCAAGCACTGTATATATAAATTTATAAAAAACAGTTCAAAAAAATTGGGGAAACAAATTGTTTAGGTTAGGTACGTGTTATAAATAAATGTGCATATATGCCGAGGGGTCAACCACTGTCGGCAATACGTGCACAAATTTTATGCAGTACAAAGGCAGTACAAAGGCAGTGACGGCAATACTTCGGCAGTATGCAGCTGTAAATAGGCAATATAGGCAGTACGGGAGCAGTACTTCGGCAGTACATGCAGTACTTCGGCAGTACATGCAGTACTTCGGCAGTACATGGGCAGTATCGGCAGTAATTCGGTAATATTCAGCATTTAAGTCTCACCTAACGTACTCTCTGAAAATGAATCAGTCAAAAATAACTAATTATAAGTTATATTTGACAAATTCATAGCGAAAAAGCAGTCACTAATAATTAGTCAAATTCTACTGAATAAAATAGTCAAATTAGTAGATTTAAATATAAAAAAGTTTTGACCCAGCCGGGTATTGAACTCAGGTCTGTCACTTGTCAAGCTTGTCAAGTTGTTGTCATATCCAATGTGGCTATCAGCCGCTCTTATAAAAATTAATTTTATTTGTCAATAAATATTGTTCATAACATTTTAAAGTTGAATATATTATTTGTGTTCCTGTTTTGAGCTAAACTTTTTGCATCATTGTTTGTTTTTATGGGCCATTTAACCATGGAGTATAAAATAATTATACTTTGTTGGCCGCAAACGATTAAAGAAATTAGTTACTTTTAACTCTCAGAAATAGTTAAAGATGGTGACTAACCTTAAATTAGTCAAACTTTAACTATTTACGTAGTAAAAAATAACTATTTAAAAGTGAAAACGACTATTCAAAATTCACAAGTAAAGACATAATATACATATATGTAAAACTATGGACCGTGTGTGAGCAGTAAAGGTAATGTTGAAAGTAACTAGGCAGTAAATAGGCAGTACAGGCAGTATAGGCAGTAAGAGCAATAAGTAGGCAGTATAAGCAGTAAGTAGGCAGTAAAGGCAGTATAAGCAATATAAGCAGTATAGGCAGTAAGTAGGCAGTAAAGGCAGTAATTGGCAGTATAGGCAGTTCGGCAATACGTGTACAAATATCTGGCTAGTGGTTGACCCCTCGATATATGCCTTGCATATAGGTATTTGCCTTTTATGTTTTTTCCATCTCTCTCGGATAAAAATATACTTATCGTTCAACTATATTTTCCCAAGAAACACTGGGCAGAATTTGCACAAAATTTGGCGGGATGTCAACACCACAGAACATACAACACTAACCTTAATAATTAAATAAACACTTTTCGTGATAGAGCGGTAAATTTAAATTTTTGCTCGTTTATTCCGTGTAAGCCCTGTTTTCCATATATCACAAAACTGCGATACTTGCTAAAATTTTATTTGATTGAAACTATCGATAAAGAAGATTATTTTTTTTAAATTATATTTTTGGGCTTTTTTTTAAGGTTTTGAACACGTTATTACAACGTTTTTAGCAATACAATTTTCCAACGTAGTTTGAAAGTGGGTTTTGTGTATTCCGGCCGTATTTTTGATTTTATGACCTTCATACATTTATTGCACAGTTTTATTTTACTTTTATATCGACCCATGCAACGAAGACTATTGTAACTCAGTTTGGATTGTAGACTAGAGTAACTCAACTTAATATAGTTTTTTCCTGTAGGAATGTAGATTATTACACTTACTATACAGGGAAGTTGTTCACAGGTTGCCTATCGTTTCATGTCTGAGGTACTGTAATCTTCCACCAAATAGAGCTCGAAAAAATCTGTTGATGCCATATAGTAAGTCAAAACCCACGTTTTTTGAGTTACTATAGTCTTCGTTGCATGGGTCGATATGTACCCAACTAATTACCCAACTATTATAAAGGATAAAAATTAAAAAACAAATACACATAAAAAAAATTGTCGACGAATACTTTTATGTAGCTAAATGTGGGTTTTGGAAACGTTGTTACAACGTTTTTAGCAATACAATCCTCCAACATAGTTTAAAAGTGGGTGTTGTGTATTTTGGTCGTATTTTTGATATTTTGACCTTAAAAATTCATTGAAGAGTTTGATTTTACTTTTATAACTAATGTATTATAAAGGAGAAAAATTAGAAAAAATCCACATTAAAAATGTTTACTTGTAACTTAGAAATGTTTAAAGCAGTTTGAATGTATGGTTGGAAACGTTAAAACACATTAAAAAATTTGTCAACGGGACTAGAAATATTTCGGCCATATTATTTATTTTATGTTAGAAATGTTTACTAGGAACTTATAAATGTTTAAATTAGTTTGAATGGTTGGAAACGTTAACCTTATATATTTTAAAATACTTCTAGTACTCCCAGATACTTCTAGTACTCCGAGATACTTCTACTACTCCAAAATACTTCGAAGGTACTTTTAATACTTCATGTACTTCGAAGTGCTTTGGGATTGCTACAAACGAGCTTCAAGTACTTTGTAATTGATAATATCGAACTTATAAGTACATGAAGTATTAAAAGTACCTTCGAAGTATCAGAAGTATTTCGGAGTACTAGAAGTATCTCGGAGTACTAGAAGTATCTCGGAGTACTAGAAGTATCTCGGAGTACTAGAAGTATTTTAAAATATATAAGGTACTTCGAAGTAGGTGTACATTTTTCGGCATGTGAACCACCCCTCGCAAACGTTTTGTAGGGCGCGAGAAATTTTCGAAATTGGCCGAACGAAATACACGAATCGACGGGTAAAAGACCAAAGTTTGACATACTAAAAGATGAGCTTTATCGAATGAAAACTAATCGGCCTAAAGCCCGTTTAATTTTTGTTTAGTATTTAAAAAAGTTAACCAATTGAAATCCCCAAAATCAAATTGATAACAGGGGGATGCAACAAAATATTAGGTAATAATGCGGAGTTGCCAAATTTAATTGCGGTGTTGCCAGCTTTTGCATACATTTCTCAAACAAAAAAATATAATTAACAAAATTCATTTATCAGGTGGATCTTTGAATTAAAGTCGATATAATTTTTTTCGCAAATCTTATACAAGGGAACCCAACAAAGTATCCAACAACACTTTGACAGGTGTCAAGTGAACAGGTGACATATGTCAAGTGGCAGATGACAAATGGTATGTGACATGTGACAGGTGAGATGACAGGTGACAGATGAAAGGTGGCAGATGACAGATGACATATGTCAAGTTGACAGATGACAGATAACAGGTGACAGATGACACATATAAAATTACTACCCAGTTTAGGTGGAGCGATTCCCACCCGCAGCGAGCACCAAGCTCAGCTTGCTGACCTTCCCTATCGCATAAGCAGCGGATCGCGAAAAAGTGACAAGGAGGACAGCTAGGGCAACTTAAAAGGTATGTATCGACTCGTAATCGAATTTTAGTTTTTTTTATTTTTTCCGTTGTCTGTTATATTTGCCGTAGCTCGGAGGCCGTTGAAGGTGGACACTCGAAATTTGCATCCTTTTTTTCTGCCAACGAGACCTATCTGCGGACCAAATTTTGCCGGTGTCAAAAAGGCCCAAGTCAACTTTTTTTAGATTTTTCCGTCAAATTTGGCACGTTCCGTTGTCATCGCTCAACTTTCGAACGAGCGGAGATTTTTCGGCCAAACTCGAGGAAAAGGTGCTTCGGGACGATAATTCGTTTCCTATTGCAAACGGCCGGATCCGCACGAAACTTTTCGAGTTACGATCTTTGAATTAAAGTCGATTTAATTTTTTTCGCAAATCATATACACTGTATATTATACAGGGGAACCCAAGTATCCAACAACACTTTAATAGATGTCAAGTTGACGGATGATAGATGACAGGTGACAGATGACAAATGGCAGATGAAAAATTATATGTGACATGTGACAGGTAAGAGATGACAGGTGAAAGATGACATGTGACAGATAACATGTGAAAGATGACAGATAACATGTGAGAAATCATCATTAAAATTACCATACACTTAGGTGGAGCGGTCACGGCGCGATTCCCACCCGCAGTGAGCACCAAGCTCAGCTTGCTGAGCTTGTTTTACTTAATTTCAGTACGATTACTTTTTTTACATAATCTTTTTATTTCTGTGAAACTACAAAATTTTATACGATTTTATAAAACATTATACAATGAAAAATTTTTCCTTCAGTACAGCTAATGAGGTAGAAATTCTTTTAACAATTATTTTTACGACAAAATAAAAATCGTAGTTACGCATACGTTGTCTTGAGTATGAGATGCAGACATTTCCGCTACACCAATTATTCTTTTGAAATAAGTTAAATGTATTTATCTACTCTCCCATTGATAAGCTGTGACTTTATGGCGTTTTAGTTAGCCAAAGAACATGCAAAAATATTAAGAATTTACATTTTACTCTAAAATCTTTAATAATTTAATTTACTTACTTAAGAGCATTTTCGGTGAAACCAGAAGTTAAAATATGTCAAATATGTCAAAAAGTTTTAAATTAGACTTTATAAAGGTCACCCCAGTTTCATGACCCTACCAATACCAAATTTTTGCGATGAACCACGAATTGGAATAAACCAAAAGGCTAATAAACCACGAATTTACTAGAAAATGGCATTTTCATTAAAATAATAATTCCGAAACGACGAATTTAGCCAACTCTGGACTTTTGGTAAAATTTGTTTATATTATCAATTTTAAACAAAAAAATATGAAGTAAAAAAAATGTGGCAATGTCAAAATTTTGACGTAAATTTTGTTTGCCATTTTTAGAAAAAACAATAAAAAAAATTGAGTAAATTCACTTAATTTTTTGTATTTTTCTTGTATGTGGTAAACATTTACCTACAATCGAGGGGGAAACCACCTTCCGCAATACGTGTACATTTGGCCCGAAATCACTCGCAATCGCCGAAATCCTTACCCGCAATCCCGCAGTCACTTCGCAATCGCCGAAATCCCTACCCGCAATCCCGCAATCGCCGAAATCCCTATCTGCAATCCCGCAATCGCGGAAATCCTATACTTGCAATCCCGCAATCGATCGAATTCGACGATGATGGGGGTATAAATCGACAACACCTGCGCTCTGCAGCCATTTGCATAAGATTGGCGGAAGGTATACGTTGGTACCTACCTTAAAAACAATTGTTTATAGTGTTTGTGAATTTGTGAATTTTGCGATTTAGGCTGAATCATTCAGCACATGTGGTAAGGCTGGTTAGTACATATCAAAGTTAGATACTAATCTATTACGCGTATTTCGCCCCGTTAGGGATTCCATCGAAACGAGACAAAAGAATGCCCCCTCTCGCCGACAATCTCTCTCGATTTTTCCGGTACTTAAAATCAAACAGATATTTATTTAATATAGATATACCGCAAGCTATACATAGGGAAAATACATTGTAGGTGGACCAGACAAGTTGAAGTCAGCGCAAAGCGAAAAAGTTCTCAGAAATTATTTGGACGTAATAAAATTTTAATCACCAGTAAACAAGGTCACCTGTTACGTCGCATGTTAGTCTACTAATCCACTCGTCAAAATAATTTCTGGGAACATTTTCGTTTCGCGCTGACCGCGCCGACTTCGACTTGTCTGTTACACATACAATGTATTTTCCCTATGTATAACTTGCAAATGAAGGTACGGTAGAATTCCATATCACCACGCATGTACGTACTGTGCACCTTTGATTTATTTGCCGCCGTTAATATAAATTTCCTGAAATAGTAATTCTGTATAACACATTAAAAATACATACTTGTTTTAATTTTTAAAGTAATCGCAAATGTTTTTAAATATAAGATTTGAGAAAAATATGTTATTGATGAATAAATTAATTGAAGACACTAGTGGATAAAGCGTCTAAGTGACAAAATTTTGACACTTTGTTTTTTGGTTTGGTTTTTCAATTATTGACAAGTATGTGTATGTGCATTTTTTTATAAATTATTGACATTAATAAAATTAATGAATAGAATAATGATGTTTAGTAACTGCTTAAACAATCACTAAACAGACACTAAAACAGTTAAGAGCCAATGGTTGGTTTTGTGTGTATGTGGTTTTTGAGGTCACTCATTAGGAATTTGGTATCCATTTTTCTAAAAACAAAATGGCTGATCTAATATGGCGGACATTTGTCGTTCAGCTTTAACGATTTGGATGAAATTTTGTATAAAGATATTTTTGGGGTAGCTGATTATGAGTTTTATATAATTTTTTTTTAACAAAATTGCGGATTCAAAATGGCAGATATCTGTGCGCAATAAATACTAGATGACCGTACCTATGCGCAGTGGTTACCAGATGACTGTACCTATGCGCAGTAGTTACTAGATTACCGTACCTATGCGCAGTAGTAAGGTGCACTTTCGGCGTAAAAAGTTTTACTTTTACACAATTTTTTTTATTTCGTGTTTAAATTTCAACAGAAAAAAGTTTTGTACCAATTTTATCCAAAATATTTTTTTGTGTTTTAATTTTATAGCTACTTCGAGAGAAGAGTATTCTCGTCGAGACGTGGACCCATTTTCTCTCCCTGTACGAGACGAGACAAAAGAAACACTTCTCTTCTTTTCTCGTTTCGCGACATCACTACGCAACGTCAACAAAAATTAAGTCTAATTATCGGCGCACCAGACCCGTTTTTTGTTTTTTTTACTTTAGCGGTGTTTTTATGTCGGTTTTTATTCTGGCGACTGTTTAACTAAAATAAAAATGAATTAGTCCAAAGAAAAAAAATTCGACTACTTTTCAGTTGGTCCCATTTTTGACACTTTTTGGAGGGTAGGGAAGTTATTATCAGAGATAAGAGTTTTGCGGTTTTTACTTCAATGTCCTATATTTTTCACGAAACAAAAGATCCCGGTGTCAAATTTGCCATAGCCTTCTTAATTCGTATTCTACAGAGTAATACTAAAAATTACCAGTGGTATGGAATGTGCGCAGAGAATTAAAAAAAAAGTTTCATGGCTTGTAAAATCCTCATATATTTTTGAGAGGTTCTGACACTGATTTTCTTTCGTTTAAAGAAAGGTTTTTGAAAAAAATCAACATGCTTCTTCTAATTAATAGCCGTGAATATTTTTTTTTAAACGCCAAAAACAAATAAACAGGACATTTCGATAATTAGAATTAATTACTAAATGATGACATAAAAAAATGAGCTGCAAAAAAAGTACCCACCTACATTTGACACCAAGTTATGATTTCTATTTACGTCGATTTATTTTTTTTTTATTAAAAAATGGAAGTTCCTCAGGAAGTTTACGAATCGAGTAGTGAAATACAAAATTCCAAAGTTAAAAGATCAAAAACTATAACAATTTTTAAGGCATGATTTTAAGGAAACGGTTCATCTGACAGAAAATTTCGTTTTTACCTTTTTTGTAGAGCATTCAATTTTTTTCAAAAAATATTTTCGAATAAATTTTGTTCTCAAAGGTTTGGGTTGGGAGTTCTGGGACAAAAAATTGCTGAGGAAAAAAAAATTAAAACTGCGATGATAGACCTCTTAATATGGACTTATTATGGACTCAAATTTTCACAATATTTTTTTGTCACCCCAAACCATATTTTCGGTATACTTTTCAAAAAAAAAATAGTTGATTTTTTTGGCCCAGTCTAATGTAATGTTCAATTTTAAAAATATTCATTTTTTGTTCCACCCTAATGTTTACTTTTATAAAACTACTTAAAAGGTTAAAATTAAAATAATAAAAATATTTAAACAGTATAATGGTTTTTCTAGACTTGCTAACTGACTTTTTCCTTCCTTTTTTTGCTTTAGTGAGTTTAAGAAACTCAATACCTTTATGCTTAAAAAATAAGGTAGGTAGATTTTGTACAATTAGAGGGGATTGTCCATGTCACATTATAACATCTTGCGACATGGACGTCATATAGACTCTTTTTGCACAAATTAACTACCGAATCAAGCTAGCAATCATGTCTACAATTCAACCCTACCCAACGGAAATCGTCTCACAATCCCATTGCAGCCCTGCAATCACTAATTTCATGTCGCAATCCTCCAAAATCCCAACAATTTATAAAGAATTCTCCGAAATCACCGCAATCATTCCGAAATCATGGGATTTCGGTCGCAATCCTCCGAAATCGCAACAATTTATAAAGAATTCTCCGCAATCATTCCGAAATCATGGGATTTCGGTCGCAATCCTCCGAAATCGCAACAATTTATAAAGATTTCTCCGAAATCACCGCAATCATTCCGAAATCATGGGATTTCCGCAATACGTGTACATATTTTTTGGAGGTGGTTTCCCCCTCGCCTACAATTTAACAAAAAATTGTAACGATCGAAACATTTTTGGCCAAATTATCGCATTTTCAAGAAAAAATGTCACTTGTTAAAAGAGAAAAATCGAAATTTCTGTCCATTTTTCAAAAATTTTCTACTGGTGAACAAAACAAATTTAAGCAAAAAAATATACGGGGTCTCATGATTTTGGTAGAGAAACTAAATAAAAATTTGTTGAAAAATAACGACCTACCCCTGTTTGCCTGGTCGATTTGAGATGGAAAGACCCTAGAACTATTTTTTTATTTATAATTAGAAAAGAATGTTTTTCCTTGTATACATAAAGGCACATTAAAATAAAAAGATCTTTAAGAACTCAATTTTAAATTGTATAATAATGAAATAATTATGCCTCACCACATAACATACATATTTTTAATACCTGTTTTTCTGCTTGCAAGTGCAATGGTTAAAAATTTAACTTAAAATCAAGGGTGAAAACAGAGAACTGTATAATGAACCATTATTAATGGTAAATAAATATAGCTTTTACTTACAAGTGTTAAAGGTGTTTGATGATATTGATGAGTAGACATATTATTTACTACCATTGTTGTACTTGTCAATATGGTGCTATTGGAAGAATTAGTTAATAAGGCGCTTGATGAAACACTATTATTCACTAACACAGTTGTTTGAGTGGATGGAACTGTTTTTTCATCACTATTGTCTTGATGCACTAGAGTTATATTAGAAGCCAGTTGATTCATGTTTACTGCTTTTGGTGAAACATTTTTTGTCCTAACATTATGAGCACTTACACACGTTTCTTGCAACTTTGTACTTTTAGGATGTTCTTTTGTCCCTTCATTTTGTAACAAATTTACTAATAATGGACTTGATATTGTAACAGGAGGGTGTTTACCTGGATAAGGAGGGGGTAAGGAATTAAAAGGGGCTTCTCTATTAAAATGCTTTGCTTGATTCATGCTAGCAAATGGAAATGGACCAATATAGGTTTTTCCTGTGCTTGTGTTAGCAGCTATAGAACTAGTAACACCATCCACTTTTGGGACAACAGTGTCTGGTGGACAAACCACATTTGGAGATTTAAATTTAACTTGTATTCCTGATTCATTATTACTTAAAGCTGATGCTCTACTTGAAGATTGGAACCTTAACAGGTTTGCATCACTGTCTGCTCTTTCGTTGTCTTCTAAAAATCAGGTATTAAGTATTAATTAAAGAACAACACTTAATATTTTACCTTGAGCTGTCCTCAATACAATGTCTTGAGTGCCAGAATGAACTGAATTTGAAGCAATTCTTAAAGATATTATTTGGTCTCCATCAATTTGAATACTTAATATTCCAAGTGCTCTCAGTTGTTGTGAACTCTCATTGGCTAACTGACGGAGACGTAACGCTGCTTCACGAGGAATGGACAGCGTTACACGGACAGAATTCCAGGGCTCCAGTTTGCAAACTTTATCCTCTTTTTCAAAAATTCTACCTAATCCACTAATCACCTTATTAA
The DNA here is from genome assembly GCA_921294245.1 of Brassicogethes aeneus. Taxonomy (NCBI): domain Eukaryota; kingdom Metazoa; phylum Arthropoda; class Insecta; order Coleoptera; family Nitidulidae; genus Brassicogethes; species Brassicogethes aeneus. Next base: position 49,518,349 of record OV121133.1, read on the forward strand.
AATGTTGTGGCAATCTATAATCTTGAGTATTTCTTTCACAAGTAGGAGTAGTTATTATTTCACTGTAGCCATCACTATTTGCAGCCATTTAATATGGCCATTATTAACCACTATGACAAAGATATTTTATTTCTAAAGCCATTTAAATATATTTTGGCCATCAAGTCCCATTTATGTTCCTAAAAAAGCAAATATAGTTATTAAATTACCGTTAATACCAATAAAAGTTTATAAACCAAAATAAATCTTGTAAATATTTACAAACATCAATTTTTCTCACAAAATAATTATTTCAAACTGCATAAATCGAGAACTTGTTCGCAGCCATCTTGTGCGCGAGACGGGGGAGTGTTATTCCATGCGTTCAAAATCAAAATAAAACATTTTATGTTAATTAAAATTATTACGTAAATTCTTTTTGTTCATAGAAAATAAATGTTATAAATACAGACACTGCCACTAACACAAGTCTTAAAAATTGTAAATATAATTGATTCCTTTATAAAAAGAACTGAAAATCCCATTGTATGACATACTTTTTTAAACTTAAATAAGCCCCCACTAAAGCGGTCCTTATAACCACTTACTTGGCTAATTTCTTCAATCACTTTTGACTTTTTTGTTTAAATGCTATACAAATAAACATAATATAATTATTAGTCTTTATTAAACGCTTTTAACAATAACAACTCTACGCCATTCGTAATGCGCAAACTGAATGCGCAATATATTTTCAATGTTGCCATTTGTAGGTGCAAACGCGTTTTCGGGTCCCGCAGCCTGCTGGCCACGGGCAGTGATGCCAGGTCTCCCGTTTTAGCGGTAGATATACCGTTTTTGGAAACAATCTCCCGTTCTACCGCTATTGAAAAAAATCTCCCGCTTTATTACTTCTTTTTATAAATAAAATTCACAAATTCTCCTTCGTATTATACAATTTATATGAAACATAAGTAAAATATGGGTTGCCTAATTATTATTATTATTAAATATTGATATGACATAATTAGTTGCTTATATCATTGAGTAAGATTCTTTACTCAATGGTTCTATCATTCACAAATGTCAGTGTCTCAGTCACGGGGTATTTCAGCCAACCAAATTTGTAGTACGCGAATATTCAAATTTGATTGGATGAAATTATTTTCTTTAGGCATGAACATAGAAAAAGAACTTTAAAGTAAGAGATTCTTAAGTTAAAGATTTCGATTAGTGATTATTTATTTACGGTTGTGAAAGTTGTGAAATATCTATAGAATATATTTTCTGTTTTGTTTATCATATTTTGTTTTATTTTGACAAATTCAATCTATTTTTTTTGGTTACGTAAGTATTAAAATTATTAAAATAGAAAAAACCATGGTATTAAAAAAAAAATTAAAAACTACCGTTTTTTATTCGAATCTCCCGCTTTTTTTAACTAAATCTGCCGCTTTAAAAAAAAAACGACCTGGCATCACTGGCCACGGGTACGCCCACAGATTATAAAGTTACGCCGAAAGTAAAACGTTTCAAAGGTTGTCGGTACTATAACAAATATACAAGAACACTAAAGCCTTTAGATTAATTTCCTTCCTTCCTCCCGTAAAAGATGAACAACACGAAAATCGTAGTGCCGTTTATAGATTTCCGTACGGGAATCTATAAACGGCACTACGGATTTAGTATTGTTCATCTTTTACGGGAGGAAGGAAGGAAGAAAGGCAATCTATAAATCAGGCTTTAGTATGGAGGAATTTCATTCCAACACTCGTAAATATACCTTATTTGTTAACACCAATTTCACAAGGTGCCCTTCGTCTGGACGCCTATTCTCTAGTTCGTAGGAGTAGAAATTTGTAATATAAATGGGCGGAGTTCTCTCGAAAACATCTACCTACTAGGTAGTACAGTTGTATTCAATAAAAAAGCGTACAAGAATTAGAATGAGAGAAAACTGTCAAAATAATATTATTGCTTAAAACCGGCTTTTCACTGACATAAGTCATTAAAATAATTACTATAGGTTATAAAGAGCATTGACGTCGTAGGTTAATTAAATAATATTACAAAAATTATTACCTTTTAATAATGAAAAAACAAACATTAAAAAAAATTAATATTTAGTCATGCATCCCTGTTTTTGTATTACTTGAGCCAATCTATTTGGGATGAACTGAATTAAATTTTAATACAATATTTGGATTAATATCTTCCCAGCAGTATAGTAGGTATAGTAGTTGCATAGTTTCCCATAAATCCTCCGATATCCCAAAAAAGCAGCATCCTGTTCAGGAATGGACATTTTGGGACGACCTGAACCAACTTTTTGGTTTAGTAAATCTTCCTGTTCCCAGCGTTGCTTAATTTTTAATATAGATTTTTTATTTCTATTGTACCACAGTACGAATTGACCATTCTTCTTCGATTCTTGATACTATTTGAGCCTTTTTAACTGAAGAGGCATTTTTATTTTCTACTGTCAGTTATAGTGACTTAAGTCAGTGGAAAGCCGGTTTTACGCAATAATGTTGACAGTTTTCTCTCATTCTAATTCTTGTACGCTTTTTTAATGAATACAACTGTACCTAGGTAGCTGTAGCTACAGCTGTATTCTTGAAACCAGCAAGTGAATATTTTCATACATTATCGGGCGAATCCACTTCTACTACTGATTTGTAGCACAATTGTGCTACAATGGATTAATCCATTGTGTAGATTGTGATTTGTAGTAGAATTCAAGATTCCCGAGAGAAAATTTGACATTTTGTGAATGTTAGTAAAATACCTAACCTAATTTATGTATGGTTTATTCTTTGGTATTAGTATATCTTTATCTAATCTATTATTAGTATTATTGTTTATGCTTATGTTCTGTGTGTTTTCAAGTGATTTATTACAATGGATCCGCACAATTTAAATCCTAGCGTTTAATAGTAGTAAATATCTTTATTGGAATAAACCAAAAGGCTAATGACCGAGGTCTTTCTGCCCATATATAAATACATTTATATATTAACAATAAATTTGGTAAAAAAAAAATTATTTGACATAATTATATATTATATGGGGCAAAATTTGCCAAGTGTACCAGGTGAAAAAAATGTTGTCACCGATAGCGTAGAGCTGCCATATCAATAATAAAAAATATATTTGGGAAAATTTACACTTTTTCTGTCTATTTACACTTTTTCTGTAAATTTACACTTTTTCTGTAAATTTACACTTTTTCTGTCTATTTACACTTTTTCTGTAAATTTACACTTTTTCTGTCTATTTACAATTTGTCCTGCACAATTTACTACCCAGCAATACGTTATTCAGTAGTGAGAAGCGAGCCTTGTTATATGCCGGTTAAGTGTTGACGAAGTGTATTCATTAGATATTATGGACGAATATATTAAATCCTACTTTCAAATCGGATTAAGTCATAAAGAAATTTTGACATGTCTTCTAGAAGACGGTTATGTTCTAAGTTTACGTCATTTACGAAGGCATCTAAGGCGACTTCGTTTATTTCGAAGAAATATTTACACGGACGTTAATATTATGGTACAATTTTTGGAAACACAAATATCGACACACGGTCAGCTACACGGCTACAGGTGGATGCACCTTAAGTGCCTTCAACACGGATTTGTTGTGACTCAAAATACAGTCAGTGAACTGCTACGCACTTTGGATCCTGATGGAGTTAGACTACGTCAGCGACGTCGTCTACGAAGGAGACAATACTACAATAAAGGCCCCAATTTTCTCTAGCATACCGATTGTTACGATAAACTGAAGCCATTTGGAATTTGTATAACTGGTTGCATAGACGGATTTTCTCGTTATATTATCTGGTTGAAAGCTGGACCAAATACCAACGACCCCTCGGTAATTGCTTATCATTTCATGCAAACAGTTACAATTAAAGGGGGATGTCCACAGACTTTACGCGCCGATTTGGGTACTGAAAATGTCATCATTGAACGAATACAAACAAATCTAAAACTGGATGGACCGGATGCGCTATCACATCTTCCAGGATTCTTATATGGAACAAGTCATGCAAATCAACGCATAGAGGCGTGGTGGTCAACCTTAAGAAAACATCATTCGCAATTTTGGTTGAATGTATTTCATACTTTAAAGGATGAGGGCTCATTCTCAGGAGGCCTAATGGATAAATCACTTATACAATTTTGCTTCTTAGATATTATAAAGGTAAGTCGGTCTTTGATAAACAATAATTATTTAATAAGTACTGTTAACAGTGATAATAACAGGTTCTGTCGAAGGTCTGTAACATAACTTCTGTTTAATCCAATCTGAGATGCAATGTTTGCTAGTATTCAAAAGGATATATGTCACCATTTAAGTACCTACAATTTGACCCTGGTATAATAATGATTTTTGTGAAATATTTTACACATAGAATAAGAATACATTTTACATAATAATTCATTATTACAGTTGTTACTCAACCGGGCTTTAAATAAGTATACAAAGAAAAACTTAGGGTACTTTTTTAATCTTTTTTTTTAAATTTATTTCTGTGGCGTGCCCAAAATTAGCGTGACGTAATTTACAAAAAAAATATTTTATAAAAAAATGGTTTTTATAATAACGCTTTTGGTGAGTAGTAGTATGTATAAGGCCACACAAGTCGTTCACCAGATGCTTATAATATGAATCACCATGTGTAATAATATTTGAATGCATGCTTATTTGAAGCCAGGTTCAGAATGTTTGTCTACTAGTTAAAACTAAAACAACGAATTATGTAAAATGTTTCAGAGAAATCATTTTTTAAGAATGACCGCGTTTGATATTTTTAACTCGATAGGCGTAGAACTGCGCAGTAATAAAAAGTAATTTTTTGATATCAGTAATGCTAATCAGCAGCTGTCAAAGATCAAATCAAGTAAACCATACAGCGAACCAACTACACCACAATAATTAGCATTAAACTTAAACCTTTTTTTGTCTAGGATGAACTTGATACGGTTGTCCTGGAATGGAATACGCATAGAATAGCGCGTTCTAGAAATAGCATTGCACCTTATGGACGACCATTCATGATGTATAACAGACCTCAAGATTTCATGTCCACCGACTACTTACATCCTGTAAGCATTGAGATGGCAGAACTTTGGTTGGAAACAATACCCAAGCCAAGACTCACTTCAGATTATGACGTGTACCAGTTGGCTGCAATAATTATGGAGGAGGAGGGATGGGTCAAGACCAAACACGTAGAAGCAGCCATAGAATTATACAAAAATTTGAGACAGAAGTTTTTAAATATTCTTTCAGTACTATAAAATGATACCTATTATGGGTAACCTATATAAGTGTTGTATTTTTTAACATTAAATATCTAAATAAAGGTTACGAATATATGTAATAATACAAAAACGTTATCAAAATCTTTTATTATCCTAAGAATATTACATGTATACATAAACGAAAAATAAACAAAAATTAAGCGAATCCAAATATTTTAGCGTTACCCATAGCAAAATCCATATCTATTTTAAATTATACGTAACTGTTATGAACGAATATTACATGTATACATAAACGAAAAATAAACAAAAATTAAGCGAATCCAAATGTTTTAGCGTTACCCATAGCAAAATCCATATCTGTTTTAAATTCCTCGTAACTGTTATGAACGACTGGCAGTTTTAATTGAAGGGAGCATGTATTTGCCATAGGAAATCGTGAATGCTCTTCATGCAAAAACATGATTTGTGGCCTTAAGGGAAATCCTAGAGGCGGAGGACAAGCAGATCCTGTTGAGAAGACTAAAAGATCGGAAAGTGTGACAATATTTGTAGGGTCACCTAAAACCGTACATGTTAAATTTAAAAAATTACATGTTATATCACATACATTCCAAATCCAATACATAATCCCTGAAATAGGAAATCACCCTATTTTCTTTACTACGGGTGTTAGTCCCAGGTTCAGTATAGACGATGAGGAATAGTTCTTCAAGTATTTTTGAAGAGAGGGTGATTTCAGAACAAAATATATCTTTAAATATACTGGGATATTGCTTAAGCTTTTCATATAGACCGCATGTCTTCAATCCTTCAATTAATTGCCCCAAAGGTTCTCTGATTCTGTCAACAGCAAAAAATCGTAGCACTCCTAAAAATAACGTATTGTTACAAAAGAAAGCGCCAGAAAAAGTAAAAAGTCTCGAAAAAGCCGCCCATCAAAAATACACTGCTGCACGAGGGGCCGCGCTGTTAGACGCATTCCGTCGTGACGTGGTTGGGGCTTTCAAAAACGTTTACTTAAACAAACGCGACGTCAGTGTTGCCAACTTAACGGATTTTCCGTCAGATCCAACGGATTTTGAATCAATCAGTTGCCGCAAATAGTTGTTGTACCCTACCCAGACCGCAATCAATCTTTCTCAAGGCTCCAGGAATATTCCCTGCTTATCTGGAATGATCCGGTATATTCCCGGAACATTCTTTGAGAATATGGGAATATTCTGGTACGCTTGGAATAATCCTGGGAATATCTCTGACATGTGCACGGAAAGGAATTTTGCGGTCTGGTTATGGCGAATAGTGCAATTAAAAGCCATATATGAGGGAAAAAATCGGGATATTTTATTTATAATTAAGAAATATAGATAATCGTTACCCAATTAGCAAATATAGTTCCCAGTCCTTTTTAAATGTCACTGCCCCTAAAGTATAGTTCCTAGACCCACCCTGCCACTTAAAATGTTACTCTATAAGGAATAGTCACTTTGAAGTATATTTCGAGAGTGACTGGTTAGTGCCTACCTACCATAAAAGTGGAAAATAAACACACCGATTGCAAGTGGCAAACATGTAATTTAAAGAAGTGGCTGGAACTACCTGAATCTTCGAATATGACACCATAAAAGACCAAAAACTTTATAGTAACTTTTTAAAGTAGCGGTCACCAACAAGTGCTACCATAATGCCTCCATTAAGTTTTTGTTACTTTATAGTAACAATTTAAGTTACGGGGTAGTCGCGGCCACGACACCTGGTTACCTCTAATTTATAGTAGCATTGAAAGTAACAAAATGGTTACTGCGACCTTCCTAGGTCACTATAAAGTAGCCGTCGCTTATCCTTTGCCACTAAAAAGTCGCGGGGATCAAAAATGGCTACTTAATAGTGACCATAACTTAATATACCCTAATAAATGTAATTGCCTCAGATTGCATATATGCATATATGTTACACACTATAGTGTGCTGCTCTGTTTTGGTGTTTTCTTTTCTTGCTTTTAAGCTTTATTAAAATTCTGTAAAATGCTTAAGGTAAATAAAAAGAAATTTAGATATTCTAGTACTTTCTATCAAAGAATTAAACAAAAGGAATCACTGGGAGGCTCCCAGTTGATGCTTCGGCTCCCAGTGGGAGCCGAAGCATCAACATCAGAAACAAAAACTACATCTTTCTATAATCGTACTGATGAACATCATAAATCAGGTATACAGCAAACGGAAAATTATAGAGGTGTATAGGATGACGCCACGTTTGAATATCGATTTCTAAATCTCCCTACGGTATAGAGTTGTATTCGTCAGTCGAGCGTTTCAATACTCTCCACAGTATAGAGGTCGTAATTTCACTTTTGAACTAGTATTAATATAAAAATTATTTTATGCTTAAAAAAAAACTATATACGACATGATTGTGATTTTTTCATTTTATTAATTAATTAAGCTGTGTTGAATATTTTTCCTAAAGGAATAATTGCCAATGGGCCATTAATTCATTTGTTCGTAGATGCTACAATAACCTGCACTGGTGTGTACTTTTTCATCAACCAGATTTAAATATTACAAAATTAACATATACCAGTGGAGATAGTGCAGGGTCTACCAACAGACCTAATTATGGCGGGTTTACGAGTCACTCGCGTGCGTTTGGAGGTCGCGTTTACGCGAGCTAGCCAACGCGCGCAACGGTTTTAACTCATGGTGGGCAATGGGATCGTTTATAAGTGAACTCGCGTGCGTTAAAAGGACGCGTGCGCCAAATCTCAGCCAGTTTGACGCGTCTTGGTTTTTATCCGGGGAAAAAACTTTACGCCGTAAAAAGATCGCGCGCGTTGAAGTCGATATCACGTGACATGGCCAGCCAATGGCATCAGCCGCGTAGCCTGCGTGGGAGAAGTGTTGTGTCAAACATAATTAGCAGACGAGCTAAATTCATTAATATTGCGGTTCGAAGAATTAAAAATGGGTCCATTTTCCCAAAGTATGAGACACGAGACGAAATCAAAACACACGCACTGAGGAACCAGCTGACGTTCGAAGGTGAGCAAACGCGCGCCTTCGAAACTCGTAAATGGGGTCGCGTCAGGAAGAACGCGTTGACGCGAAGGCCCAGGAAACGCACGCAAACCTTTATAAGTGAACTCGCGTGCGTTAAAAGGACGCGTGCGCCAAATCTCAGCCAGTTTGACGCGTCTTGGTTTTTATCCGGGGAAAAAACTTTACGCCGTAAAAAGATCGCGCGCGTTGAAGCCGATATCACGTGACATGGCCAGCCAATGGCATCAGCCGCGTAGCCTGCGTGGGAGAAGTGTTGTGTTAAACATAATTAGCAGACGAGCTAAATTCATTAATATTGCGGTTCGAAGAATTAAAAATGGGTCCATTTTCCCAAAGTATGAGACATGAGACGAAATCAAAACACACGCACTGAGGAACCAGCTGACGTTCGAAGGTGAGCAAACGCGCGCCTTTGAAACTCGTAAATGGGGTCGCGTCAGGAAGAACGCGTTGACGCGAAGGCCCAGGAAACGCACGCAAACCTCAAACGCACGCGAGTGACTCGTAAACCCGCCATAAACGATCCCATTGCCCACCATGAGTTAAAACCGTCGCGTGCGTTGGCTAGCTCGCGTAAACGCGACCTCCAAACGCACGCGAGTGACTCGTAAACCCGCCATAAATTATTAAAGTTTAATAGCATATCGATCATTTTTCAACATAACCTCTTAAATTTTTAATACAAATATAGGTACTTTATATAATACATAAATATACTTAACATCATATCCTCTGTGCTTTACATACCTGAGTTACGGTAAATAAAAATCAGACAAAGGAACCAAAGAAAGGAACTATTTTCAACAAAATCATATGGAGAAATGAGAAAATTCATCCATCAAAAGATCAAAACTTCTTGCAATATTACACCCTCTTTTTATACTCTCAGAAATATTGACTAGAACAGTATTAGAGAGACTCCAGTTTCTATAACTTGGTAGAGTAAAGAGAAGTCGAAACCGTTGCGATATTGCATTGCGCTGTTTTTGTATAATTCTCGGGGACATTAACGAAAATCATTGCCAGTAAAATTCGAAAAGCTTGAGTTTCTATGTCTCTGAGGAGAATAGGAATCCGAAGTTGCTGCACCATTGGACTGAACCCTTTTTTAATAATTTCTAGAGACATATATGACTGCACCATTCGACAGGGTCGAGTTTCTACTCCTCTGTTGAATATAGAAAATCAAAATAATGTATCTTGTAAGACACCATTGAGTTTGACTTTAAATATAGTCGTGCATAGGTATAGAGCCGAAAAATATAAAAACAAAGCACGATTCAATACAGTTATGATAAAACTTTAAGATTTGATATTCAAACGCGGAGTCATCCTATACACTTCTATAATTTTTCGTTTGCTGTGACTATAGTGACATTTTTAAAGCTGTTTGATTCAAACAGTTTGAAGTACCTATTCACATTCAAAGTTGATGCATGTTCTGACTTCTATACCTGAGTCAAGTGTTCAAATCTCGTTCTGATCGAGGTGCTGATGAATATTATTAATTCTATCTTACGTGAACGTTTTCACCTTAATAGTCTTTAAATATTTTGTAATGAATAGGAATTTAATATAAGAAATTCAAGGTGCTAAATATTTTTAATGGGTCAAGTTTATCAATACTTCCCTGAAGTATTTGCAGTCAAAGTTGATGTATGTTCTGATTTCTACACCTGAGTCAAGCGTTCAAATCTTGGGCTGATGAATGTTATTCATTCTGCCTTACTTGTAGGTATTTGGGCTATGTAAAAATGAATATTGTATGCTCTCTACTAAGTCGTGGATTCGAAGATTAAGTGGAAGAGAACGTTTCAAGATTTAAGAGAGTAATTAATAAACCTAGAAAAAACGACACGAGACGGAAGTGACGTCATAAACAGTGTGGGTCCTGTTTTTTTATAATAACTAATTTTTTTGAAAATAAATGAATAATTGTCATGTGATCATAAGAATTGCAATAACCAGTAAAACATTAGGTTTGATAATATTCAATTTGCATTTTACAAAAAATATGATTCTCGCGTCGCCAAACGGGAACTTCAAAGGACAAGGCGGAACGTTATAGTGGCACGCCGCGATCGGTGTAGCATAAACGCTGCAATTAAGTGGCAATTTAGTGGCGCAGGGAACTTTCTTGGAAAAAATCACTTTATGTTCCAAAGAATCGTGGACCATGTAGTTCCCAAAAAGTTATTGTTTCCATAAAGTCGTCTCTGGGTAGTTGCAATTGTCACTTTATCAATCCGAAGATTTTAAAGTTCCAAACGGGTAGGGTTGGCCTAATATATTATTGTTCCCGGTACTTTGTGGAAGCATATGGAACTATAAAGTATTTTTCGGATTAAACGGCCATATTTTTTTCATGACTTTTCAGACGAACAGCCAAATGGCTCAAACATTTTGCGTTTTTAAGCTAAATATACCTAAACTAAAGATTTTTTCCTTAGATATTTTGTTATTTGTGACGGTGGACTAATATTTTAAAGTTTCACGCCAGTTTTAAGCAAATTAATTTTTTTTTTAATTACTACATGAGTTTCTATTGCAAATAATTTAATAATTTGAAATGTTTTGAAAGGCGCTCGAAAATTTTGTCATATAAACCCACTATTTTATTCAGTAAAGTCGATTGCGTTTTGGAATTGACCCACAAAAGGCGTTAAAATCGCATGGTAAATAACAAAAAAATAATAATGGCTTCCATAATTACTTTCCATCATGACATTTATTTTTATGAAGTGTGAAACTGAAGAGGTCGCTGCGAATAAAGTTTAACAGTTTAATGAAAGTTCTACATGTCGGTGGCAAAACACTAGGCTGCCACGAACCCGCGACTAGGCAGCTTCGTAACAGATAAGTCGCATTCAACGATAGGCTACTTTATAGTGCCATATCGTAGTAACTCTTTTAGTGGCAAAAACTACCCAAGACACTACCCGGCTACTCAAAATCTTTCCCCATTTTGGTCGCAGTTACTTAGCAGCTACGAATATACAACGTAGCCGCCGATGGTCACCGCCCCCTTTGTAGTGGCTTTGATAGTAGCAGTTACGTATCTGCCACCATAAATGCTATAGATTTCCGTATATACAAAAAAAAAAGTTTATATACAAAAGTGCATTTTTAGTTCCACCCTTACTTCTTAAGAAGTCCCATAAGCCAACTGAATGGCTTGTGCGGGTTAGGGGTAGGAACGGACCGCGGGCTTAAAGTTTCCTCTGAAGGACTAATACACAATAGGACAAACACAAATAAACAGCCATACCCCTGGTGGGATTCGAACCCACGACCTCCGGCTTGTAGTCAGCAGCACTAACCACTAGACCACCGTCGGTGATTGTTATTTATGTCTAATTATTGTATCGTTTTTATGTCGAATATTAATGGCGAATAATGGCAAATAATTCGACATCAAAAACGATACCACAATTGATAATAAATAACAATAACATGTATACATACAGTTGTCTTTAAGCTACGTGAATCTAACAATTATCTATATTTCTGGATTACCAACGACTATTCGCCATAGGGTACATTGTTGTACCCGGTACAACAACTATTCGCGGAAACTCTAATTTTAATGAAGGGCAACGGAAAAAAAATATTTTATCTACGCCAGTGAGATAAGAACTTCTTATCCCACTCATTTTGAGTGAGATAAGAAGTTCATTAACGCACGCGTTTTTCTCTGCTTTTAACCAATCAAATAAAAAAGTCAAAATGTCAAAATAACCCTAAATTAAGTCTTAGACAAAAATAATTACCGTTTATTTTTTCATTTAAAGGCGAAGATAAAAATTTGTACAATATACGTGTGATAACGCTTTATTAACGTACTTTTGCGATTGCCCAACTCGTGCTACGCATTCGTTGGGCAAATTTCGCATGCGTACGTTAATAAAGCTCTTATCCCACTTATATCGTAAATAACTATTAACGGCTGACGGATTTTTTGACTGAAATTTGAACATAATATAACGAAAAATTGGAAGCGCTTGACAAGTAAAAAAACAGTAAATAGTATGTTTTAGTATACGGAGTGTATTTTGTATTTAAGTGTTATAAGTGTTTGTTAAATAAAGTTTGATGTTTTAATAAGACTTGATTATTTTCGGATCCGATTTCGTAACAGTATGCTTTAAAGTTATTTTAACAAATTCGGTATTAGTTAAATATATGTACAATGTACATTGTACAATGTACATTGTACAATGTACATTGTACAATGTACAATGTACAATGTACATATTAGGTACCTTGGACAATTTTTTCTTGCTCTTCTGCTTTGACAATAACTGGAAATCCGGCAAGAGAAAAAACATCGCTATCTCCTATTATTGTTTGTAGTTCATCAAGATCCTTGGCATTTTGAAATTGCGTAATTTTTTCACTTGTATCTCGATCAATATCATCAAGTGTTGGAACTGCAATCTGGCCGCATAATAGAGTAAAAAGTGTTTCAGAGAAAAAATGAGGCCCTGGCCCTCCATGAATCAGGGATAATACGATTAATCGACCTGCTTCGAAATACATGTTTTTGTGCAAAGCATTTCCACAAAGATTCAAACTTTTTTTGTGGGCACCGCAGAACATCCCGCTGTCTTTCAACCAGTTGAGAGATAATCTGAACATTTCTCTGCAAGGACCTCCTTCATCAACTGCACCTTCACTTGTACCCTCAGCATCACTGAACTTGACTGAAATTTTATTAAATGGATCAAATCCGGCTCTTCTCATTGCTCGAACGCAACATCCAAATATATCTTCTCTGTATACGTTGAACTGTGATGTTTTATGCGTGTTGATGTTTTGTTGTAAATGTTTCAAAAGTGAAGAAATCGTTTGAGCCTTACAAATTTCTGTATTGGTGGTGTTTGGTAAGGGCTGAGTCTCACAACAGTCAAGAATTGAATTTACTAACGAAGTTAGGTCATCTCTGGGAATTTGCTGTTCGGATATGTCTGTCTGCATTACAACTCCAGACGATTGGCGGCAGTAAGGATAATTATTCCAGCCATCGGTGTGATCAGTGTGTATATACACATATGCTTAGGTTCGTGCTTAGGTTCGTGCTGTTTTCATCTTCACCGCTAATTGTCGTTAGGTGGCACTGAAAAAATAAGGAGATAATAAAAAAAATATGTAAAAGTATACGTTACGTCTTGGTCGAAAAGATCTGCATAATCATCATTAGTTTCCAAACTCAAAAACGGTATAGAGTCTTCATTTGTTGTCCGATTGGAAAATAATTCAGGGTCTGCCTCGTGCGTTCTAGGTTCTTCATTGCTTGCATCTGATTTATTTTCATCATCTGACAAAATTTTATTTTTTGGACTTGAAAAGGCAGCCCTGCGCCTTCGGGTGCGTTTAACTGGAGGAGAAGCTTTTTTTATAAATTTAGAAGCCAAATAAAACCTTAATTTTGTCAAAGCGGTGCGAGAAAAATAATCCTCGATAGTTAGCTGATCATCCAATTCTTGTAAAGAAAAATCCACCATTTTAGTTTCAAAATCAGCTAGATATCCTTTTGTGGATTTTCCAACAGGAAAAAAAAGATCCAAGGCCCGTTCATGTACAGTTTGTACCGTTGCAGACTTTTCAATTTCAATTTGCCGGGTGCCACCTCCTTGCAGCTTACGCACCTGGATATAGGATTCTCTATCCATTGAACAAACCCAACCCACTTCAATCAGTCTTGTTGTTTTTAATTTTTTATTAGAATTTGATTTGTGTGCGGTATTATTTCCCGGCGTCGACATCTTTAATTTTAACCTATCAATTAGGCTCTGCTTTTTTGGTGCTAATTCTTTTTTGCAATAGGCTTTAATGGCAATCCTATCGCCTAATTTTGACAACAACATCTTTAAAGTATCATCTGGCATAACCATGATAGCTGCCGGATCAATCTGAAGGCAAATAATTTATCAGGTCCACTTATTATTTAAATTAATGCAATTGGAGAAACGTGAAAGTCGCACATGGTATTAATTTCTAGGTTACCTTAGATTGACTAGATTTTACAATAATACTGGTAAATCCAAGTCTAATGTACCTTAAGATATTACTATCAAGTTTGAATTTTACTCAAGATTTTGATGAAAAAAATCTTATTTGAGCTCGATAACCTACTGAGTCTATCTGCAAAAATACAACTTGTTTTACCGTACCGATATTTAATTATAATATTATCAGTCTTTGTAAAAAACGGTACAGTAATAGTATACTACAATACGAGACGGAAAATGTTTATTTACTAGTCGAGAGATAAGGTAGTAACTAAATCTCGAGACAGTAATGAAATTTTCGTCGAGTATTGTATAAAATTTTATTTTCAACCTGAATTATAAGTTTTTTTAGCTAATATAACCAAGGTGACACAGCTGTGATCAGATATAATGAAGGATGACTTAGATTTTGTAAAATTCTGTACGATACTCTATACCATCGTTTCTTAACCTCGGGTCGCGACCCAAATTTGGGTCGCGGGCCATATCGAGATGGGTCGCGGGACTTGCGAGACTTTTTGAAAAAGCGCGCCGTAATCACTGCATCCTTAATTTAAATTAAGAAAATGTAGAAAATTGATGATTTTATTTTTTATCGGGTCGCGAGCTTCTTATATTTTTGAATTGTGGGTCGCCAGCCAAAAAGGTTAAGAACCGCTGCTCTATATATATATATATATATATATATACAGTATACTGTATCTATTTTATGACTTTTAAGTGCAACATTAGATGTTGCTAAATATTACTGAAATGGAATGGAAATGGAGACGTTTTAAGCAAACTTAATAAGATTTTTAACCAAATCGAATGGTATTTTAAAAATATACATATTTAAAAACTTTGAAAAATCGGGATATTTTGTAGATCCACCGATAAAATTTACTCAGGCCCGGCTCCAGACATTGTGGTACCCCGTGCAAAATTTTTTTGCCGCCCCTCATAGTTACCTACTTTTTAGTGCCCATTAATAAGGTATAATTTCTAAAAAAACACTATACTACCTATAACTATAGGTATACCTAAATAATATCGTCCCCTTGATGCTACAATTAGATACATTGTTCAAAATTTCATGACCATTTTAACACCAAATTAACACCATACATGGTCTATAGATATCGATACAAACCAAAATAGTGTTAAATATGGTTCGTTGGTCCAGTGTAATTTCAAATACTAAAATAGTGTAAATTGAACCAGGGGCGTGCTGGCAGAATCAATGCAGGCCTGGACTAGATGGTAGAGCAGTCCAGGCCCAAGCCAATTTCATATAAATGGTAAAAATACATCACAATTAAATACCTCCACTGATAAAACGTCCCGTGATACCTAACTTTCTTCCCAACAAAGAACTGTTTTCAGCTAGCTCAATTATTAAGTCACAATCAAAACCATTTTGCACCTTTCTCTCCACAGCAATCAGCATAAAATCTTCCAAATTTACGTCACTTCACACTGATATTAAAGGAAAGTATTATGGTATTATCACAAATAAATCAAGGCAAAAACTGCGACAGAGGGTTTTTTTGGATGATTTTGTAATTATGTTTCTGTTCCTCTATAAATCCGTGCTGATCCCCCCTTCCGATAATTTATAAATTGACTAAAATTACATTTTATCGAAGTGGCCCCGGATCAGTTTGGATTTCCAAAGAAACGGAAAAATAAATAATTACAAAAGCATCCAAAATATACCCACGCTCTAGGGCATCGTTTCTTAACCTCGGGTCGCGACCCAAATTTGGGTCGCGGGCCATATCGAGATGGGTCGCGGGACTTTTTGAAGAAGCGCGCCGTAATCACTGCATCCTTAATTTAAATTTAAAAAATGTAGAAAATTGATGATTTTATTATTTATCGGGTCGCGAGCTTCTAATATTTTTGAATTGTGGGTCGCCAGCCAAAAAGGTTAAGAACCGCTGCTCTAGGGTTTCCACCTGCGACTTCTTGGTTAAGGGTTAGCATAAAAAATACGTGTTTTAGATTTTTTACGGAAGTCAATTAAAACTTTTTTTTTTAATTTATATTTAGTGTTTAGTGATATAACTTTTTGTTTGGTATAAAAATCTTTTTTCTATTTGCATACCATAACAAGTCCAGCAGACCACCATGGAAGCGCAGGCCACCGGGCATTCGCCCTGTGTCCCGGCGGCCCAGCACGCCCCTGAATTGAACTCCCTTTCAGTGTTAAATATTATGTGTTCTAGGTCAAATTAAATCATACTAGGTGTAAAGTGTACTTCTCAGTAGTTCGAAAAGATCAAATATTTTTAGATAAACACCGTTTTGGTGTTTGCTGTATATAACATTTTCAAACATAATTCATGGTGTTTATATTAACACCACTTGGTTTAGACACCATTTAAAAGATTAACCTTTACACCACAGATATTTTCAACAGTGTAATATCGTCCCCTTGATGCTACAATTAGATATCTGGAAAAACACATTCATAAATAAAAATATTCTAAAATTGGTACCTGTAAGTATTTATAACTGGATTCGTAAATTTTCTAGTTATCCAGTTGTAGCATTATTAATGAGAATTATTTATTCGTTAATTATTATTTTTTATTAAAATTATTATTTTTTATTAAAAGGGTATATTAATTTTGTATAAAACACACACAAAAAGCCCAGCACAATGTAAATACCACAACCACAGGGAACAAAATGTCCTCGACAATGTCTATTTTTTTCAAATTATTAAATTTCAAATAGGTAGTGTACAATTGCACAAAGAAGCTCAATATCAACTAAAATAATTTATAAGTTTGCCTAAAAACAAAGCGATATCCTGATAAATCAAAAGAAACCGCATATTGCGGCGCGTGCCATTGATCCTTTGTCGGCGCTATTATAAAGAAAGCCGCATTTTTATTTCAAAATTGGAAATAATAGTACGATAACTTTTTGCCGCTATTCGATTTGTGCACCTCTTTAATTTTTGCCGCCCTTCGATTGTTGCCGCCCCGTGCAGGGGCACGGCTGCACGTACCCTGGAGCCGGCAGTACTAGCATGTAGCCGTCTAAAAATTTTGAGAGCCAAAAGCGTGATTTATAAACTTTCAATTGGCGTTGGCGCTGAAGGTTAAACATAAAGAAAATACATAAAGCAAAGTTGGCGTCGGCGTTTGCGCTGGGTGCCGTTCAAGATTGTTTAACTTTTTCAAAATACACACCCTTCTTTATCTCTGATACTGATGTAGCGATCAAAGTTAATATTATTTTTAGTTATTTACCTCAAGGATAAAGGTAATATGTGTTTTCGCTGTACTATCCCGAACTAGTTCGGACATCCTATGCATGCGCATTTTAATATTTGTCATGCGCAATTTACATTTTAAACGCCAAATTTTAAATAACGCATGCCTAGGATGTCCGGAATTAGTTCGGGATTAGCTCCGCCAAAATAGCCAATATTTATTACTATGGATTTAATAAAAAAACTGTTTCACAACCCTTCTTTTAAAAAACTTTTTGAATGGTGTTCTACGACTAAAACGCGAACCGCGAGCGCCAACGCCAACTGAGAGTGTATAAATCACGCTAAAGGCTTAGAGATAGCCTAATTGGCTGTAAATAGCCAATTTGGCAACCCTGGTTGCATATATACTGTGGGTCACACAGTCTGTGGCTAATATTTCTGATTTAGTTCAATTATTTAATTATCAGTTTTTGCAAAAACCGTACAGTAAAAATTCTTATTTGAAATTGCAAATTATAAACACTTTCTGTGCATATATGCATATATGCTAAAGTAGGTACCTAAGTGTTTATTTATAATTTGCTATGACAAATTATTTCTCTACCATACAACAGTCATTATGACTGTTGTATGGTAGTAGTAGACTGAGTCATATAACTTTTTTTTGTCAATGGTTTCCAAGTAACGGCCTGTCAAAGTTTAATTTTTAATTTTTATTTCTTTAAATTACCCGCATAATTTAAGTCCTATTTGAATAAAATTTGGTACACAACCCAGAAATAACTCGAACCATATTTTTTTTTATCAAAATTCAAAGTGAAATTCAACCTCGATATACCTATATATATCCTTTTTCTATGGTAATAGGTACCTTATAAGCTTATAAGCTTAAGTAATTACTTGTTACCTAGACTAGTGAATCATCTTTAGTAAAAACAAAGAGTAGGGTACTCTTTGCCAAATAGTTAATAATAATAATAAGTCATTTAATAATACATAATACATAGCATTTAATTTACTTCATTGGATGCAAACAGCAAGCCAATAAAAAGTAGGGTTAGGTTACCTGAATTTTACATTTTTATTATCCAATTAGTTACTTTATGAATTTCCTCGGTAAAAGATTAAATATGAGGAAGAGAACTCATACTCTTAATCCAATTTTAAAAGCTAAAATTACGTTAATTCGTACATATTTGGCTCACTATTGTTGTTTCTTATGTATAATTCACTCATTTACTATCAAATAGTATAGGTAAAACCGATAGAACTTACATTTTCGTCAATAAATTGTGTTATAATTAAATCGGGGATTCCCCTGCCCTTCAGAAACTCCACAAATTCTTCCATGCCGAGAAACATGCACAATACAATACTGTCGTCTGCAACTGAACTGGCGTAGTACGGAGTTCGGCTGTAACTACTCGTAGGATAACGATGGCAGAAATTGACCGAGTGTACATTTACAGAAAAAGTGTAAATTTACAGAAGAAGTGTAAATTTACAGAAAAAGTGTAAATTTACAGAAAAATTGTAAATTTACAGAAAAAGTGTAAATTTTCCCTAATAAATTTTTTAATATTGACATGGCAGCTCTACGCTTTCGTAAATCTATGATTAGTATTATTGTTTATGCTTATGTTCTGTGTGTTTTCAAGTGATTTATTACAATGGATCCGCACAATTTAAATCCTAGCGTTTAATAGTAGTAAATATCTTTATTGGAATAAACCAAAAGGCTAATGACCGAGGTCTTTCTGCCCATATATAAATACATTTATATATTAACAATAAATTTGGTAAAAAAAAAATTATTTGACATAATTATATATTATATGGGGCAAAATTTGCCAAGTGTACCAGGTGAAAAAAATGTTGTCACCGATTTTGTTTAAACTTTACTTATTTGTTGTTCTTATAACGAAGAATCATAGCATAAAATTTTTTTGCTCTAGGATTGTTTATTCAAGAGTTATGGTTTATTGAAATTTATCGATTTTTTACTTTTTGGTGAAATTGCTTTTTATTTAAAAATTCATAACTTCTGTTCATTTCTTTATTAAATATTTCAATTTAACCACCTAAAATGATTTTTTCCGTACTTTTCAATGGGCTATACCGTTTTTGCAAAAAAATAAAAATTTCATGTTTTTTTTTGAAATTTTGCATAATTTTGCATTTTTTGAAACAATGTGTATTTTTTAATTTTTTTTTAAATAGCATAAAATCGAAGTTTATTATGTTACCTTTTAATAAAAAAAAAATTTGAGTGGGCCCGACATGTAGAAGGGAAGTTTTTCATATTTGAATGCGTGCGGGTCTAGCCATCGAATAGCTACTACACTGCCGTATGCGTTTATACCTAGTAGATGCGAGTAAACGAATACAAAATGATAATTTAAAATGTAAAATTATGTTTGAGTAGTCAATGATGTATTTTAGATATTTACACTGCCGCACGATATAGTTTTTTAACTGTATTTTTTTGCACAAATTGTTTAAGCATGGGTCTACATAGATTTCGCAAGGAGGATTGATGATATTAAATAAAAAATTTATTGTTATAACCGTAACGGCTTGCCTATAAGCTGAATGGCGCCTTTACGGTTATAACAATACAGTTTTTATTTAATATCATCGACCCTCCTCGCGAAATCTCTGTAGACCCATGCTTAAACAATTTGTGCAAAAAAATACAGTTTATATACAAAAAAAGTTTATATACAAAAGTGCTCTTTTAGTTCGACCCTTACTTCTTAAGAAGTCCCATAAGCCAACTGAATGGCTTGTGCGGGTTAGGGGTAGGAACGGACCGCGGGCTTAAAGTCCCCTCCGAAGGACTACTACACAATAAAAAAACTATATCGTGCGGCAGTGTAAATATTTAAAATACATCATTGACTACTCAAACATAATTTTACATTTTAAATTATCATTTTGTATTCGTTTACTCGCATCTACTAGGTATAAACGCATACGGCAGTGTAGTAGCTATTCGATGGCTATAGACCGTGCGGCATTCAAATATGAAAAACTTTCCTTCTACATGTCGGGCCCACTCTAAATTTTTTTTTATTCAAAGGTAACATAATAAACTTCGATTTTATGCTATTTAAAAAAAAATTAAAAAATACACATTGTTTCAAAAAATGCAAAATTTTGCAAAATTTCAAAAAAAAAATGAAATTTTTATTTTTTTGCAAAAACGGTATAGCCCATTGAAAAGTACGGAAAAAATCATTTAAGGTGGTTAAATTGAAATATTTAATAAAGAGATGAACAGAAGTTATGAATTTTTAAATAAAAAGCGATTTCACCAAAAAGTAAAAAATCGATAAATTTCAATAATCCATAACTCTTGAATGAACAATCCTAGAGCAAAAAAATTTTATGCTATGATTCTTCATTATAAGAACAACAAATAAGTAAAGTTTAAACAAAATCGGTGACAAAATTTTTTTCACCTGGTACACTTGGCAAATTTTGCCCCATATATATATATATTATATAAAATATATATAGTAAATTTAAAAGTAAACTACGTACACGTCATCAATAAAACAAAAATTTTACGCATTGGTACCAACACTAAATGACTAAATCGAAGTCTGTAATTGAATATTTGAATGCATTTTAACCAAATTAAGTTGGCAACAATTGTGATGTTGTCATGTTTACATTCAAATTTTTCATATTTAAATGACACATAAAAAAGAATTTGACGTTTTAGAATTTCGAAGCTGTCAGTTGTGTTTTTGAATATTTCGTTTAATTCGTGTATTATTTCGTTTATTTTGTTTGTTGTTTGTGTTATTTTATATCGTTTAAGTTTTCATTGCCGTTTTTGTGTTTGTTGTATATCGTTTTTTTGTGTTTCCTATATTTAAAATGCCGAAGCATTTAAATAGTCGGAGTCAAGAGTTGGTGTCATCCTTAATACGCTATTTTGAGGCAGAACGGGATAATAATGGACCTTTGTTACCTTTAACAGCTGTTAGAGAGGTAAATAGGATTATTATTAATTATATATTAGAATATTTAACAAAATATATGTTGGATACATGAAATAATAATATATATACCAGAGACTGACTTTAGATGGCAAAATTTTTGGGTTTTATATCAGAAAATGTCTTTAAAAATGGCTAAAAACATACTTTTGGCGGTGCATCATATAGGTTATAAAAACTCAGACTTTTGACATTTTGGTATTATTCATGTAAACGCCATCTATCGCCCTGTAGTTGCACTACCACTTTCCCTTGATGCAAGGATTTTAGCATCACATTGACAACCGTGCCCGATCAGCTGATTGATGACGTGTACGTACTTTACTTTTAAATTTACTATAGTAAATTTAAAAGTAAACTACGTACACGTCATCAATAAAACAAAAATTTTACGCATTGGTACCAACACTAAATGACTAAATCGAAGTCTGTTATTGAATATTTGAATGCATTTTAAACCTCTTCAGTTGGCAACAATTAAGATGTTGTCATATTTACATTCAAATATTTCATATTTAAATGACACATAAAAAAGAATTTGACGTTTTAAGTCGTTTTTTTCGCGTAAATACCATGAAATACTATGGTTATTAAACTTAACCTTGGTTAATAGTTAAGGCATTTTTGCGTTTAGAGTGCGTTCAAAAATCCTAACTATGACGTCACAAATACCAGACCATAAAACTATATCGCTGAGCTAGTTATTCAACGTGGTTAATAGTCTTTCTCTTTTTAATAAATATTTTTCTCTGTTTCGATCTGTCAAAAAGTTGTTTACATTTGAAATTTAAAATATTTTAAGTAGGTACAATTGCTCTTAAACCGAATTTAAACTTTGTATTAAAATGGTAAACGGGGTGTTGTCAGTCAAAATAATTATTTATTATTTATTTAAATGATAGGGTGCTCCATATTGTGGAATCTCCACAAGTGGAGGAATTATATGCAGGTTTTTTTATATTCTTCCTTGGATAACGTGTATTGAAAAAACTAGTACCTATAGAAAAAGAATATACTAGGTATAAGAAAAGGCTAGAAATTTATTTACACCGGTAAAAGCATAGAAATTAAATATAAATAGGTAAAAACACATTTCAAAAATTATAGGTTACGAACAAGTAAACAAATATTTCATACTTCACATATTTCAACATATGTCAAATGTTAGAAACCTAACCATGGTTATATGAATTAACTGTGACGTCATGACTTATTTAACCGTAGTATTACATAGTATTTACGCGAAAAAACGACTTTATTAACTCTTCCAGAAGACTCCCAAATCTTGCTATTAGTCTGACTTAATAAGACTTATTCAGACTTTTTCCGACTTAATAAGTCTTATTCTGACTTTTTCCGACTTAATAAGTATTATTCAGACTTTTTCAGAGAAAGTAAGACTTTCTCAGAGGAAAATTTCCACAAGGGTAAACAGTTCTTCACTGTTGTTTACCATAATTAAAATCCAACAGTGTTTAACGTTTATACGAAAATTATTATTGTGAAACTCAAAATTTAGAATGGAACCCCAAAGAAAAAGACGAAGGTTGGCGGTATGTTTTGGAGAAGATATGTTTAGCACACAACATTATTCCTACATAAACATATTAAATATATATATTAAAAAGAGAAAGACTATTAACCACTAGCTCAGCGATATAGTTTTATGGTCTGGTATTTGTGACGTCATAGTTAAGATTTTTGAACGCACTCTAAACGCAAAAATGCCTTAACTATTAACCAAGGTTAAGTTTAATGACCATAGTATTTCATGGTATTTACGCGAAAAAACGACTTAAGACTTTTTAAGACTTAATAAGACTTTTAGTAGAGAAATGGTAGGTACCTACCGAGATAAAAATAAATATCCGAAATAATTCATAGAGGTTGTATTTGGTTATCGTAAAATAAAACACATAGAAAAGTATTTATTAACATTTTTGCTGTTGTTATAAGCCAAGTTTATTGCATAATTACCTATATAATAACATAGGTAAGATGTAATAATTAGGTATAACAATTATAATTTTATACATACGAATCGTATGATACGATGCGCTTGACATGCATGCTTTCACCATAGAAAAAGGAGTTGCCACTGTACGTTATATTTTAATAGTTTCTTTTGATACACGCAAATATTTACCTATCTAAACATTGTTACAAACAATAGACGTAAGACGTAATATCGAGAGACCAGCTTAGCTAGCTGACCAATTAGAGCACAGCTGACCTGTCAGTGGGACACAGTGTTGCCGTTTGCAAGTATTTTACTCGAAAATCGGGTATTTTCATAATATTTGCGGGTGATTTGCAAATTTCTATTAAAATAATAACAAAAGAAATTTTCAGTAAATAATATTGTATATTTACTAAATATGCACAATTATTTTATTCTATCTTGTTACATTTTTATTATTATTTTAGTATTTTGTAATTTATGGTCAGGAACTTTTATGGCAACACTGTACGTAAACACGAAGATCAACATTTGTAATAGATCTATTACAACGTCCAAAAATCTATTACGTCATTACAAAATTAATAAATCTATTACATTTTCAAGATTTGTCCGTTTTTTTTTTAACAATAATTATATATATAACGCTAGGAAAACAAAGGGAATGCCGTTTTCCGAATACGATAAATACGAAGTCCCTGTAAAAAAGTTAGCTAACATCATTTTCGTAGACGAGTTAAAAACCTTGCCTATGTATTTTGTGGTATTCACAGAATAATTACAACTTAAAAGTATACATATTATACTTTAGTGTTACGTAGATAAAATGGATAAGTAAGTACCTACCAATTACCTGTGTACTGAGCTTAAGTACGTTTCCCCTAATCCATGAAAACATTCTCCGTATGCAAAATTGGTTGACTGGATTTTTGTGCAACAGGAACGTTGTTCAATAAACACAACTTATTAAATGAGATGTATTTATTTTAATACAGAGATGATACTTGGTTGAATGCTAATGAATAACTAACTAAAATAACAAGAGCAGACTGCCACTCTTACAGAAAAAACTGAGTGGTCAGCCCAAAGATAATCTTTGGTCAGCCCTTTTTAAATATAAAAAAAAATATGACGCAGTTCTCGACCCCTTGTGTGGTCTTTTGAAAACACAAAGAAACTTGCTCACGTCGCATTTCCTCTTGGTTACATTTTGTTTATAGTATCTAAATATCGTAAATATGATTTTATAAAAACACATTAAGTTGACAGTGTTTTATTGCACTATACATAAAATAAAAACTTATCATTATAAAATAAGTTATAAATAAAATAACCCATAGTTGAACGTGTTTTGTTGACAAATATTTAAATAAAATCTTTATTCACAAAACATGCATAATGTCTTTGGATGTTTTATTGTTTTAAAAATCCCCCTCCTCTTTACCTTTATGAAATAACAATTTTTTTTATTTTTATAATGATAGGTAGTTCAAAAATGGCGATCTATTACATTTTATAGGGATCTATTACTTTTTTTTGTAAAATCTGTTACGCTTTTTTTTTCGCTGGGAACAACACTGACCATGATGAATGAAACACGAAGATCAACCATATTTGTCTTATGAGTCTATCGAAAATATCATGTCTATAGACTTGATATTAACTCCTTTTTCTATGTTGGAAACAATGAAAGCATGTTAAGCGCATCGTATGTATAAAATTATAATTGTTATAATTATTACATCTTACCTATGATAGTATATAGGTTATAGTTAATAAATACTTGTGTATGTTTTATTTTACGATAACCAAATACAACCTCTATTATTTCGGATATTTATTTTTATCGACATAGGTATGTACCTACCATTTCTCTACTAAAGTCTCATTAAGTCTTAAAAAGTCTTATTAACTCTTCCAGAAGACTCCCAAATCTTGCTATTAGTCTGACTTAATAAGACTTATTCAGACTTTTTCCGACTTAATAAGTCTTATTCTGACTTTTTCCGACTTAATAAGTATTATTCAGACTTTTTCAGAGAAAGTAAGACTTTCCCAGAGAAAAATTTCCACAAGGGTATATATAAAAAGAGGTATAGAAAAGGTAGGTATAAGAACTAGGGTTCATAGAAAAAGAATATACAAGGTAAAAGAAGAGACAAAGAAATTTATTTACACCTGTAAAAGCATAGAAATTAAATATAAATAGGTAAAAACACATTTTAAAAATTATAGGTTATGAACAAGTAAACAAATGTCAAATGTTAGAAACCTAACCATGGTTATATGAATTAACTGTGACGTCATGACTTATTTAACCGTAGTATTTCATAGTATTTACGCGAAAAAACGACTTAACTCTTTCAAAATTTGTTTCCTTTTTAATTCTATTGTTTACCAGATTTATGGATAAAAACCGAATTTACTGGAAAGAAATCGTGGAAAATTAATGTTTTTAGTAACATTCTTAACTTTTGAAGTTCAACAAAATTTTGTATTGACCAAAAATCTTGAATTGAAAGTTCCTATTTAACGTGTAATCGTGTAAAAATTCTTGGCCAAGAATCTGGTCAAATTCTGGTCACAGACTTGTCCAAGTCTGCCACCAGTCTGGATAAAGAATTTTGATCAAGAGTCTTGGTCAAGAATTGTCCAATTCTTTACAATTACACTTTAAAGTGCTTCTCCAAGTACATTGACAAAGAATCTTGTCCAATTCCATTGCAATGGAGTCAGTACATGGATGTCCCAAGGACGTCCTACGGATGTCATCCTTGGCCCTGGACCTCCCAGGGCTGTCCTACAATTTCCCATGGACCTCCATAGGACGTCCATGGACTTCCAAATGGTGCACTTTTGTATGTCCAGAGACCGTCCCACTGAGGGTCAAAATTGACCTTATATGGATGTAATTGGCCCTTATGTGGATGTTTAAATAAAACCCATAAAATATGTAAAAATAACTTTATTTTTGTGAAAAAGTAGATAAAAAATTTAAAAACAAACTGATAAAAACTGTAAAATAAATTATTGTACTTATAAATTTGCACTTTTTGACCTTCTTTGAACTTTATTTCCATTTCGGCCTTTGCACTGTTTGAGCCATGATTTTATCGCCATTTCAACATTTAGCAGCTTTTTTACTGCAGCTGGAATCATATTATTTTGGTGAAAAAATACATACAAATTGATAAACTTACTGATTACAGCCTGTTGTAACAGGCTATAGGTAAATACTTAAATTTTGAAAACTTTTCTTTTCATTTCTCTTTCCTTTAAAGTTATTGTGAGGCATCTTTTTATTGCTTCATAGGGTTTCTCCCCTCCAGTATTATATAAGAAGTCCACCTATAAAAATTGTAAAGTTGGTCGCAAACATTACATAGGTATATGCATATTATACAGACTGTATAGAATCAAGTAAGTAAGGTTGGAGACAAGGATGACAAATTATATTCTGATCAGAGAAAAAGAAACAAACTTTAATTGGGCGTGGTTTAAACCAAGCCATTCGTAATTACGAACCATAGTTGCCAGGTTGTTTTAAATCAGAAGAGAACGATTTTAATTATTTAATAAATAGTTCAATTTTATTTGTTTGAAACTTTAAAAATAACAAAAAAATAATAATATGTCAAAAATAATTTTATTCAGTTAATTTTCTTACTTTTAACATTAAAAAATAAGAAAAACAACCCTTTTAGGAAACAATAATAGCATATGGCAACAGCGCGGCATGCAGCCGGATTGTAGCTACACTGGGTAAAGGCCTATTTTGAAACATATTTTGAAATAAAGTTTGTATTTGGCGATACGATCTACCAGTGTGATGCCATACCATAATTTGGTATTTTTCCTCACGGGTTAAAACTATTTTATTTGAGAAAATACTTTTTTATTCTTACAAAGACGTACGCAAAGTCTCAGTGCACTTCTTAAACTGACGCACAGATCATACGACAACAGTATTGCCAGATGTAAAAGTTGAAATTATCAAATTGGGTTAATAAAATTATCGAATTTTCGGAAAATTATGTTACAATAATTGTAATAATTATATTACAATAATTATTATAATTTAATCATAAAAAAAGTGAAAGAAGCAGGGTTAAAAATATTATCGATTTTTTGAAAAATTATAAAATTTGTTAAAAATACTATAAAGCTGGATTTATAGTTCAGAAAGTAGCGGTAGCGGTAATGGCGGCCCCTCGCATAAACACTAAACTTACAAGGCGAGGCTGTCAACTAAAAACTGCCATGTGATTGACTGGAGTAGCGGTTGAGGTAAGAAAAGATGAAAGATGGTCATCTCTTGCCTCCACGTTCTTGCCTCTACTTCCCTTAGCCTCTGACAACTATAAATTGTTTCATATAGGTAATATTCAATGCCCAACTTGGTTACCGCTACCGCTGCCTCTACCGTTACCTTTAGAACTATAAATACCGTACGGGAATCTATAAACAGCACTACGGTATTGTTGATGTTTTACGGGAGGAAGGAAGGAAATCTATGAATCAGGCTATGCTTAATTAAATTAATTAATCTGGATAGAATTAAATTAATTTTGTCCAGATACTTGGATTAAAAATTATGTTACAATTATCGATTATGTTACATATAATTTTCAAGCTTTGTTTTTAGAAAAATTTATGTTACAATTCGATACTTATGTTACAAGTGGCAACACTGTACGACAATGACACGGCAAGCAAACGAATTCAATCCCTACCACAGTGGGCGGGGTTTTATTTAAGTGTATCTATTCGTTTTAATACACACTGTATATGTTACTTATTCATAAATTAGGGTGGTGCTTACCTATAGGTATATGTATACATTTTTATTATTCATTAGCACTAAAAAGCACAGAACTACGAACCGGTGACCGGTCTTTTATCGAAAATCACAAAATGGCGAACACGGTGGAGCATCCAGAGTCTCTGATAAAGAAGGCATCTGGTTTGTGCGGTGAGGAAGCAGCGCAACGTTGCCAGGTTGGGCGATTTGAGAACTGTCAATCGGTCTAAAAATTTAAAATTGGCGACAATATGGGCGAGTTCAGATAATTTTTTATAAAAACCTTCTTTATTTGCTGCTTTTAACAGTTTCTATTTACTTATTTGTTTTTATACCCACTCAGTTTTTAAAAAATTGCGCGAATGTTATTTTTACCAATCAGGTTTTATACAATCTCGTTCATATTGGATAAAGCTAGTAGATATAAATATTTATCTACATGCCCTAATCTTTGACTCTTTGTTGGTAATTCTGATGCCAGTTTGGCAACTTGTAAAAAAAATGGCAACACTGCCAACGCTGTACAGTAAGCTAAATTTAGACGTAATTTTGTTTATTTTAAAACCTTCTTTATATCTGTTTGACATGTTTGATATAAAAATATTAAATATTAGATTCTGCTCAAAAATATATTGATTGATTTATCAAAAAAATGATTTTTGTTTTTTTTTTCTTTTCAATGTTTTATATTACATAAATTTTATGTTTTAATACAAATATATTGAATAATTTTAATCAATTAAATGGAATACAAATCTTATTTTTGCTCCCTAGAAAAAATCAAACATTGTCCTAAACAGATGTTCGGTGGATATCCACAGGATGTCCAACTCGGAACGGCCGAAATAGACTTAATAAGGAGATCCGTGGGAAATCCACAGTATGTCCAAGTCGGAACGTTCCAAATGGACCTAATCAGGAGGTCCATGGGAAGTCATGTGCTATCTGGGTGCTACTAGGGAAGGTACTCGGTCGGTATGTTATTCCTACTATACCAAGATACATACACTTATACATATTATAACGACCGACTTTGATACTTTAAACTTTGGGTTCCTCAGCTTCAAGCGTAAATTTGTAGAGGGCGTTGGTGTGTATCCCAGGCTAGCAGAATAAAAAATGTAGAGACCGCAAAATAAATGCAATTTTTCTGCTGATGATACGTGTGGTGCTGAGCACCACCATTTTCCTTTACGTGTAGTGCTTGAGCCCGCGAGCACCGCTATTGTCGCCGGCCCTGCACAAATCCCACGTATTTCCAACGTTTTATAATACGTAAATCCCACGTTGTATTATAATTATAACTTGAAAACTATAGTTAGTACAAAAAAATTGAAATTTTTTGGGCTCTTCTAAGGATTAAATAAAAATTTAAAGTTTTTACAAAATTAACTTTATTACAAAAATACAAAAAAAACTTAAACATTACGACTTTAATAAGGAAGTAATTACATTATTATTTAAAATGCATTATAGGCATAAGTCCAATATTTTTAGATGATGTTTTAACTTTTTTTTTTGAACTTTTCCTTTTTGTTGGTTTTGTCTTTTTGCGTGTACTACGTTTGTACTTTTTGCATCCAACATTTACTTCTGTAGATTTTCTTTTACTACCTTGACTTGATTCTCTTTGCATCATGCTTGAACTTTCTTGAGAAGATTTTATTTTATCCCGTTGTTCTCTATATTTTAAGGTAATTGGTAAAAAATATTTTCCATATTTGGCAAAATTAGCCTTTGTAACATGCTGGATTTTGAAAAATTCTTCCTCACTTTTTGGCAAAAGTTCTGCCATACTTTGTATTGCAGACAAATTCATGATTGAAGACATAGTAACACAATTTTGAACTGCCAATTTACTAACTTCAGCTAACAGTTCTTCATGGCAGTTTAAGAAAATTTGATTTAATTCAAAATTATATGTAACATTAACTGTGGACGTCATTGTAGAAGATGTTACAATTTCAAGTGATGTTTTTTTAATTTCGACTGCTTTACTCTCAACAAGACACATTGGAATAGTAAATTTAACATTTGAATTTATAGATTGAGAACCTGGTCTTATATATACTACAGGAAAATCACCAGTGTATGTGCAAAAATTGGATAGAATATTTTTTAAAAGCAATTCTTTTAATATCCTTTGTATATCATTTTTATCCAATTTGTTGCCTGCACCATAAAATCTGTGTTTATCATGACCTTTCATAATTATTTTTTTAATTTTAGATCCCTTATATATTTCTGCAATGTGTAGCAATGTTACATTTTCTTTAGTGGCAATGTCTTTAACTAACAAAAATAGTTCTGTAGCTTCTTTACTAACATCCATATTTTTTATATTCTGTTACATTTTCACAATTATCACAAATGGTATCTTTATCTTGTAAACAGAGTTTTTTGTCAAAATATTCTCCCAAATGAACTAGTTGCAAATACCTTCTACAGTCAACTTTATTTTCAGCATAAGAAACCATTTGCTTTAAGCTTTCAAAATGACCGTCTAATGTATGCTTTTTCATAGATCTATCCATAGTTATTAATTTTTGAAGTCGAACTACATCATTATAGTTATAAAATAAATAAGAGTATGAAACCTTCCCATCTCTTCCTCCTCTACCTGATTCTTGATAAAAAGCTTCCACTGATTTAGGTATGGAGTTATGAATTACAAACCTAACATCAGGCTTATCTATTCCCATACCAAAGGCAATTGTAGCTACAATAACATGAAATTGATCTTGCATCCATTCCCTCTGTTGCTTTTCTCTTGCTTTGTCAGCCATTCCAGCATGATAGGGTTTAGCTTTGATACCTACCCTACATAAATCTTTTGCTAAATTGTCACAATCAGCTCTACATAAACAGTAAATTATTCCAGATTTTTTTAAAAATTTTGATTTAATCAAGGCAGCAATTTCATTTATCACATTTTTTCCACTTTTTGGAATAACCTTGTATTTAATGTTAGGTCTATTAAAACTCCGTATAAATGTCTTGACATCCTTTAGGTGTAAAATATTAACAACATCACCTTGTACTTGTTTTGTAGCAGTAGCTGTTAAGCATATAATAGGCACTTTAGAAAACTGTCTCCGAATTAAAGATAATTGTTTGTAATCTGGTCTAAAATCATGACCCCATTGGGATAAGCAATGAGCTTCATCAATTACTACTCTTGCCAACTTATCTCTCTCATATAAGTTTTTTAACATGTCTAAAACTTTGCAGGATGAAACAATTTTCTCAGGTGTCAAATAAAGCAATTTTAGCAAAGGTTCTCTCACACAAAGCTTGTTAAAAATTGTATTGGTATCACTTTTTGAAACATCAGAACATAAATGTGCCGATGGAATATCCAGGGCATTTAATTTGTCTACTTGATCACTAATTAATGCTCGTAAAGGTGAAATAACAATTGTGACACCTGGTGCAAGGATAGCAGGAAGTTGATAGCATAAGCTTTTTCCACCTCCAGTTGGCATAAGAACAAATATATCATGACTATTTAAACTAGCATTTATAATTTCTCTTTGATGTGGTCTAAATGATTGAAGACCAAACTTATGATTCAAAGTTTCAAATACAATTTCAGAATGAGGATAGGTCCCTTGAAATTCTTCAGAATCATCTTTTCTTCTATTAAATTGATTTAATACAGAACTCTGTGTTTGTAAATTATTTTTATTACATTTAGACTCTTCTTTACTATCAAAATGTTCTTCCCAATTAATATCTGACAAATCAAAATCATTTAAAGTTATGCCTTTCATTTCTTCTTCCGAGCTCTTATTAAAACTATATTCTAGATTGTTGCAGTTCAAGTGCAACTGATTTGAAGTTTCTCCATTTCCAAACCTCCTTTCAAATTCTTCATCATCCATAAAATCTTCTTTTGAAGGATTTAAAGAACTATTTATTATAGTTACTTTATTAGTATTACTTATTTGAGATGACTTTGCCTTAGTTTGTTGTACATCTATATAACCTTCTTTTGAAGGATTTAAGGAACTATTTATTATAGTAACCTTATTAGTATTGTTTATTTGAGATGACTTTGCTTTATGTTGTATCGGTTGTACTGAGTTTTTTAAATCTACTGGATCTACTCGCTTAAAAACATATTTTGATTTTGAATTTCCTTCTGGATGGTTTTGTATATATTCCTCATTGTTTAAAATTTGCTTATTATTGTGATTTAAAGAGTTAAATTCATTTTTTTTAGAGCCAATGGTTTCTTTTCCATTTATTTTAAATGATTTTTTAAAACAGAATTTTTTAGATTCACACTTTTTTACATCTTTAAATGCCTGATGAAACTCCTCAAATTTATCTCCCATTATAATATCGTATTTTTGAGGCATAACCGCCTATTTTTTTTTTCAAAATAAACTATCCTTTATGCACAATTATTGTACAGGCAAATTCATCTTCTTAACGATGTATGAATATTTGTAAAATTATCTGGTTTTCACAGAACAGATGTCCATATAACAAGAATATGATGATCATATTATGATCATCATTGTTATCTTATAAATTATTTTTGGTTAAATAACTGTCAATACTAGTTCTTCTTCTTCTTCAGGGTCTGTCTGTGGCGTTTAAGCCGGGTCTACAATTGTCGCAGGTTCACACTGGGGAAAGTGGTATAGCCAAGGACAAACATATTGTGACCAGGGTTGGGTATCTACCTACATTTTTGATTTCGACATGTAGAAAACCTTTTCTCGATTTTTATGTAAGAATGTCATATTCTCGCACGCAAAATCGTTGAAGAATGAAGCTCATTCTTAAACGATTTTTGGTAACATTTAGTTTTTAAGTATTGGTACCCCCAAAATGTCAAACTGATTAATAACCTCAAATTCATTACTTTTATTGAAAATGAAGCCTTTATTATTGTTTTGTAATATAAAGTTTGCTCCAACAATGCATTTTAATGCAAAATTTTAAGTTTAATGTGTAAAAGTGCAGTTCAGGTTGTACTTGTGCAGGATAACAAATATTGTCATTTTGTGTTGCCAACTGACATTTTGCGAGAAAAATCCCCTAACTAACAACGACCACAAAACAATTAAAAAAACCTAAATAAAAGTTAAAATCGAGAAAATAGTATAAATCACACGTTGCAGAAGGCTATTCTCGCACTCATTCGTTCGTCCACTCGCTCCTTCGTCGCTCGAGGCCAAATTTCGAATTCGTGCGAGAATATGTGGCCTTCTGCAACTTGTACTTTAATATACTATTCTCGATTTTTATGTAAGAATGTCATATTCTCGCACGCAAAATCGTTGAAGAATGAAGCTCATTCTTAAACGATTTTTGGTAACATTTAGTTTTTAAGTATTGGTACCCCCAAAATGTCAAACTGTTTAATAACCTCAAATTCATTACTTTTAGGATTATTTATAATAGCTTTGTTTGTTATCCTGCACTAGTGCAACCTGAACTACACTTTTATTGAAAATGAAGCCTTTTAATGCAAAATTTTAAGTTTAATGTGAAAAAGTGCAGTTCAGGTTGTACTTGTGCAGGATAACAAATATTGTCATTTTGTGTTGCCAACTGACATTTTGCGAGAAAAATCCCCCAACTAACAACGACCACAAAACAATTAAAAAAACCTAAATAAAAGTTAAAATCGAGAAAATAGTATAAATCACACGTTGCAAAAGGCTATTCTCGCACTCATTCATTCGTCCACTCGCTCCTTCGTCGCTCGAGGCCAAATTTCGAATTCGTGCGAGAATATGTGGCCTTCTGCAACTTGTACTTTAATATACTATTCTCGATTTTTATGTAAGAATGTCATATTCTCGCACGCAAAATCGTTGAAGAATGAAGCTCATTCTTAAACGATTTTTGGTAACATTTAGTTTTTAAGTATTGGTACCCCCAAAATGTCAAACTGATTAATAACCTCAAATTCATTACTTTTATTGAAAATGAAGCCTTTATTATTGTTTTGTAATATAAAGTTTGCTCCAACAATGCATTTTAATGCAAAATTTTAAGTTTAATGTGTAAAAGTGCAGTTCAGGTTGTACTTGTGCAGGATAACAAATATTGTCATTTTGTGTTGCCAACTGACATTTTGCGAGAAAAATCCCCTAACTAACAACGACCACAAAACAATTAAAAAAACCTAAATAAAAGTTAAAATCGAGAAAATAGTATAAATCACACGTTGCAGAAGGCTATTCTCGCACTCATTCGTTCGTCCACTCGCTCCTTCGTCGCTCGAGGCCAAATTTCGAATTCGTGCGAGAATATGTGGCCTTCTGCAACTTGTACTTTAATATACTATAGTCGTTTTTTCGCGTAAATACCATGAAATACTATGGTCATTAAACTTAACCTTGGTTAATAGTAAAGGCATTTTTGCGTTTAGAGTGCGTTCAAAAATCCTAACTATGACGTCACAAATACCAGACCATAAAACTATATCGCTGAGCTAGTTATTCAACGTGGTTAATAGTCTTTCTCTTTTTAATATATATATTTAATATGTTTATGTAGGAATAATGTTGTGTGCTAAACATATCTTCTCCAAAACATACCGCCAACCTTCGTCTTTTTCTTTGGGGTTCCATTCTAAATTTTGAGTTTCACAATAATAATTTTCGTATAAACGTTAAACACGGTTGGATTTTAATTATGGTAAACAACAGTGAAGAACTGTTTATATATAAAAAGAGGTATAGAAAAGGTAGGTATAAGAACTAGGGTTCATAGAAAAAAAATATACAAGGTAAAAGAAGAGGCAAAGAAATTTATTTACACCTGTAAAAGCATAGAAATTAAATATAAATAGGTTAAAACACATTTTAAAAATTATAGGTTATGAACAAGTAAACAAATGTCAAATGTTAGAAACCTAACCATGGTTATATGAATTAACTGTGACGTCATGACTTATTTAACCGTAGTATTTCATAGTATTTACGCGAAAAAAACGACTTATTTCGACGTTTTCGACGGTAGAAAACGTAAAAAAGTAGAATACTGTCAAATATCAAAAAATGTGAGGTTATGCAAGTTTGTTGTTTATTATGATTTGTTAAATGTTGTGAAAAATCAGACACCTACCATAAATTTGAAGTTATTTGGAGTTTTTTAACATTATTATGGTGGGAAAAAAAGGGCCACGTTTGGTTAGGAGACCCCAACATAATTTTTGGCATGATGGCAAATTTTTATCATTATAGAGAAGTGGAAGGAGGTCGAATAAGGTAATTTACGTAGGTAGAAAACCCTATAGGTTTTCGACTAGGGTCTACGTGTACGGTTCTGGTTATCGATTGCGGAGATTCCTACTTTCTATTGACGCCGCGGGCCCGGATTGGCGCCATTGCAGCATCAGCTGTTTGCTGTGTTTGCAGTTAAGGCTTGTTTTTAAAAGTCTTTCGACTATTTGTTTTGTGTTTTTATAAATTGTTTTATGATCTGTGTGTTAGACGTGTGGTAGTTTGTTTTCTGTCGGTGCATTTTTCTGTTGATTTTAATTATAAATTATATCATATAAATAGTAAAATAGGTATTGTGTGAGACAATTTGTGTCTGGACTCTAATAAAACTGTGTTTTAAATAATACCCAAGTGATTTTTGGACTTAGAACAATGGCGAATTGTGGAGAATGTAAATTACAATTCTCGAAAATGGCAAATTTAAGGTCTCATGTAAAGAGAAAGCATCCTGGTGGGTATATTTTATTATTTCTTAAGTAGCTATACATAACAAAAGAAAATTAATGGAATAGCAGGATTACATTTATGAACACCTTATTAAAATAATTATTTTTTAGAAAAAATTCATACTTTGGCTCCAAAAGTTGTAAAAAAGGTTGGGGACCATATTTGCAAAAAATGCAATGACACATTTTCAAATTTTGGAAATTTAAGGGTGCATATAAAACGAAAACATCCAGGTAAGTTACATTACATCTAGGGGTAACATGTGTGTTACATATTGTAATCATTAAAACATCTATACTCGCATCTATACTTTTTTTAACTTTTTAGAGCAATTGGAGGAACTAGCACCTATTAAAAGTAAGGTGTTTAAATGCAACTTCTGTGACTTGGACTTTGATACACTTAAAAAACGTATAGTTCACAAGAGAGTTCATGCAGTTGTTAAAATACTAAAATGTCCTTTATGTCAGCAAGGATATACTTCAAAAGAAAACATAATTCAACATTACAATGAAGACCATTTATTACAAATAGAAACAGTAACCTTAGAATTATCTTCCTTCAATGATTTTCTTGCATGGAAGGCCGAAGTTGAGAAAGACACCTTTTCATCTTATATAAATTTGCATGGGTCAGGAAAAAATCCAAACATTAAAAAAATAATGTATGCGTGTCATAGATCTGGTGATATTAAGAAAAGGGGCTCTAATATTCGCTTATTAAAAACCCAAGGCAGCAATAAGATTAATGCCTACTGCCCTGCTCATATAAATGTTATAGTACAAGAATCCAAATGCTTTATAACTTTTTGCAAAACACATGTTGGGCATAGGCAAGAAGAGGACATAGGACATCTTTTTTTGGCAGAGTCAAACCGACAACAAGTAGCTGCAAAAATAGCTGCGAAGATTCCATTTCAGACCATTCTAGATGAAATAAGGGACTCCGTGTCCAACTGTCATTTAGAGCGGATTCACCTACTGACCAAAAAAGATCTCTATAATATCGAAAACAGTTACAACCTAAATAAAACATCTATGCGCCATAAAAATGATGCTGTGAGTGTGGATGCATGGGTGAATGAACTCACTGCAAGTGGTTCAGTTCTATTCTATAAGCCACAGGGTAGTGTATCTACCGATTATCCTATATTGAAGAAAGAGGATTTTTTTCTTGGTATTATGACTGAAGCACAAAAGGATTTGTTATTAAGGTAGCAAACTGTTTATTTAGCTAATATATAATAATAGTAGTTAAGACAGCGGGGTCCTGAGCCAAACTGGATGGCATGTGTTACCATTCAGGATTTTTCAGCAATTCAGTATTTCAGCCAAAGAAGTCCTGAAATACTGAAGAAGTGCTGAAAAACGCCTGAAAAATCCTGAATTGTAACACATGCCATCCAGTGTGGCTTAGGACCCCGCTGTCTTAACTACTAATAATAATAATAATAATTGATTATCATAAATAAATTACAAAAAAATTTAACAATCAAAATGCCATTGACCTAAGTCCTTCAGCCAAGGTAAATTAAGTAACAAATACATCTTTGGCTAATAATAGAAAACCAAACTTTATAATTGGATATATAATATATACATATATATTAGATATATAAATTATATAATATAATATATATATATATAATATAATATATATATTTTTCATTTAGGTAGTTTATAAACTATTCTTTTTTAAGGTTTGGAGATGATAGTATCTGTGTAGATGGTACCCATGGGTTAAACGGGTATGGGTTTGAACTTCATACAATCCTAGTATTAGATGACCTGCGGGAAGG
Source organism: Brassicogethes aeneus (assembly GCA_921294245.1). Lineage (NCBI taxonomy): Eukaryota > Metazoa > Arthropoda > Insecta > Coleoptera > Nitidulidae > Brassicogethes > Brassicogethes aeneus. The sequence continues at coordinate 49,556,145 of OV121133.1, forward strand.
ATACCCATGTGCATTTTTGATTTCAAATCGAAGTGATACAGAAATTATGAAAATCTTCTTTGCCTGCATTCGAGATCAAATTGAAAAACAAATTGCCCCCAAAGTATTTATGTCAGATATGGCAGAGGCATACTATAATGCATGGCTGCAAATTATGAATCCTGCCAAGTTTAGGTAAGTTCTTTTTTAAGAAAGGTTCTTTTGTTGCCTTGTTAAAACGGCACCCTTGTTGTTTTTATAGCCTCAACCATGTATTATCAAGTGGTTTTTTCTTATAGAGTTTAACTATGTTATATTATTTCAGATTATATTGCACATGGCACGTAGATCAGGCGTGGAGGAAGAACTTAAATAAAATTCCTAACAAAGAAAATAAAGTAGGTTTAATTGTTTACTTATTTTAGTACATTAAATTAATAACATATATTTTTTAGGGTTTGGTATACAAAATGATACGTACGTTGCTTCAGGAAAGGGATATATATAGTTTCAAGATTTTGCTGCAAAAATTTTTAACATATTGCCAAGACAATCCTGAATTAATAGAATTTGGAAAATATTTTGAATTGTATGCAAATAAACCAGAACTATGGGCGTACTGCTTCAGAATCCACAGCAGACTTAATACGAATATGCACCTGGAGAGAATGCACCGTACAATCAAATATTTATATTTAAATGGGAAATTTACTAAAAGGTTGGATAAAGCTATAAGCGCCATATTAAAATTTGTTCGTGACAAAACATTTGAACGACTAATTGTGCTACATAAAGGAAAAGTATGTACCAAACTTTCAGACCTAAGGCAAAGGCATAAAAACAGTGAAAGTCTAGACATAAACAAAGTTGTTCAAACTGAATCAGGTTGGATGGTACCTTCCACATCAGGAAAAGAACTTTACCTCATTGAAGAATTACAGACTGAATGTCTTTGTAAATTAGTGTGTAGTCAATGTTCTGTGTGCATTCATCGATTTACTTGCTCCTGTCTGGACAATAGCATCAAATGGAACATGTGCAAACATGTTCACCTAGTAGCTAGATTTTTAAAACAAAATCATACAAGTATAGCACCAGAAGAAGTTTTTTCAGGTAATAATTTTGGTCTTATATTTTGGGTGTGTTTTATATTATGTTATGTGATTTTTGTCTTCAATTTAAGTGTATAGGAACCACAACAAAAATGAGTACCTATCTCACTCAGGTCATCTTCAGATTAATTTTTTTATGAGTAAAAGGTAATGATAACTTTATATTTTCCGGGTGGTGGATTTATTTTGGCGTGGTTTAGTCAGTTTAGTGGTTTTATAATTATTTTCTAAAATCTTTTAAGGTTTTTTAGAATGGCAGCATTTCATAACTCTACTTCTTTTAGATAACTTGGTCATTGACACAACTACCAATAACAAGATGGAAGAATCAACAAACTTGACAAAATCGGTTAGTTGCATTAGAAATGAAAATCAAATTCTTCATGAAGAACAGCAAAAACTTTTAGCAACCTTCCAACAACAGGTTCTTAGCACTCGTTCCTTAGAGGAAATTGAAAAAATAAAAAACATTATAGCCCCCATTAACCATACTTTGAAAGCAATAAGAAATAATAGGTCAAACCATTTATTAAACTTAAACACTGTACAAAACTTCCCCGGTAACAAAAAAATTGAGCCCCAAAGACGACTATTATTTAGGAAAACCAAAAAAAAGCAAAAGAAGAGAGTTCTATCAGCACCCACAACTGACGAAGGGGACATTTTGGCTCTCCAATTATTAAATAATCAAACTTAAGATGGTCATTCTCTGTAGTATTAGTTAGTAGTATTAGTTAAAAGTAAGTCCTAAATTATTGTAATATTTCATTTTGAAAAATAATATAGGGGAGGGTGGGGCAAAGTGAAATTTGTGATATGGCAACATTGCTTTACACTGAGCTTGGTTAAAACATGTGCTCTATTAGCACTTTATTGCATTGGGATGAAGACGATATGGTGGATGTTGTGAGAGCATATGTACCGCATATGATTGTATGTCTGATGAAAAATTGTTTAGATATTTTTTTATATTCTTCATATCAAATAAAAATATATTTCACTTTACCCCACGATATATTCCACTTTGCCCCATGAAAGGGTCAAAGTGGAACAAAATAAAATTAAAAAAAAAACAATGGTATTTGGAAAAACCATGATTCCAGAGTTTTCAAGTTTTTGTCATTTTTTGACAACATAAATATACCATTTAATTAACAACACAAGTGCCTTATTTTCAAATAAGTACTATGTCTACAATTTAAAAAAAAATTAAATGTTCCGCTTTGCCCCACTCTCCCCTATAACTGGAAGAATATATAAGGTAATAAATAAAATTAAAATAGTTTTAAGTTTTTTATTTCTGGCATGTTCGCATGTTCCATATCTGATATTTATAAGAAAACCTACTAAAAATGTAATTTTGGGTGAGTATTTTATTAAAAATATTAGAAGAAGCTTAAAATAATGAATGTAGAAATATTGGGAGACACAATACTACAAAAACTAAGTGAAACAGGAAGTAAAACCCAAAATAAGGTCAATACATAATTCCAATAATCTAAACATACTTTCATTTGACTATTTTCCTACGCAGTTTATTTTTGGCACCTTTTTTAGTATTTACAAAGACGTTACGTTAATATAATAATTTTAAAACAAAAATTTCGAGATTTCATTGACTTCCAATACATGATGCAACGAAAAAAAGACTTTCTCTTCACTCCAGTGCTGAAAACTCGTTAAATGACAGAATTATTGTTGATTGCGCCGACGCGAAGCTCTGCAATTGATATGAGGGCCGTATACGTAGACGCTTGTAGGTTTTCGACGCAAGTCGAAAACAAGTTTTCTACCCTTTTCTACCAAGGTAAATTAGGTACCTAAGGTTTTCTACTGAGCCAACCCTGATTGTGACCGTGAAAATAATGGCTCATGATAAAGTTGGTGCAAAATGGTTGTTTTTAAACTACCTGTCATGTTTGGTACATTCGGTAGGACTATAAATGGAACAATCATGATTTAAGTTATTACTTTAAGTTTTTCCTGTTAAGCCTGATTTATAGATTGCCTTCCTTCCTTCCTCCCGTAGAAGATGAACAATACGAAAATCGTAGTGCTGTTTATAGATTCCCGTACCCTAAGGCCCGGTTTTTCAATATTGCATTATAATATATTAGCACTTGTACAGTGGCCGACACGGAATTTTGAACGGCTTTCGTCCAGTTAATATTAAAATCTTAACTTCCTTTATGGCCAACTAACGCGTAAATACTATGCAATATTACGGTTAAATATGTCATACTTTTTGAAATGTGTTTTTACCACAGATTACCTATTTATATTTAATTTCTATTTTTTACCGGTGTAAATAAATTTCTTTGCCTCTTCTTATACCTTAAGAACTACCCAGCTAACAAAATTGATTATGTAAGTGTTGTTAGAACTGCTATACAACACATATTATAGAAACGCTAAAATTGTATAATGCGTTTAAAAACTACTATACAACACTTACTCAACCAAAAAGGGCCCCGTTTTATAAAACAGTTTACTTCGTTAGCAGTTATATAAATACACTACACAACCCTTATAAAACTCAGTATCAGTATACTGGGGAACTGCTATACGATTATACTATAGCGGTTTTACTCTGCAGCTTAATTGCACTTTACGAATATTTATAGAATATTAAAACAAGCATTTTATAAGTATGTTATAATGCGACAGAATCGTTATAAGAACATCAATTTGTTTCCTTCTCTAGAAATTAGGAATGGAGTGGGAAATTTTTATCCTAAGACTATTTTATAATGCGAATTATGTTGGATGTCAAACGGCTAAGATCCAAAATGGTGCTTGTTGTTTATTATGTAAGAATATAATTATTAAACCTTTGAGATTTACGCTATCGAGGACAACATCTTCCTGCGGAGCAATCTTTTCTGACAATATATGTATATATTTTTAACGAAAAATTAAAGCGCTAGTTAACAAACATACCTACTAAAAATTATTTAAAAAAAAAAAAAAATTTTATTTGACAAAGTTTCATGTTTTTTAAGAATATTATTGTTTTATTTGTTCAGTTTATAATTGACTAGTCTTAAGATTACATTAATTTTTTTCAAGAAAATTCATTTTTAATTGACAGTTTTAACGTTTGTTGGTAAAATTCACACAATGGCGGCGATTTATAAACAATTGATCGGTCAATAAATATGGCGTTTTTGTTATAAAATGGTTTTGTCTTTATAAAAACGTTATACAATTTATCTGCTCTGTAGCGTGCGTTATACGATATTTAGGTTCTGTAAAGTTGTTTAATACAGGCGCTATAAAAGTAAAGCAAGAAACTGACATTTAAGATGTTGCCAGATTTTTTTTTAGAATAAAATACTCATTTTTGGTCCAGTTAGGTACATCAAGTAAAATTTTATTTATCCTGCACGACGTTACCTTCATTTTTTATGCAAATAAGGATTTGTAGGTAACACTGCTGCCTAAAATAACAACCCTGTAAGTTCATTTTTCGTATTGGCTATAACGCCTTTGCCTACTGCGCAATAGAACAATAATATCGCTTAAGGTATGCATTGTACCGCACTATACAATTGTGTTCTTTTTATCCACTTTTTAGCGGTACCTTCTTTATCTACATGTGACCTAACCTATTTTTATTTTTTTTTAAATGCCCACTTTTCTTAATTTTTTTCCATTGCGACTCCATTTTAAAAAAATACTTAACTTATTTTGGCGTAATAAGACACTAAATGTATAAACAACTTAAGTAATAAAATTATAACGCAGAACTTGCGATAATTTTATTTTATAAACTTTCTATAAAGAAGTTAATCGGTGTAGTTATAGGATAATTATAAAATAACTTTATACTTATTGTGTAGTGTGTTTACTTCTGCTTAAAAAAACAATTTTTTAATGTATCTTATAGAGCTTCAATACAACTTTTATACAAATTCTATTACAACTATCATAAAACGTTGAAACTACAAGTATAAGAATAGGTATACAACTCTATTATAACTTTTATACAACTCTTTTAAAATAATTTTATAAGGGATTGTATAAAACGTTATACAATGGTTAAAAAATGTGTATGAGTTTGGTTCTATAACACGAGTTGTAAGAATATATATACAATAATGTATTAGAATTTCGTCGTTTTTACGATAAAATTATTGTATTAAGACGCATTAAACAATAAAAATGTTCTTTTTGCAGCTCTAGACGATAGTTATAAAACAATTCAGTTCTTTAAGGGATTTATTTTGCTAGTTGGGTATGATCCCTACACAGCAAACGGAAAATTATAGAGGTGTATAGGATGACGCCACGTTTGAATATCGATTTCTAAATCTCCCTACGGTATAGAGTTGTATTCGTCAGTCGAGCGTTTCAATACTCTCCACAGTATAGAGGTCGTAATTTCACTTTTGAACTAGTATTAATATAAAAATTATTTTATGCTTAAAAAAAACTACGACATGATTGTGATTTTTTTCATTTTATTAATTAATTAAGCTGTGTTGAATATTTTTCCTAAAGGAATAATTGCCAATGGGCCATTAATTCATTTGTTCGTAGATGCTACAATAACCTGCACTGGTGTGTACTTTTTCATCAACCAGATTTAAATATTATGCTCCCTCCCTGTTTTTAAATTCCCGAAAATCTACCTTAAAAATCCTGAATGTGGCTGAGACTTCTGCAATGAGAAAAATTACCAAAATGAGGCACCCAGGAAATCCACTCCACAACCCTCCCAACACCCTCCTTTATGAAAAATTTAAAATCAGCCCAATTTCTGCGAGATTAATAAAACTATCCACCAACTTTGCCCAGAGAGAAGCCGATTACCAGTTTCTGGCACCAGTACTGATTCCAAGAGACCTAGAGAGAGCTCCCACCCGAATTAAACATCCTACAAGATCCCTGGTTGAGGAAATGCAAGCTCTAGCTGACGAATGAACACATATACATATATATATCTAATTTATTCTTTACATACACAATACGATGTACTTTTTTTTTTTTTTTTGCACTCTATCTAATATCAATTTCGGTTTCTAACACATGCAAATACATTACATTTATATTTTAATTAACCTTGGCTGAAGGACCTAGGTCAATGGCCTTTTGATTGTTGTTATTTTTATAATAATTATTATGATGATCAATAAATAACTATTATTATTATTATTATTATTACAAAATTAACATATACCAGTGGAGATAGTGCAGGGTCTACCAACAGACCTAATTACTAAATTATTAAAGTTTAATAGCATATCGATCATTTTTCAACATAACCTTTTAAATTTTTAATACAAATATAGGTACTTTATATAATACATAAATATACTTAACATCATATCCTCTGTGCTTTACATACCTGAGTTGTTACGGTAAATAAAAATCAGACAAAGGAACCAAAGAAAGGAACTATTTTCAACAAAATCATATGGAGAAATAAAATTCATCCATCAAAAGATTAAAACTTCTTGCAATATTACACCCTCTTTTTATACTCTCAGAAATATTGACTAGAACAGTATTAGAAAGACTCCAGTTTCTATAACTTGGTAGAGTAAAGAGAAGTCGAAACCGTTGCGATATTGCATTGCGCTGTTTTTGTATAATTCTCCGGGACATTAACGAAAATCATTGCCAGTAAAATTCGAAAAGCTTGAGTTTCTATGTCTCTGAGAAGAATAGGAATCCGAAGTTGCTGCACCATTGGACTGAACCCTTTTTTAATAATTTCTAGAGACATATATGACTGCACCATTCGACAGGGTCGAGTTTCTACTCCTCTGTTGAATATAGAAAATCAAAATAATGTATCTTGTAAGACACCATTGAGTTTGACTTTAAATATAGTCGTGCATAGGTATAGAGCCGAAAAATATAAAAACAAAGCACGATTCAATACAGTACTTAGTGCTCATTCATAATGGACGTAACCATAAGATGCCCGTAAACGTAAACATACCATATCACCATAATTTGTACGTAACGATGAGTTGTGTTTATAATGAACGTATGGCTTATGTATATATTAATAAGGCGCGCATGTCCAAGTTCACTAAAATGGCAGCATTGACAGATTTCGTCTAATTATTATGTCTTAAAACTTAAAAATTTTAAGGCATAATAATTATAATTATTATAAATATAAATTAAGTTAAAACTATCAGTGTTATTATAATTATTAGTGTAATGAGCGATATATACGTTGGCAAAGAGAAGAAAAAAAGGGCGAATTTCGTCGAATAATACTCAAACTAAAACTTTAGGATAGTGAATGGTTCTTTAGATTGTTTGTTCTGTGGATACACCAGAATACACTTGAAAAAGATCTGTCATCTGTTTGCATGGCTACTACCCTGATTGCTACCAACAATGTTCTAGTGAAATCATGAAAGTTACTAAAATTCACACATAAGAAACCCGTAAAGTTGAGATGATTTCAACTTTACGTATTTTTTACGGTCACCCATAAGATCTTATGTTCGAACGTAAAACGTAAAAATTACGGCTATTCATTATAAACAGGCACACTGGTTTTCTTAATGTTCAACTTTACGTTTTACGTATTTCTTACGGGCATCTTATGGTTACGTCCATTATGAATGAGCACTTATGATAAAACTTTAAGATTTGATATTCAAACGCGGAGTCATCCTATACACTTCTATAATTTTTCGTTTGCTGTGTAGTTCTTATACCTACCTTTTCTATACCTCTTTTTATATATAAGTGCTCATTCATAATGGACGTAACCATAAGATGCCAGTAAACGTAAACGTAAACATAATATCACCATAATTTGTACGTAACGATGAGTTGTGTTTATAATGAACGTATGGCTTATGTATATATTAATAAGGCGCGCATGTCCAAGTTCACTAAAATGGCAGCATCGACAGATTTCGTCTAATTATTATGTCTTAAAACTTAAAAGTTTTAAGGCATAATAATTATAATTATAATTATTATAAATATAAATTAAGTTAAAACTATCAGTGTTATTATAATTATTAGTGTAATGAGCGATATATACGTTGGCAAAGAGAAGAAAAAAAGGGCGAATTTCGTCGAATAATACTCAAACTAAAACTTTAGGATAATGAATGGTTCTTTAGATTGTTTGTTCTGTGGATACACCAGAATACACTTGAAAAAGATCTGTCATCTGTTTGCATGGCTACTACCCTGATTGCTACCAACAATGTTCTAGTGAAATCATGAAAGTTACTAAAATTCACACATAAGAAACCCGTAAAGTTGAGATGATTTCAACTTTAAGTATTTTTTACGGTCACCCATAAGATCTTATGTTCGAACGTAAAACGTAAAAATTACGGCTATTCATTATAAACAGGCACACTGGTTTTGTTAATATTCAACTTTACGTTTTACGTATTTCTTACGGGCATCTTATGGTTACGTCCATTATGAATGAGCACTAAACAGTTCTTCCCTGTTGTTTACCATAACTAAAATCCATGTAGTGTTTAACGTTTATACGAAAATTATTATTGTGAAACTCAAAATTTATTTATGTATAAATTATAACTTATAATAATAGGCTCATTTTTGTCATAATTTATTCTCAGGTAAAATACTACCTACCTAATTAATTAAGAATTCTTATATTTAATTTGCTGAAATTACCTTGTAATTTTGGGTTATTAAAAAATAATTAAAAATAACGAATTTGGCCGGCTATTTATAGGACAAAAGTTAATAAAAATAGTAAAAGTTTGCTCTATTCAAAAAAGGAAAATGACAACTGGGCTGCTAAAAAGATCCGTTATGAATACTTGAAAACGGCAACACTGTGGACAACGAATGCTCATCGCGCGACACATGGAGCCTACACAAGGAGCCCGAACTTAATAGGGAAAATTGACAAAACCAATCCACTAAATTGCACAAATTAGGTCTTTTTTTTCACCACCAGCGGCGCTGTTTGTCAATGCGTCCGTACGACGTGAAAATAGTATCAAAAATACATGTGAAGTAAGCAAGTAATTTTGACAATTGATTTGCAATAATGTTTTGACGTACGAATCGTTTTGTTATTTATGGCTGTACCTGGTAGGTAGATTCTAATAAATAGGTTTTGGTTGTGAAATATAAGTGATTCTTTATAATCTGTGAAGTGATTTTACGACTCTGGAGAGGCAAAATTAGATTTCCCGGTTAGAAATACACCGCTATTTAATAATTTAAATTTAATTTAAATAAAAAAGTATGTATAAAATGAGTAAACAGCATATTTAATAATTTCCACCTTTATTTGTTTATATTGAACTTTTATTTAAGCCATCTACCTATAAAACTAAAAATAAATACCATATGAATTTAATATTCTGTTAGTTTTACACACAGAACACGATTTAGTATCACACGACATTATTTTATAGAAAAAAACACGTATTTATAAAAAACTGTACTATACTCTACATCAGAAAGTCCAACATGAATTCCAATGTTAAATTTGATATAAATTTATTGTAAATTAAGACCTTTATACACAAAACCAGGTACATGGGTACATTGTTTTCTTCTTCTTCTTCTTCAATCTGAACACAGATGCACTGTGTTCAGGGGTAATGGCCTTTAGCCTAATTAAAAGCTATTTGGCCAGCTCATTATGTTTTTTGAATATTTATATATGTTCAAGGGTCTCAATTAAGAGAATCTGAGTACAACTCATCCCTTAAATCATTTATTTTAAATTATTATTATTCATCGTTCATTTTAATATTAATTTATGTCTAATTTCTTTCACAAATTTCACTGTATCACTTAAAAAAAATTTTTCACACTTATTTTTCGATAGGTATATTCTTGTTTATTTATTAATATGTCCATTTTCTTTCTTCGTTTCTTTTCAATACATTTAACATTGTCCAAAATTACTTATCATCAACACTTTTAAAATCATCCATATAATTTAACCATTAAATATTTCGTACCAATTTGTTTTTCATGTATACATTTTTTATTGTTTAACCTTCATTTTGTAGTCCATTCCAACCATGCACCATGGCGAATGGCTCTATGCACATATTATCTTTAATTATTTTTACCATCCATCGTGGAAATTATTCAGGAATCAAACTAATCTATTGTAGATTTGTATAAATGGTACTGACCAGTGTATTTTTGTACTGGGAGTCCCATGTTGTCTTCTCAAGGAAGGCCGTCTACGACCTGTCTGCTTCAGCAGACAACACAAAACTGGTTCATTGTTTTCAGAAAGCGATAAACTGACAGTTGCATAACCTCAATTATTTCCACAATAATAAGTGGTAGGTAGTGGCGCCATCTCTGGTTATACCACTCTACTGTTTTGGACCGGTAGTACACCAGCGCCCTCTTATCTTGGGAAGATTCTTGTTTACATGAAGTTCGGGCTCCTTGTATAGGCTCCATGGCGCGACAATTCGTCACCCTAATATAACAAGGTTGTATGTTAAAAAAAACCGAAAAATTTAAGTCTATGTTTATACAGGATTATACGTGGCCTACGCTTCACATACCACTTAAAAATAATTCTATAGAATGTATATTCTATGTATACTGTATATTAATATTAAGTTTAATAAAAACGCACTATGTCCAGATATTTTATAATTTTTGATAATATTAGTATTATTCGTGTATTCTTAACCCTTTCAATACTGCGGGGATATATACGTCCCAAAGAAAATTAAAAAATGTCTCTACTTAATTAAGTGCGTTTAAATAAAACAGGGTCGGGACAATTTAGTATTTCTATGTCTTGACTTGGGATATCAGTAATAAAAACTTAATTTATTTAACGTCACGTGAACAATAACCAGCTGTTTTTCGGCCATTGCACGCTCTAAATTGAAAAAGACCAGTCACATAACCTATTTTGTGCAGTTTTTGTGTAAATTTTGCTTGAATTTTTGTGATACTTTATGTGCATTGTACGTCACAACTCATTCCTCAAAATATACGTTGGGACAAAAATATCCCTGCAGTAATATGACAGGGGATAGTTTTATCCCATCAGTGTTTTTTGATAATAAACATTTTCAAAAATAGTAGAATTTCTTTAGTGTGGGGATAAATATATCCCAGGGCATATTACTGCAGGGATAAATCTGTCCCAGGCCTTTTTTTCAAATACCACCAAAGTTAAAAATCTGTTATTCAGTCAATTAACTATTTTTAACCTAAATATAGTTTTAACACTAATAAAAAAGTTTTAAATTAATTTCCGAAAAGTCGTATTGAAAGGGTTAAGGCAACTACTCATCAAGTGACGTCATGCGCGGGACGAACCAAAACTCGTACACGGGAGCATCCAGGCTGGATGATCCAGCCCTGCGTCAGTTGAACGCTAAAGCGTATCAAATGATACTGTAACGTTTTTAACTGTTTGTAGTGTGAAATAAAACACGCACTGGATAATTAACGAACGAACTATTTATTTAATAACTTAACTACACTTAAAACACTATAAAACTAACTAAACACTTAACTACTAATTATTTATATCACTACTAGTTTATTTATTTGCACTTATATTTATTTATTTCTTCGCGAGTACCAAAGCTCAACTGACTCTCCCAGATGCGTCGTTCCTTATATATTCAGCGCCTACTTCTTCTGAAACATTCCAGCGAGCTCCACACTCTCGATTATTCGAGCGCTGAGTCACCGGCGATGACTCATCGGCGATGAGTCATCATTCCGAGATCCAGAGCCGTACTCGCTACATTGCCCCCGTCTTAAAACATTTTCGTCCCGAAAATGGTCCTCAGCTCCATGGCGATATTTGCATATAGATCCAAACTTGCATTGTGACGTCCTATAGAAGTAGCAGTCTACGGTCTTTCTTCCGGTTGTTCTTTTAGGGTTGTGGCAACAGACAAGAATGTGTATGCCACTAAATCTGAAGATAACTTCCACCATGCTTCTAATTATTCTCCAGTCTAAATCGTCAAGTCCACAAGCAATCTTCGGTATCGCCAGGTTCATGATGTCCTTTGACAAAAGGGTATCCCTCAATTTATATATATAAGGCATTCCATAGGTCACGGTAGTTTGGCTTCTGATAGGAGAGCTGCTTCGTTACCAGATAGAAGATACTCCTGTTACCTATCTGCTTATTTTCCACAATTTCAAGCACCTCTCCAACTTTGGGATTCTGCCTTCGTAGCTCGTCAACCCGTCCAAACTTGTTTTTAAAGACAACCGCTATTCCCCTGGACATCCTAAGGTCTTCTGCAACACAGTTAGCCAAGGAGTAATCGGCCGGAACCGTGAACAGATCTTCTTGTTCTTCTCGAGTGACACCATACCGAGCTTTTTTACCGCTCGAATATAAATACATGAAGTCTTCAAAAGGCAACTCGTCTTCCGGCGGATTAACCCTCCTTACTCTAGCATCGTCTATTTGAGCATTGTTTCCAGCGTAAGGAGCCCATCGGTTGAAATAGATCACTTTCGGCTTTCCTCTTGGTTGTTTCCTGATCCTGTAGATGATGTCATTTATTCGATCCATGACTTCGTAAGGTCCCTCCCAAGAAGTCTGCAGCTTCGGTGAATAACCACGACGGCGTTGAGGGTTGTATAACCAAACTAGGTCTCCAGGTTGAAATCCTCCATTTTCCGCCTTGATGTCGTATGCCTCTTTCTATCACTGGCACTCTGGATGTTTAAACGAACTCGGCTGTAAATGATCATATATTTCTACGTAAATTGCTGATGTTATCTTCTCCAGCAATATCTTTCCCTGGTAGGCAACCAAACCTCAGGTCACAAGGTAAACGAAGTTCACGTCCCATAACAATGCTAGCGTGTGTCTGGCCGGTTGTATCGTAGATAGAAGAACGGTACGCCAACAGGAACAGATGGAGGAAGCGGTCCCAGTCTCTTTGGTGATCAGAGACTACCTTCGAAAGGTACCTGTTTATCGTTCGATTCATTCGTTCTACCATTCCATCAGACTGCGGATGTAATGCGGTCGTCCTCGTCTTCCGAATGTTAAGAATCTTACACACATTCTGGAACAATATAGATTCAAAGTTCCTGCCTTGGTCTGAATGCATTTCCATTGGGACACCAAAACGACAAATCCACTCCTTAATAAGGGCATCGGCCACTGTGGCAGCTTCCTGGTTTGGCAAGGCGTACGCTTCCGCCCACTTGCTAAAGTAGTCCATTACAACGATGATATATTTATTTCCAGATTCTGTTTCCGGAAATGGACCCGCCATGGCTTTTGGGCGCTTCTGGGGTCCATTGCTTGCCGCGCAAACGGCGCACTTCTTGCACCATTTTTTCACATCTCGTTGGCTGTTGACCCAATAGAACCGTTCCCTAAGTCTTCCGAGCGTCCTGGTCACCCCAAAATGTCCTCCAGTAGTTCCATCATGGATTTCCTGCAGCACTTCTGGTATCCTGTTTCTGGGGATTATTATCTGCTTCCGGTCTTCCCCCCCTTCTGGCATCTCCAGAACGCGCTTTAGAAGCCCGTCTCTTAAGATGATGGAATTCCATTGGGCCCAGTACGATTTCACATTAGGCGAATATTGGGCGACTTCCTGCTACGTTGGATAACGGTCGTTTTTCTTCCAATCGATGATAAGCTTCAAATCCGGGTCCCTTTCTTGGTCTTGTTGAACCTCAGCGGATTGCCAATGATCATCCACGATTGTAGTCCTGCGAACAAACACATCCTTTTCTTCGGCCCTGAGACAATGTTTACAGTCTTCCGGGCACGGTCTTCTCGATAAGGCGTCAGCATTTCCATGGATGGTCCCAGCCCGATGTTCTGTGTCAAAGTCGAACTCCTGTAGTCTTTCAATCCATCTTGCCACCTGTCCTTCAGGATTCTTGAATTGCAAAAGCCATTTAAGGGCAGCGTGATCCGTTCTTAGCAAGAATTTTCTTCCATACAGGTACTTGTGTGTTCGACTGATTTTACCACTGCCAACAGCTCGCGTCGAGTAACACAGTAGTTTCGCTCTGGTTTCGATAGAGTTTTACTGAAGTATCCAATAAATTTCTCTTTTTCTTCTTGAATCTGAGACAAAACAGCTCCCAGGCCCACATTGCTGGCGTCCGTGTCCAAAATAAATCCACCATCCGGAAGAGGATAACTGAGGACTGGTGAGCTGGTCAACGCGTTTTTCAGGTTCTTAAAGGCTTCCTGGCATTCGTCGTCCCATTGGAATCGTCTTTCTCCCTCTGTTAAACCTGTCAAAGGCTTAGCAACCTTTGCGAATCCTGGTACGTACCGACGGTAGTAGGTGCATAATCCAAGAAAACTCATGTTTATTCTTCGGTATTGGCCATTGGCCGCACCGTCTTCACCTTCTGTTTGTCCACTGCCACTCCTTGACTCGAAACAACATGGCCCAAATACTGCACTTCCCTCTGAAACAAGTGACATTTCTTCGGGCTTAGCTTCAGGCCGGAACTTCTTAAGCGCTGAAAGACTTCCAGGTTCTTCATATGGTCTTCAAATGATTTTCCAACCACAATGATGTCGTCAAGATACACCAAGCAAGTCTTCCAGGATAGTCCCTTCAAAACCATTTCCATGAGCCTTTCAAAAGTTGCAGGGGCATTACATAGTCCAAACTGCCACAGTCCTGCACCCACAGTAAACGCCGTCTTCTCTCTATCTTCTGGTGCCATTTCAACTTGCCAATAACCGCTCTTTAAATCCAAAGTTAAAAATATCTGCGATCCAGCCAATGTGTCCAGGGTGTCATCGATTCTAGGTAGAGGGTAGCTGTCCTTCTTCGTCACGTTGTTCAGCTGACGAAAATCGACGCAAAATCGAGTTGATCCATCCTTTTTCTTAACTAACACCACTGGGGAAGACCATGGCCTATTGGATGGTTCGATCACCCCTTCCTTCTCCATTTCTTGCACAATTTTATCAGCTTCCTCTCGCTTGGCAAGTGGTAGCCTTCTTGCCGACTGTCGAATGGGCTGTGCATCACCGGTAATAATTTTATGCTGGACAATTCTTGTCCTACCCTTCTTTCCTTGTCCGTCGTCAAAGACATCCTGATAATTGTGAATCAGCTCTTTCAGCTTTATCCTTTCTTTGGGTTTCAAATCCTTTGAAGAAGTCGACAGAAGATTCGTCAATTCATTGCTAACTTTCTTGGCCGGAACTGCTGACTCACGAATGCCTCTAATAATCGAGGAAACTGGAGAACAGTTTCCCAAAACGATTCATTTCTTCAAGTTCACAGAGTAATCATTAACATTCAATACTCTAACAGGCACTTCTTTTCCGACACGTATTAAAGTCTTCCCTACTACAATTCCTCGACCGATCTCTTTGTCATCAATTCTCGGCTCCAGAAGCATTATACTTCCATCTTCTGATTTACAATCCAAGAAAGCCTTCAATATCATCTCGCTGTTTTCCGGTATCAAAGCATCTTCTGTTAGCATTACACGAATATTCTTCTCTTTAGATCGATGCAACACGACTTCCTCTTCATTTACCCTCAACATTCCTTTCTTAAAGTCCAGTTCAAATCCTATAGAGTTCATAATTTCCATGCCTACAATAACTTCATCTTCAATATCTGCAAATAATGCTCGATGTTTAAATTTCGTATTTCCTATGACCATCGTGATGTCCACTTCTCCACGAACAGTAGCGGTTTCTCCTGTTGCAGTACGTAGTCGCCGATTAGTAGGTTTGATCTTGGACATTTCGACAATATCTGGCCTAATAATTGTCTTCGTCGCACCTGTATCCAGCAGCAGCACATGTAATTTTCCATTAATTAAACCATCCACAAAAACACTGCTGGACTGGTGTAGAAGAGATGCAACACGTTCGATATCTTCTGGGGCATGCTGGTTAAAGGTCGACGGTGGCCCCTTTTCCTCGACCCTATCTAGTTTTCCGACTGAGACGAAGTCGGCACCGCCTGACTTTCTCTGCAACGACTTCGTATATGTCCTAGCTTTCCATATCTCCAACACCGGATTTCCTTCTTTTCTGGTAGATTCTCTTTAAGAACTCTCCTGATTATACTGGGTTCCTCCTCTTTTTCTTCCTCGACTCTCCTAATTCTATGCTGGCTCCTGCAGCTCTGCTTTGCCGCCTCGAATTCCAAAGCTCGAGCCAATGCATCAACCAGTTGGCTCGGACGAGCCAGTGTTAGAGCCTGTTTTGTTTCGTTGTCTCGAATTCCATCCAAAAAGGCTTGAACCGCTAATCGTTCCATAACGGTCGTTGGAGTAGCTGGATATGCTAGCCGGACCAAGCGTGCAATATCAGCCTCAAATTCTTGCAAAGTCTCGTTAGATTTCTGGCAGCGATTCTTCAGTTGGGAATGGTACACATGTTCCAGATGTGTCTGGCCATATCGCAGTTCCAGATGTTTAACCAACGCTTCGTAATCTTCTTGTTCGTTGGGAGAGAGTGTCTGCAAGATGTCCGTTGCATCTCCGCGTAAAGCCAGAGTCAATTCTGTAGCTTTTTCTTCTGGTAGCCAGCCATTTGCTTTTGCTGCTGCCTCAAACTGACGAATGTAGTTGGTTCAAGAAGTTTTTCCATCGAACTGAGGTGGTTTCATTCGAACTCGGCTCCCCTCCGGCATTGTTCCTGGTTCCGCCAGCATCATGGGTGAATTTACAGCTGTCAGTTTACTATTTATTTCTTTAATTTTGACTTCCAATTTATCATCCAATTCCATCCTTACGTCATTCAATTCCATCCTTACGTCGTCAAATTTCTACCTCATTTTCTCTTCCAATTCTTGGACATTATCTAGAATCTTCTGTTCCAAATATTCTTTTAAATTTTTAGAATTTTCCAGAATTTTTTGCTGCAAATCATCCTT
Source organism: Brassicogethes aeneus (assembly GCA_921294245.1). NCBI lineage: Eukaryota > Metazoa > Arthropoda > Insecta > Coleoptera > Nitidulidae > Brassicogethes > Brassicogethes aeneus. The sequence goes on from OV121133.1 coordinate 49,573,066, forward strand.
TAAATTGTTGGAATTTTCCACCATTTTCTGTTACAAATCGACTTTTAAATCGCTAGAATTTTCTACCATTTTCTGTTGCAAATCATCCTTTAAATCGTTGACATTTTCCAGAATCTTTTGTTGTAAATCGACTTTCAGTTCTTTAGAATTTTCTAGAATGTTCTGTTTTAAATCACCTTTCAAATTGTTAGAATTCTCCAACATTTTTTCGTTTAAATTTTGCAACATTAAATGCATATCACACGGGCCTTCAAATAAATACGTATCTGGATTTTCACCTTCCTGCTCCAACGCTTCTCGAAGCCGCTGCTGCAACACATTCTTTTTTCCAGTTGTTTCACATTCTCGTTCTTCCAGCTCCCGCTTAAGGTCCGCCACTTTTAAGTCCATTAACGAAACCATTTTCGCGAAGTTTCACACTAACCCCACATCTGACACCAATGTAACGTTTTTAACTGTTCGTAGTGTGAAATAAAACACGCACTGGATAATTAACGAACGAACTATTTTATTTAATAACTTAACTACACTTAAAACACTATAAAACTAACTAAACACTTAACTACTAATTATTTATATCACTACTGTTTATTTATTTGCACTTATATTTATTTATTTCTTCGCGAGTACCAAAGCTCAACTGACTCTCCCAGATGCGTCGTTCCTTATATATTCAGCGCCTACTTCTTCTGGAACATTCCAGCGAGCTCCACACTCTCGATTATTCGAGCGCTGAGTCACCGGCGATGAGTCATCATTCCGAGATCCAGAGCCGTACTTGCTACAATACATATTATCGTATTCTGACTTTCCCATAATCAGGCAAACTGTTTGAGGTCCTATGATAAATGGACATGGTGCGCTGTCTTAACTTCGTTTATATACCTAATCGAGGTGGTACCACGAGCGAGATGTAAATGATGTGTATAAGTATAAAGTTTGTTACGTAACATAAATGTAACTGTTACGTAACAAACTTATTACAATAGTATTGCAATGTTACGTTACTGTTATATTGCATATTGGTAATTTTGTTATATTACAATAGTTTTACAATGTTACGTTGCTGTTATATTGCTTATTGGTAATATTGTTACATTACAATAGTTTCACAATGTTACGTTACTGTTATATTGCATATTGGTAATTTTGTTATATTACAATAGTTTCACAATGTTGCGTTGCTGTTATATTGCTTTTGTTACATTACAATAGTTTCACAATATTACGTTGCTGTTATATTGCTTATTGGTAATTTTGTTACATTACAATAGTTTCACAATGTTACGTTGCTTTTATATTGCTTATAGGTAATTTTGTTACATTACAATAGTTTTACAATGTTACGTTGCTGTTATATTGCTTATTGGTAATATTGTTACATTACAATAGTTTCACAATGTTACGTTGCTGTTATATTGCTTATTGGTAATTTTGTTACATTACAATAGTATCGCAATGGTACGTTATTGTTATATTGCATATTGGTTAACTTGGGACGGTAACAATGTTATCATTACTTTAGATAACTGTTGCGTTGCATTTTAGTAACATCGTTACATTAAAATGTTACTCCTCCCTGCTTAAAATACCCCATAGAGACCCTGTTCAAACCGATAGATATTTGTATCGGGATGTATGGTGTTTCTATAGGGTGTATCGGTTTGTATAGGACCCATAGTTGAGATTTATTGTTGTTCTATAGGGACATCCACCCTTGATTTATTTGCTATCGGTTTTAATGGGTAAAATACACATAAATGTAGAAATTAGTTTTTCCCCTATAGGACCCCATAGGTTTTAATAAAATTTTGCCAAATGTTTTATGGTTGCTCTATAGGGATATCCCTATATATCCTTCATTGAGTTATTTGCTATCGGTCTCAATAGGGAAAATGTAAAAGTTATGGTGTGCCTATAGGTAATTTCCTATACATTTTCTATCGGGCCGTATTCGAAAAAAACCATGGACAAATGCACATATTGAATCCGGTAGCGCCCGATGGATTATTTTGGGGTATTTTAAGCAGGGCTATGTTACATAACGGCACTGTGTTACGTTAAATGTTGACCGGGTTGTTATAAATTCAAAAAATTATAATATTTTTTAAGTTTTTGTTTATTAGCTTTTCTTTGCTAAATTTGTGTTTTTTTAAATTAAATAAAGTTATAAATAGGAATAGGTATGTTTTCTTTGAATAGTTTAATTAATTTTCTTCCTAAACTAACTAAAAAGTAATTGCTTTATAATTTTAAAATAATTCAACAAATTTATAAGCAATTCAATTACTAAGAAGTAATTAAAATATCTTTAATTATAGTTATATCCGTTGCATCTCCGCGTAAAGCCAGAGTCAATTCTGTAGCTTTTTCTTCTGGTAGCCAGCCATTTGCTTTTGCTGCTGCCTCAAACTGACGGATGTAGTTGGTTCAAGAAGTTTTTCCATCGAACTGAGGTGGTTTCATTCGAACTCGGCTCCCCTCTGGCATTGTTCCTGGTTCCGCCAGCATCATGGGTAAATTTATAGCTGTCAGTTTACTATTTATTTCTTTAATTTTGACTTCCAATTTATCAATTCCATCCTTACGTCATTCAATTCCATCCTTACGTCGTCAAATTTCTGCCTCATTTTCTCTTCCAATTCTTGGACATTATCTAGAATCTTCTGTTCCAAATATTCTTTTAAATTTTTAGAATTTTACAGAATTTTCTGCTGCAAATCATCCTTTAAATTGTTGGAATTTTATATAATATTTTTTAAGTTTTTGTTTATTAGCTTTTCTTTGCTAAATTTGTGTTTTTTTAAATTAAATAAAGTTATAAATAGGAATAGGTATGTTTTCTTTGAATAGTTTAATTAATTTTCTTCCTAAACTAACTAAAAAGTAATTGCTTTATAATTTTAAAATAATTCAACAAATTTATAAGCAATTCAATTACTAAGAAGTAATTAAAATAACTTTAATTATAGTTATATAACTATAATTAAACTTATTCTAATTACTTCTTAGTAATTGAATTGCTTATAAATTTGTTGAATTATTTTAAAATTATAATATAGGCAATATTGCCTATATAATCAATTACTTTACAGGGTAATTGGTAATTGAACTAAATTTTTTACTCTGGTACTTGGTAATATCTATGTGCAAAAATAATTGGAAATTGTAATTCAATTATTTTTTAAAAGTAATTGCGACAGCTCTGGTCGAGGGCGAGGGTTAAGGCAGATATTCCCAAAGTGTGCGGCGCTTAAGGGAGCCCAGAGACGCCAAACCTGTAAGTGCGCTGCGAACTAAATATGTTTGGGAACCCCTGCATTAAGGCTTAAGTATTAATTAACACGTTGATGGACACAGACAAATTTTTCATACACCTTTTATCCTATCATCAACAAATTTTACCGGTAACTTGATGATGCCTTTAGGGCTGTATATGGCCTTTAAAAAAGTTTGACGGCTATAGCCGTCATGCCCCATTATGACATTTTAAAAAAAAAAAAGGTGTGGTGGGTCATGACGGTCATAACTGTCCATGTTTTTTTCATTTCTACTTATCCATTATGGTAGTATAAAGTCACTGGTGAACAAATTATACTTTAATAATGACAAAAAGTCTAGATTCAAATTTAAATATTTATTTTTAATTTCAACAGTCTATATATATCTATAAATACTTATAATTTATAAGTTATAAAATATCTATAAATAATATAAAATTTATTTTATAAAAAGAAATTGCGTTTTTAGGACGAGAAGAAACATTTTAACGATAAAAATATAGTTATAGAAGTTATATAGTGATAAAAAATAATATAATTGTTCAAAAACTTATACTTACTAGCTTTGTTACATCCAAATTTTACTCCACCTCACAACAATCAAATTTTTACTCCACCTAACAACAATCGGTCACAAAAACGGCCGAATTTTAGGTTTAAAATTGCGCTTAACAGATACTCATATAAAAATTAATTTGCAACCAACTACATTCTGCAACCAAAAATACATAAGGTCTCATGGGACAAATATGTCAGAGCTTCCTATGGATTTCATTGTTAATGCGCCTGCATATGCAGGCTTGTCATAAATCAGCTAGAAAATTGCGACTGCTATAGCCGTCGTGTCATATTGAGCCCGACGGCATTTGCAGTCCTGTCCATGAACGTGTTAAAATAAATAAATACAACATTAAAGTTTAATATCAAAAATGATAAATAAAAAGAAACAATATTTCCTACAAATAACAAATATGATATGGCAAGAAAAGTAATAAAATGATACAAAAATCCATTTTGCAGTAAACTATTATTCTAAATATAACAAAAAAAATTAAATTAATAAAAAAAAAAAAAAAAACAAAAAAAACTATTGTCATTTTTAGGGTAGGTAGTTGGTTCAGGAAGGAGAAATCAAGCAATTTATTAAGTTATTTTTAAATCAATTGACATAATTTGATTCAGTCCATTTATCTACTGGACATTTTTTTATAGCCGTTTCCTTCAATTGATTTGTATTATTCTTAAAAAAGGTTTTTTACGTTTTTAGTTAGGATATTTAGTTTTGTATATTTGTATTTTTTTTATTATTAGTATTTAAATAAAAAATTACAAAAGGTGACCTAGAAAAATAAAAAAAATAAATGGCGCAGACAATTTTAAGTCAATTGATTAATTGCCCATTCAGTACATTATTAAGCTTAACAAAGTTTAGGGTTTTTATAACTAGTAGAAAAACAATATTTAAAAAAATAATAAGACTTGTAAATAGAAAATATGGATTAGCTATACATTTTTTTTGGTCATAGTATAAATAAATAAATGAGAAAATGTGTACAAAATAACCATAGTATTACATTAATTAATTAATTAAACTTAATCGCTATTTTTTTATTGATTTTTTAATGACATCAAAATTCATATTTCAGTATCTGAAGCATTGTCATTGTAACTTCTAGAATTTTTTCCAAACAACCTTTTGCTTCTTTTAGGTTCCATGATTGTGGCGGTGTCTAGGACAGTCTTCATGCGTTTCGTATTTATTTTTTTAATACCCAAGTCTTCCATATCTTCAGAACTAATGGGGATATCGACAGTGGCTCTTCTAGACTTTTTCGTTTTTTTTGCTTGGTCATTTTCTTTTTTTTTTCTTAATACTTCTCTCATTGCATCAGTATAACCAGCTAATGCTTCATTAGCAGTATTTTTTTCAATTTCTTTGGAATTACTTTTTAACTTTTTGGGACTACTTTTTGTAGGCATTGTTGATTCACTGTCTGCTTTAGGTTTTTGTCCTTTTTTAGTTGTGGCCTCATTTTCGCTCTGTTTTCTTTTTTTTGGTGTAGATTTTTGATTGGACACTAATTTATCTGGCTTTTTGTTAGAAAAGACAAGTTCCTGGTTTAATACGCCCCCTGCATCTTTTATACCCTTTAAAAGTATTTTCTTAATCTTTTCATAATCTGGTTCCGTGTTAAATTGTAAGGTCTTTAAATACTTAAAATATGATAATAAAACATCTAAAAACAATGAAATATATTAAGAATTGCAACACAAATGTACTTAAAAAATACCTGGACAATTGTTGGAGCCAAAGCATGCTTTACTTATCTTTTGAAATGAATCCATATGACTTTCCTTACTTTCATTTACAGTTTTTGGGTTACTAACCTTCCCTTCCCATGGTAAAGTACAACCTAGCCATTGAATCATATTGTAAAATAATATTTCCAAATCACCTCTTCTTGTTTGTACTTAAATAAAAAAAAATGTTTAAACCATATCGTTATATTTATAAATAAAATAACATACTAAAGGGTAATAATGCTCTAAATGAGACGACAGCGCGAAGGTTAGTGATTAAATTTAAGAAAAGTGGTTTGGTTGGGGACATAAAAATGAGTCGTACTAGCCGATCCGCTGAAAATATTGCAGCAGTAGGGAAAAGTGTAACCGAAAATCCTGGAACTTCGATTCGTCATCGTTCCCAACATTTCGAGGAGCAGTTTACAGCAAATTTTAACAAAAGATCTACATTTGCATTCATACAAAATACAATTAACACAGGAGCTAATCCTAGTAGTTCATGCAATGCGCCGGGAATTTGTTAATTGGATTCTGGCAAGACAACAAGATGTTGAATTTCCATAGTAGGGCAGTATTTCTCTTAGGGAAATTCTTCAAAGCATTGTCAAACAGAATTGATGCTTTGGAGGAGAGGACCGGAGGAAAGAAAAAGTCTGGTGGGTTTAAATATGTTGAATGTGTGCCAGTGTTTATATTAAAGATAAAATTTTATTGCAGTTCATTTACCTAAAAAATCTTGGTGCCAAAAGTGTTTGCAAATATGGCACTTAAAGAATCGATAACTGATATTTTGACAATATAGTTCACCTTTCTGGGAAATAATAATAAAAGAATACAAAATTATATCACGTAATCTATTGCAAGTCAATGTTTTCATCCTTTTTTCATTAAGTTTTAGTTTTCATTGGCAATTTCTTCTGTCTACGGTTGCTGTACAGGGTCTTGTTTTGAAGGCCCCACATCAAATAAAGAGTTCTTGCCACACATTCAAGAATCATTAAAAAATCACCAGACAACGTGAGGCAAACAAATTAAAAAAACAGCCGAAAACGCCAGAAAGTGAAGCAACATAATTTAATGATAATCCTCAAAACTATAGTTTTGTATACAGAGGATAATGTTGAATAGGAGCAAATTTAAAAATTTTAATGTTTTTTTGTATTTTTTAATATTTTGTTTGTGTTTTAATTGCCTATTTTATTTTATGGAAGAAAATCTAAATAACTATATACAGGATGGTCCAGGATTAATCTGAAAATTTTTAATGATCGATAGAGCCTGAAAAAACAATAAAAACAAACCCAAAAACATTTTTTTTAAATGCATACTAACGGAGATATAGTCCTTTAAAATAATTTTTAAACCATTAAACCGATTCTTCTCAAATTTTGTGTAGGTTAAGCTTCTGTCGATAATATAATGAAAATTTCCTACAAAAGGCCCAGTGGCGAAGATTTTGGGGGGATTCCCCTTTTTACCCTCATATTTTCGTCGCCACTGGATTTTATTAGAAAATCATCATATTTATTTTTATCCCTTTTCAATGTAAAAGCAAAACTTTTATGTTAATTTTTTATCAGATCAGTGGTTTCGGAGATATTTCAGTTTAAAATTTCAAAAACACTGATCTTATGAAAATTTAACACACAAGTTTTGCTTCTAAATTGAATAAGAAATCTGATGATTTTCCAATAAAATCCTGTGGTGTCGAAATATGGGGGTAAAAAGGGGAAACCCCCCCAAAATCTCCGCAGCTGGGCCTTTTGTAAAAAAAATTACCTACACAAAATTTGAGCAGAATCGGTTTAATGGTTTAAAAGTTATTTAAAAAAAAACGTGTTTTGCCTTTGAAGGGCTATTAGTGTGTTAGTGTGTATTTTTGAAAAATGTTTTTGGGTTTGTTTTTATTGTTTTTTCAGGCTCTATCGATTATTACAATTTTTCAGATTAATCCTGGACCACCCTGTATAGTTATGGGTTTTGAAAGGCAAAAGGACTGTTTATTTGATGCAAACATATCCAAATTTAAAAAAAATATTATCAATTTAAATGCTAGCATTTAAGTTGGTAATTATTTAGATATGTTTGCATCAAATAAACAGTATTTTTGCCTTTCAAAACCCAAAACTTGATTTTTTCAAATATTTGAATTATTCCACCAAAAGTAGGCGCGCATCCGATTCGAATTTAATCGAAAATCAAGGTTTGATATCACATTGAGTTCAAATGAGGAATTAACTTGATATGTTTTTGACCTCAAAGCTTGATGTATAAAATCAAGTCTTGAGCTCGCGTTGATATCAACTTGAACACAACTTTGTTAGCTGGGTACGCTAAAGAAGTATCGCTAGTAGCGCCACCACTCGGCTGTTATCATCGTAACAAAAGTAGAACTTTTAATAATCAGCTGTCAAACGCTTAGGTTACAAATGAGTATTTTTGTGAATAAAGCCGGAAAATGTTAAAAAATATCGAAAAAAAAACAGTGGATGGATTTGTTGTGTTGTTGGGTGTATTTCGAGAGGAAATCCTGGGTTTTTACCGGTTTTCCAATAAACAGTGTTAATCTGAATGAAGAAATAAATTGCATACAGTCTCTGTAAATATAAATTGTATTAGATACAATAAATACACATTTTAGTAGTGATTAACGTGAAAAGTGTAAACATTTCAATTTAGTAAAAATCGTCAAACAAACAAATCGTCTAAATTTAAACAGCATTTAGCATTATTAAAAGCTTTGATTAAGAATTCTTTAAAGTCTATATATAATATTATGTTGCCATAAATTCGTAGGTATATTTTGTTGTTTAAAATGCAGTTGTCGGCGTTTTTTAGAGAACTCAAATATAAAAATGATTGATTTTAAGGTTATGTGTGTGCAAAAATTAGTTTTTACTTAAGCTACATTCGTAATGAATTCGCTGGCCGAGTGACACTTTGGCAAGCAAGTCGGCATGAAATTTACCATTCACAATAACTTTAGAGTCGAATTTAACGCATGGGCTTTGGTAACTGTCATGTTCTTTGTAAGGTTAGAATTTGCATTATTTTGTTTTTGTTTGGTGCTATTTTTTAAATGTAAAAATGGACAACAATCAATCAAGTAGTTTACTTATGTTCTGTAAGTGCTCATTCATAATGGACGTAACCATAAGATTTCCGTAAAACGTAAACATAATATCACCATAGGTTGTGTTTATAATAAACGTATGCCTTATGTATATATTAATAAGGCGCGCATGTCCAAGTTCACTAAAATGGCAGCATTGACAGATTTCGTCTAATTATTGTCTTAAAACTTAAAAGTTTTAAGACATAATAATTATAATTATATATATAAATTAAGTTAAAACTATCAGTGTTATCATAACCTTTTTCGCCCAGCACATATAAAAATGAATCATATCAAACCTAAAAATATGACCGAAAATAATATATATCGTCCCTAGGGCCGCTAAACTTGATTTTTGTAGTTTTTCCCAATCTAGACACCTTTGACTGACATTTATGTATTTTGGCATTTGATATTTTGACATTTAAGATTTTCAGACGTTTGTGTAAATCAAAATAAAAACGGACAACAAAAGTATAAAATAACAATAAAACATAATTTAAATTTTGTAATAAATTGAAAATGAATGGTAACTCGGACAGTGACGAAAAATTTACGAATACTTGACAAGATTTGAAAAAGAGGAAGCTAGCAATGTTAAGACAATGCGTTGAAACGGTACGAAAAGTGCTATGAATTATTTAAAAACTGGAAAAAGGATCAAAAAGCCAAAAACTTAACAGAAAATGTATTAGTTGCTTATCTATCAGAAAGATCAAAGATAATTCTAATGAAACGTCAACTTCATCTGTAGAAATAAGCCTTCAAATTCTGGTACTATCCACAATTGTGCTCAAGGCATAATTAACATTAATTGCAACAATAAATAAATTCGTAAATTGTTACTGAACTTTCTTATAAAATTCCGTTTATATTAATAAAATTAAAAAAAAATAATTTGTTTGATGCTAGGCGAAAAACAGGTGTGTGTCACACATTCAGAAAACGCATTAGCAGCCCTTAGCTATCAACTGCCCTCGCTTCGCTTCGCTCGCTCGCGCATTTAATAGCCGCGGGCTGCTAAAGCTAGTTTTCTGCCCTTGAGACACAATATACTATAGTGTAATACGTTGGCAAAGAGAAGAAGTTTGCCCACAACCGAAAAGAAGCAACGGAAACCTCGTCGGTGGAGTGTAAAACCAGTGAATAGGGAAAAAGGGCGAATTTCGTCGAATAATACTGAAACTAAAACTTTAGGATAAGGAATGGTTCTTTAGATTGTTTGTTCTGTGGATACACCAGAATACACTTAAAAAGATCTGTCATCTGTTTGCATGGCTACTACCCTGATTGCTACCAACAATGTTCTAGTGAAATCATGAAAATTACTAAAATTCACACATAAGAAATCCGTAAAGTTGAGATGATTTCAACTTTACGTATTTTTTACAGTCACCCATAAGATCTTATGTTCGAACGTAAAACGTAAAAATTTCAGCTACTCATTATAAACAGGCACACTGGTTTTGTTAATATTCAACTTTACGTTTTACGTATTTCTTACGGACATCTTATGATTACGTCCATTATGAATGAGCACTTGGGCTTTATGCAGCACATATTAAAATTAATTTAACATTAACATAAAGTTTACATTACGCTAATTAATTAAGCTAATTATTTCTTACGGGCATCTTATGCATAACCATGGTTACGTGATGTAACTTACGTCCATTATGAATGAGCACTAATAGTTTATTTAGTGATAAATTCTTATTACAATGTGTTTCAAACTACAAAACACTAATGTTCTCTTTATAATAAATAATAATAATAAACTTACTGTAAAGAAAGTATACATTAAGTTACATACATACATTTACATTTACAATCGATTCAACACAGGTACACTGTTGTTTATGTACCTAGTACAATTTTCAGTTCTTTAATTTAATTGCATTATCACAAGTCGAATAAAGATTATTCATTTTGTTATCAATAAATCACTTTAGTTTATTTAAATAAAGCAAGAAAAATGTATTTAATCACAATAAAAACACTACACACACAAAACTCAACGCCATTGAAAAAGTCAAACCTTCATAACAAAGGCAATGCGCATGTCGCATAGCCGGCACGAAAGTCGAAGTTGAAGTTTGCAGCTTGCAAGAAATTTTGCCCACTTCAACTTCCATTTTAACGTCGAATTTCATTGGTGAACGATCACACTGTTACACATTTGCTTAGCTTGCGAGTCAAATTGCCACTCGGCCAGCGAATTCATTACGAATGTAGCTTTATTTGTTAAAAATGTCCAAACTTAAATATAAATTATATTAGGTAAAGTTATCATTAGTTAATTCTGCACCAACAAATGTACTTACTGAATTGGATCCTTTGGCAAAACATGAAAATGCAACAATTTAGTTCTTGAATTTTATTTACAATTAAAAACACAATAATTCACCATGATCCCTTTAATAAAATATACACACTATAAAAGCATTTAAGCGTTGAGTTTCTTAATCAATGATATAAGGAATAATCAATCGAAATCGAGTAGGTACTAAAAAAGTTTTTAATTTTTTCGTTGCAACTTAAAACACAAATAACGTACGCGATTTAGCTGTGCAATTGAACAAAATTTGTCGAGTAAGACTTCTGCCTTTCTCTCTTTTGTAAAAAACTACCTAAAAATGATGTATAATCGGGGATTTAAATTTATTGTTGAAAATTCTTAAATTCACGCAATGCATTCGAAGTCCACCAGATGGCCCGCGCGTTGCGAAAACCTGATACTTCTTTAGCGTATAGTATGATTTTCAAACAGATTCATTTTTAAAACAAAAATATTCTTTATTACAACAAAACGAGAGTTTTTCTGATGTTTTGAACTGTCAAAATACACTGATTATGAATTCCATACCAATAAAGCGCGTATGAAAAGTCAAAACTTATGTGAAATTAAAGAATATACTGTGTTGTGACTTGGGATGGTATTTTCTAGGGAATGCAACAGGGTTCCCTCTTTTAAAACCATTTAAAATTCCCTGACTTTTCCAGGTTTTCCCTGACCAAAGTCCCTATAATTCTAGATAAATAAAAGAAAGACATAAATACAATTATCTCCCAAAATAGTGTCCCATCAGAATTATGTTAAGTCAAAAATAGCGTTTATTTTTGTTAATATTTATTTAAAAATTAAATATTATAATAAAAATTAAAATAAAATTTTAATAAAAACAGTTTAACATAAAATAGATTCTTTGGTACAAACATAAAAAACATTATTTGGTATAAATTTATACAAATATACCATATTCATCAAAGCAATGCACAACAAACTTTAACAATTTAAAATTAATTATGACAATTGTTTTAATTATTGTTAATTGTTAGTTTGTTTATCAGGTGCATTGCTTTGCGATTTTTTAGTGTGTAAATTTTTTTTGTGTAAAATCCTTGATAATTACCGCCGTTACGGCGGCGCCGTACGAAAACAATTGTTTACGATACCAGTGTTGCCAATACGGCGACTTTCAAAGAAAAAGGGTCAGAAAACAAGCCGTTTTATAAATTTCCCTGACTTACCATAATATTAACAAATTCCCTGACTTTTGCGCTGACTTTCAAAATTCCCTGACTTTTCCCTGATTTTATTGGGCTTAAACGGATTCCCTGACTATTCCAGGTTTTCAAGGATTTCCAGGTGAGAGGGAACCCTGTGCAATCTTGCAGCAAAATGTACAATCTTGGTATTGCAAGATTTAAGAGGTGTAATCTCGCAAGATCTCGGTATTTTGCGAGATCTCGCAGATTTAAGGTTAATAAAAAAAGAAATTAGTATAATTATAGTTATAAATAATTATTTGTATTACAACTTTGTAAAGGCAAAATAATGAAATAAAACATAAATTAATTTATTTAAGACTATTCCACTCATTGTTTTATGGACCAATCAGATTTCAGAAAACGAGTGTTTTTTTAGTGTTGCAGCCATAAAACTACTATTTAGGTGAAAAAAACACTTCTTCTTCTTCAATAATTGTTATTCTCTCTTTCGAGAGAATTGGACTTGAGCCAATTAGGCTCTTACTGCCCAGTTACAAGTTTTAACGTCCTTGAGCTTCTCGAAGCCATCCACTCACGGACATGTGGAATTTCAAATCTTGAAACATCCACTACATCATTTGCACAAATCACAAAATTCCTCGCTAAAAGGACAAAGCTTGCGATATTGTCGAGAAATACCGGTATATTTCTATACCGGGAACCCCATTTTATCCTTCCTGGGTCAAAGTCAACTTTTTCATGGAGCGATGTACACACGATGAATGAATCGAACTAAAATCGAACTAAAATCGAAAAAAACACTGCTTTATACGAATGCAACCAATTGACCATATGCAAGGGATGCGGTCGATGTTGCCAATGGTAAAAAAATAAAATTCCCTATTGGGAACATTCAATTATATTACGTTGGCTACACTGAAATTTTGAATTTACCGCACAAATTGACATACATTCTAGTAGTTCCCAGAGATAAAAAAGGTAGTTCCAATGTTGTATAATAAATTAAGGTACGAATTTCAAATGTGAGAATTATTATTATTTATTATTATTAAAAAAGATGGGAATTAATTTAGTTTGTGAGGGAAATTCAAATTTTCAATGTAGCCAACGTAATATAATTAAAAATCGATCCACACAAATTTTCGATGAATTTCAATCGCAAATAACTTTTTTATTTGATTTCGGATTTAAACAAATATTAAAGAATATTGTAGATAAATTAATGGAGAATCGCTCACATATTAAAAATTACTTAAAAATTGGCGTACATTTATAATATACAGGTTTAATTAAAAAGATGTTTTTTACCATAAGTTTCAGACATTTTGTAGAGGGGCAAAATCCTATATTGTTCTAAATTAAGTTTAAATTATTAAGTAACATCTATATATTGCCTTGTACTTTACTTCTGGTGACATTTAAAACACTTGCCACGTAATACTGTGACCATCCATCCTGAATTAAATCAATGGCTCTGGCAACATCACTCAAAGACATATCCATTTTTAAAAGTAAGAAAACACCTTAAAAGTTAAACATTAATTTGCAAAAAACAATTTGACAGCTTTGGAAAGCCGTATATGACATGTCCAAGTAAGGGGTGATTCAACTAAACTGTCACTGTCATCCTCCATAGCCTATGGATGGACCATAGCAACCTTAGCTCTTTGTACAGAAAAAATATTGGAAAGTGCAATGTTTTTAAAAAAAAATCCATATATTCCACAAAAATAAATATATCGAGGTGAACCAAAAACAAAACTGTTAAGAATAGATGTGACTTGATAATTAAAATTTAATTTAGAACAATATACGGTTTAGCCACTCTACAGACAATAATTTTGGAAAAACATTGGCGCCAGTATCGACACTAACTAAAATATTATTCAAGATATGGCGGATACATCGCGTCCAACACCTGGGGTTATTCAATAGATAAGACAAGTATTGGACGAGGAACCAGTTTTGGACATTCATTGGATGTACAGAAAATGCTCTTCTGCATTGAGAGTCTCAATTTGAGACAATAACGGACATCGAAAAGATATGCTACGCCGTCTTTGTAAAGGTGGCAAATACTCCAAGCAAGCATAAATAGCAGGCCCATCAACCAGGATCAAACGTTACCGCCAATTAATCATACCCTTGCGGCCTTGAGTTTACGGTGAATTCACCGTTTGCGTGAATTCACCGTGAATACACCGTTTATGTGCAGTGAATATACCGTCCATTTGTGACATTTGTAGACGGTAATTAAACGGTGAACTTACGCTGTTTTTTGGATAAATTCACGGTGATTTCACGGTTAATTCACGGTGATTTCACGGTAAATTCACGGTGAACTCAAATTTGCAAAATCACCGCAAATTCACTGTCAAAGTACCGTAAATTTATCGTGAAATCACCGTGAATTCACCGTAAAAGCGCTGTTTACTGTGAAAACACCGTAAATTAACTGTGAAAACACCGCAAATTCACGGTAATCTCAAGGTTGCAAGTACCACGTGGTAATGTAAATAATAAAATATTTTAATTGTTTGTAAATGGTTGTTTACTTTTTAATAAATAGTAATTTTGTTGCTAATAGACGGTATTAATAATTAAATAAAAAATTAATAATAAATATTAAGATTTTTTTATTTATAAACATTATTAAATAAATAATTTGTTTATACTTAAATATTGATGAAGCGCATTTATTTTACAAAAACTAAATTCACAAGTTCAACAGTAAAGTTTAAAGGGTTTATAAATTTACCTGCCTACTTAAACATTATATTGTTATTCTGGAAGTTATAAACTACCAGTACATATTTAATAAACGACGACATTGAAAAGCCAAGTCCGTAGTGGTTCCATTGGCCTTGAGTTCACGGTGAATTCACCGTGAATTCACTGTGAATTCACCGTCTAACTACCGTTTACAAATGTCACAAACAGACGGTTTATTTACGGTGAATTCACGGTGAATTCACAGTGAATTCACGGTGAATAAACCGTGAACTCAAGGCCGCAAGGGTAATTATAATTTGACGAAAAGGTTAAATTATTACATGGAAATGTAGCTGAATTATTAAGGGGTTTAGAATTGCTAACTTCTGTCATTAAGGCAGATTGCAATCTTCCATGGCCACATCTTTCAAACTTAAAACTGGCTGACCCGCAAATTTGTTTTCCCGAAAATATATGCTGTTAGGTGCTGAACATTTCTTACACATTCTATAACCCGGGCACGTTAAGGGTTCACAACATCATCCCATCGCATTAAACACAATTTTTGGCTGGGTTCTTATGGTGAAAATTGGCAGTTAACCTGCTCCGCAAGTTAAAATTTTTTTAACAATCTCCAATGAAGATTTTTATAATACTCTTAAAATGTTTTGGCAAGTTGAAGAGGTACCCAAAACCGTATCTATTTCCGATGATAAGAAGCCGTTGTGTTCAATGCTTTGTTTAGAACCGCGAATAATTTAACGCTCAACGATGCTCTTTTGATTGGCTCAAAATTGCCGCAAGACCTTTTGTCAATTTAACTTAATTTCCGCTTAAATCAAATCGCCTTTACCGCCGATATTTTTAAAATTCTATATAAATATTATTATAAATGCCCTATTTAGTGTTTGCTGATTTACATAAGTAGTTAACTAGCTGTGAATTAAGTTAAATATTTTATTAGTTCTTCATAAAAACGTTCCTACTGTAATTTTATTACTGTTTTATAACTTATTTTATAATTAAATTATATAAACATTTTAATGATAAGTATATAAAACACTAAAGCTGCTAATATAATCAATTAATAACAGGGACCCGGACCGAAATGAAATATCGGTTCCGGTACGGTTTTGGTTCACCCTATTTTCGTTTTAATGGTTCCGATTCCGGTTTCGGTTTCGTGGAGTTATAACGGTTCGGTTCTTTTCGGTTTTAAGCGGTTCCAGTGAGGTTATTTGTTTTACGTAATTTTAATCTATAACCTCACATATATATATATATATATATATATATATATATATATATCTTTATATCTCATCAACAATGTCCAAGGATATAGCATAAAATTTCCACCATGATGACTTCATTGATGAAAATTTCAATTTATTTTAGCGTATACCTTTTGAATCGATTTTTATTTTTAATTAAATAATTAATATTCAACATTATAATAAATATTTTATTTATTTACTTTTTTTTATAATAAAGTTATCTAAAGAATGTTGTTGTATTTTTTTAATATTTATACCGAAAAGCAAATAAAGGTTTCGGTTCCGGTCCATTAATTTAATAATAATCAATTAGGTAGCTATTTGGAAGTTATAATAAAATACCAATAAAATAATAGTTGTTAAACCACCGAATTATAAAATACCTTAAATAGTATGCCACTAGTAGCACACTCATTGTTTAGTTACAATCATAAAAATAATCCAGTCTAGCTTAGTCAACTTATTGTATTGTTCAATTTCCGACACGGGCTCAAAACTTCCTTCTTGTGAAATTGTTTATAGAATCACAGTTGATTTAATGTTCGAATAGAATACGTGGAAAACGGTTTGAAAAAGAGTTATTAGTTTATCAATGAATGCTCGCTACTATTTTTTACAATATTTTCGCTAATGTATATTGTAGTTAAACGATAAAGTGTTGATTTTTTATAAACAATTGTTAAAAATGTTTTTAAAATCTCTTTTATTGAATTAAAAGTCTAATTAACTGTTTCATTTAAGCCAGGTTGCGTCAAAATCGTTAAAATCATTCAAAAGTGGTGGAACTTTTCCTCAAAATTAAACTGTTCATAAATTACAAAACTGTTTGTATCATCAAAAGCCATCGATTTAGCCATCTGCAATTAATTAAGGGAACAAAAATTATTTCGTGCTGATTTTAGAAATTCTCACCCAGTTTCCATTGGAGCCGGGTATTGATGGCGTAAACCGCTCTTGGCAAAACGATCCCAGCAAGATCCTCACCGTAATACCGCGGGGTACGTATCATGAGGCCCGAGTGCTGAGAACACTATAACTTCTCCCAATTATACAAGTATGGTGCTCGCTTATAAATGGCCACACCTGGGGAACCTGGCGCACCCCAGCGTTATAAATGCCTTACTCCTGCATGGAAGCACTGCAGAAGAATGACCCCATTACTTTTTTATGGCCGACGGTGGACTAGTGGTTAGTGCTGCTGACTACAAGCCGGAGGTCGTGGGTTCGAATCCCACTAGGGGTATGGCTGTTTATTTGTGTTTGTCCTATTGTGTAATAGTCCTTCGTCCTCTTAGGAAGTAAGGGTGGAACTAAAAGAGAACTTTTGTATATAAACTTTCTCCCTTACTCGTGAGACCTATATGGAGCCCAAAAAAGAAACAACTCCGGCGGCGGACAACACTACTGCCAGGAAACTGGAAGGGACCACCAAGAGACCATCAGGGGCCCAGAGGCGGAGGGATAGACGTCAAGCCGCGCGACTACACAGCAAACGGAAAAATATAGAAGTGTATTGGATGACGCCACGTTTAATACAGTTTTCTAAATCTCGCCAGGGTATAGAGTTGTATTCGTCAGTCGAGCGTTTCAATACTCTTCACAGTATAGAGGTCGTAATTTCACTTTTGAACTAGTATTATTATTATTATTATTAATTCATTTGTTCGTAGATGCTACAATAACCTGCACTGGTGTGTACTTTTTCATCAACCAGATTTAAATATTGCTGTACTAACATATACCAGTGGAGATAGTGCAGGGTCTACCAACAGACCTCATTACTAAATTATTAAAGTTTAATAGCATATCGATCATTTTTTCAACATAACCTCTGAAATTTTTAATACAAATATAGGTACTTTATAAATTACATAAATATACTTTACATCATATCCTCTGTGCTTTACATACCTGAGTTGTTACGGTAAATAAAAATCAGACAAAGGAACCAAAGAAAGGAACTATTTTCAACAAAATCATATGCAGAAATGAGAAAATTCAAACTACTTGCATCCATCAAAAGATCAAAACTTCTTGCAATATTACACCCTCTTTTTATACTCTCAGAAATATTGACTAGAACAGTATTAATATTAATTAGAGAGACTCCATTTTCTATAACTTGGTAGAGTAAAGAGAAGTCGAAACCGTTGCGATATTGCATTGCGCTGTTTTTGTATAATTCTCGGGGACATTAACGAAAATCATTGCCAGTAAAATTCGAAAAGCTTGAGTTTCTATGTCTCTAAAGAGAATAGGAATCCGAATCTGCACCATTGGACTGAACCCTTTTTCAAGAATTTCTAGATACATAAATGACTGCACCATTCGACAGGGTCGAGTTTCTACCTATCTGTTTAATATAGAAAATCAAAATAATGTATCTTGTAAGACACCATTGAGTTTGACTTTAAATATAGTCGGGCATAGGTATAGAGCCGAAAAATATAAAAACAAAGCAGGATTCAATACAGTTCTGATAAAACTTTAAGATTTAGTATTCAAACGCGGAGTCATCCTATACAGTTCTATATTTTTCCGTTTGCTGTGTAGGGGAAGGGACCGCAAGGCCCACCCCAAATCTAGGGAAAGAGACGGCAAGGACCACCCCGAACACAAAAGGTGCACACCAAAGTGCCGGAACGCAGAAGCGAAACCGGTCGGACGGGAGCACGCCTCAGCAGGTAGCGAAGAGGGCCAAGAAATCTGAAACAGGGAACCCAAGAGGAAGATACGGTGACGTCGTACGCTAAAACAGTGATGGACGTTGGGTAAATACCCAATGGGTAGGTAAATAAAATTTGGTTATATACCTGGTATATACAGACAGGATGGGTACATACCTATTGGGAAACATTGTATATATATTGTATATTTACCCGGTATATATCAGGTATTTACCATCCGGTTATTGTCGACAACTTGTTGAGAAAAATTATAAAATTAGGGTATTTCCCTAAATCTCGCGGTCGTATTTCCGCTTCGAGATAGAATATTATTTCTCGAAATATTTCATTGGACACGAGTTGTGAGGTTAAGTTGTGGATGGGATCTGTAAAGACTGATGTATAGATTGCCTTCCTTCCTTTGTCCCGTAAAATATGAACAATACGAAAATCGTACTGCCATTTATAGAGTGCCTTACGGGAATCTTTAAACAGCACAACGGTTTTTGTAATGTTCATATTCCTTACTTTTTTGTTAATAAATATTATCGAAATATTTGAATTAATTCTAAATATACAAAATGTTATAGAGTGACATTAATATCTCATGGCGGCTGACCTTGAGAGACGGTGCCTATGTTCCGTAATTTACTGTCAGTACTGTCGGTACTGAAAACGCATTCCGAAATCCACTTTCAGTTACTGAGCTCAGTGGTAAATACTACCCTTTTATAAATGTACGGCAGATTAATTTTACTGAAACAACTGGGGACAGAGAGGTGCTGTGGCTCCAGTAAAACACATAACCAAACTTTTAAACAAAAAATAGCTGTCAAATAAAGTGAAGGATATAAATTATATCATAAAATGGTATTTGGTGAATACCTATAGGACTAATTATTTCAATATTTATTGATAAAATATTACTTGAAAGTACAAGCAGCAGTGACGAAGACAGATCGGCGGGGAGTACGCATACGAAGACCCAGAATATGAAACTACCTACTATAGTACTACTATAGGTAGTACCTAGAAAATGTTATATATTTGTATTCAGCGGACGAATTTAAGAGTAATTTTTGGTATTTGACTTATTGTTGTGGTGTCAGTGAAATTTTATATTTCCTATATACATTTTTCGACGCGGAAGACGATAACATTAAATGTTCCATATTTCTCTGCCATAAACCAAACATTATATTTCTTATAATAACTGTTATATTTATTTTTTATTTATGTTCTCTGCTGTGCCGAAAGTAAAGTTTGTCAATTGTCAGTAAATCACAAATCATAACCTTGCGTAACCATTGTCACTTTCTGCTGCTACTGAGGCGCGTTCCAATTTTACTGTGCGTCAGTACTGAATAAATTACGGAACGGTCCTTTTCCGCTACTGACAGTAATGGCAGTAAATTACGGAACACAGCCAGAGAGGTGCTGTGGCTCCAGTAAAACACATAACCAAACTTTTAAACAAAAAATAGCTGTCAAATAAAGTGAAGGATATAAATTATATCATATAATGGTATTTGGTGAATACCTAGAGGACTAATTATTTCAATATTTATTGATAAAATATTACTTGAAAGTACAAGCAGCAGTGACGAAGGCAGGTCGGCGGGGAGTACGCATACGAAGGCCCAGAATATGAAACTACCTACTAGGTAGTACCTAGAAAATGTTATATATTTGTATTCAGCGGACGAATTTAAGAGTAATTTTTGGTATTGGGCTTATTGTTGTGGTGTCAGTGAAATTTTATATTTCCTATTCCTATGTACATTTTTCGACGCGGACGACGACAACATTAAATTTTCCATATTTCTCTGCCATAAACCAAACATTATATTTCTTATAACTGTTATATTTATTTTTTATTTATGTTCTCTGCTGTGCCGAAAGTAAAGTTTGTCAATTGTCAGTAAATCACAAATCATAACCTTGCGTAACCATTGTCACTTTCTGCTGCTACTGAGGCGCGTTCCAATTTCACTGTGCGTCAGTACTGAATAAATTACGGAACGGTCCTTTTCCGCTACTGACAGTAAAATTACTGACAGTAATGGCAGTAAATTACGGAACACAGCCGGTATAATATTGGTTGTGTTCCGTAATTTACTGTCAGTACTGAAAACGCATTCCGAAATCCACTTTCAGTTACTGAGCTCAGTGGTAAATACTACCCTTTTATAAATGTACGGCAGATAAATTTTACTGAAACAACTGGTGACAGAGAGGTGCTGTGGCTCCAGTAAAACACATAATAAACAAAAAATAGCTGTCACATAAAGTGAAGAATATAAATTATATCATAATTTGTTATCATAATATATTATAATGGTATTTGGTGAATACCTATTGGACTAATTATTTCAATATTTATTGATAAAATATAACTTGAAAGTACAAGCAGCAGTGACAAAGGCAGGTCGCCGGGGAGTACGCATACGAAGACCCAGAATATAAAACTACCTACTAGGTAGTACCTAGAAAATGTCATATATTTGTATTCAGCGGACGAATTTAAGAGTAATTTTTGGTATTTGGCGTATTGTTGTGGTGTCAGTGAAATTTTATATTTCCAATTCCTATATACATTTTTCGACGCGGACGACGATAACATTAAATTTTCCATATTTCTCTGCCATAAACCAAACATTATATTTCTTATAACTGTTATATTTATTTTTTATTTATGTTCTCTGCTGTGCCCAAAGTAAAGTTTGTAAATTGTCAGTAAATCACAAATCATAACCTTGCGTAACCATTGTCACTTTCTGCTGCTACTGAGGCGCGTTCCAATTTTACTATTGCGTCAGTACTGAATAAATTACGGAACGGTCTATTTTCGCTACTGACAGTAAATACTGATAGTGGTTGTGTTCCGTAATTTACTGCCATTGCAAGCTAATTGAAAAGTGTTATAATTATCTAATTTGTTGCATATTAAGTACTTATTACTTAAATAGTAAATATACAAAGTGGTCCAAGTAAGGTGACCCATTTACTTATTTAAGGAACTAGGTACTGGAATCGAAAAAAAATTGTAAGGAACATAAGTTCAAAAACCCATAAAATATTAATATTAATATTATATTAATATTAGGTATTTTTATTTATACAGGGTATTCCTTTTTTGCTGGGTCGTTATAAAATAGTTGGTAGTTTAGAACTATAATTCAATATACCTGTTTTCAGGTATAAATCCTAAACAATTAACAATACACACAATACCGACAATAATCATATATAATTCTACGAGCAATCAAAAACATGTCGAATATTTTAAGGTGTGATATAGCGAATATTGTTTGTGCTTGCTTTGAATAAAACGAGTGCGCAGCACCACCCTTATGGACATTTTTTCTAAATAAGTAATAAGTAAAATTAAGAGTTTTAAAAGTCTTACTTTCTCTTTAAAACTCAGAATAAGACTTTATTAAGTTGGGAAAACTACCTAGCGATAGCGATAAAAATAAATATTGTATTTGGTTATTGTAAAATAAAACACGATTGAAAGTATTTATAAACATTTTTTCTGTGTTGTTATAAGCCAAGTTTATTGAACTTCATCACAATTACACAGTCGAAACATAGGTAGCTATCTAGGTACGCCTCACTTGTTGAATACATTATATGTTATAATTATAACAATTAAATTTTTCTGCAATGTATACGATGTGCTGCATTGTTGCCTCTGTACATTTTATTGTGTACTGGGCGACTGTAAACACAATATCGATTTTCTCAGCTGACCAATTAAATGACAAACAAAACGTATGTCTTAACTGTTTTATTGTGATGAATTGAAATAAACTTGGCTTACCTATATTGTAAACATTCCTTCTATGTTGTTTTAAGCCTTATAACAATATACAATAAGAATATAACAATGTTTATAAATACTTTTCTACGTGTTTTATTTTACAATGATTTATGATGATTTCCGAACATTTATTTTTATCGCTAGACCACTTCTCTGCTGAAAGTTTTGCTAAGTCAGAATAACTCTTTCAGTTAACTTCCAAATCTTCCTAATAGTTTGACTTAATAAGTCTTATTAATATTATTATTCTTAGTTTTTAAGAGAAAGTAAAACTTTCAAAACTCTTATTTTAACTTATTAAATCTTTTTCAGAGAAAAATTTCCACAAGGGGAATAGGGGGAAGGCGGGAGGTACTCACACACCTGGCGGCCTTAATTACAATGCTTTCTAAAAATTTAGTCTGTGGTAAACGTTTGTTGAGATATAAGTTTAGCCAATTTTTATATTTTGTATATTATAAATTTTTTTTAGAATTATACGTTGCTCTTAATACAGTTATGTTAAATAGAGATACAAAGTTTAAGGTGTCCTTGCTAATTAGTGGTATATGTTACTAGTTTGTTGTTACTACAAAGTTTTTTAAAATTTTGAACAACAGGATTTACAAATCCTAAAAAGTTTTAACCAAGGCTGTAAGCAAATGGGACAGTTAACGTCGGGAGAACGTGGTTATTTGATCACTGTTTGCTGCAGCGTTAACGCCATTGGACAATTCATTCCTCGTTTTTACATATTTCCCAACTTCCGACATATTATATTATAAGGTAAAATTAAATCAATGTTTTATAGTGGCTTACAAGCAACAGAGTTAGCAGATATTTACTTTTTAAAGAAAATTTGGATGTTTTTGATAATATTGAACAAAAATTTCAACAAATTTAAATCAAAAGCCATCGAAATGCGTTTTACAAAATATTCACCTTGTAGTTACTCCCATAGAGACCCTGTTCAAACCGATAGATATTTGTATCGGAATGTATGGTGTTTCTATAGGGTGTATCGGTATGTATAGGACCCATAGTTGGGATTTATGGTTGTTCTATAGGGATATCCACCCTTATTTATTTGCTATTGGTTTCAATGGGAAAAATACACATAAATGTAGAAATTAATTTTTCCCCTATAGGTTTTAATAAAATTTTGTCAAATATTTTATGGTTGCTCTATAGGGATATCCCTATATATCCTTCATTAAGTTAATTGCTATCGGCCTCAATAGGGAAAATGTAAAAGTTATGGTGTGCCTATAGGTAATCTCCTATAAATTTTCTATCGGGCCGTATCCGGAAAAAACCATGAACAAATGCACATATTGAATCCGGTAGCGCCCGATCACTATGGGGTATTTTAAGCAGGGCTATTAATTTTTGACCAATCAATAGTAATTGTTGCGAATATTGGTAGAAATTGCAGCGAGTATTGTACTAGTAGTACAATATTCGCTGCAATTCGCAACAATTACTTTTGATTGATCAAAAATTGACAAATAAAGAGCTTAGATTGATCCACTGTGGACAGATGACAGGCGAAAAAAAATGCAAAACGCACAACAACGTTGTAGTATAAATATTTAAAAAATATATATGTATATATTTCATATATTTATATATATACAGAGTGTCCACGGATGGACTTAACTATACTTGTAAAAAAATAATGTAATGTAAAATATGTAAAAATACAATTGTAGATTTTGCAAAATTAAAAATTGTGGTCTAATATGAAGTGCTTTTAAGGATAAACCAAATAAAGTTTTTTCATGTGAGTTGTTGTTACTAAGATATTTGTTAATAAAAATAAAATCAGTTCAGGTCCTAACTTAACTGCTATCTCATTTTGTGATTATGAATCAGGCTTGTTGCTTTCAACTGACATCCTACTGGGAAAGAAACCTTACAAAATATTGCTGCAATGTTCGCCGACTTTACAAATAAAATATTTCCTGTGCTACTTGCATTAACATAAATGAAATGTTACATTTGAAATATTGCATATAATAATTTCCAACAACCTTAAATTTGAAACATTATTTAAAGATTCACATGGAAAGTTTTTACAATGTTATATTTGTAACATTTAGTATAAAATGTTGCATACAAGTTTTTAAACATTACAATTATAATATTGCAGACATAACTTTTTTTCAATGTTTCAAATGAAATATTAACACAAGTTTCAAATGAAAAATGTTTGCAACTTTACTTTAAATATACAATAGAAACATTTATTTTGGAATGTTTGGGAATTTTTTTGAAACATTGCAATTATAATATTACATTGATAAATTTTGGGCAATGTTTCATCCGAAATATTACATTAAGCTGATTTTTGCAATGTTACTTTATATAAACAATATAAACATTTAATTTGCAAGATTTTTGGAACATTGCAATTATAATATTACATTGATAAGTTTTTCATCCGAAATAATACGTATTACGTATGTACATTAATATGATTTTTGCAATGTTACTTTATATAAACAATATAAACATTTAAATAAATAAATAAATAAAGTTTTTATTGCATATTCAGTACAATACAGAACATATAATACAAAACATACATAAACATTTAATTTGCAAGATTTTTTAAACATTGCAATTTTGATATTACATTGATAAGTTTTGGGAAATGTTTCATCCGAAATATTACATTAAGATGATTTTTGCAATGTTGCTTTATATAAACAATATAATCATTTAAATTAATTAATTTGCAAGATTTTTGGAACATTGTAACTATAATATTACATTTACAATTATAACTTTAGTTTTGGACTATGTTTCATCTGAAATATTGCATTAAGATAATTTTTGGAATGTTGTTTGCAGACTGACTTGCCGATGCATCTCGCCGCTGTCTTGGCCATTTATATCTTCATAAGTAAACAGTGATGAGCTTGATGCGTGTCTCCCGTCACCGACTGCCTGACACTGATGAGACCAAACAGGTCAAAACAGTATGTCTGTCAGTGTTGGTGGGTATGTTGCATTAGTCATTGGACCATACCATTCGGGAGACGCGCTTCGAGATGGGAAGGCATTTCAGTCTTTGCAATATTGGTGGCGTAAAATAGAAAACCTATTGTTTTATATATATATATATATATATATTTATATATATAATAGGGGTATAGCTTACGGATAATTAATTATTATTATAATAATTCATATTAATTTAATTGCAATGTTCCTGTAATGTTGCAGGAACCTTTCATTAACAAAAATAACATTTAGTAACATTGCAATTAATACATTTAAGCAACATTTTATTTGTAAATGTAATGTTCCTGAGCCGGACATAAGGCTTTGTTGCAATGTTCCTGCAAAATTGCCACAAGGATTTTTGTAACATTACATCTAACAAATGTAACGTTCAGTAACATTGTAGAAATATTATTTTTCCGCGTGGGATGTCTACAATCTCTACAATTATTTGTTAAAATTTGAAAACTAATATCTTAAATTTTTATTATCAAATAAGAAGAAACTTCATTTGACTTTTTGATTTCTCCTTGCCAGCTCTTTATATTAGCGCTTAAAAAAAAATATTTAATTTTTTTTTATTTTGAAAATCTGTATTTTTGCTCACCCTGTACAATAAAATGGATGTTTCTGAACGCGAATCGTATTTACATAACAAGCAAAAGAAATTATGAAAAATGACTTTTTCTCAAAAAATTTAAAATAAATATTTTTACAAGTAGGTATAGTTAAGTCCATCCGTGGACACACTGTATATATTATATATATATATATATATATATATATATATATATACAGTGGTAATAATGCACATTTAGGCCAAATTGTGACAAAGATGCATGCAATATAAAACGTACGAAAGAGTGAGATTAACAACCATCGACTGGTTAACAAACGTGATTCCCCTCCGTCATGAGCGTGCAGTAGAAATTTTTAAAACAATTAAATCAAAACGGTCTATTACACGCCAATGTTTTGCTTCCCCTTCTTTAACTATCTGCGTTACCCGCCGGGCAGGTCCCGCCCACTCGACATGTTCGAGATTTGCCACTATTCAGTGTCAGTTTCATTACGACTGAGGTAGGGTGTAGTCGGTTGTTATAAAACAACGTAAATATTTTATTATGATTTTGTTTACAGAAACAAAAGTTTCTTGCAAATATTTCTTAGGAAATGTGGAAAATAAACAATAATATTCTTGTAATAAAAAAACAAATATTCTCAAATAAAAAAGTATTCTAAAAAACGTAAAGAAAAAATAATTTAAAGCAAATGTTCAAATTATTTACAACATTTTGAATTGTTGCCCTTGCTGGTAAGGGTCTATTTGGGAACATATTTGGAAATAATCTTTGAATTTCTCGATCTGAGATCCCATTTAAATGCCACGTTATAAATTGAATCTTTTCTTCAAGGGTGTAAACCATTTTTATTAGAGAATATTTCCTATAATAAATTAATAATTTAATATTTAAAATATTAATGTTCAATTGAGCTGTTTTAAAAAAGATGGGAATAAATAAAGTATATTTTCAACAACAAATATATTAATACAATCTTTTATAAAACGAAAAGTAGGTATTTTACTTAAAACATCCACGTAAAACAAAAATAAAACATAATTCTCTATTGTGTACTTTATACATTAAAATATTAAACGTGATTCGGGGCGACTCACAGAACATAAGGGGCGACTAATGGCCGGGTTTTGATTCAAAACTTTTGAACCATATAAATTATTTTAACTTACAGGTAGCTTTATTATCATCAGTCATCAGTCCAGTTTACAGGGTCCTTTTAAAATTTGATAAACTTCTTAATATTTGTTATATGTTCTTAATTCAATAAAACCTTTGTAAAAAATAGAGTAGGCAGAAAATGTACCAAAATTGTTCTCGATGTACTTTTGTACCACGAGGTTAAAAATGTACCAAAATGGTACAAATGTACCACCTCTGGCAACACTGGTCGGGCCGCCCGTCTCGGACGATGCTCGTAGCCGCGCGGCGCGGTCTGACTTGCCCCACTACTCTTACGTCACTCCACCACTCCCACGTCTCATAATGCATTTGTCTTTATTTAATAAACGGCCTAAGAGCACATTACCATCCCTGTATATATATATATATATTTTGCGCTTGTGTAAGTTAGTTTAAAAAAATTTTTATAATAGAAAACAAATTTAATTGTTAACTATTAAACTGTCTTACTCTAATGTTTTGCTTTGTTTTGCCAATTCAAAACGCAAATTAGAAGACAGTTTAAATTTAAATACATAAGAACATTTTTTCTTAACTGTAAATATATTTTTATAAGAGTATAAAATTAAGTTAATTTTAAGGAAAAATAGTTTTAGAATTTAACAGTACCTCCTTGATGGGCATCTCTACTTAAATATTCTATTGTACCATCATGAGCCCTCTTCGGATTGGGTTTAAATTCTTTTTCAGTAGAAAATTTTGTTGCCAAGCCAAAATCAAGTAAGTACACTTGTTTGTTTTTAGTTTCTTTTGTAATTCCAAGTAAAATATTTGCTCCTTTTATATCTGCATGGACATAACCGCGACTATGTATATATTCCAGAATATCCAACTAAAATATAAAAAATACATGTTTATTTATTGCAAATTGCTTGATCAAAGGGTTTGGACTTGGACGGTATCAATCTTTTTTTGATAAGAAAAAAAATAGAAATAATTTTATTTAATATAATAAAAAACAAGTAAATTTAGAACTATGAATTTATTTCGTCCTAGTGGACTAGTTGTGTTATTTATTTATTCCAATAGTCAATAAATATAAATAAAAATTTGTATCCCCAACATTTAAAAGTCATTTCCTTTAAAGTGAAACAGCTTTAAGGATATACATGCAAACTGGAACAATAAAATTATTAGGCGCGATGGTTCTGTATGCCCACGACAGCACATACAGTACTTACACAGGCCTGAAATGACTGAGCTCCACTTCCTATAGGTCAGATGTTTAAGAAGCACGAAAACAAAAAAGACATATATATCCAGTGGCCAAAAATAATCAACTCTCAATAGTACCCACCACTGGTACATAGTACATACCTTGGGTATTTAACCAAATTTCAATATACCGGGAAGGTACTTGCCCATCACTGTATGCTGCTGAGAAGTGTCTTTTTGTACTTCGCTCAATTGTAGGCGTCCGCTACGCGTCAGCATTCTGACTTTGAGCTAAGCACAAAAAGACTCACTTCTTAGCCTTATGACATAAATAACTATTAAACATAATACGAGTATGTATAAAACATATTATATAATCTTCGTCGCACATTATATTATTTTTTTTTAAATAGAATATTCTTATATTTTTATTTGTATAATACACAAATAATAAAAACCAATAGTTTTTTTGCTGCCAATTAACTTAAAAAAATTGTATAATCGACGTTAAATAAAAAAATAAGTAACATTTCAATCGGAAAAGTTGTTTTGGAAGACTTTCGCCATTTTAAATGTATTTCTTAAAATTTTGTGGTATGCAAAATGTAAACTAAACATTTTCTTTTGGTTAAATGGGAACCATAATACATAACATTGTGGTACAGGCGTGATTATTTTATTTGTTTTTTGAGGTGTCTAAACATAAAAAATAATTTTGTAATCAAAATTAATAGACCCAATCGCAACTTTTTAAACTAAAGGCATTTTAAAATTTAAAAAAAATATATAAATATACGTGTTTTTGTTCTTTTTTGTTGTTTTATTTTATAACAGCTATATTTTCTAAATCTATATTAAGTTTTAAGCAGTTTCATTGCTATAGCAAATCAAAGGCTATAGCCTTTGATTTGGACTAAAAATTTAATATGTAAAACAAAATGTTCTTTGTTTGTAATGCTAATACCATCGAATTTTTCATTGAACTATATTAAGACTGTGAATTGTATGCAAATACATACATTACGGGTATACCTGTTGTGGCGGGTTTACGAGTCACTCGCGTGCGTTTGAGGTTTGCGTGCGTTTACTGGGCCTTCGCGTCAAGGCTTCCTTCCTGACGCGACCCCATTTACGAGTTTCAAAAGGCGCGCGTTTGCTCACCTTTGAACGTCAGCTGGAGCGCGTTCGAAAACTCACAAGAGTGCACACTGAATATACTCCAAGTTTAGATATATAAAACTGTAAACTGTTCGAAAACAGCAAGTATATGCCCAGAGTGCACTCTTGGTTGTCCGAGCTTTAGACTTGGTTAAGTTTTACCCGTCATGCAAACAATAATTTGAATTAACATTTATATAATTTATTAATATCTGTTTAAAATTTAATAAAAAAACGAAAAACATTAAAATAAAGAATTTATTTAAAATAAATTATTTAAAAAATATCAACTCTAAAAAACAAAAACTTGAATAAACCATATAACTAAAGGGTTGAAATACAATAATTTAATATTTATATGTTTTCAGTCAAATAACAAGCAAAACAAATTGGTGTTAAAACACTACAACATAAAGTTTATAGGTATATGCTCCGCCTCGTTCGAAAATAGCAAGACAGTAAGGTATAATGTAAAGTCACGGGATTATATACCTATTCTTATACCATATCCAAAGTACACTCTCATTTCGAACGCACTCCTGGTTCCTCAGTTCGTGTGTTTTGATTTCGTCAGATGTTTCATACTTTGGGGAAATGGACCCATTTTTAATTCGCCGAACCGCATTATTAAATAAATAAATATCTTTATTATTAGTAAAAGCTATTTACAATACACATCTACATAGGTATATAAAATATACGTTATAATATCAGAAATAAGTATCACAGGTCAATTTTTGTTTTTACAAAAGGTAATATATTGGTCTAATTAAATTATCACTGTTTTTTATATCTGTTGGTAATTTGTTATACAATTTTAACCCATTATAGTACGCACTATGTTAAAATGTTTAACATAAAAAACAGTATTATTTCATTATTTCATGTACTGTAATTGTAAATATTTTCTCCCTTGTGGCCTTGAATTTACGGTGAATTCACCGTTTGCGTGAATTCACCGTGAATACACCGTTTATGTGCAGTGAAAATACCGTCCATTTGTGACATTTGTAGACGGTAAGTAAACGGTGAACTCACGCTGTTGTTGCGATAAATCCACGGTGATTTCACGGTTAATTCACGGTGATTTCATGGTAAATTCACTGTGAAAGTACCGTAAATTTATCGTAAAATCACCGTGAATTCACCGTAAAAGCGCTGTGAGTTCACTGTGAAATCACCGTAAATTGACTGTGAAAACACCGCAAATTGTAAGTGTAAGATTCGAACAATCTGCTAATTGGTTATTCCCAATACAATACAAATATCGCAAGAGGGCTCTCGTGTAGCTGCGCAAAATCAACCAGGTTGAGACGCCATCATAAAGAAAAAACAACAAGTTGGACGCGTTTTTTTATTAGTCGATTTCTGTGTTAAGCGGTTTAAGCAATACATCTCACGGCTGCTTACGCAAGCGAGCTAACTATAAATAGCGTTGGGTTGCAATATTTAGTTGGAAGTGTGCGTCTGTAATGGCATAGCTGAACATTAATTGTTTGAAGTCCCCATTTCCATCCTCATCTGCTCAGTAACGAATAATGGCTAGCTATAGTCGATTGTGTTAAACCTATAGGATATACCTACCCTTGCGGCCTTGAGTTCACGGTTTATTCACCGTAAATTCACTGTGAATTCACCGTGAATATACCGCCAAAATACGGTGGATTCACAATTAAAATACTGTGAAAAGTGCGTGAATTCACCGTCTAACTACCGTTTACAAATGTCACAAACAGACGGTTTATTCACGGTGAATTCACGGTGAATAAACCGTGAACTCAAGGCCGCAAGGGGTACTTTGTTTAGTTAATTATTTAAATAGAATGGTAACATTCCAATTTTAACTTTAATAATAAATTACATTGTTTTATAATATATATATTAGAGTGTTTCAAAAATCGTTTCTCTTCTTTTTTTTGAAGAACATTGAAAAATCAATAGAGTATCCCTAGACATAGTCTGTGTTAAAGTATGAGCTTATAATATCAATATTTAGATTTTCTATTTTTCATTTTAGTAGCACAGAGGAATTTTATTTGTTTGTTTGAACTCTTATAACTCAGGAACTATTTATTTCACAGGAATAGGAAACTTTTCAAGAAAATTTCATGCTCTATAAAATGGTTGTAACTAAGATTTACGTAAGTCGAGTCGTTTCGATAATATCAAGACTCAAACATTAAGCTGTTTTAAATCATTCAACTGTTTAATATTAAACGCGACAAAAGTATTTTATAACGATTAAATTCTTTAATTAAATTTGCAAATATTTTGTAGAATAATAATCAAAAATTTGTAAAAATTATTAATCAATGATAATTTTAATTGATCTTCAGTGAAAACCCCTTGTATGTCACAAGCAAATGATATAAAAATATGATTTTTTTGGTTAATCTTATACAAGGTGTTTTATTAATATTTAGAATAAGGTTTCTTGCCTTAACATAAGAAAAAAGCTTAATTTTAATTAGTTTCCAGAAACGCTTCGTTTCCGATACAGAGTGTTGCAATTTTTTAAAATTATATCTTTTTTCCTATTATTAAAAAAAACCATATTTAGATTTTATTAAAACTCAGTGTGCCTATTTATAAAAATAATGGTAAGCTTTTGATGTATTTCCTCCATTATTAAAAGAGTTTTAAAAATAATTTTTTTATACAAAACAAATACCATATTTTTTTTTTAAATAACGGCCGAGATGCCCCCGGGGCGCCACTGTAATAAATACATTAAATCTAGATACATCAAAAGCTCAGAGTTATTTTTATAGATAAGTATATCAAATTAAAAAAACAAAATAGGTTTTTAGATATTAGGAAAAAAGTGATAATTTAAAAAAATTGCAGCACTCTGTATACATATATCAGAAACAAAGCGTTTCTGTAAATTTTTTTCTTACATTATGGCAATATGATGAAATTCATATTTTTATATTATTTGCTTGTAATATATGCACAGGAAGTTTTCACAAATTATAAATTAATATTAATTATTAATTTTTACAAATTTTTGATCAATATTCTACACAATATTTGTAAATATTTCATTAAAATGTTAAAAAAGTTGGACATTTAATCGTTATAAAATAATTTTGTCGCGTTTAATAGTATATAGTCGAATGCTTTAAAACCGGTCATTGTTTGAGTCTTGATCGAAATTTCCTTTAAATATATGTTAGTCTGAATACTGTGAAATAAATAGTTTCTGAGTTAAATGAATTCGAACAAACGAACAAAAATTTCCTGTGATACCTAAATAAAAAATAGAAAATTGCGATGAGCAACCTCTAAATATTGATATTAAAAGCTATATTTTATCACAGACTATGTCTAGGGATACTCTTTCGATTTTTCAATGTTCTTCAAAAAAAAAAAGAAAAACGATTTTTTTGAAACCCTCTAATATACAAGGTGTCCCTAAACTTAGTGGCATAAATTTAGAAGCAGATTAAGCAAGTCAAAATAAGACGAAAATCTAAATAAATATTTTTCCTAATTACGTATGTTTAAAAGATACAGGGTGATAAAGTGTTACTTATCATATCAGTTTTTTTAATAATATTATATTATAACCTCTACTATGGTAGTCTTGGAAAGGTAATATTTTGCAAACAGTCACTTACTACCAAAACACATGATTCACACATAATTATAATTGTGTCGTAGAAACGGGGGTTGCTTTAAGCTTATTGTCCCATACAAACGTTGAGGTTAGGTTTTTATAACATTTGATGCAATTTTTAGATTAAAAAGGTGTACCTTTGAAACTTCGATAAAATAAAACGTTTCCGAGATATTCGAGATTACAATAATTGTTATATCGCATTATTTAAAAGGATTAAAAGGTATATGATAACAAATTTTATTTTTTAATTGAAAAAACTAAAAAGGGCAGGACTTTTTGCCCTGACCGTCATATTAAAAAAAGTTGTAGTTTTTTCAATTTAAAAATTTGTTATCATATACCTTTTAGTCCTTTAATGAGGTATAACAATTATTGTAATCTCGAATATCTCGGAAACGGTTTATTTTATCGAAGTTTGAGAAGTACACCTTTTTAATAGTAGCCGAACTGAGTAATCGAAAAATTGCATCAAATGGTATAAAACCTAACCTCAAAGTTTGTATGGGACAATAAGCTTAAGCAACCCCTGTTTCTACGACACTGTGTTCACTCGAACAATTGTAAGTATGTGTGAATATGTGTTTTGGTAGTAAGTGACTGTTAGCAAAATACCAGCTTTCCAAGTCTACCATAGTAGAAGTTATATTAAAAAAACTGATATGATAAATAACACTTTATCACCCTGTATCTTTTAAACATAAGTAATACAAATATTTAATTAGATTTTCGTCTTATTTTGACTTGCTTAATCTGCTCCTAAATTTATGCCACTAAGTTTAGGGACACCTTATACACCTTATATTAGGGTGTTCCTTATTTAGGGGTAGGAAAAAATTTAACAAATCGGTTCAAAATCATAAAAAAAATCCTGCAAAATTTTAGATAAATCGGTTAAATGGAACACGTGCCCCACAGGGGTTTTTTGAGAAATAATTGAGAAAATTCGGAAGGCTCATATAACTTCCAATCGGTCTATCGTAGGAAAAAAGTGTTCATAAATTTTGTGGGTTAATTTATGATAAACAACTTTCTTAATTACAGTTCTGCGTAAAAAAAATTTTTGGGCTCAAAACGATAAAATGCTTTTTTGGGCACTTTAGCGCCACCTACTTTTTTAATTTTCTGTCCTAGAGCATCGACCCAATAACATAAATTGTAAGGAACAATGCGCCCTAAATTTTTTGTTGACAATTTAAAAAAAAAAAATCCAAAACTTTTTGAGTTCTTCCAAAAACACTTCGTGCTATAACTCTGAAACAGTTTATCGTAGGTTAAAAATTTAAAATGAATTTTGTAGTTTTTTTCAAGATAATCAACTTTCTTCATGAAGTGCTGCGTTAAAAAAATTCTGGTTCAAAAAGCGATAAAACGCTTGTTTGGTACTTTGGCCCTACCCACTTTTGAAATTTTTTGATCTGGAGCATCCACACAATAACATAAATTTTAGGGGACTACATTTCTTGATTACAATTTTTTTTCTAAATCTTATCGTTTTTGAAAAAAATTAAACAAAAAAAGAACAAAAATTAAGTTTTCACTTAAACCGGAGTATGATAACGCAAAGTTGGATTTTCTTATGAGCCCCAAACGATTCAAGCAAAAAAATGCTTGCAAAATTTAAGATTAATCCGTCAAAACTAACACGTGCGCAAGTGTTCTTTTTTACCGATTAATGTCAAATTTTGCTAGAATTTTTTTGACCCAGAGAGAATTTCTTTATTCTCAAAAGTTCTGATTTTGATCTTTAGAGAAAAAAAGTATGCCTATGATCTAAAAAAAATTCCACATTTTTAAAAACATTTTAAAATTATACAAAACAAAAGTCCTCTTAAAGTTTTTTCGTAAACCTATCTTTTTACAGTAAAATTGCAATTCCAATTCACTATAAAGCTAGGATCAGACGGTGCAAATTCTTGCAGCAACTTTGTCGCGGCAACCAGGTTGCGGCGATTTTTTGTTGTTCACACAATGAAACTAAGCAGTTGATCAAACTTGTCCTAAAATAGAACATGTTCTATTTTTCATGCAATAAAGTTGCGGCGACTTAGTAACTTTTACAGGGGTTTACGAATTTTCACTAAAAAATAAGGTTGGTACTTAATATTTGTCAAATGGAATGACAGATAACAACCTTATTTTTAAGAGTGTGTAGTAGTCTATAGTGTATAGTGTTTATCTCTGGTGTATATCCTACACAAATTTTCAGTTTAAGCGTCGAGTGTTTATAAAAATGAGCTCTCAGGGTTTTACGTGGGACCAACCATCAACCCGTTTGTTAATTCTCCTTTATGAGGCAAACCCAAATCTATATTCAACAAACAACCCCAACTATAAGTTGAAAAATAAACGGCAAGATGCCCTCAAAAATATTAGATTGGGTTTAATTGAAAATGGGTTTAGTCCAACTATTGAAGAAATTAATAAAAAAATTCATAATTTACGCACCCAATTCTTTAAAGAATACAGTAAAGTGAAAAAGCGTGTTGTAAGTGGGGCTGGCACATCGGACTTATATGTGCCAAAGGTATGGTGGTATGACTACCTTCAATTTTTAATAAGTTCTGACCCTGTTAGAAAATCCAGTTCAAATTTAAATGAACCGGGAAGCAGTAAGACAGACAGTGAGCCTATCTACATACCAAACAGTCCTGAAAGCTCAAGCGTGAATGAAGAAATAGAGAATATAGTGTATGAGACAACAATTGAGGAACTTGAAGAGGGTGTGTATGTGCCACATGTTGGACAAAAACCAAAAAGACAAAAAAAATCCTCAATTGAAGAAGAAACAAAAGGAATTTTAAAGGATGCTGCAAATGCTTTAAATGTTATTTCAAATAGCAAAATAGGATTTAATGAATGTAAGGCTTTTACTGAGTAAGTATTTTACAACAAAACTTAAAAAATAATTTGTATGGCAACATTTTTTTTCAGCATGATTGCAGAAGAAATGACAAAAATAGACAGTGAAGAAGAACTTAGAACTGTCAAAAGACAGATTCTAAATTGTGTTCTTGATGCGCAGGAGAGACTTCAGCGTTCAAAAAATTAGTATGTTTATTATAAACATAGGTTTATTTTTGTTTAAAAGAGTAACCGTTGCCTTAAGTAACAAACAGCAAAATTACAATATTAAGTAATAAAGGACAAAAATATTTGGTGTTGTAAGTAACAATCAACATCTTTTGTCCTTTATTACTTAATATTGGAGTTATGCCGTTTGTTACTTGAGGCAATGTAATATTCTTATGTACGTGCAAGCATGTGTGCTAATTTTTTTGTACTCTTCTTAAAGAATAAGCCTGTTTTAATTTATTTTAAGATTAATATATTTTTTTATAAAGATTTATTTTTGTTTGAGAAAATAATATTTTCAATTTTTTGTTTTTGTACAGTCTGAAAAAGTTAAGGCTGTGCTTAAATGTTTTTATTTTGAGATTTTCTATTATTTTAATAAAACATATTTATCATTAGGCTTTAAGTGTTATTTTTTAACAAAACCCAATAAACTTCTGTTTAAAAGAATATATAATTTTTAAAACTTTATTGGTCTTATTTTTTAATATTGGAAAAAATAAATAAATAAATAATTTTATCTTTCAATTTTATATTTTTAAACAAATTTAACTTATTATATTTTGTACTAACAAACATTCTTGATAAAAACAAATACAACAATCTTATTTCTAATATTCTATACTCATAAAATAATGTTCTTTATTATATCATTGTATAGCAAAAACTTAAGCAATATTATTTTGCCACTCAACTGCACCTTCTTCATTTAAATAGTTCATGAATTCATTTCTCACATTTAGTGCCTCACCTCTTGCTCTGTTTCCCCCTTGTTGACCCAAGCCATAAATAAATTGGTATTCTTCATTAATTTCTTCCATTCCTGGGCATTCAGTCAATAAAAAATTATTTAATACACAGCAAGTTTCTGTGATGAGTTGAACCTTTTCAGGGGCTAAATTTATGGTAGTCAATAGCACTCTAAATCTATTGGCCAATATGCCAAAAGCATTCTCTACAACCCGTCTAGCTCTACTTAATCTATAATTAAATATTCTTTGATTCCAATTCATGTTTCTTATTGGGAAAGGTTTTAAAATATTCCTTTGTAAGGGAAAAGCTGCATCTGCCACAAAAACAAATGGCATAGGAATTCTGCGGCCTGGCAAGGGTCGTTCTTCAGGGATATTGATAGTGTTATTGTGAATTGCCATACATAAACTGCTTTTCTGAAATACTCCTCCATCAGAAACCCTGCCATTTGTCCCACAGTCAATATATGAAAATTTATATTTGGCATCTACAACTGCTAGTAAAACAATGCTATGGCACTGCTTATAATTGTAAAATGCCGAACCCGCTTGTCTTGGTGCATTAAAAACTATGTGCTTCCCATCCATTGCCC
Organism: Brassicogethes aeneus; assembly: GCA_921294245.1. NCBI lineage: Eukaryota > Metazoa > Arthropoda > Insecta > Coleoptera > Nitidulidae > Brassicogethes > Brassicogethes aeneus. Next base: position 49,610,860 of record OV121133.1, read on the forward strand.
CCAAAACATTTGGAAAATTCCATAAATTATTAAACTCTTCTGCAATATTCAGCCATTCTGCTGCAGTAGTTGGGGCCTAGATAAATATAAAATTTAACAAAACTATTTATATTAGGTAAATTATAAATAAAACTTATTTACCTTTAAATATTTAGGTTGAAGTCTAGTATAAATTGCCTCGCAAACTTCGGGGATTATTGTTGATATTGTTGAACGCCCTATTCGAAAGTAATATTGAAGACTTCTGTATGACTCTCCCGTTGCTAAGAACCTTAGGGTTATTATTAGTCTATTTTTAGGAGATATCGAAGTCCTCATAAGGGTCGATTCTTTTTTAATATCATCTTGTACCATTTCCAAAAGTAGGCAAAATGTTGGCTTGTCCATCCTTAGAAAATTTTTATAACTTTCATAGTCCTCGGCAGCCTCAAACTCTTCATTTACTAAAGAAAATGCTCCTTTGGTATCCCTTTGCAGGATCCATGGCCTCACCCACCACTTTCTCTGTTTCTTATTTTTTAAGTTTAATAGTAAAACAGCACACCCTATCACTATTATGCTAGCGACTATAATACTATTTTCATCCATATTTGCAATGATAATACAATTCTGTTTAATAAAACATTAAATGTTTGATATTGTTAATAATAATAAGCACTACCATTTATTTAATCTATGCACTAAACACTTTTAACGAAATAACGAAAACATACATTTAAATCAGAACAGGTATTTTTATTTTTCCCCTTAGTAATTTTCGGAAAAATTGGCAATCCTGGTGGAAAATTGCGCCAATTTAGTTGGTTCGTGTGTATACCTTGTGTGCAACAAAATCGCTGCAACTTGTTGCAGCGATAAAGTCGCCGCGAGAGGCTGCACCGTCTGATCCTAGCTTAATACAATTTTATTATATTTTAGATGTGGGTTGCGATTATTATAGAATAGCATTAAAGATATATTTTAAAAAATTAGCCGCCCGAAACCGCCCAGGGGCTTTGTTTTTAACAATTTTTTACAAGCTTTTATTTAACTTGCAATGTTCTTTTTGTCCCCTATGGGTATCAAATGAAAGAGCCTAAAGAGTAGAACACTATAAAATGTGTGACGCCATTTCAAACTTGCCGCCGCACTATGTCGTAAACAGAGTGATTAGGTGACCAAAAATATTTTTGTTGAAAAACATATTGAAAATGCTTTTTTGTTATACAAAAAGATAATTTTTAATAAATTTAACCATTAGTTAGGATTAAAAGAAGCTAAGTACAGGGTGAACCACGTAAGATAACCCATATGCCTATCTCAGAAACAACTGTAGTCATGAAAAATTTGTAGGGAACAAAAATATTTGAATTAATACATATTTTTTAATGTTGTAATTTAATTTATACAGGGTGTTCAATTTTTTCTGGGACGATACCAATTTTATTATTTTCGATTGTTACAACTTTTTATTCTACGTACTTTTTTATGTTTTTAATGGCCTTTTGCAGAGCTAAAAGGGATTCCGCACTTGTACTCTTATCCTGTTAATGTTTTCTGTTTAGATACCTCATCTGCCATTCATTTTTCTCAAATCGTTAGATTGCTAAATTTTGTATTTGAAATGGATGTTGTTAGCAAGAAAGTTAAGAAGTTATTTTTATAGTCAATTGACTATAAAAATTAGTTTTAAATTAATATATATTTATTATTTTTATTTTTTTAATTAATTTTAAGGCGCCAGATTTAAATAAAACTTAAAAAAATGAGCTCTAATACACATTTTTTGACATAAAATCAAGTGTAGCCAAGTTTCTCAACATTTCCCGTCAAAATCCTTAATAACGACCATTATTCATATATTAACAAACACTTCCACACACAAAAGAAATTGGGGCAACCTGGGGCACCATTACTATTTGCAAAAAGTTTGTTTGAATGCACGTTAAAAAATTGACAAAATTTGAACGGCTATTACTATATATAAAATAAAATATTTTTTAAATTTTTAACGTTATACCTTAAAAGACATTTATTTTAAAGCAATCTACCAAATATAACTCCTGTTAATTATAATTTATAGTTTTAATCGCATATTTACCAAGCGAAGTTATTTATATAAAAAAATGTGTTTGTGCATTGTTTTAAAATTTTATACGTCACGGTCCTTATTAATATTTTATAAATAAACCAATGGTTGTACATTGTCAAGAAAAGCATAATGATCAATTTTATGTATATTTTTTTTGCTGTAAGGGCAACTTCAGAAATCGACTTTTGGTCACCTATACATGTCAAATACGACACAGTGCGCCGCCACAAGATGGCTGTTGATAAATTTTTTGTCAACCACCTTAATATAGTTATCAAATGAAAAAGCTTGAAGTTGAAAACGATCAAGTGGGTGACGTACCAATATTACATGCAATATGACCGCATATGATAGCAAATGTAGCTATGCGCAGTAGATACCAGGTGGTTGTATCTATGCACAGTAGGTACCGAATGATTGTACTTGTGCGCAGTAGTTGATATATATGATATAGATTAAACTATAAAAGAAAGTTTTCTTGCAAGTCTTGCAACATGGTTGTCCTAAAAAGGCTTCTTTTAACTTCTGACCCCCTAATAAGAAGCATTTCAAATAAAAAAAAGCCATTATCGTCTGATGTTTTAAAGTTATTATCAGAAAAAGAAATAACAAATATTAGTGAATATAGTGATATTGGGCAATAAATGATTTTTTATCCAAATAAGTCTTTGTTTTACCATTTTTATTATACAGTCTTAGAGGCCTATTCCCTTTCTTGCTGTTCGTAAACATCGATTTCTTAACATGTATGTTCACCCAACGACCACCCAAACATCACCTATGTTTAAGGCTATTCCGTTTCTCATATGTTGAGAGTCTTGACCTTGAATCTTTCTGAACAGCGGACAGAGGACAGAGTATCTAAGTTTTATAACCTAAAAGTCGCAGATCGTAAACTAAAATTGTGTTGGATAATTATTTTAAAAATCATTGGTGATATTTAATATATTAAATGAACTTTAAAACAACTTAGGAAAATCCACAAATTCTAAAAATACTTGGGAAAAACGTTTTATGCTGAACTAGCGAAAGCACAGATCTTCTGGCGGGGCCATAAAGTCCATCCTTATATGGAAAAGGGTAATCATAAAATATCTTAAAATAATTATTTTTTACTTATTTTTACACACTTTTAGTGAAAACTACGCATTTCTTTCATGGAGACTGGCAATGTCGGGGAGCCAGTAAAACAACTTAATGACTTTAAGGATAAATTACTGGCCCTAATAGAGGAAGCGCTGTGAAAGTTAGTGGTGGAGGGTAAGGTGAAGGTAATACCATTGTTGGAACTTCATTGACCAGCCTTTAAGGTCGGGTAAAAGGGCCCCTTCTAAAACAGAGAGGCCTAAAGAGAAAGTCCAACTCAAACTCTGACGAGTAGTGAAGGTGTAGAGGTTTTACAAATTAAACCAAAAAGTTTTAGCTCCCATGTAAAGAAAAAGAGTTTTTAGATGCATATTTTTTTGTATTTTATTAGTTATACTTTTCTACTAACTAATATTTTGTCTACTAACTAATATTTTGTCTATATTTTTGAGTAATAATATTACATAGGTATTTGATATTTTATATTTGTTGTATTTTTTTAATAAAATATATTTTTCCAAGTTATTGTTTATTCTACCAATATATATAGTTTTAGAGGTCGTTTTAGACACTTTGCCCCCCTTGTAACATATAAGTCTTGACCTCCCTCCCCCCAAATTCTCTCTTCACACTCAGATTTTTTTAATTTTCGGTTTTTTTCTAAATAAATTATTATTATTATAATAAAAATAATATTAATTATATTAAAAAAATCAGTAAAGCAAAATTTGTATTCTGGTATTATAATTAGGAAATACATTTTAATAATTAAATTGAATTACTATGCTTGATAATGATACTGTACTGTATACTGTATCAAACATCGCCGCAATTTATGATTAATGCAAGATAAAAAACCTCAAATGTGGGCTAACAGCACCTCTTAGGCAAGCGTTCGTAAACATACGTTTTCAAACATCATGTAGGTTCACCAAACATCGAATTTTGGAAACGGAATAGCCATTTTAACACCGATGATGTTAATAAACATGGATGTTTAAGAAATTTTTCGAGCGCATGCGTCTATAGACGAAATAATTGAAAGGGAATAGGCTCATATGTTACGAAACATACGTAGTTCATGAACATGCCTGTTTAGCGAAAGGGAATAGGCCTCTTAGTAAAACATAATTATGTAGTAGTTGGCTTAGTTAAAATTTTGACATTTCGAGTAAATCCTTTAATGATTTAAATTTAGATTAGATCATTGGGGTTTATCATGTTGTCCGCAAAAAAGTTTCATGGCTAGAAAATTATTTTTTTTATATTTTGACCTCCTAAAATTGCTTAAAAAAAATTTTAAACATGAAAGTTGTATTTCTCAAAAATATATATAAAAACATAAATACTTAATAACATTTTGTTTTAGAGTAACAGCGGCTTTAAGAGGCCTATTCCCTTTCTTGCTGTTCGTAAACATCGATTTCTTAACATGTATGTTCACCCAACGACAAGCCAAACATCACCTATGTTTAAGGTTATTCCGTTTCTCATATGTTGAGAGTCTTGACCTTGAATCTTTCTGAACAGCGATAAATGTTTTTAGGACAGGGAGTTTCTTAGTTTTATAACCTAAAAGTCGCAGATCGTGAACTAAAATTGTGTTAGATAATTGTTTTAAAAATCATTGGTGATATTTAATATATTAAATGAACTTAAAAACAATTTGGGAAAATCCACAAATTCTAAAAATACTTGGGAAAAACGTTTTATGCTGAACTAGCCAAAGCACAGATCTTCTGGCGGGGCCATTAAGTCCATCCTTATATGGAAAAGGGTAATCATAAAATATCTTAAAATAATTATTTGTTACTTATTTTTACACACTTTTAGTGTATTGAAAATGGCAAGAAAACTACTCATTTCTCACATGGAGACTGGCAATGTCAGGGAGCCAGTAAAACAACTTAATTACTTTAAGGATAAATTACTAGCCGTAATAGAGGAAGCGCTGTGAAAGTTAGTGGTGGAGGGTAAGGTGGAGGTAATACCATCGTTGGAACTCTTCATTGACCAGCCTTTAAGGTCGGGTGGAAGGGCCCCTTCTACAACAGAGAGGCATAAAGAGAAAGTCAAACTCAAACTCTGACGAGTAGTGAAGGTGTAGAGGTTTTACAAGGTATTGATAAAACCTATAAGATTTTAAAATTAAACCAAAAAGTTTTAGCTCCCATGTGAAGAAAAAGTGTTTTTAGATTCATATTTTTTGTATTTTATTAGTTAAACTTTTCTTTGACTAATATTTTGTCTATATTTTTGAGTAATAATATTACGTAGGTATTTGATATTTTATATTTGTTGTATTTTTTTAATAAAATATATTTTTCCAAGTTATTTTTTATTCTACCAATAAGTATATATATAGTTTTAGAGGTCGTTTTTAGACACTCTTGTAACATATAAGTCTTGACCTTCCTCCTCCACATTCTCTCTTCACACTCAGTTTTTTTTAATTTTCTGTTTTTCTCTAAATAAATATTTATTATTATAATAAAATTATATTAAAAAAATCAGTAAAACAAAATTTGTATTCTGGTAGGTATTATAATTAATAAATACATTTTAATAATTAAAAAACAAATAAAACATATTTTTAAAATTACCAAAAAATATATTATTATTTGTTTGGTGTAAAACCTTAAATGATTTGGTTGAATGTAAGAATGAATTTTTACATTTTTAATGTTTAAATTCAAATTCCGCCATTTGGAATAATGTATTTCCTTATTTCAATAAAGACGTTTATTATTATTATTATTTGTCCTATTCTCAATTATAAATAATTATTTATCATTTATAATTATAATTAATTAGGTATTAATTATGAAAAAGTAATTAATTTATAATTACTATGCTTGATAATGATACTGTACCAAACATCGCCGCAATTTATGATTAATGCAAGATAAAAAACCTTAAATATTGTCTAACAGCACCTCTTAGGCAAGCGTTCGTAAACATACGTTTTCAAACATCATGTATGTTCACCAAACATCGAATTTTGGAAACGGAATAGCCATTTTAACACCGATGATGTTTATAAACATGGATGTTTAAGAAATTCTTCGAGCGCATACGTCTATAGACGAAATAATTGAAAGGAAATAGGCTCATATGTTACGAAACATATGTAGTTCATGAACATGCATGTTTAGCGAAAGGGAATAGGCCTCTAAATTGGGTATTTTGATCCACACCTCCCACTAGGTACGGAACGCAGTCTTTTGAAAATTTGGCATTTAAGGCTTTATATGTTATGTATCTTTTAAAGTATAGTAAACAAAAGAAATAATATTTATACATGTACCGTTTATGTTTAAGCGTTAATTTATGAATCTTTATAGTATCACAATAACAATGGTTGGTTTAAGAATTTAGAAATATTATTACTGTTCCATAATAGAGAACCTATTTTTTTTAAATAAATGCCGTTTAGTTAAAACTATTTTATGGAGAAAACCAGATATGTATGTACACCAAATGCAAAAAAATATTACTTATTTGGCACCATACACTTTAGAATTTCAATAAATGCAGTATTTATATTCCTAAATTCTTAAACCAACCATTGTTATTGTGATACTATAAAGATTCATTAATTTTTAACGCTTAAACATAAGCGGTAAAAGTATAAAATTCTTTCGTTGACTATACTATACAAATACATAACCTGAAAATCCTTAAATGACAAATTATCAAAAGACTGCGTTCCTTACGTACGTTAAGCAGCTTTAATTCAGAAAGGCTTAACAAAATGATATTAGTATATTTTTATAGATATTTTGGGATCTACAACGTTTATATTAATAATTTTGAGTTTTAAGCAATTTTAGGGGGTCAAAATAAAAAAAAAATTGTTGGTAACTTTGGCGCCCTCCATCTTTTTAGGAACTAAATACAAAAGTTTTGCAGTAAAACAAACATGTTAAAAATATAAAGCTCTACATTGTTTGTTTATACACTTCTTCGTCCGACCAATAGGAAAAGAGATAAACGAATTAAGACTTTTGTTGAACAAGGCGGGAAAGGGCCGGAAGGGGAAGACGGAGATTTTACATTTTTCCCTTTATAGTCCGGTCAAATTAGACCAAAAAATAACAGTGAAGGTACATAAATTTACAACAGGCTGAAAATCAGTAAAATTGTTCAGAATATAATTATAAATAAAATTTTAAAGTTCCCCATCATTCCCCTGTATGGAAAAAATTTTATTCAAGGTCAAAGGTCAAAAAAATTAGTTTTTCGCGATTTTCAGCAAAACGGGAAGTTTTATCACAAAAATATTTCTGACAAAAATTTTAGATCATAAAATTGTCTATAAAAAATATATCGATACTTTTTTTCCTAAGAGCCACCGTTTCTGAGATATAACGATTCGAAAAGTTGTAAAAGTTCTAATCGTCATAATATACATGAGTACGTCACGTATATACATCTCTAGAGTTTTAATATATGTTAATATATTTTTCTATCGGTCATTTTCACTTACACTTAAAATATAAAATATACCTACATAAGTTATAACTATAAGAATATCAAGTGAAATAAAACCCAGTCCCTTAAGGGACTGGGTATAAATTAATTAATTTATACGCCATCGAGACAACATCTGTGACAGATGACAGATGATCTGTCATCTGTCACCTGTCATCTGTCACCTGTCATTTGACCCTGTCAAATGCCACCTGTCATTTGCCACCTTATCGATTTGATTTCGGGGATTTTAATTGGTTAACTTTTTTAAATACACAACAAAAATTAAACGGGCTTCTGGCCGATTAGTTTTCATTCGATGAAGCTCATCTTTTAGTATGTCAAACTTTGGTCTTTTACCCGTCGATTCGTGTATTTCGTTCGGCCAATTTCGAAAATTTCTCTCGACCTAAAAAACGTTTAAAATTTTTTCGAAAAAAATAAAAAAAGATCGAAAAGTTTCCGGCGGATCCGGCCCGTTTGCAATATTTATTTTTTCCGTTGTCTGCTAGTCTGTATATCCTTTTTTTTCTAAGCGCCGTAGCTCGGAGGCCATTGAAGGCGGACACTCGAAATTTGCATCCTTTTTTCTGCCCACGAGACCTATCCGCGGACCAAATTTTTTCGGTGTTGAAAATGCCCAAATCCACTTTTTTTCGATTTTTCCGTCAAATTTGGCACGTTCCGTTGTCTTCACTTAACTTAACTTAATGAGCGGAGATTTTTCGGCCAAACTCAAGGAAAAGGTGCTTCGGGACAAGAAGTTATCACCAACGGCATTCGATTTCTTCTTTCTATATACGGAGCTCGTAAAAAAACTACCTGCTTTGATAAGTATCGATATGCATGTTTCGTTAAAAATAATAAAATAAAAAACAAGTTCAATTAGCTTGTCTTCCTCCAACCTCAGTTGCTGCTCATCAAAATATTTTTCGGGTATATTACCAAGTTTAAGTGTGGCTTGATTATCAGCTAGACCCTACAGACTGGGGTTGGAAGTTGGTCAACAACCCATTAGAACCAGTTCTAACTTTACTCCCACCTGCGCCGGAAAAAATGCTGAACACAATTTTTTGCAACTGCAAAAAGGGATGCAGTGCTAAATGTGGTTGCAAAAAAGTCGGACTGTTTTATTCTCTGGTATGTACGAATTGTCAAGGCCGGTCGTGCTCTAATGTTGAATCACCAACAGTGGAGGATTCATTTAATTCCAACGAGGTGACATGCGATACATCGCTACTGACGCAATTTACTTGTACCCAGGATGAAGATGAAGAAGGAGAAGAACAAGAAGAAGAAGAACAAGAACAAGTAGAAGAATAAGAAGAAGAATTTAAATGTTACGAATCAGACTAATTAACTTCAGTATTTTTTTTTAATTTACATCGCTTTTATCTTTTCCAATCATTGCTAATTTCCGTTATTTTGCAATAGTTTCAAATTAAACAGGATCACAACTGACCCGTGGAATAGGCTACTGGGGAAACCACGTTAAAAAACGCGCTAAGTACACTACCTAATAGGTGGCGTGGAAACGTGTGCATAATATGACGATTATAACTTTTACAACTTTTCGAATCGTTATATCTCAGAAACGGTGGCTCGTAGAAAAAAAAGTATTGATACATTTTTTATAGATAATTTCATGATCTACAATATTTGTCTGGGGTATTTTATGATAAAATTTACCGTTTTGCCGAAAATCGCGAAAAATCATTTTTTTGACCTTTGACCTTGAATAAAAATTTTTCCATACAGGGGAATTATGGGGAACTTTAAAATTTTATTTATAATTATATCTGAACAATTTTACTGATTTTCAGCTTGTTGTAAATTTATGTACCTTCGAATGTCTAGATTGACCGGACTATTATACCGCCAGAAATAACATATCCAAAATCCAGCCAGTTCGAAATATTTTTGATATAGCTATGTGCAGCACGGCTTAACGTTAAGATGAATTATTTAGAAGCTTTTTTGAGGGCGGCACCCTATTTCAAGGCCGTAGTCAATGGGGTGAGGAGGTGTAATCCCCGCCAAAGTTTAAGAAAATTAAATCTAAGAGCAAATACTAATCTGTATTGTGTCGCACCCAACCGAAACCGAAACTTTTTTCTTCCTTGCCCTATTGTGCATAGTTAAAATGGAAGTATAACATTGATATCTAGAAACAGTTAATAGTGCAAGAACCAATTGGAAAATGCAAATAGGAAGATAATAGTAAATAAATGAATGAATCAAAGAAACTTGGAAAATATTAGAAGAATGAAACGAATTCATAAGTTAACTAAATATCATTTTAATAGCACGAATGTAATGATTAAATGGTTATAAACATTTGGAAGATAATATTAAATGTGAATAAATGAATCAAATAAAAAAACAAGTGTGAGAAAAAAGTGAGTGATAAACCAAATTAATATATAAATAAACTATAAAGAATAAGAATATATAAATAATATCCATTCACGTTCGGTAGCCCAAACTAGATTCTGATTACGTTTGTTGTGTGATTATGGAACGCCGTTGTATTTTTTTAATCAAGAATTTTTGTTGTAACTGCAACTACTAGTCATGTTTTTAATTGTCAACTTTTTTAAAAATATTTATAATTAAACTATTTTTAAACTCAAAAATAATGTGTAATTAAAAAGTGACACTAAAATTCAAGTGAATTTTTAATTCAAACTGATATTTTGAATTCACGTGAATTGTCTATAAAAGTGGCCAGAAAATTTAAGAAATCTTTAATTCAAACTGATATTTTTTAATTTAAGTAAATTTCTGATATGAAAGTGACCAGAAAATTCAAGTAAATTTTGTATACAAACTGATATTTTTAATTTACGTCAATTGACGATATAAAAGTCACCAGAAAATCCAAGTGAATTTTTTATTCAAACTGATATTTTGAATTCACGTGAATTGTCTATAGAGTGACCAGAAAATTTAATAGATTTTTAATTCAAAGTGATGTTTTTAATTTAAGTGAATTTCTGATATCAAAGCGACCAGAAAATTCAAGTTTGCATGAATAATTTTTAATTTCACTTACTTTCAAATTAAAAATGATGTAGAATTAAAAATATCAAAATGAAACTATGAATTATTTGATATTTTTAAATCAAAGGCATATTTTTAATTCCCACAGTTGACGGTTCAACTTATCCACTATGTATATTTGCCCCAATCTCAGTTAAATGATAATACTATAGTATTATTATAATAATATTTATTGATCCAAAATACAATTAATTATTGTATAGGACTGAAGTCATTATTTTGCGGCACTATTTGTTTATAAAATCCCATTTTTATTAATAATTTAATAATAGGCAAAATATTTAATATTAATTAAATTACTATTTTTAATATTTACACAGATAAGAAGGCATACAACGCAAAACGTCAACCTTCCCGCACGGTCATATATAGACCCCTTTGTCAAATAAGATTCAGTTGAACTACTTCCTTAGAGCAGCTGACCTACTTAAAGATTTAACAGAACACCTGTGTAAAGGACTTCCATTTTAGTGCTCTATGAAAGAGTGAAATATAAGTGCCTTCTAGACCTGAGAGGGCCAAAATGGGGGTCCTGGTATAGAAATATACCGGTATTTTTGGACAATATCACAAGCTTTGACCTTTTAGCGAGGTATTTTGTGATTTGTAAAATACATTGAGAGGGTGATCCAAGATTTGGAAAATTTACGTGTCTATGGGTGGATGGCTTCGTAAAGCGCATGAAAATGGTACATTGAAACCGAGACCATTAAGGCTTTTGGCCACTAAGAAAGAAGAACCTGTGTAAAGCCTAATTTATAGATTGCCCTTCCTCCTTCCTTCCTCAAGGCCGCTAACCCGTACGATTTGTATGTCTTGTAAAAAGCCAATTTAGTGATTTCTGTACCGCATTTCCTAAGCATGCGCGTTGACAACAAAAATAGTTGACTCTTGTTTTTTTTATATTCTGTGTTTTAACCTATACATTTATGTTCTGTAATTTTATTACTTTATTTATGTTTAAATATGTTTTATGGATAAAATATGGAAGATAATCATTATAATAAGTGCAGTGTTTACCATTTTAATTACTCAGGCAGTTCTTTGTAACTTTATTATTGTTTTAGCTATTTATCACATGGAGGTACTATGCAAAGTATTGTTTGGGCGTTCAAGTATCTCAAGTGGAATATGTGATTGTTATTACCTTTGTCTTATTATTATTTAATAAATTAAGTTTTAATTTTACTGGTGTTTTTATTTTTACTATATTTTATTATATGAGCAATATTCTAGATTATTAAATATTTATTACATTATTTATACATTAAGAATGTTGGCAATTTGACGATAGCTATTTTATTGAATCTTCTTTAAAATATTTTAAAGATTTGAATTAGTTTTATGATTAGGATTTGTAATCTACGACCAAAAATTAAGTTTACGTATCCGAGCGTTTAGCTGTGATATTTTCACCTCCCTAAAGTGTTATCAATACTATATTAAAAGTATTTTACTAAGTGAAATATTAGCGATAGAAACTTTAATAAGAAATATTTGAACTCAATGAGAAACCTCTTAAAATTGAAATTAGTAGTTGGGATTTTTAACAAATTTTTATGTTACATCGAAATAAATACCATAATGTGCACTTTTATTTAAATAATTTAAAAAAAACTTACAATCTGAATTGCTATTTGGAAAACAGTTACTTCTGGAAACTGTTTATTATTTCCTAAAAAAAGCTTCCATAAATCAGTACCATATTTTTCTAACACAAGAAATCTGTATTTTTCTCCTTTGTAATCATGAGATCCTGAACCAAAAAATAATGGCATTCCAAAAGTTTTTATTTTTTTTTTATTTATGAAGTCCTGTACTAAAAGCAAAAATAAAAGTTAGTTGGAACTTTTTTGTTAAACAGGGTTTACAGAAAATATAGCTAGGTAAATAAAAATAATAATAATAATGGTTTATTGCCCAACAGAAAACAATACTCCAATTACAGGACAAAGTATAATAATAATAATAATAAAACGACTTTATTTGATATAAAAAGTAATACATCAAAAGGGCGAAGTTTGATCATGGATCATTCTTCCACTCAACCCTACATTCTTCCACTTATAAACATAACAATATATGTACTTTAATAAACTTAAATTTAACAAGAGTTTTAAAAAAATAACAAAAAAAAATACAATTTAATACTATTCATATATGAGTCATTCCACGTCAAACCGGACAGCTTTCTGACCACTAGTTCTCTGATTTTAAAATAATTTTTTCTACAGGTTCTTTGGAACAAATGAATAGATAAAACATTTTTTTTAATTTTTATCACCCCTAGTTTAGAAGTTACAAGGGGTTGAAATTTCGCGAAAAAGCCCAAAAATCGAAAACACGGCCTCCTTCAACTGCCTATATCTCCGGTTCTATTCAACCTACAGATTTCATCAAAAATGCATTTTGTAGCTCTTGGAAGACACTTTCATGACATATATATTTAATTCCAAGATAATCGACTATTGCATTTGTTATAAACAATTATATTATTCAAACGTGATTTTCGAGACAATTGTGACTTTTTTAAATTTTGAAAAAAATATCATCGTATTCCTTGATCGATTCTCTATAAAAACCCAAAATTATAGACTGGAGGATTGATAAGAACTGGGTCAAAACAGCGATTGATTCACAGGATACGCCGGTGGCGTCCGCGACGCGCACTGTTTGGCGCGCTTCGGGGTGATTCAACCTCAGGTGATATGATAGGCAAGCAATTTAATACACATTCTTACATGATTGAATGACGATTGTACATGCTCGAATAAACTTCACGATTGATTACTATAGTACAAAATTCGTTTGAAATAGGTTTACGAAATTAGGTCGAAGATATCTTCAATTTTCAGAAGAGGGATTATAGGATTATCATCTTTTTGGTGCGGGGCAGGTAGAAAACATTGGCTTGGTTTTTGAAGGGAAAAAGGATTATAGGATTATATTCGGAAGAATTTGTACGTTATCTATTTTTGTGATATATTCAGCTAACTTCTCCATGGTATATTAGGTGCTGTAGATACACAATTCAGGTCAGTATCGTTCCAAAGTGTGTTCGCCTAACATCTTGTGTTTGGTTTCAAAGTTTTGTATTGCAAGTTTTCATAGTGTTTTGCTTCATTATGATGAGTAATCTATATCACCAGTGTTTCAACCCGTTTAAGTTAGAGAAACACCGGTACCATAGAAAATGTGAACGTAAATTGAGAAATGTAAATCCGTCGCTGCTAAAAAAATTGAGACCGGAAAATCAACCTCCATCAGCGGAATCGAAAATTTGTGACACATGCCGACTGAAACTGGTCAAAATGCCCAATCTAAGTGAAGCCAGTAAAAGTTCTACGCTTACAAGTGAGGAAAGTTCTACGCTTTCAAGTGAGGATCCACAACCCAGCACAAGTGCAATACGGGGGCCGGACCGTGATGGGGTCTCAACAAGCAGTGGGGACTTCGTGGATATATACACATTGAACGCATCTTTGGTTGGATTGGGAGAATCACCAATTAATAAACGAAAATTGCCGCAGAAGGGATATTCTCAACATAAATATCAAAAGCTACAGCAGACACTGGCTTCGAAAGTATTTCACTTGGAAGAAGACACTGAACAAGAGATCGAGGGAGTAGAATCATCAGTAATAGTTTTAGTTTTATGATTTACTTGATTTTTCTTTTAAATTTAATAAACAAGTACAGTCCAACCTTTTTTATTCTTAACCACAAATAATAATTTGGTTTTGCTGCCAATATGAAAGAAATAATTGCCAACTAATCTCCCAAATTTTTGACGTTGTCAAATTCCGAATAAAAAAAAACAAACTCTATGTTATAGAGTATAGATATATCTATACTCTATAACTCGAAGTTTAAAAGATATACTCCGTATGTCGAAGTAGGTAATGATATCAGTTTAAAATTTTCCCAAGCAATAAAGCTAAGAAAAGTTTTATTTTTTTATTGGTCATTAAACTTTTTGTGTACCTTATTTACCTTACCTTACATTTAAATTTTTTCACAGGTACATTCATTAAATTTTTTGTTTACCTTATTTCGTTATTTTACCTTCTCTCTTTGTTTATATTTATGATTTAAACTAAGCACATATCTATATTTATTACCCTATGTTCCTTAACTCAAAAGAAGGTGATTGGTTATTTCTAGATTTTTACATATGTAAATATACATTAGGCGTCCCATACTCTCAATTTGCCCAAGGGCGTAAGGTTACGCCGCGCGCCGCGTCACAGGCCGTGTCGCTGTTTTGACCCAGTTCTTATCAATCCTCCAAGCTATAATTTTGGGTTTTTATAGAGAATCGATCAAGGAATAGGATATTTTTTTCAAAATTTAAAAAAGTGACAACTGTCTCGAAAATCACGTTTGAATAATATAATTGTTTATAAAAAATGCAATAGTCGATTATCTTGGAATTAAATATATATGTCATGAAAGTGTCTTCCAAGAGCTACAAAATGCATTTTTGATAAGTCTGTAGGTTGAATAGAACCGGAGATATAGGCAGTTGAAGGAGGCCGTGTTTTCGGTTTTTGGGCTTTTTTGCGAAATTTCAACCCCTTGTAACTTCTAAACTAGGGGTGATAAAAATAAAAAAAAATGTTCTATCTATTCATTTGTTCCAAAGAACCTGTAGAAAAATTTATATTAAAATCAGAGAACTCAAGGTCATTTTTCACCTGTTTTTGTCCGGTTTGACGTGGAATGACTCATATGCATTAAGCTATTTCCTTAATGCTTGAATTAAAAATATCACATTTACCACAAATAGAATTAAAGTTATTGCACATGACTTGTACTGGAGATTTCAATAGCACGTTTGTTCTTGAAAAACTGAAATACAAAAGTTTACAATCTCAAGTTCCTAGGCGAGGTATTAAAATATTTATAAGACTTAATACATGACCAGTGGCATAGCTACCGTAGGGCACCGGGGCCCCCAAGCTCAGGGGGCCTCGGACCCTGACCACCAAACCTTGTATTGAACTAGCTAAAAATTCTTCCACCTTTGGAATTGAAATAAAATAGGTTGCAACACGACTTGAATATTGAACTTTGAAATTACGAAAATAACTGTCAAAAATGCTCTCTATTCTCCCTCTATTCCTCTATTTCTTAATATTTACCACCTACTTCTCCTGAACTTACTAAGGCATTGACTATTCACCAATTCTGTACAGAAATAATGAGAAAATATGGAGTGCTAGAATGCGACCTAACAGAAGTATTAACAGCAATGTTACTGTTTCATACAATTCCTGTCTCTTCTGCAGAAGCTGAAGGATCATTTAGCAAATTAAAAACAATAAAAACTATTTAAGGAATACTATAGGCCAAACTCGACTCCGACATTTATCGCTAATAGCAATCGAAAACCAAGGCGCATCAAGCTTAGATTTAACAGATGTCATTGATACTTTTGCGAAAACTAAGGCTAGGAAATATATAAACTAAATTGTTATTTTGTTGTCAGTATACACATCAGTATAGGAGGTAGGTCTGACTTTCATATAATAACTGGAAGAGACCCCTTAAGGGTATGTTTGGCTTTGTATATGACTTATCTGTATATAAATTGTTTTTAATGTTTTATGTACAATAAAGTGTTTTACATACATACGTGCTTAAACTTTTTGAATTACTTCGTTTTATTGCTTAATACCAATATTATTAATCCAAGTATACGTTCCTCAACTCTTCACCTGTAAAACCTAAGCGGTCACTAAATCTCACACAAGACACTTATGCACATACATGAAGTAAGCGGTTTTGCTGTGCCATGCACTGCACGATAAAGAGCTGATGATAAACTATAGTAGCTTTGTACCTTTAAAGTATTTATATATATTTATATTTTGACTTGATAAAACCTAAACAGTTAGGGCCCCAGTTTTTTTTGCACCAGGGCCTTTAGTTACCTTGCTACGCCTCTGTATATAAGTGGAGACAATTTGGTTATTAAAAATTTTAAACTTACAACTATGCGTCTAGCATGTAGGGTCTTAAAATTGAAACGTGATAATAAAGTATTTTGATCAGTTCCTATAGTAGGATAGGCCTGATCAATTCTATAAGAAAGTAGTTTTAAAAACTCTCCTTTGTACTTTTTCTATGTAAACAACATGGACATTATAATGTGGATATCAGATAAGAGAGCAATATTCAAGTTTTGTTTTAATGAGGTAATAGAGATTTTAGCGTTGTGATGTTGAAATTTTTTTTAGAATTTCGAATTATAAATCCCAAGAGCTTCAAAGCAGATTCAACAGTAGTATTGATATGGGTTGTAAATGAGAGCTTATTATCAAAAAATACACCAAGGTCACGAATTTGATGCCAGCGTGAAAGGGTGGTATTATCTTAAGTGTAATTAAATATAACGAACGTTTTTTTAAGAATGTAACATTGACTGTTACATTGCTTATTTGTAATTTAGTTATATTACAATAGTATCGTAATGTTACGTTTTTGTTATATTGCTTATTGGTAATTTTGTTATATTACAATAATTTCACAATGTTACCTTGTTGTTACATTGCTTATTTGTAATTTAGTTACATTACAATAGTATCGCAATGTTACGTAACTGTTATATTGCATATTGGTTAATTTGGAACAGTAACTATGTTAGTATTATTTTAGGTAACTGTTGCGTTGCATTTTAGTAACATCGTTACATTGCAATGTGACTCCTTGGTTACATAACAGCAATACTGTGTTACGTTAAATGTTGACCGGGAACTTACTTAAATTTACTTAACGCGACAAAAACACACATTTGTTTAACCAAGCGAGTCAAATGACAAACCCAACTGTAAGTTTAAAACTAATGGCGTGTGATCGGATCCGGCCGAATCCTGTCGACGCGACGTTTAATAATGCCGGATCCGCCGGATTACCGGATCCTGTTTCCGGATTGCAATCCCTAATTGTATCAATACAGTCCGATAAAATTGCTTCATTAAAATTTTGCCATTTGCCACTATGGTCGTAAAAATTGCCACGGTCATTATTCCAATGAAAGATTGGGCAGCGTTTTGAACCACAAAAGCATAATTTTCAACGAAGTCGCACAATACAAGAAATTCTCCAGTTATAAATGCTCCAAAAAAGAAGACTTATCTGAATATGTGGTTTTTATTTTAACAGACGATCACATAAATCATCGACAAACTCGTCTGCATCTGCTATTTGTGTATTTAAAGTGCTTCTGTCAGTCTGTGTTTAAAACTATTCTTTCAACAAAATTATTTTCAGAAAGCGATTTTAAAATTTTTTGGCTACGCAAATTTTTGGGGCCTTTAGTTGCCGTGTGTTCATATATTGATATGCCCTAACTACTTTTTTTTCGCCCCATGAAAACAAAATAATAAGATATTTTTGTATTTTATTTAAGTAAAAAAAAATACAAATAAAAACAAAAATCAAACTTAAGTACCAGGTACTGAATAACTTTAACTAGGTAATTGCACAAATTAGTTATTTAGAGTTAGGGAGACGAATTGGTTCTTTTCTACATTTAAGTGAGGCATATTATTTAATAGCATTATCATATGACATGGTTCCTAATAAATCATTTTTAGTTTATAGAATTGTCAGGTAGTTTAGTCTTTTATCGCGCTTCGATATTTATTTTTGATGTAGGACAACCCTTAGAAAACCCCCTCTGCTTCGCAACTCGTAATGGACAGTGTTAAATATATTTCAAGGATCGTGGACAAATTTGGAAATGTATCCATTAATGTTTAATCTTGTATATGTTTTAGCATTTTTGAGCAGGGAATGTTTTCAGTCTTACTAGAATATATAATTCCAATATATTCTTTAAACTGTACACATTCACACATTCCCTTGGCCGTCTAAAAGCGACGTCGAGGAGCTTGCAAATAATTTACAAAGCAAAAAATCTTTCCTTTAGCTTTCGAATACCTAGGATCTATAAAAATTCTGACTTTTTAATTTCTTCTTAAAAAATCTGTTCTGTTCTTTATATAATATGCGGGATTTTGAGTAGCAATTACTAGAGCCACGGATTTGGAAAAATAACAATTTTTTGCCTAAACAATAGCCAATGAACTGCATACTTAATAATTCAGGACAAAATCCTTTATCGCTATTGTTTTAATTTTCAAAGTGATTTAGTGCCTCCAAATCTGCATCTTTTTCAGATTTACCTCTTGACGTTTTTTTTACCTGATACTGATCACTATATGTTTATTTCTTCGGAGGGGACTTTAAGCCGTCGGTCCGTTCCTACCCCTAACCCGCACAAGCCATTCAGTTGGCTTATGGGACATCTTAGTTTGGATGTAAGGGTGGAACTAAAAGAGCACTTTATAACTTTATAACTTTATTTCTACTTGAGTTTCCACTATTATTTTCAACAGTTTCATCTTTTTCATTTACTTGATTTGGTTCTGCTACATTTACATTGTGCGACTCACTTGATGCATTATTTTGCCGAAATAAATCCGTTAATTTCCTACATTTTCTAATTTCAGTTGTTATATTTTCTGTTATTTTACGCTTTTGACTACTGCTTAAATATTTTCGACTCGACATTTTGTTTAAATCATTTAGGTTTTCTTTGTGGCAGGTTGAAACTTACAGCTAAGAAGATATAATATTCTTATTTACAGCATTGACACTGACTCGCGTCTTAATCCCAACACTATTGCAGAAACACATATTATGTGTATCGGATTTTATTTTAAATGTTAAACGCCGATATTATTCAGCAAAGTTTAATGATTTAAAAAATGAACAAAAACTTCAAAATTAATATTATAATATTTTATTATTAATCATATTATAGTTTTACTATTTAAATAAAATATTCTATCTAAGATAGTTTTGTATCCGCCTTTGGGCATGTCTATGTTCAAGAAACATTCCCAATACGTCAAGTTTTTTAGATTATGTTTATATAAACGGTTTTATATTTTACTTTCCTAATGAAATTATTTCGTTAAAATATTTAATTCAATTTTTAATTTGAACAGATATAGACAGCTCGGGTAAAAAATGTGGCCCCCATAACTTGCGGGGCCCTAGGCTGCAGCCTATATAGCCTATACGGCAATCCGCCACTGTACATACACATACAGTGTGAGTGCCACTTGCTTCAGCCAGGACGTAATTACGAGGCCGCATCTGTGAAAATTTGAACAAACCTATTTGCACGTTCGAAAATTTTGTTTTAAAGTTAAAATATAATTCAACAAGATTTCACAAGACTAATCGTTTTTGAACGTGTTCACGGGATCCATCGGCTTTTTTTATTGACACGTAATCTTTTATTCCTGGCAATATACGGCTATTTTCATCATGAGTATAAAAAGATTTTACTAAATATTATGTTTGCTAATCTACCCTTTTTGGGAACTGGTTTAGATAATACCTACATCACAATCCACACAACAAGGTATGTTCGATCTCGTACAAAAAATACAAAAAATCACTGCAACACTGCACATCATTTAATGGCGGCCATTTTTGTTGTTTACAATTCTTGTGCTTTGGGTTTGTGCATATTAATAATCGTTTTAAACGTTTTGTTTCTAATAGAGGCACTTGTAAGCCCAAATGAGGCCTTAAAGTGGTAAGAACAATTATTTTACTCCTCTTTTTTAAAAAATAAACCTTATTCTATCAAGGCTGTCATCAAACTGTCAAATGTCAATTTTTAGGTTATTTATAACCCACAAATTAACCTTCAAATTGACATTGGACAGCCCTAATAGAATAAGGTTTATTTTTTACAAAAGAAGAGTAAAATGATTGTTCTTACCTTGCAAGTCTCTCTATAAGAAACACAACGTTTAAAACGATTATTAATCTGTAC
Source organism: Brassicogethes aeneus (assembly GCA_921294245.1). Taxonomy (NCBI): domain Eukaryota; kingdom Metazoa; phylum Arthropoda; class Insecta; order Coleoptera; family Nitidulidae; genus Brassicogethes; species Brassicogethes aeneus. The sequence goes on from OV121133.1 coordinate 49,631,415, forward strand.
AAACCCAAAGCACAAGAATTGTAAACAACAAAAATGGCCGCCATTAAATGATGTGCAGTGTTGCAGTGATTTTTAGTACGTAAATAAATGCGATTTAACCAGTTTTGAAAAATATTAAGTGTTTCGTACGATTAAAGAACTTTATGGCCCAAATAGAAACTTGCAATAAATTATAAGGATTATTATTATATATATATATATATACAAGGTGTCCCTAAACTTATTGGCATAAATTTAGGAAAAGATTGAGCAAGTCAAAATAAGACGAAAACCTAAATAAATATTTTTCCTAATTACTTATGTTTCCAAGATACAGGGTGATAAAGTGTTACCTATCATATCAGTTTTTTTAATATAACTTTTACTATGGTAGTCTTGGAAACGTGATATTTTGCGAATAGTCATTTACTACCAAAACACATATTCACACATAATTACAATTGTTTGAGTGAACACAGTGTCGTAGAAACGGGGGTTGCTTTAAGCTTATTGTCCCATACAAACTTTGAGGTTAGGTTTTTATAACATTTGATACAATTTTTCGATTACACAGTTCGTCTACCATTAAAAAGGTGTACCTCTCAAACTTCGGTAAAATAAACCGTTTCCGAGATATTCGAGATTACAATAATTGTTATATCGCATTATTTAATAGTTATTTACGTGTCAAGCTTTGTAAATGAATCTTTACGGGCGAGCTGGAAGTTTGTGGGGGTGAGCGACGCAGGAGCAAACCCCATAATCCAGTGAGCCTAGTAAAGATTAATTGCAAAGCGTGACACGTACAAACTTTTATTTTCACCTTTAGATAACGATTTTCAAATTTAAAGTTTTAATTAATATGTCAAATGGGACATTTCATTTCATAAATTGCTTTTCTACAAGCCCGTAAAACTTTACAGGTCTTTTATACAAGCCCGTAAAATATTACAGGTCTGTTCCCATAATGTATCGTTTACTTGGATACAAAAACAACAAAATTAACCTATAAAATGTCATTTACTAAGAAGGTGGAAATAATAGTTATTTACGTGTCAAGCTTTGTAAATGAATCTTTACGGGCGAGTTGGAAGTTTGTGGGGTGAGCGACGCAGGAGCAAACCCCATAATCCAGTGAGCCTAGTGAAGATTAATTGCAAAGCGTGACACGTACAAACTTTTATTTTTACCTTTGGATAACGATTTTCAAATTTAAAATTTCAATTAATGTGTCAAATATGTCATTTCATTTCATAAATTGCTTTTCTACAAGCCTGTAAAACTTTACAGGTCTTTTATACAAGCCCGTAAAATATTACAGGACTGTTCCCATAATGTATTGTTTACTTGGATACAAAAACAACAAAATTAACCTTTAAAATGTCATTTACTAAGAAGGTGGAAATAAAAGGATTAAAAGGTATATTATAACAAATTTTATTTTTTTAATTGAAAAAACTAAAAACGGCATTTCATGAGCCTCGAAACTTTTTGCCCTGACCGTCACATTAAAAAAATTGTAGTTTTTTCAATTACAAAATTTGTTATCATATACCTTTTAGTCCTTTAATGCGATATAACAATTATTGTAATCTCGGATATCTCGGAAACGGTTTATTTTATCGAAGTTTGAGAGGTACACCTTTTTAATAGTAGCCGAACTGAGTAATCGAAAAATTGCATTAAATGGTATAAAAACCTAACCTCAAAGTTTGTATGGGACAATAAGCTTTAGAAATCCCTGTTTCTACGACACTGCGTTTACTCGAACAATTGTAATTATGTGTGAATATGTGTTTTGGTAGAAAGTGACTGTTCGCAAAATATCACCTTTCCAAGTTTACCATAGTGGAAGTTATATTAAAAAAACTGATATTATAAGTAACACTTTATCACCCTGTATCTTTTAAACATACCTAATTAGGAAAAATATTTATTTAGATTTTCGTCTTATTTTGACTTGCTTAATCTGCTCCTAAATTTATGCCACTAAGTTTAGGGACACCTTGTATATATATATATATATATATATGATTATACAATACATAAAATATAACATAACTACCAAATATATCAGAACTGTCAAAAATATTTCATAATTATTATTTGTTATTATGTTATATACAAAATTTACCAAAGAAATACGCACGAATAATATTTATGAAATATTTTTGACAGTTCTGACACTTCTCCACCAAACATGAAAGCCATCTAAATTTTAAATTATAAATAAAACTAACAATATCGCTACTAAACGGGCATTAAAAAAATTAATATATCTTTTAAAGGAATAAAAATAACAAAACAAGACTAACTGGACTGAAAAGATGAAGGTGGGGACTACATTTCCTGAAAGATTCAGATTTTTATTTTTTCCTCAACATAATGATTTCTGTGGGCAAAATTGACTAATTTTAAGAATTATCAAGTTTCAATAATTTTTTTTAATAAAGAAAATGATAGTCTAGAAACTTAAAATAATAGTTACGTTTTCTATTGTATAAGTACTTGATACCTGAAAAAAAATAACTTTCTAGATTTAGTAGAATAGGCACAGGAGCCAGACAAAAATCACAAAAATTGGCAAATTATCATGAATCTTTAGTGGTTTACCATTCTTTTATGAGATTAACTAATTGGATACTAATAATTTATATCGAAAACACACTTACTGAAGAGTAAAACAAAATTAAAATCATTTCAATATTTGTCACAGATTTCTAAAGGGTGACGATTAAAAGTAAAGAATCCAAAAATTAAAACGGCAACAGATTTTCATATTTGATACCTAAAAGATCATCCTTAATTTTTTTATCAAAATAAAAAATCAAGCAGTAGTATCGATACCGGCGAATCGAGTGGATGTGTAGTTCGAGCGCTCAGTGCCGATCCACAATAAAATTCTTAAAGAAACATAACTATTATATACTGTGTAGTCGAGTAAAGTACGGTGCGAAACAGTGCTACTATTTTGGGTTACTATAGTATGTATACATACAGTACATACAGTAATACACGAAGTAATAAAGTGACAGGGGACAGGTCAAGGAATCACCTATTTAAAGAAAAAAACAAGTCTAACAAAGAGCGAAAGGGATCATCACCATCACCAGCAGACTCTGATAAGTATTATTGCATGACCTAATACGCAAATCTGTAAAAAAAACCTGGCAACAATTAACCATTGCCGAAAACAGCGTACGTGTGTGAAAAGGGGATCAAGCAGGAACGTCGCAATATTATATTATTGTATTATATATATATTGTATAATATACGCAACTTGTAGCTCAGCCACAAGGCAAAGCTTGAAGGATGGCGAAGGTAAATAAACAAAGCGCCCACGCAAATAACGTAAATAAACCATCTAATGAAGCATACGTTACACGCCTGACACTGGGGCCGTATTTCAGATTTTAATGCGATGCACCACAGGTCCGGCTTTATTTATTTTGTATTAATTTAGTTTTAAATTAAATTTGGAAAAAAAGTAAGAAAGCAAAGACACAAATTAAATAATAATACACGGTATAAACACTAATTTAACAACAAAATAAATAGTTCACCAACAAGGACAGGTTCTAGCAGCGTACTAACACCCCGGCTCAAAAATACAAGAACAGCACAGAAGAAAGAAGAATGACCAACGACCAATAGCCAATGCAGACCATATGGTGACATTCCACCACATACACTACAGGGCCGGCTTTATCGATTTTGTATATTAATATTTATATTTTTAAATTAAATTTGGAAAAAAAGTAAGAATGCAAAGATATAAATTAAATGAAAACGGTATAAACACTAATTTAGCTATAAAATAAATAAAGAGTATACAAGGTTGGTAGCCGGAGTAAGCAAAGAACTAACATACCCACCCCCATTCACGAATACCAATTGAATGGGGTTACTACTAAGGCCTAGGTTGAGGAGGATTCCGGATTGTACTTAGTTTTGGGTCAGTTCAATGTCCTCCAAAAACACTTCCTAAACTGGACGTATGGCCCGACCCGGCTGACAAAAATCCGGGAGCGGCCTTAACCTTTGACACTGTCATCCACAACCTCCTAGGGTGGAACTACCAGCCGGCGTAAAACTTCGGATCCAACAAACACAGGTAATGCTGTGATTTGGCGGGATACGCAGGAGAACGGAAAGGGGGTAAAATTGCCCCGGGAGATTAGAGGATGACAATACATCTGGGGCCGTTCCCATACTCATACTCATACTCAAAATAAAAAATCAAGCAGCGCACCCCATTTGGTGATTTTATTTGGAATGACTCAAAGATATTTCACAATTTTGTAATAATTTAGGTATCAACACACCTGAGAAATCGACAAGCGAGTTATTTTGACGTATCCATGGATACCAATAACAAAAATTGTTTAAAATCTAATTGTTTTACTTTTTCTAGTATTTGTTTAGTTAAAATGGATTTTACGCGACCACAAATGTTAAATATGGTTTATTGTATTGGAGAAGCGGATCGAAATGTTCTGCTAGCTAGTAGAATTTATCATCAAAAATATCCAGACTCAAGATTGCCCCGAGTAATTTCATTTCAAAAATTGAGGGATAGATTTGAATTGACGGGTAATATTTCTTACAAGAAACTAGAATTGATTGGACGGAGAATTGATGAAGACCATGAATTAGAAGTTCTTTTGACGATAGAGGAAAATCCTTTTTTGAGTACTCGGGAGATCGCAAGAGAAACTGGTCTATCGCAAAGCAGTGCGAATCGCATAATTTTAAACCATAAATTTTACCCGTACCATATGAAACTTAATGATGACGATTTTCGGCATCGAGTAGATTTTTCAAATAGAATGCTTGAAATTGTGCATGCTAATGGCAACTTCTTAAACGGCATTTTATTTTCGGATGAATCTACATTCAAGAGTAATGGATCTGTTAATAGGAACAATTTGCACTATTATGCGACTCATAACCCCCATTGGCTGGTAACCATGGATCACCAAAATAGGTGGTCATTGAACGTTTGGGGAGGTACTATTGGAGGTCGTGTTATCGGTTCATTCTTTTTTTACGGTGTCTTGAATGGCGAGAGATCCTTGGAATTTCTTCAAGCCGATCTCCCATTGCTTCTCGAAGACGTAGACTTGCATACAAGAGCGAACATGTGGATTCAGCATGATGGTGCTTCTGTTCATTATACGCGTATCGTGCGGCAGTTTTTAAATCGAAGTTATAACGCTAATCGTTGGATAGGAAGAGAAGGAGCTATTGCTTGGCCAGCTCGCTCCCCAGATCTGATACCCATTGATTTTTTTCCTTTGGGGGTATGTAAAGGAAAAAGTTTACAGAGAATGACCAACCACAGCTGAGGATATGATGCAGCGAATAACCGATGCATTTCATTCTATTAACGAGGATATGCTAACCCGCGTGAGGCAATATTTTCTACATAGACTGAATGTGTGTGTTCAGTAGAATGGCCGTATATTTGAGCATTTTTTATAATTATTAATTAAGTATTTTTCATTCTATTAACGAGGATATGCTAACCCGCGTGAAGCAATCTTTTCTACATAGACTGAATGTGTGTGTTCAGCAGAATGGCCGTATATTTGAGCATTTTTTATAATTATTAATTAAGTATTTCGGTAAATTAAATATTTTTTTCTGATTTAACTGATTTTTGTGCTTCTATTATAAGAATAAATAATAATACTATTCAACGAAAGAAATTATTAATAATTATGAATAGGCATTAATTTATCTCTGTATAACGTTGAATTGTATTATTTAGAATAACTGGTGGATTATGTGATATATACTCCTTTTTACCAAAATGATGTCACACTTGAAACAATTAGATTTTAAACAATTTTTGTTATTGGTATCCATGGATACGTCAAAATAACTCTCTTGTCGATTTCTCAGGTGTGTTGATACCTAAATTATTACAAAATTTTGAAATATCTTTGTTATTATTAACTTTAGGTATAGGGAATGGTTATACCAATTAAAAGGTAATTTAAATCTGCAAAAATATACATAGCGCTCCATTAAAAATAAGAAAGTTATTAAGGTTTAAAGTTTGCCAAATTCACCTTAATTTTTATCAAGTAATTGGTTAGAAATATGGCAAAGTTTGACACGGGATATTTAAAACAATGTTTCAAGATTCCAAAAATCTAAACCGCATACCAATAGACCTAATAACAAAGAAGTTACTTATATGCTATTTTTGTCGAAGGCGCAACTGTCAAATTTTTACGAAAAAAATTAATAACTCGGAAACTATTGAGTTTAGGTGTAGGGAATGTTATAGAGATTTTATCAGGAATTACATATGAAATTTAAAAATCAAAAAATATACAGAGTATTCTATTTGAAATAACAATGTTGATGTCACTTTCGGTGAAACCGGAAGTGGAATTTTATTCAAAATAATTTTGGAAAATAGGTTTAGTTGGATCATATTTTCTATAAAAATTTCATATCGGTATCTTTAATAGCAAAAAAATATGGACCGATCACAGAGCACTGGGTCACTCTGTATATATATTAGGGTGTCCCTTATTTTTATTTTTTTTACGCATACCCTCTAATTATATTTATTCCGTGTTTATATACTCCCAGTAAAAATTTCAGCTTATTCTATAAACGGGAACCTGTGCCGACTTGCATCTGAACCCTCCGTTAGCCAACGTTAGTCGCGCGGTATTTTGTAACACGGTTGGTCGCGAGGTCTTCGATCGTAAGTCATTTTGTGTTTGTTATTATGTGACCCTTAAATTATAAATTATTGACAAATGTTAAAATATAGTTTTATTTATGGGCCATTCCACGCTTAACGGATAGGACAGTTGCCGTGTTTTTATTTACAAAATAATATTGTTCTATTATATTACCAATGTCAAATTTTTATAAATAGTTCTAAACAAAAGCTGTTTAACAAGGTTTTTATTTGGCAAAATTAGGTATCGTGATTGACTGTTTAATAGAACAATTATTATTTTGTAAATAAAAACACGGCAACTGTCCTATCCGTTACGCGTGGAATGGCCCTTATGTGTATACTTTGATAAAAATGTATATTTTCACAGGGAGTGGCTAGTTACCTGGAAGGGTCTGGTGAATAGGCCGTAAACTCTAAAATTGATAAACTTAATGGGTTTTACTCTAAATAAATAAAAGAGTCTATTGTGAGAGATGACTACCGAAAACTTATTGAACTGTCTGAAATATTTTTGGGTGGACACCAAGAAAAGAAATGCTTATAAAAAGCTGAAATTTCATATTACAGTATATTTTAGCAATACTAATTATATTAATATATTTAAGGGATAAAATCAACTAAATTAGTGAAACAAATGATAGAAACAAAAGCAATAATATTAATTAGTAATCATATTTAATAAAATCATTAGAAAAATACAGTCATGAAGTATATCTTCTTTTTAAAGTGTTTCGTGTTACAAAATACGTTGGCTAACGGAGGGTTCAGATGCAAGTCGGCACGGGTTCCCGTTTATAGAATGAGCTGAAATTTTTACTGGGAGTATATAAACAAGTAATAAATATAATTAGAGGGTATGCGTAAAAAAAATAAAAATAAGGGACACCCTAATATATATATATATATATATATATATATATATACAGGGTGTCCGGGAAAAGGAAGTCAATCTGTTAACCATATATTCTTTGAGTTAAAACAATAAGACTTTCATAATACCATTTTTCAATTTAGAGCTTCATGTTCGATATACAGGGCGACAAAGTTTAAAATTTAAAACTGATTTTTTTTAATAATTCGAGTAATTGATAAGATATTAAGTTCAAATTCGGTACACTACTTCAACATAAATAGTTACATTTTTTGAGACCAACAAAACAAAAAACAATTGTCAAATAATCAAAATAGGGGGGTCCAGTACTCACTGACTCCCCCTATTTTTTAGTACGTGCGCCAATGACTTCCAAACTGTATTTTTTCATGTAATCATTTATTGTTGAAAATTTTTTGTCTCCTATAAAATTTTGATAAAATGATTTGTTTTAGAGATAATTTGTAAAGTATGGGTCAATCCATATCAAATTTTTGAAATTTAATTTTTTTTTTTGAAAAAATTTAGGTCATGTGATATATCATAAAAAAGGTCACTAATAGGCCTTTAAAATAAGCCATCACTCACCTTTCTACTTTTAATAGTTTACGAGATATCGCTATTTTTGTAAGTACTTGCAAAACCAAAATTTATCGGAATTTTTTGATTTTTAAAAATCAATAAAACAAAAACCACTCATCGAAAAAAATTCATATATGGGATTTTTTAGTTTTTTAGTGAGGTAAACAAATTTACCAAAAATTATCAAAATCGGAGATGGTGGGGGAAGAACCTTTTGGTTGATTTGATATGGACTGACCCATACTTTACAAATTATCTCTAAAACAAATCATTTTATCAAAATTTTATAGGAGACAAATTTTTTTTAACAATAAATGATTACCTGAAAAAGTACCGTTTGTAAGTCATTGGCGCACGTACTAAAAAATAGGGGGAGTCAGTGAGTACTGGACCCCCCTATTTTGATTATTTGACAATTGTTTTTTGTTTTGTTGGTCTCAAAAAATGTAACTATTTATGTTGAAGTAGTGTACCGAATTTGAACTTAATATCTTTTCAATTACTCGAATTATTAAAAAAAATCAGTTTTAAATTTTAAACTTTGTCGCCCTGTATATCGAACATGAAGCTCTAAATTGAAAAATGGTATTATGAAAGTCTTATTGTTTTAACTCAAAGAATATATGGTTAACGGATTGACTTCCTTTTCCCGGACACCCTGTATATATATATATATATATATATATATTAGGGTGTCCCTTATTTTTATTTTTTTTACGCATACCCTCTAATTATATTTATTACTTGTTTATATACTCCCAGTAAAAATTTCAGCTCATTCTATAAACGGGAACCCGTGCCGACTTGCATCTGAACCCTCCGTTAGCCAACGTTAGGCGCGCGGTATTTTGTAACACGAAACACTTTAAAAAGAAGATATACTTCATGACTGTATTTTTCTAATGATTTTATTAAATATGATTACTAATTAATATTATTGCTTTTGTTTCTATCATTTGTTTCACTAATTTAGTTGATTTTATCCCTTAAATATATTAATATAATTAGTATTGCTAAAATAATAATAATAATAATAATAATAATATTTATTTATTTCAAAATAATTTGTACATTTAAAGTAAATTACAAAAATATTGGAAATATTGTCACAGGAGAAAAGTATAGAGCTAATATGTTAAAAATTCATTGAAATCATATGGCTCCATTTCAACTAAATAATTAAAAACATTTAATTTAAAACTATTAAAATTTTGAACAGTCTTAAGAGAGTTGGTAATTTATTATAACAGACAATACATGAATAAAAACAACTTTTTTCATATATGGTTAATCTATGACTAGGATACAGGTAACAGTGCGTTCTTGTGTTTCGACTAGATTTAAGTTGTTCAAACAAGTGCTTGTTTTTAAACATAAAAATCAGTAGTTCGTATATATATAACCCAGTAACTGTCAATATTTTACTTGATTTAAACAAACCTCTACAGGACATGTCACTTTTTTTATTATTAATAATTCTAACTGTACGTTTCTGTGTGACAAAAATGTTTTTGATATTCTTGCTTCTTCCCCAAAAAATAATCCCGTACCTTAGCTGAAATTTTTACTGGGAGTATATAAACACGGAATAAATATAATTAGAGGGTATGCGTAAAAAAAATAAAAATAAGGGACACCCTAATATATATACTAGGGTGTGCCAAAAAAACTCGATATTTTTTTTTTCTTGCTCTCCACCCAAAATATCGTAGAATATGTCCGAACAAATATTCTGTTAAAAGCGGAGCTCATAATTTCAATTTTAAGAGGTCCCTCATCGAATCTGAAGTTTTGCCGCTTAAATAACACAGAAAACTGACTTTTTTACCTTATTTATTCTTGCAACCTAGGAAGATTTTTTTGTCCAAATTTAATGCTTTGTAAGAATTAGTCATGGATTTTATGAAAAAAAAATTTCTTCCTAGGTTGCAAGAATAAATAAGGTAAAAAGGTCAGTTTTCTGTGCTATTTAAGCGGCAAAACTTCAGATTCGATGAGGGACCTCTTAAAATTGAAATTATGAGCTCCGCTTTTAACAGAATATTTGTTCGGACATATTCTACGATATTTTGGGTGGAGAGCAAGAAAAAAACTATTTCGAGTTTTTTTGGCACACCCTAATATATACAGTATGTCCCCGGATAGGGTTGCCAAGAGGAGAAACTTCTTTATTTTTCATTTTATAAGAAAAATGCATTCTTCATAATAGTTTTTGCTTGTTTCAAAATGGCTGAATCAGTTTCCACCGTTTCAAATTTCCTTTCCGTTCAAGAGAAACATGAAAAAATAGGTCCTTTTAGTTGAATATTTGTTTAAGTCCCAAAAATTACTTTTCGTTTTCATGGCAACAGTTAACACGACTATTGTTTATTAAGTTTTTATTGCAACAATTCAACAAAAATCAAGTCGTTTCATTGTCAGTCTAAAACGAACATATATTAAGTTTTTATTACAATTCAACAAAATAATTAAACTACTAATAAATTTCACTCGATCCATTCACCACCTTTATGAACGCATAGCTCAAGTCTGCGACGCAGTTCCCTATAACTGTTTCTGATCTCTTCCAGCGGTAAAAACACCACAGCATCTCTGATTTTCTCCTTCAAACGTTCTACATTCGGAGGAAGATCATTCGCATAAACTATTTGTTTCAAACGGCCCCAAAGGTAAAAATCTGCAATAGTCAAATCAGGGCTCCTCGGTGGCCATAAATCAGGACCATTTCGGCCGACCAATTCTCTCCAAATTGCTGATTCAACCATTCTACAACTATTCGAGCATAATGGACAGGACAACCATCTTGTTGAAAGTAACACCTTGCACGATAATTAATCGGTAGATCGTCCAACCCTTCATTTAGAAAATGTTGTAACATATCTAAATACGTATGCTGATTAACCGTATTTTCAAAAAAATATGGTCCAATTATACCATGATAAGAAATTGCACACCATACATTAACTTTAGCCAAATATTGTTGATTACGGGCGATTCGGAAATAGGGATTGATTGCTCCAGTACCTCACATGCTGAGATGAAACAGTACCATTGGTTGAGAACGTGGCTTCATCAGAAAATATAAGATCTCGATAAAAGTATTGATTATCCATGATTTGAGCACCCATCCACAAGCAGAAATCCAAACGTTTTGCGGGATCTCCGTGCTCTAAAGCGTGATTAAAAATTGGTTTGTAAGTGCTTGTTCACAATGGACGTAACCATAAAAAAACATAAGAAATACATAAAAAAATACATAAGGATACATAAGAAGCGTTCACAATGTGCATAGTACGTAATCTTTACGTTTATGTGACTCTTATGTAAAAATTATGGAGTACCGTAAAAATCACATAAAGTTCAAATAATTTAACTTTATGAAATATTTATGTAGTTTTTTGGGAAAATTCGGCGACTTTTGGTTTGTTATGTTTTTATATTGGCAACTATGGCGGTTCCTATAACCATTTGCTATGGAAAAGGTTGAGTCACCGGTAGACAAATACCAAAGATAAAGCCAAATTATTATTTTAGTTTTTTATTATAATAAAAGTAGGCACAAGACACCCAAAATAACAGAAATTCAAACATCCCGAAAAGACATTACTTGAACTATTCAAATCCATTTTAGAATAACTTAAACTAAAAATTAAAAAGCATAACCATTGCCATTATTATTGTTTAATATCAATTTAAAATTAAGCACATTTGGCTGAAGGACCTCGGTCATTGGCCATTTAATCTTATGTTGTAACCTTACATTGTATGTATTTACATAAGGATTAATAAATACGATATTTATTTATTTAAAAGTAGTTAAACAACCTCAAAGTAATGGCCAACCGTTGACTTGGACTCAGTGGTTTTCGTATGCTATGTTTAATCAATTTAGGGGACACTACTTTTAGCAATTCCTCAAATAATGAGGCTGTCATTCTAGTATAAGTAAAAAATCATTCAGTGTCATGAAGTCGCATTTCAATAATTAGTCTTCGAAATCCTTTTTTTCTCTATCTCTATTTATAGGACGAACCCACCAGCGTCATGTTCGTTTTGGTTTTACCCTATCTTGGCGTTCTTGGCATCGTCGTCTTAGTAGTAATAATAACAATTCTTCAGTCTCACTCATTTTAAAAACACAATTCACAAATTTTAATTTAAATTAAATTAAAATGACATTAGTTTGACATGCTCAACATGGTCATTGTGAAAGGCGCGCTTAAACGGAGACCGAGTTATTTTACCCCCCACCACTATAATGACGTCTGTCGTCCGCCCGACTCAACTCTAACCTTCAAATTTTTATTTTTGTATTTGTGGTCTTTAATAACTATTATACGATACGAGTGTTGCTGTTGCTGTTTGTTTAAATGCTTAATATTATTTGGTGTCATTATGGATATGACAAATAGATGTCCTGAATGTGACAAGATATTTGCTAGTAATGGAAGCGTAAAACGTCATTTGAAGGAATTCCATGGTGTAAGGAAACCTGTTGATAATAGCCCTAATCGGAAATGGGTGCCTTTTGAATATTGTAATCTGACGTTCTTTGATAAAAGTGCATTGAACAAACATTTAAGAAGTATCCATAAAAGTGAAAAAATTGAGAAAAAATCTACTAGAGATCTCAATGCCATTAATAAAAGTGGGTTACTAAATAAATGTCTAGACTGCAGCAAAGAGTTTAATGGCATAAAGGATTTGCTTCATCATTTCACCATTAGGCACAATTTTAAAGAAGACTGTTTGGAAGAAAATTTCTTAAATTTAGAAGGTAAGTTGTACTTAAGTACATAGTGTTTTTTACAGTTAAACTTAAAGATGTGCTATAAAATACTGATCAGAGCAGAGAAAAACACTTGTTTTGTTTTACAAAGCTCAAGGAATGGACGATGAAAAGTATCATTTAAAGCCGTCAGATTTTTGCCTTATCCTAATGAATAAGTTACAAATGGAAGTTACTAAAATAAATGCACACAAATTTGTTTGTATAGATGGCACCCACGGTACAAATCCATATGATTTTGAATTAAATACACTAATGGTGGGAGATGAATTTCGAGAGGGAATGCCAGTAGCATATATGATATCTAACAAAAAAGATTCCAGCATTTGTTCAGTGTTTTTTAAAGTAATTAAAGATAGGGTAGGTGTAATCACCACCAACACTTTTATGACTGATATTACAAATACATATTACAATGCATGGCAATCTGTAATGGGTACAGTTCCCAATAGAATTTTTTGCTCATGGCATATAGACCGTGCTTGGCGGTCGAATTTAATGAAAATTGTCTCTAGCAACCATGAAACTTCAGTAGAAAAAAGGAAAGAAGTTTATAAGGCACTTAAAATGGTACAAACAACCCTAGATGAAGAAACGTTTCTTAAATTCTACAATGAATTACTACTACAGCTGCAGAGTGATCAAGAAACAAAAAGTTTTTACAAATATTTCATTAAAGAATATGGCAGTAATTATAGATCATGGGCATACTGCTATCGTAAAGAGTTAATGATTAACACAAACATGTATCTAGAAAGCATGCACCGTGTCATAAAGTATGAGTATCTAGAGGGAAAGAAGGTTAAAAGGTTGGATAAAAGTATCCATAACCTAATGCGCTTTACTCGTGATAAGCAGGTGGACCGGATAATTAAATTAACTAAAGGTTTTTTGCAACATATTTTTCTTGTATTAAAGATATAAAAAGTCATTTACATAAATTTCACTTTCCATACAGTAACATCTTTTATGACACTGAACTTTTACTTTGTGGTGTGAGTGAAAAGCTTCGAGTGTTGTTACAAAAATGCATATGTATTAACTTTTTCTCAACAAACATCTTGGGCCCGCTTTCACAATCATTGGTCACCAAAAGGTTTGCGTTAACAATGAGTTTTGTCACTGTCTTATCTAATAAAGTGACTGTGATAGATACTGTCAAAACTCATGGTTAACGCAAACTTTTTGGTAACCAACGATTGTGAAAACGGGGGCCTTAATGGTGATATTGACTGCACCTGTCTTTTAAATTTAATATTGTTTTTAATTCCAGTAATATGTACAGGAAAAGTACAGTTATTATGATATTTTCTCTTGGTTTAGAATCTTTAAAGGGGATGTTAAGAATTGTGTAAACCTATTTGGTAGCTAAGTCACCTTATTTTACTTGTTTAATAGATATTGCCTTTTTTGGTATACCATTTAGAATAACCTAATCTGTAGTGTACTATATTTGTAAATAAATAAATAAAGTAAATAATATTTGCAGGTAAGGCCACTGATCGTATAAATCGAATCCATGCAAGTCATAGACGTGCTTTGAATTCAAGTTATGATTTAAAACAAGATGAAGATGAAGGTAATAAAAAGTGGTCTTTATTTAACAACATGAACAAAAAAATGTATACCATAGCAAAAAGGACAAGTGATCAGTGTTGTGCATTAGCATGCCAAAATTGCAAAATTTGCTACCATTCCTATAGTTGTACTTGTATAGATTACTGTATAAAATCAAACATTTGTAAACACATTCATTTTATATGCATTCAAACAAACAAAAATTACAATTGGACATCATTAAATGAACATGTTGCCTCACAAGAGGATATTGAATTTTGTTTAAAGGATAATAAAAATATAGAAGGAAACAAGCAGAATTTACAAGAACAAATTATTTCTACTGCTCTGGAAGTAGTTACACTGGCAAGCAAACCTGTTTCTAGTGAAATACTGTCCTCTGCATATAAACAATTGAATGTTACCAAATCATTATTACAACTGGCAGAGGTACCTAACACAAACGACTTTAAATTTCAAAATACACAATCCAATAATGAACCAAGCAACAAAAAAATTATGAAACAAGTAACATTCTTTTCAAAAAAAATGAAGAAAAAGAATAAAAATGAATCTGAAGAATTAAGAAAACCCACAATAGATGAAAGATCAAAGTTGGAGTTGGTTCTTTCTAAACAGTTGGAAGTTTCGAATTCTTCTTTAAATGATCACACTTATGTTCCTTTTAAATTGTAATAACTAGTATAATTTTAATAAATTGGTTTAAATGTGTTATCCTTATTACTTAATATTTTTAAGTGGTTGATTCCCTTGAATAAAAACATAAAAGCCTTAGTAACATTTTATTTTTTATTTTACCATATAAAATTCTTTTTTTTTTCTCATTTAAAAAAACGCACTGATTGCACTCTCCATGCCCTTTATAATACCTATATAATAACACCGATGACACCAACCTTAATAATAATTATTAAAGGAATTTTAATCCGCCAGCCTCAACCATAGAAACTCTACCAGTTCGTTATAGATCGGAATACCGACACAGACCGAAGGCAGAGGCATTGGTGGGGGGTTAAATAACTTCGGTCTCCGTTTAAACGCGTCTATTGTGAACGCTCTTTGGGTTTTATGTAAATTTTATGGTTATGATTTATGATTTCATTATGTATCTTTTATGGTTATGTCCATTGTGAATCCACACTAAGGATGAATTTTACATTGTTTCAATATTCTTTGAATGTGTGTTTTACTTATCCCCAATTGAAGCGATCTTCGTCGTAAAGAAAGTTTCGCATTATTTTGTATCGAATCCGTTACGATAAGAGTGAAAGCGATCTACCTTAATTTTCTTTACATCCAAAACGGAGCCAGTAATTAAAAATTTCTTTATTAATTTTTGTGCACCACATTTTGAGATGTAAATATCGGGAAACTTTTGATTGAATTCTTCTATAACTCGTCGGGTTGCTTTATCACCTTTACCATACCACTGTATTAAATAAATTCGTTGCTCTTTCGACAACATTGTCATTAATTTTGACAAATTTTCGTTTTAGACTGACAATGAAACAACTTGATTTTTATTGAATTGTTGCAATGAAAACTTAATAAACAATAGTCGTGTTAACTGTTGCCATGAAAACGAAAAGTAATTTTTGGGACTTAAACAAATATTCAACTAAAAGGACATATTTGTTCATGTTTCTCTTTAACGGAAAGGAAATTTGAAACGGTGGAAACTGATTCAGCCATTTTGAAACAAGCAAAAACTATTATGAAGAATACATTTTTCTCGTAAAATGAAAAATAAAGAAGTTTCTCCTCTTGGCAACCCTATCCGGGGACATACTGTATATTAGACTGGGCCAAAAAAATCAACTATTTTTTTTTGAAAAGTATATCAAAAATATGGTTTGGGGCGACAAAAAAAAATTATTGTGAAAGTTTGAGTCCATAATATTAATATTAAGAGGTGTATCATCGCAATTTATTTTTTTCCCTCATCAAGTTTTTGTCTCAGAACTCCCAAACCATTGAGTTTAACAAAATTTACTTAAAAATATTTTTTAAGAAAATTAAATGCTCTACAAAAAAGGTTAAATGAAATTTTTCGTCAGATGAACTGTTTCCTTAAAATCATGCCCTAAACATTGGTAAAGTTTTACATTTTGATCTTTTAACTTTGGAATTTTAAAATTCATGTAAAAATCAGTACCCATAAAAAACCGATAAATATTCTTATGTGAAATCAAATGCTTTACAAAAAAAGCCTCTTAACATTTTTGGCTAAATTCATTCAATCAAAAGTTATTATGAAGTCAAAACGAAATTCTTGTCAAATTTAACCTTGAATAACTTTTGATGGAGTGAATTTAGCCAAAAATAATATTAAATAAGAGGCTTTTTTGTAAAACATTTGATTTCACATAAGAATATTTATCGGTTTTTTTATGGGTACTGATTTTTACATGAATTTTAAAATTCCAAAGTTAAAAGATCAAAATGACAAGTTGTGGCTTTACGGCGTTTTAGTCACGGGCTGAAGTTAGCTACAGGTTTTTAGTCACGGGCTAAAGTTAGCTTTAAGTTAGTTGACAGTTGTCAAATGGCATACAATCGTTAAAATAAAGTTCTAATAAAACATTTTCTTCACTTTCACTGTGAAAAACTGTTGTTTATTCCATTTTCAATGGATACATTTTAATTTATTATCTATTTTTTTAATTTATTATCTATTTACAATATATTGTTTTATAGATGGCGCTCTATACAAATACTTAATTTAAATCATTTTTAGATAATAATAAGTATTTGTCGTAGAAAAAGTATAATATGCATTTCGTTATAAACTTTTCCAGACATATATTAATTTAAGCACTCGCTCGCAAGCTCGCTTGTGTCTAAATTAAATTCGTGTCTAAAATGGCGTTTATCAAACTTTATACATAATATGCTATTATTTAATGTGTCGACTTTTTATAAAATGATATTTTATTTAATTTGTCGACTTTTTATAAAATATCCAGAAATTGTATACAAAAAACTCAATATTATCTGCATTATTATTATTTTTTTTAAACTAAATCCATCTGGGAACACTGCTCAGCAGTGAATGCTGTCATGTATTCATTCTCCTGTCATTATGATATTATTCATATGCCAGGAGAATCATTACCAGGAGAATCACTGTTTCAAGTATTTTTATTTTATACGTTACATACTTTCAAAAATGTGTGACGCATAAGTCTTTTTACTTTTATTTTTACATATTTATAACTATATTTTAAAAAAAAACTAATGTAATTTCTTGTAGAAACCCTGATGATGCCTCAAAGGCGAAACTAGTCAGTTTAAAAAAAAAACAAACCAGCCTCTTAGTGCCTCTTATTCTATAAACAACATAACTTACCCACTACTGCTCTAATGGATTTAACAATTAAACATACAAAAAATAATATTAATGTAATGGTATATATAAATCTTATTATAATGTATATATAAACAATAGCCTTTGAAAAATAATATACGTATATGTAAATAATAATCTCTACTAAATAATAATCAAATTGTTAACGAGAAAGCGGTTTTAATACATGATTTAAATTACTCGCGCTTTTTACTTGTTAATGTCGACGTTTATTCGTAAATTAGTTAGTTTTGTTGCCTGTATGCTTTTTATGCGCTGGGTATTTTTCTTGTAGAATTGACATTTTCATATTTTACAAGTTTTATATTTCTACAATTCAACAATTTAACCTTACTTTTTTTAATAAATTCGCTAAAACTTGCATTTTAAGAGAATTGGTTGGTTAGTTTACAAACTAGCTAAGAGAATTGGTTGGTTAGTTTACAAACTAGCTAAAGCATTGGCTATTTTGTGTTATTAGAAATTTTTGTTTTTATATTAGCCAAACAGTTTGGCCCAAACTGAATTGGATAGTATACAGACTATCCAGGTATTTTCCCTAATAGTTTCCTTAATAATTTCAAGTAAATTAACCGCCTTGGTTATTTTGTAATTTAGTTAATACGTTTTCTATTATTAAAATAGCCGTCAGTTTGGCTAGTTTATAAATTATCCAGCTAGTTTATATACTAGCTAACGTTACACATTAGCCGTAACATATATAATATTCAATTGAATCGTTGAATTGTATTTTTAAATGTATGAGAAATATAAAACTTTTGTAAAATATGAAAATGTCAATTCTACAAGAAAAATACCCTGCACATAAAAAGCATACAGGCAACAAAAATAACCAATTTACGAATAAACGTCGACATTAACAAATTAAAAAGCGCGAGTAATTTAAATCAAACGTATTAAAACCGCTTTTTCGTTAACAATTTAATTATTATTTAGTAGAGATTATTATTTATATACATTATACATATTATACATATTAGGGTGTCCCAAAAAAAAAGAATAATTTTTTTCTTCTCGTCTCTTGTGAAAATATGTTGGTTTGTCATGTTTTAAGAGCCCTGTCAAAAGATCAGCACCATTAAAAAATTTTTAAGGGTCGCTCAAGATTTTTAAAAATTACCAAAATAGTCAAAAATTGGATTTTTTTTAATTTTAATTTTTTTTCTCGTTCCGATATTATTTTTTAATTTAAAAATAATGATGATTCTGAAAATTTCAAATCGATATTTTAATTTCTAAAGGTCGCTCAAGATTTTTTTAACTTTCAAAGTAGAGTATTTTGAATGTTTTCGAGCGACCTCTGAATATAAATATCAACGAACTTTTAGCGACCTTTAGAAATCAAAATATTGATTTGAAATTTACAGAATTTTTATTATTTTCAACCTAAAAAATAATAACGAGACGAGAAAAAGAATTGAAATAAAACAAAAATTCAATTTTTGACGATTTTGAAAATTTTTAAAAATCTTGAGCGACCCCTACAAAATTTTTAATCGAGTTGATATTTTGAGAGGGCTCTTACAGCATGATAAACTAACATATTTTTACAAGAGACGAGAAAAAAAAATATATTCTTTTTTTTTGGGACACCCTAATACATATATATTTATTTACATATATTAATTTTCAAAAGCTATTATTTTTATAAACTATTATATAATAGACGTTTTTTTTATAATAAAAAAAACATTAATATTATTTTTTGAACCTGTCCGTGAATATTAAATCATTAAATACCTTTAAAAAATTAGCTGTTTAGCCAGTTAGCCGTTAGCTAGTTAGGTGAGCTAAGCTAGATTAACTGGTTAAGCTGCCAGCTAATTAGCTAAGCTAATTTAGTAAACCAGTTAAATTAACTAATCTGATCAGTTAGCTAGCTAATTAACTTAGCTAACTTTTTTAGTTGGCTTAACCGGCTAAACTGTACAGCCCTAGTACATTACAATATAAAATTATAAATAACAGTTTTGAGAAAATAAACACCTTCATTTTATAAATAAGTATGTTTTTCCACGTAAACCGTTTCTGTTAATAAATTGTCCCCACGGTTTACAGTGATCGGGACAGTTGCATATGGTGCTTTGTCAGGAGAATTTGTTCCTTAACAATTGTACAGGGTGGTCCACGTAAGGTGACCCATATACTTATCTCAGAAACTACTGGAGTCACAAAAAATTTGTAAGAAACAAATATTCACGAAGTAAAAAATATTTTTAAAATATTATATTTTCATTTATACAGGGTGTTCGATTTTCCTTGGGACGATACCAACTTTCTTATTTTCAATGGAACACCCTGTATTTTTTTGCATTTTTGGATTCTACCCACTCTTTTAGGTATACTTTGTAAATATATTAATTAAGAAAATGTTAATACTTTTTGAGTAAAATTAAGATTTATTAAAATTTCTCTAAATGTAGACACTCGCTAAAAGTTAAAAATAATCAACTAAAAGTTATTATTTTTTATATTATGTAGTATCCATCTCTTTAATAATAAGTAAGCTATAAGTTAATTATTATATTTTTTGGAAAATATCATACAGGGTGTTTTCTATGTCCCGTTGAAAATAGCGATTTTAAAAGTTTAAAATCTTGTTTTTCTTCAATGGAACACCCTATATATTTTTGCATAATTGGATAGAATAAGTAATTACCTTTTATTTTATATATATATGTCCTATACCTAAACCTAACAGAAAAAAAATATTCGCATTTTTCACAATTAGTAGCTTTTTTCCAATTACCTTAGTTAAATTTTCATTATTCAAATAAATAAATTTCAATAACAACAAATAAAAATGCTTTTATATATAAATATATATTACTATAATAATTACCATACGCGCAAAGCTACTAATTTTGTAAAATGCGAATATTTTTTTTAGGTGATCCACGTAAGGTGACCCATATACTTATCTCAGAAACTACTGGAGTCACAAAAAATTTGTAAGAAACAAATATTCACGAAGTAAAAAATATTTTTAAAATATTATATTTTCATTTATACAGGGTGTTCGGTTTTCCTTGGGACGATACCAACTTTCTTATTTTCATTGGAACACCCTATATTTTTTTGCATTTTTGGATTCTACACACTCTTTTAGGTATACTTTGTAAATATATTAATTAAGAAAATGTTAATACTTTTTGAGTAAAATGAGGATTTATTAAAATTTCTCTAAATGTAGAAATTCGCTAAAAGTTAAAAATAACCAACTAAAAGTTATTATTTTTTATATTATGTAGCATTCATCTCTTTAATAATAAGTAAGCTATAAGTTAATTAATTTATTTTTTGGAAAATATTATACAGGGTGTTTTCTTTGAATAATGAAAATTTAACTAAGGTAATTGAAAAAAAGCTACTAATTGTGAAAAATGCGAATATTTTTTTTTCTGTTAGGTTTAGGTATAGGACATATATATATAAAATGAAAGGTAATTACTTATTCTATCCAATTATGCAAAAATATATAGGGTGTTCCATTGAATAAAAACAAGATTTTAAACTTTTAAAATCGCTATTTTCAACGGGACATAGAAAACACCCTGTATGATATTTTCCAAAAAATATAATAATTAACTTATAGCTTACTTATTATTAAAGAGATGGATACTATATAATATAAAAAATAATAACTTTTAGTTGGTTATTTTTAACTTTTAGCGAGTGTCTACATTTAGCGAAATTTTAATAAATCCTCATTTTACTCAAAAAGTATTAACATTTTCGTATTTAATATATTTACAAAGTATACCTAAAAGAGTGGGAAGAATCCAAAAATGCAAAAAAATACAGGGTGTTCCATTGAAAATAAGAAAGTTGGTAACGTCCCAAGGAAAACCGAACACCCTGTATAAATGAAAATATAATATTTTAAAAATATTTTTTACTTCGTGATTATTTGTTCCTTACAAATTTTTTGTGACTCCAGTAGTTTCTGAGATAAGTATATGGGTCACCTTACGTGGACCACCCTGTACAACATAAATACAGGTAAAATCTTCATTTAAAAAGTTTACTTATTCGAAATGTCGCTTGATAATCAGGCCACCACAATACACGCGTGGACCCCTTGAAAATGATACGTTTTTTAAACGTATGTCGGTAAATCGGTTTTTGACATTCATCATTGATGACGCAATTTCAAACATTCGCCGCGACGACTATACAATCGGAAGGAACATTGTCGGCCGACTGTATCTTATTCTAAGAACACTGGTCAAAATAGCATCTAATGCAGTTTCAATAGCTTCTGGTTATTGTGCAGCTTTTTTAATTATAAAAAATAAAAAAACAAAAAGATGCTGGTGGCCAAAAAAGGTTCTAGGATAAATTTCATGGCAATGGCTTAAGCCTGGTTCTAACAGAAAAGTAATTTAATTTAACTTAAAAGTTAAAAACCCAACAATCCCCATCCACAATAAAATTCTTAAAGAAACATAAATTATATACAGTGTAGTTGAGTAAAGTGCGGTGCGAAACAGTGCTATTTTGGGACTATTCAAAGTCCCGTCCGTTACGCTTTAAATTATTAGTTTTTAAGGAATTAAACAGTCAACCACGATACCTAATTTTGCCAAATAAAAAGCTTGTTAAACAGCTTTAGTTTAGAACTATTTATAAAAATTTGACATTGGTAATATAATAGAACAATATTATTTTGTAAATAAAAACACGGCAACTGTCCTATCCGTTACGCGTGGAATGGCCCAGAGGGACTTACGGCGGGACGTGACCGTCAACACTAAAGACAAGATTCAGTACCTCACAGGGGGGCAAACAATTCTAAAGAGGTTACCAGGAACCGGAAACACACTAGGACAGAGACGTTTAGAAGTTCACCAACAAGGACAGGTTCTAGCAGCGTACTAACACCCTGACCCCCATTCATGAATCCCAATTGAATGGGGTTATTACTAAGACCCAGGTTGAGGAGGATTCCGGATTGTACTCATCATTCATATAGTGATGTAATTTAAGACTTAATTTAATAGTTGGCCAACTTTCATCTTTTAAATTAAATTACGTTATTTCAAGGTTATTTGGTATTATCTAACCTATTTTGGGAGAACCTAACCTATTTTGTGTAAACGGTTTTAAAAATAAGAAAACACAGTGACTAGAGGCACGCTAACGTACCGCGAATGAAAATATTAAAGGCACGTTATTTACGTCATAATTATAATCCGTTTTTGTTCCCCGAGCGTTTAATATTTGATATCAAGCTAGATAGCTCATATGGTAGGGCGGTCGCTTGGCATGCGAGAGGTCCCGGGTTCGATACTAAGAAGTTGTCGTACTTTTTTTATTTTTTATTTCATAAATTTGTTGTTTCTTTGTTAAACAGTGTTCGGTTGGGTTGGGTTGGTTGGTTTGTTTTAGTTTTATCGTAACATAAAATCTACTAGAAGTTGTCAAACTTTTTTTATTTCATAAATTTGTTGTTCCTTTGTTAAAAAGTGTTTTATTTTTATCGTAACGTAAATTTGCCCATTTTAGTTGGGTTTTTTGTTCAATGGGGCGGGGGGGGCCAATGGGGTGGGGTCGGTTGGGTTGTGTTGTTGAGTTTGGGATGGTTTGGGTTTATGACGTAACTAACGTGCCTTTAACATTTCAAATCGCGGCACGTTAGCGTGCCTCTAGTCACAGCGATAAGAAAAATATTTCGATTGTAATTACCAAAGTAAGCCATACATATCTAAAACTTTAAGTTTTAGATACATGAAGTAAGCACTCTAAAATATTGTTTTTAATTTCAAACACTATTAAATTACGTTACTTTTTGTATGAACGCAAGTTAATTAAATTAAATTACTTTTAAAGTTAAATTAAATTAAGTAATTTCTCTGTTAGAACCCAGCTTTAATAAATGAAAGTGGTTCCTGTAATTTTTGAAAATCTAATGTAAATTGTTAATTTAAATTTACTGATCCACCAACTAACCTTAAGCATCAAGAAAAATATCATGATATCATGTTTAAAAATTAAATTCATTTATCTAGTCCTCTAAACTTGTACACATCTTCCTATGTTTTGCATTTAAAGCGGAAAGCAAGCAACTTTGCGATTTCCTTGATAAAATGCCAGCCAATGTTGTGTCTGCTTCAAATTTTCAACTCAAGAGCCAAAAAAAAGGTAGTCTGCCGACAATTTTTCCACTGATTGTATCCAAGACCATGCAGTGGACCAAAATATTTTTAAAGTTTTTTGTTTTAAATATGCAAGAGCTATTGACATTGCCTCATTTAAATACTGATTAGGCTAAACAATTTAGTTTTTACAAATATATCATCTCCATTGCCAAAACATTTTTTAATAAATCTATAAAATATTAAGATAATCAGGCCAATTCACTAACATAAGTCGTTAACGATAGCCACTAGAATTAGTGGTTATCGTAATATTTAATCGACCTAATTGGCCGGTTTGGCAGATAACCACTGATTCTAGTGGCTAACGTTAACCACTTCTGTTAGTGAATTGGCCTGATTAAATAGGTATTATATTTACTTTCTTCTGGTTTACAATTCCTTATATAAAAATGCATTTCAACAAACAATGGCCCATTTGTATGTGGTTCCTAAAAATTGATTTGTTTAACTCAATGTTTGGGTAATAAAGTAATGAACTTACAATTTTTATAACATTTTGATACTCCTTACTACTTGTTTCGAATGGTTTTGCAGAATAAATTTCTCCAAAGCCTCCTTTTCCAATAGATATACCAAGTTTCCATTTTTTATTACTTTTGTCAGTTAAAATTTCACCTTTTGGTAGAGGTTCACAAAATTTATAACCATTAGACGATTTTTTCGGTGGCATTTTAAAATTTAAACAAATACTTCTTCTTTCTTCTTTAACAATTTATTCTCCCCACATAGTATATGGAGAAAATTGATCTTGAGTCTTCTGAACTCTTACTGACCAGCCACGAATACATTCACTGTTTACATTAACAATCTGAAAACTTTGGAGGTTAACTTAAATGGCGCGATAAAAATATCATTCACACCAACCGTTTTATAGTGCAGAAACCAAACTAGAGGCAGCGTTGCCAATTTGCCAGTAATTACTGGCATTTGCCTGGAATAAAGCTCCTTGCCAGTAATTCAAATTTAGGAGAGTTCAAATGCCAGGAATTGGTTAATTTACTGTGTTAGTTAAAATACAATAATTATGTATTAACCCTGAATTATACATTGCTTTCCTTCCTTCCCGTAGTCGTGCCCGAACGATTTGTGTGTCTTGTAAAAAGTCAATTTATAGATTTCCGTGTAAAATTCCGTAATCATGCGCGATGACACCTAAAATGGTTGACATTTGATTTTGTTTATATTCTGCGTTTTACCCATTGTGTTTAAATATGAAAGATAATCATTTACTTATGTTCTGTGATCATTTATATATTAGTGCAGTGATCACAATTTTTTGTATACTGCCCAACTATGGAGAAAGGCAGTATGCTAATTTCCCACAAATTTCTTGTTTAGCAGTTATAACTGCTAAACAAGAAATTTTACATTTACATTTTTATAAAAAGCAGTAGGTAGGTAACTGATTTAACTTAAAAGATAGCTTACTGCATTTCTTTGTTGAATTAAGATACAAAATGTCCATAGCTTTATCATAGCACAAGAAAACGCATTTGTAGTTACTGCCTTTCTCCATAGTAGGGCTGCCCTACTAGGGCAGTATAATGAAAAAAAACATCGAACAAGACGTTGGAAGACCGGGAAACTAGGGGGTTTCTAAAAATATATTTTTATAAAAGACATTGATCATAAACAATATCTAAATATCCTATTTAGAGACACAAATTTATTTTGTGCCTACGCGCTGTCACCCTAGTAGGGTGACCCTCAGTGTTACCAACAGCATATGGATATTTTCTCCGCCTATCCCAACAAAATTCTCCGCTTTTCGGTCAAATTCTCCGCATCATAAAATCAGTAACAAACAAAAATGAATATTCTTTTTTTATGAAAATATTGTAAATTTAGTAAAATATTATAGTCGAATATTATAGTAGAATCGTCAATCAACGGTAGAATTATTTAACTATAATATTTTGATATATTTTCAATATTTTATTGGTTCATTTAGCAATATTTAAAAATTGCCACTAAAATTGTGTGAATAACAAGTTTTGTACTATGTAGGTTAGGGAGTAAAGGTAAAAACAACAATAAAAATAAAAATATCTCTTTATTAATTAAATAAAACTAAACAAAAGTTTAACGCAATTTGCGATCGAACAATGGGAAATAAACAGAAATAGACCATATTACAAAAAATAAACAACATATTACAAATTAACAACATTGTTGTAACCTTTAAAACGTCAAAATAAAGGCTTAGGATTCTTCGTTAACGATCGATCGTTCTAAATTCAAACTTCGAATGTGGACACCAGTGTTGCCAGGTCAAAGTATATTTTTTCCATAAAACTTTTTATAAATGGTTTTTTCAGTATACCATTTACTAACATTTTAGTAGACCTGGCAACGCTGCGTAACACCAGTTACGTTGTTGCCAATTGCACAACCGACTATTGAAATAAAGCGGGAAGTACGTCAAACTATAAATGATTCTGTGGACGATTGCAGGTTTATCTTATGAATGGGAACTGCAACGACCATTAAATTCTCCGCAAATTCTCCGGCAAAATCAATTCTCCGCAACATTCTCCGCAGACCCTCAAATTCTCCGAAAAGCGGAGAATTCTCCGCTGATTGGCAACACTGGTGACCCTACAGCGCATGTCCATAACAAGCACTGTGATTGGTCATGTCAAAGACTTTACCATGGAGCCTATACAAGGAGCCCGAACTTCATGTAAACAAGAATCTTCCTAAGATAAGAGGGCGCTGGTGTACTACCGGCCCAAAACAGTAGAGGGGTATAACCAGAGATGGCGCCACTACCTACCACTTATTATTGTGGAAATAATTGAGGTTATGCAACTGTCAGTTTATCGCTTTCTGAAAACAATGTACTCATGTACCTGGTTTTGTGTATAAAGGTCTTAATTTACAATAAATTTATATCAAATTTAACCTTGGAATTCATGTTGGACTTTCTGATGTAGAGTATAGTACAGTTTTTTATAAATACGTGTTTTTTTTCTATAAAAGAATGTCGTGTGATGCTAAATCGTGTAAAACTAACAGAATATTAAATCCATATGCTATTTATTTTTAGTTTTATAGGTAGATGGCTTAAATAAAAGTTCAATATAAACAAATAAAGGTGGAAATTATTAAATATGCTGTTTACTCATTTTATACATACTTTTTTATTTAAATTAAATTTAAATTATTAAATAGCGGTGTATTTCTAACCTGGAAATCTAATTTTGCTTCTCCAGAGTCGTAAAATCACTCCACAGATTATAAAGAATCACTTATATTTCACAACCAAAACCTATTTATTTTGCTTCTCCAGAGTCGTAAAATCATTTCACAGATTATAAAGAATCACTTATATTTCACAACCAAAACCTATTCACAGATCATAAAACTTATTATAAAACCTATTTATTAGCATCTACCTACCAGGTACAGCCATAAATAACAAAACGATTCGTACGTCAAAACATTATTGCAAATCAATTGTCAAAACTTACTTGCTTACTTCACATGTATTTTTGATACTTATTTTCACGTCATACGGGCGCATTGACAAACAGCGCCGCTGGTGGTGAAAAAAAAAGACTTAATTTGTGCAATTTAGTGGACAGGTTTTGTCAATTTTCCCTATTAAGTTCGGGCTCCTTGTGTAGGCTCCATGGACTTTACGGTGAAAGATAAAACTTAAAAATTTCTACGGGAGGAAGGAAGCAGTCCTTATGGTACGGGAATCTATAACAAGCACTACGATTTAAATAAACATTTTTGACGTAATTGTCACCATTAACATTGCCGTTATTAATTTTAATTAAACTTAACAATTATTGATACTTTAAAATATTAAAATAACTTCAAAATATGATTTTGTTAAGAAAATATGTTATCCTTTGATTTTTTTTTATTACTATAAAGCTGGATTTATAGTTTTAAAGGCCGTATTACAGCCGGCAATTCTTTCGGCAATTGCAATGAAAATTGCCGTAGGCATGCGCGGTAGATACATTTCGACGAATCTCTTGCAATTGCCGAAAATCGGTCCGGATGGACTTTTATTGCCGTTTTACGGCAATTCTGGGGTGAAATCTGGTAACTTTTATGTTACCAACCCTACTACAAATTCCCTAGAGAGACGCTGTTTGAGGTTATTTGTTTTATCATTGACATTTTGTTCAAAGTTCTAGTATCCATTTTACTCATTAATTTTGAAATATCTCTACTAAATAACAAATAATCTTAGTGTTTACCAAGTCGTATATTTTTCTTCGGTTGGTAGCACGGTAATAAACAGCAAGTTTTCTTGCCATTGCCGGCTGTAAAACAACATGCAAGACGGCCTTGAAAAATAGATGGCAAGAATAATTGCTGCAAGAAGAATTGCCGGCTGTAATACGGCTTTAAAGGTAACGGTAGAGGCAGCGGTAAAGGTAGCGGTAGAGGTAGCGGTAGCCGAGTTCGGCATTGATTATTATATGAAACAATTTATAGTTGTCAAAGGTAGCGGTAAGGGAGGTAGAGGCAAGAACGTAGCGGCAAGAAATTACCATCTTTCATCTTTTCTTACCTCAACCGCTAATCCAGCCAATCACACGGCAGTTTTCAGTTGGCAGTCTCGCCTTGTTAGTTTAGTTTTTATGCGAGGGGCAACCAGACTTGATAAATTGTCAAAAATGGGCACCGTCATTTGTGTATTTAAAGAACTGCTCTTTATCAGTCAGTTTTATTTTTTTTAATACTGGAAATGGCTTTTCTTAGCTCGTTCTCGATTTAATTCCCTCGTTTTATAGCGACGTCCTTGACGACCCCCATAACGTACTTGAAACCCTGCAATACAACATAATACGCGAAAAAACGACTTATAGTTGTTTTTTCGCGTAAATACCATGAAATACTATGGTCATTAAACTTAACCTTGGTTAATAGTTAAGGCATTTTTGCGTTTAGAGTGCGTTCAAAAATCCTAACTATGACGTCACAAATACCAGACCATAAAACTATATCGCTGAGCTAGTTATTCAACGTGGTTAATAGTCTTTCTCTTTTTAATATATATATTTAATATGTTTATGTAGGAATAATGTTGTGTGCTAAACATATCTTCTCCAAAACATACCGCCAACCTTCGTCTTTTTCTTTGGGGTTCCATTTTAAATTTTGAGTTTCACAATAATAATTTTCGTATAAACGTTAAACACTGTTGGATTTTAGTTATGGTAAACAACAGTGAAGAACTGTTTATATATAAAAAGAGGTATAGAAAAGGTAGGTATAAGAACTAGGGTTCATAGAAAAAGAATATACAAGGTAAAAGAAGAGGCAAAGAAATTTATTTACACCTGTAAAAGCATAGAAATTAAATATAAATAGGTAAAAACACATTTCAAAAATTATAGGTTATGAACAATTGTTCACCACAAAACTAGAAGGTTCACTTAAGTAAACAAATGTCAAATGTTAGAAACTGTGACATCATGACCCTAGACCTAGGATCATGACTTATTTAACCGTAGTATTTCATAGTATTTACGCGAAAAAACGACTATATTGTATATATAATATATAGACCTATCCCATAAAACAGACTTTTGGATAGCGCGTGCCTGAGGAAGAGTGGTATCTCTTTCTCTTTTATGTAATTAAAAAAAGACGACGTGCCTTTTCACGCACGCGCTATCCAATAGTCCGTTTTATGGGATAGGTCTATTGTGTTGCAGGGTTTATTATATAATATATATATAATATTTCGCACAACGCCATATGGCCCAGAAGCACAGCACTGTCCTCGCAATTCATGTTTTCATAGAAAACTTAACCTTTTGCTATTAAATTTTAGAAACAAAATTACAATCTGCATTAAAGTACGCAGGCGGCGCCTGCCAGGCGCCACCAGTACCGCTACCGCTACTTTCTGAACTATAAATTGCAGAAAGTGATACCGCTACCTTTACCTCTCACCTTCTTCACAATCCACAAAACAAGGTCTGTTCAATCTCCTTAAAGCTGGATTTATGCCGGATTTATAGTTTTAAAGGTAACGGTAGAGGCAGCGGTAAAGGTAGAGGTAAAGGTAGCGGTAGCAGTATCACTTTCTGCAATTTATAGTTCAGAAAGTAGCGGTAGCGGTACTGGTGGCGCATGCGTACTTTAATGCAGATTGTAATTTTGTTTGTAAAATTTGACAGCAAAAGGTTAAGTTTTCTACGAAAACATGGATTGCGAGGACAATGCTAGCACAGCTGTGCTTCTGGGCCATATGACGTTGTGCCGCACAACTTGTGCGAAATATTATATAATAAACCCTGCAAAACAATATATTATGTTGTATTTATGGCAAGCCGTTTTAGTTTTTATTACACATGGCTATCAAGTCTCATTTTAATTCGACTTGATTTCTATGAGACTATGAGATAATTGAAATTATATGTATTTTCCTTAAGGGAAATTACATTTTTATTATAATTTAAAAATTGAATGCATATTTTCTTTACAAATAGTAAAAATAATGCATTTGTTGTATTTATTTCCATTGGATTTTTAAATATTGTCCTTAACGTGAAAGCAATTTTCGTTAACAGAAATTTTATTAAATTTACTAATTATAATTTTAATGCAAATTATTTTTACTGTTTTAGTTTTTTGGAGCAATTTTATGACACATTAAAAGGATTTTATTTTAATTCAATTTTATTAAAGTAGCTTCTGACTTGGATACAATGTTACATTTTATTTATTATTAAAATAAAACGAATTAAAATTACTATTACGAATATAAATGCAATTGTCCTTAAAGATATAGTTTTATACTTTCCTAAATGACATAAAAATTAAAAACATTTTAATTTAAAATACTGATTGAAATGTTGTTCCCGAATAAAATTTAGAACCGCAATATATAGAGTCTAACAATATTTAGAGAATCAGAAAATAACCTCGAATTAAAATGAGACTTAATGATCATGTGTACAAAAAATAGCTCGAATTACTTTTATTTTTAACTAAACAAAAATAAACTTCTATTTCCGTTAAGGGAAATTACAATTCCCTTAACGAAAATGTTATTTCCCTTAACGGAAATGCTATTTCCCTTAACAGAAATTACATTTCCCTTAAGAGAAATTAGTGGCGCTATCTGTGGTGAAGATGCCGAAGGTTCCACCGCTTACAGAGTTCTGCCAACTTTGGTTGGGATGCCAGAATCTTTCATTTTGTTTGAATGCAACAAATATGACACAATTAACAATAATGAATAATATTACTACTACAGTTTGCTATTTACTACTTCTTTTTGTTTTAATAACCTTTATTAGAAACGTTAAAACACACCTTACACATGCGGCGTTGCCACACAACATTCGATTCGAATGATGCGATTCCAAAGTCGATCGGTGTCATCGCGATTCGGTTCTGAGAGTTTGGTTTTCTCGAGTAGTACCCATAATTATTAATATTACTATTATTATAGCATTATCAATACAAATTTTGTGACAATTTTCTGAAAATTCGATAATTTTGTCAATAATTTGTCGATAATTTCACTTTTTACATCTGGCAACACTGGTGGGTGATCAGGGCCGAGCCGTGCCGGGGGTGCAAGGGGTGCATGGCACCCGGGCGGCACTAACACAGGGCGGCAAAATATCATCAAAAAAATTGTATCATATTATCAAGAATATGCGTTTTATTGATGTCGGCGTTTCAAGGAATCATCGTATTTATTCTACACATAAAAACAATGCCAAAATTGTGCGGTCAGGTGACAATGATAAAAAAGACATAACCGAACGCGCGATAGCCACAAAAAATGATGATGACAATTTTCTTAGAGCCCGGTTTATAGATTGCCTCCCGCCCGCTTCGCTTTCCGTCCGTCCGCTTCGAGTTCGTCAAGTTTCATGTTTTACGGAAGCGGGCTTACGGGAAACCAATTAAATCGGGCGCTGTGTACCACGTGATATTGTTTACAAGCTGAACTGTTAAGTTAAAGCATAATTTCTTCCGATTTGACGGCTGCGTATTTCAGCAATTTTTAGTTTTTCTATTAACGTGAGGCAAATAGGATGCAAACATAGTAGTTTCTTTTGTCTTTTAATGCGTTTAAGTTAAAAACTAGTTAATGATTTAAAAGGCATTTTTCCGAATTTATTTGTAGCTTTAAGAATATTTTTGACGATGCCAGTTACTGTTGCCCATGGAGAGCGGTCATTTTCGAAATTAAAACTAATTAAGACCTATTTAAGATCCAATAGGTATGAGTCAATTCGGGCTTTCAAATTTAGCAATTATAAGTATTGAAGAAGATATTTCTAACAACTTGGATGTAGGCGACTTAATTAGGGAATTTTCTATTAAAAAAGCGAGAAAAGTAGATTTTAGTTTTTTAGTTTAGTTTAAATATTTTTGTTTATTTTATTCTTTTATGTATTTGTTAATAAATACTTTGTTATTTTATAAAATTTGTTATAAGTATGTTTATTGAGAATGATAAATTATGAACTCCTTCCCTACCGACAACCTAATTTTTTACATTAATGGGGGCGGCAAATTTAATTCTTGCACCCGGGCGGCAGATACCCTAGGCTCGGCCCTGTGGGTGATATTTTGTGGGTGGATGTGAACAGGTGTAACGGTTGGTTTTTAAATTAAAAAGGTAACAATCAAAAAAATTCTTTTTACTAATAAATCTTTTGTAAAATCACAGTGCAATAATTTCATTTTATAGAATTTTGATAAAATTAACTATTTGAAGTTAAGCCGTCCTCTCATAGATGGCGCCAATTTCCCTTAACGGAAATGCTATTTCCCTTAAGGGAAATACAATTTCTCTTAACAGAAATGATATTTCCCTTAAGGGAAATTGCATTTCCGTTAACGGAAATGCATTTAAATTCCTAATTATAATAAAAACTACTTTCCTTAACGAAATTTGCATTAAAATAGCGGTACTGGTGGCGCATGCGTACTTTAATGCAGATTGTAATTTTGTTTCTAAAATTTAATAGCAAAAGGTTAAGTTTTCTATGAAAACATGAATTGCGAGGACAATGCTGTGCTTCTGGGCCATATGGCGTTGTGCGAAATATTATATATATATATATATACATGCACGGCTATCAATACGAAGCCCGGTGCATTACACTGGCTAGTCGAAGCCCGGTAATGCGGGACGGGGCGGTTAACTGTTCGTTGGTGCATAAACAACAAGAGACACACTCCGCTGTGTATCAGAAGCCCTGCGGTGTTGCCAATGTCTAAATTTATAATTATAAGCAAATTTGATTTTAAATACCTAGACTATATCTAAACTTAACCTATATTTTTAAATAATGACGTAGGTATACTTAAATATTTAATAATATTGTTGAATTATAATTATTATAATACAAATTATTATAATAATAATTATTATTAAATTAATTATAAGTCATTATTTAAAAATATTGTCTAAATTTATAATTATAGGCAAATTTGATTTAAAATACCTAGACGATACTTAAACTTAACAATATTCTTAAATAATGACGTAGGTATACTTAAATATTTAATAATATTGTTGATTTATAATTATTATAATAATAATTATCGTTAAATTATAATTATTTATATTATAATAATTTAAAAGTATTGTTGAATTTAGGTACCTATAGGTATAAACATTTCATTTATTTTGTTTATACATCATAATTTTGAAAAGGTTTAAATATCTTATACAGGGTGCTCTACAAGCTCTATGGCAAACTTTGTCAGATGGTAGCTGGGTTAATTATAAACATTTTTTCTTAAATGACATGGATGCGATTCGTTTAGGTTTAAAAGTTAAGCCTTTAAAAATATATTTCCATATGTTAATAAAAAATATACAAATATATCAATAATTATAATTATTATAAGAATTATTGTTGAGGTTAGGTAATTTTGTGTAAAACTTAAATGGGAATCAAAACAAGTAAAACTGACTGAATATTTTTTTTATGAATTATAAAGACATCTAGTTTTTTTTAAATTATTAGATTTAAATACACCAAAAATTCTAAAAAATCTAAATAATGACGTATACTTTAATACACTGCCCGACAAAATTATCGCATAATAAATATAAAAAATTAACTCTAAAATGCCTTTACCAATCTTTATGAAATTTTGGATGAAAATACTTCAACTTATATCTCAATTTACGTGTTAGAGGGTTTTTCGAGAAAATATGTTTAAAGCCTTTTTATTTAATAATGAAAAAATGTTCGAAATATAACTTTTAGGGAATTTTTTTAAATAAATAAAATATATGCTGTTAAAGAGCGTATTTTTTTTAGTACACCCTGAAAATTTTGTACAAATCAAACGAACATTAACGAAGATACACCCCTTCAAAGTCGCTAAAAATGACGCCTTTTTGATTATTTTGCTGAAAAGTGGTCATTTTTCACGACTTTGAAGCGCTGTATCTTCGTTACTGTTCGCTTGATTTGTACAAAATTTTCAGAGTATACTAAAAAAATACGCTCTTTAAGAGCATATTTTTTATTTATTTAAAAAAATTCCCTAGAAGTGATTTTTCGAACTTATTTTCATTATTAAATAAAAAGGCTTTAAACATATTTTCTCGAAAAACCCTTGAACACGTAAATTGAGATATAAGTTGAAGTATTTTTATTCAAAATTTCATAAAGATTAGTAAAGGCGTTTTAGAGTTAATTTTTTAAATTTATTATGCAATAATTTTGTAGGGCAGTGTATTTAAAAATAGTGTGATATATAATTATTTGAATAAAAACTATTATATTATTGAATGAATTATAAGTCATTATTTAAAAATATTGTCTAAATTTATAATTATAGGCAAATTTGATTTAAAAGACCTAGACCATAGTTGAGAAGCATCCGTGGAAAACCGGCTATATCCATTTTAATAAATGTTGGAAAAATTTAGGAAAACTAAACCAAATTAAAAGTTGAAAAATAAAAAAAAAGAAGTGGGGAAAATTGCTATTTAGTTTAGCATCCTATAAACAAGAAAAATGTATTACCAACCAAATATTGTTTTATAGCTACATTATAAAGTTAATGCTGCCTTTTATCCAATAAAAATCGTAGATAAAATATTACTTTAACCAAAACGGTTGATAAAATAATATTGTAATGGTAAGTATAAATAAACAATCCTTATCAAAAAGGATCCAAGCGCCAAAAACTATTTTTGGACTTAACAAAATTTTTTGTAAAATAACTCATTTTTAATAATGCTCAAAAAGTTTCTCATTATTTAGAACTTCTTTTAAATTATTAAGAGGACTTATAAAATAATGAAATTATAATTAAGTTTTTGAGCAGTATTAAAAATGAGTTGGGTATATACAAATAAGTTTGTTAAGCTCCGAACAAGTTTTTGGTTCCTTTTAGATAAGCACTATCCAAATAAAGAACCCAATTTCTTATTGTTGTTTGGTTGTTTGGTCGTTTGGTCGTTGTTTGCCATGTATAAATAAATTGACCAGTTGTGAATGTTAATTGACAAATTGCCATGAGAAGCTATCTGTCAAAAAGCAGTTTTTTGCAATTTAATGTTACATTAAAATGATATTTAATAAAAATAATTTTTAATTTATTTCATACCGCTATTGGAAATTTTTTAAATAAATTAAAAATTATTTTTATTAAAATTGGAAATGTTTCAAATAAATTAAAAATTATTTTTATTTAAATTATTTAAATGTAACATTGAATAATAATAATAATAATATATACAAATCCCCTTGTTTCCCCAATTAAAACTATGTAAAATTTCTGGACAACTTGTAAAACCGCCCCAAAGAAAAATGCACTTCAAATAATATTTCAAAAATTAATAATTCTTTAAAATTAAGTGTATTACGAAAGTATTTAACAAAACATTGCCTTTTAATCCACGCCATGTAGTGAACAAAACATAATTTTTGGGAATATAACATTTATTTTGAAAATCAGTAGATACAAATTTAAGAATCCCGCATTATTTTCCCCTCCTTCCTATCAAAAAGTCATCGAGCGTATAGTCCCCATTGTTGCCAGATGTACGGGCTTCGTATACTGCGTAATACTTATACAAAGCTGTATATAATCTCGTTTGACTCGTGTGCCCCCTACCGCCAAAGCATTGGAACTAAGGGTGTATATTTTGATAGGTTTGAATGGCATTAGGAAGCCCACCACTTTTTCGCCATTGAAACAAGGGGGCATCACTTAACTCTAAAACAAATTTATACACGCTAATTTTAGGAAGCCCGATTTCGGGCTTCGTAAAAACCGAGTGGGCTTCGTTTATACTGTAGAATGTAACGTTTCGGGCTTGGTAATGTAGGATTGCATATCTATATATATATATATATATTTTTTTTATATATAATATATTGTGTTGCAGGTATGCAGGTATATATATATATATATATATATATATATATATATATATATATATATATATATATATATATATATATATATATATATATATATAAAATAGCGGTACTGGTGGCGCATGCGTACTTTAATGCAGATTGTAATTTTGTTTCTAAAATTTAATAGCAAAAGGTTAAGTTTTCTATGAAAACATGAATTGCGAGGACAATGCTGTGCTTCTGGGCCATATGGCGTTGTGCGAAATATTATATATAGGGGTTTAAAGGGTTTAAAGTACGTTATGGGGTCGTCAAGTAGGTACTATCGGGGAAATAATTATCTTTCCAGTACCGGTTCGATTTCGCTTAAAACAGATTTCGCAGGCCACGCCTTCGGGTATTTATTGTCTATTCAATAGCGCTTTTGTTTCGCTTTAAAGAAATTTCGGCGGCCACGTGTGATCACGCCCCTTTTACTATTTATTTATATCTACTATTTATTAATAAAATTATATAATTCTAATATGATTTTTACTATTTTCCCAGGATTTTTATGTATTATTAAAATAAATCTGGGTTTTATTTTATAATTTTCCTACTTTAAAGGTAGGTAGATAATCCATTTAGATTCGTTGAGGTATAGCATTTTTATATATTATTAAAATAAATCTGGGTTTTTACAAGGGGATTAAGTTTTACTTTATAATTTTCCTTATTTAAAGGTAGGTATAGGTATATTTTGTTTTGCTAATCCCAGAACGTCCAAATATATAACTTATAACACCAAGATTATTATATCATAGTATTAACGAGTTTTGTAAAAACCTTTAATATGCCGAAATTATCTACACAACAAAAAACCGAAATTCTTGTGCTTAAGAGCCGGGGCTTTTCTATTAGGTACTCAAATTGCAGAAAATATGCATATCGGGGTAAGTTTTTTACAGTTTATTATATTATTTATTTTATTATTGACTTGGTTTATTATATTATTTACTTTATTTCTATATTTTAATATTAAAATTTATTTATAGAGGCCAACTGTGAGATTATGGATAAATAGATATAACAACGATGGAAACATCAATCATAATCCAGGAGCTGGGCGCCCTCGAATGAGGAGAACCATTGGACAATATTATGGAGGAAATTGAAGAGTTCCCATTCAGATCCACCAGAACCATGGCTCAAGAGTATGGTTGTTCAATGCGGACCATAAGGAATACCCTTCATAGAGCTGGTATCCACCACCGAATTCCTGCCAGAAAAATAGCTTTGACTGAGGAGAACAAAGCGGCACGTGTGCGCTTTGCAAGGGAATTTCGTGATTTCGACTTTTCCCATTCAATATTTTTCGACGAAAAAACATTTAAATCGTCGCAGATTAGAAAAGTTCACTTGTGGAGACGCAATGGCACCCGATACGATCCAAGCCACACGATAAAAACCCAAGAATCTGGTAGGATTCATTTAAACATGTGGGGGTGGATGAGCGCCGATGGTCCCGGTGAACTTGTTGTACTTCCAGGAAGAACAACTGGAGAAATTTATCGGGATGTCTTAGAGACATGTCTTCGACCTTCAGTCCGGATTATATATCCACGTGAGGAAGTCCCACTGATAAATTATTTTCAAGATAATGCCCCCATTCATCGGGCACGTGTGGTGCAATCCTGGTTTGACGAAAACCAGGATATTATTAATATGCCATGGCCAAGTAGGTCCACAGACTTAAATCCCATAGAAAATCTATGGGCCAAAATGGTAAACATCTGGGAAAATGAAAATGAAAGAACCAGTGATGCACTGCAACATCACTGCATTCGAGTTTGGGATTCGTTAAGAGGCACCCAAATATGTCAAAATTTGGTATTGTTAATGCCCAAGTAACATTTTTAGTTTTATTATGGTCTTCAAAGTTTTATTATGGTCTTCAAGAACGCTTTAAAACTAAATTTTGTTTTAAAGCGTTCTTGAAGACCATAATAAAACTAAAAATGTTACTTGGGTGAGATCCCGGTGTGATGCGGTAATAGCTGCAGAAGGCGAGATGACAAAATATTAATTAGTTAATTTTGTCATTATTTATTTTTATTATTATTTTTAAATTTTATTAAGGTTATATATAGTTTTATTATTAATTATTGTTATTATCGTTGATATTATTACTATTATTATGACCACGACAATGAGCCGCAATTTTCTTTTCGCCCTCCGAAAATAAAACTAATTATTAGGCAATTTTCATAATTTATTTAAAATCGTAAAAAAATTACCAAATTAAACCCTTTTTTTAATCTCATAATATAAACTATGGATAATACATATGCCATGGTAAAAACAAATTATAAATATTATAAAAAAAAATATTAATGAAAATATTTAAGACGAATAGTAAAAGGGGCGTGATCGCACGTGGCCGGCGAAATTTCTTTAAAGCGAAACAAAAGCTCTATTGAATAGACAATAAATACCAGAAGGCGTGGCCAGCGAATTCTGTTTTAAGCGAAATCGAACCGGTACTGGAAAGATAATTATTTCCCCGATAGTACGTCGCTATAAAACGAGGGAATTAAATCGGGAACGAGCTAAGAAACGCCATTTCCAGTATTAAAATAAAATAAAACTGACCGATAAAGAGTAGTTCTTTAAATACACAAATGACGGTGCCCATTTTTGATAAATTATCAAGTCTGGTTGCCCCTCTCATAAAAACTAAACTTACAAGGCGAAACTGCTAACTAAAAACTGCCGTGTGATTGGCTGGAGTAGCGGTTGAGGTAAGAAAAGATGAAAGATGGTCTTCTCTTGCCGCTACCTTCTTGCCTCTACCTCTCTTACCGCTACCTCTGACAACTATAAATTGTTTCGTACAATATTCAATGCCGAACTCGGCTACCGCTACCGCTACCTTTACCTCTACCTTTACCGCTGCCTCTACCGTTACCTTTAAAACTATAAATCCAGCTTAAAATACGAACGAAAATATAGTTTTAAAGGTAACGGTAGAGGCAGCGGT
Source organism: Brassicogethes aeneus (assembly GCA_921294245.1). Taxonomy (NCBI): domain Eukaryota; kingdom Metazoa; phylum Arthropoda; class Insecta; order Coleoptera; family Nitidulidae; genus Brassicogethes; species Brassicogethes aeneus. The sequence goes on from OV121133.1 coordinate 49,670,809, forward strand.
AAAGGTAGCGGTATCACTTTCTGCAATTTATAGTTCAGAAAGTAGCGGTAGCGGTACTGACGGCGCATGCGTACTTTAATGCAGATTGTAATTTTGTTTCTAAAATTTAATAGCAAAAGGTTGTTTTCTATGAAAACATGAATTGCGAGAACAATGCTGTGCTTCTGGGCCATATGGCGTTGTGCGAAATATTATAGTCGTTTTTTCGCGTAAATACTATGTAATACTACGGTTAAATAAGTCATGACGTCACAGTTAATTCATATAACCATGGTTAGGTTTCTAACATTTGACATTTGTTTACTTGTTCATAACCTATAATTTTTGAAATGTGTTTTTACCTATTTATATTTAATTTCTATGCTTTTACCGGTGTAAATAAATTTCTTTGCCTCTTTTTATACCTAGTATATTCTTTTTCTATAGGTACTAGTTTTTTTAATACACGTTATCCAATTCTCCTACATGTTTAATACAAAATAAGGAAGAATATAAAAAAAACCTGCATATAATTCCTCCACTTGTGGAGATTCACAATATGGAGCACCCTATCATTTATTTTTACTGACAACACCCCGTTTACCATTTTAATACAAAGTTTAAATTCGGTTTAAGAGCAATTGTACCTATAGGTATACTTAAAATATTTTAAATTTCAAATGTAAACAACTTCTTGACAGATCGAAACAGAGAAAAATATATATTAAAAAGAGAAAGACTATAGTCTTTCTCTTTTTAATATATATTAATATATATTAACCACGTTGAATAACTAGCCAGGGTTGCCAGGTATGTAAAATACAATTTAGCCAGTTGGACTGAATAAAATAGCCATGAAATAGCCAACTGTTAAAAAAAACAAATAGCCGAAAATAAGCCAACTGTTAAAAACAAAAATATCAAATTAACAAAAATAAAATTTTTAAATAATAACATAAATAAAACAAAATAAGTACCTAGGTACCTATTCTATAAAATAAATTAACATAATAAATTATTAGATTATTTCAGAAAATTAGTTTTTCTTGCGAGGTTACATAAAAACAAAAACTAATTTTCTGAAATACAAGGAACTGTAAAATTATCACCAATAATATTTATACTTCCTGTTAAGTAATCATCTGATTCTGCATATTAATACTTATTTGTTAGAAACATTTCATTAAATACATAAAAAAGAAGAGATTAATAGCTAAGATCCACAGATTATAAAGGTTGGAGAACTGGTACCATAAAAAAAGGTATGAATATGCCTACGAAAACGGGCAGGCAACCTAGACCACACGGGCGTATTTGTTTTGAACGAAGTACTCGTATTAATAAATAATAAAACTCAAATGTTGAGAACACAGTGCATCTATCATGTATTAGCAGTTGTTGCCTGTATTAGCCAAAAAATCACCAAACACTTTTGAAATATAGCCAACTTTTATAGCCATACGCCAAACTGATATTTTTTTAGCCATTTGCTTTAAAAAGTAGCCACTTTGGCTAAAATTAGCCATACCTGGCAACCCTGTAACTAGCTCAGCGATATAGTTTTATGGTCTGGTATTTGTGACGTCATAGTTAGGATTTTTGAACGCACTCTAAACGCAAAAATGCCTTAACTATTAACCACGGTTAAGTTTAATAACCATAGTATTTCATGGTATTTACGCGAAAAAACGACTTATATAATAAACCCTGCAACACAATATATTATATATACAATATATTATACAATATACAGTGTGTATTAAAACGAATAGATACACTTAAATAAAACAAGTGTCAAACCCCGCCCACTGTGGTAGGGATTGAATCCGTTTGCTTGCCGTATCATTGTCGTATGATCTTATGTTCTGTGATCTGTGCTAGAGGTGGGAAACTATCGATAAATTTTACTATCGATAGTTCGATGCAACCTAAGCAAAAACTATCGATATATCGATACTATCGAAAAAAGAAATTCTGCATCAAAATTAGGGACCATTTATTTAAAAAGTAATTTATTAGCGCCTATAAAAATTTAAATATTTACATTATTTGACTTAATTAGTGACTAAATAAAAAACGGTACAAATTCAGTGACATAACCATGGAGCCCACACAAGGAGCCCAAAATTGGCAAAACCTGCCCTGTAAATCGCAAAAATTAAGTCTTTTTTCTTTTTTCACTACCAGCGGCGCTGATTTTCTATGCGCATTGACGTCTTCTGTTTGGTAGCGTTTCGGTACAAATCAAAAAATCACACCAGCGCCCTCTTATCTTAGGAATATTTTTGTATAAGTACATGAAGTTCGGACTCCTTGTGTAGGCTTCATGGACATAACCTTCCTCTCAAATTTTGACAAATGACATGCATATAACCATTGACTCACAGATCACAGCTCTTGCATAGAAATAATAGTAGTATTATTTCTATGAGCTGTTCTAGAGAATTGTCTGTCAATCCAGTGTTGCCAACCTGGATTTTTGTCGGGAAATCTATAAAATTTCGTCTAAAGATTTAACAAAAACTATCGATAGTATTTATAAAACTATCGATAATGCGATAGTGTGGCTTTCGTTCGAAAACTATCGATACATCGATATTTGCATTCGATAGTTTCCCACCTCTAATCTGTGCGTCAGTTTAAGAAGTGCACTGAGACTTTGCGTACGTCTTTGTAAGAATAAAAAAGTATTTTCTCAAATAAAATGGTTTTTACCCGTGACGAAAAATACCAAATTATGGTATGGCATCACACTGGTAGATCGCATCGCCAAATACAAACTTTATTTCAAAATATGTTTCAAAATAGGCCTTTACCCAGTGTAGCTACAATCCGGCTGCATGCCGCGCTGTTGCCGTATGCTATTATTGTTTCCTAAAAGGGTTGTTTTTCTTATTTTTTAATATTAAAAGTAAATGAACTAAATCAATTTATTTTTTACATATTATTAATTTTTTTGTTATTTTTAAAGTTTCAAACAAATAAAATTAAACTATTTCTTAAATAATTATAATCGTTCTCTTCTGATTTAAAACAACCTGGCAACTATGGTTCGTAATTACGAATGGCTTGGTTTAAACCACGCCCAATTAAAGTTTTTTTCTTTTTCTCTGATCAGAATATAATTTGTCATTCTTGTCTCCAGCCTTACTTACTTGATTCTATACAGTCTGTATACAAGATATTATGTTGTATTGCAGGGTTTCAAGTACGTTATGGGGGTGGACAAGTACGTCGCTATAAAACGAGGGAATTAAATCGGGAACGAGCTAAGAAACGCCATTTCCAGTATTAAAATAAAATAAAATTGACCGATAAAGAGTAGTTCTTTAAATACACAAATGACGGTGCCCATTTTTGACAAATTATCAAGTCTGGTTGCCCCTCGCATAAAAACTAAACTTACAAGGCGAGGCTGCCAACTGAAAACTGCTGTGTGATTGGCTGAAGTAGCGGTTGAGGTAAGAAAAGTTGAAAGATGGTCATCTCTTGCCTCTACCTCTGACAACTATAAATTGTTTCGTACAATATTTAATGCCGAACTCGGCTACCGCTACCGCTACCTTTACCTCTACCTTTACCGCTGCCTCTATCGTTACCTTTAAAACTATAAATCCAGCTAACCGTACCGATTTTCGTTCGTATTTTAAGGAGATTGAACAGACCTTGTTTTGTGGATTGTGAAGAAGATTATATTCAGGAGTTCAACCACATAATATGTGGCTTCAACTCCATATAAATTCGAGGAGTTGGGGGTCCACAAGAATGTCGCACGTGTACAATGACCGAGACGAGATGCTAAATGCCACTGGTGGCTCCACTTACAGCGCAGTCTCACTAGAGGCACACTAACGTGCCGCGATTCGAAATGTTAAAGGCACGTTAGTTACGTCATAAAACCAAACCAACCCAAACTCAACAACACAACCCAACCGACCCCGCCCCATTAGCCCCCCTCCCCGCCCCATTGAGCAAAAAACCCAACTAAAATGGGCAAATTTATGTTACGATAAAAATAAAACACTTTTTAACAAAGGAACAACAAATTTATGAAATAAAAAAAGTTCGACAACTTCTAGTAGATTTTATGTTACGATAAAACTAAAACAAACCAACCAACCCAACCGAACACTGTTTAACCATTGAGTAAAGAAGTCTCTTACTCAATGGTTTAACAAAGAAACAACAAATTTATAAAATAAAAAAAGTTCGACAGCTTCTTAGTATCGAACCCGGGACCTCTCGCATGCCAAGCGACCGCCCTACCAAATCAAAATCAATTTATTTATCAATTAAAAAGTTAGGTACATAATATAAAAAGAATAAATAATAAAGGCCGCAATGTGGTGATGTGGTTGGCTGTAAAGAGGCGCGTGGAAGTGTGGTTCCACCTCTTGAGCCTCCCTGCGGTGAAGATGCGTGGTACGGGTGGTAGCAGCGCAGTCTTCCGACGGTCTTTGGTACTAAGCTCTTTTTATTGGCATGGAGTTTGTCTGGCCTTTTCTCGCAGAGCGAATGTGAGGCCAGCTTGATCCGGGTAGAGAGAATAAAAGTCTTGAAAATTGGCGGAATAATGTTAACAATTGATGTTTAAGAATTTAGAAGAATGTTTTCGAGGGAAAAATAAATCAAAAAACCCTCTTAAAAAAATTGGAAAAAATACACAAAAGATAAAGAAAGAACCCAGATAACATTTATGACTCATTAAAAAATCACTCAGTGATAATCATCGCGTGAGCTCACAGTGAACTCACTGAGCTCCAGGTGAGGTCCAGGTGATAATTTAAATTTATAACCTTAAGGTTTTTCTCTGAACTATGCAAGTGCATAACAGTGTTGCCATGGTAGCAGAGCTGTGCGGTACTCGAGTACTTGTACTCAAATTTTGTACTTTAAGTACTTTTTATGTACTCGGTACTCAGTCCAGAGTACATTTCAAAAAAAGTTCTTATTTAATTTAAAAATCCAAAAATGGACACGAGTACATTGGTTGTACTCGAGTACATTTTTTGTACTCGAGTACATTTGATGTACTCGAGTACTTTTGTTGTACTCGAGTACATTTAATGTACTGGAGTACTTTTTGTACTCGGCATCTTTGTGTTAAGTTAACATAACCACTACTATAGTGAGGATACATTAAAAGTAACCCATCGACGACCAATCAGAGCGTAGCAGCATTTGTTGCGATGTTGCCGCAGTGCTGTGCCGTGCCGCGGGTAATTTAAATTCCCCGTAATAGGAGTTGTATAACAATGGCATGGATAATGTAAAAAATAGTGGTTTAAGTCTTAGATAGATAATCGCAAATGGTTTTTAAACAATATTTGACGTAAATAAGTAAGTTCTACATTGTTTAATGTCATTAATACAATTATAATTATTATAATTATTATAATTATTATAATTATTATAATTATTATAATTATTATAGGTAAAGGTATTTTTAGCAAGCAAAAATATTGTTAAAGCTAATGGAAATGTGTATACAGTGCCGGTTTAACAGGGGTTTTTTGGGGACTATAGCACCGGGCGGTAAATATTTTTGGGGCGGTACCGCGTACCGCCCATAATTAAAAAAAAAATACTTAATCGATAGAATTTAGAAAAAAAAATTATTGCGACACTGCGTCGGCGGATACAACGGATACAAATAAGAAAAATGTTGTTAGAGTTAAAGCAGCTTCTCCATCAGAAAAACTTGATTTATTGGAAACGGAATAATTTGAACTTTTTGGATAGACGTTTTGCAAAGGGTTAATGAAACCAATAAAGCAGTCCAAAAACAAAATATGGATTTAAGCACAAATGCTCATCTTTTGTCATTTTTTACGTGATATCATTTTGATCATTACGAGGAAATTAACAGGAAACGAAAATTATGCTCAGAAGCGGATAATCATAAGAAAATTAAAATTTCAAGAAAATAATTCAGAGGCAAGTTAAGGCAAAAAAGAAACAATGCGAACAATATGTTTTATTTTAATAATTGACAATCTATAATCCGAAATCATTTGTCGATATGATAGCTACACCGAGAGAAAGGTTGGTTTAATAATAACCAAAATGGCTATTTAGTAATAAAAAAATGATTGATAAACCGACGTAACAAATATTGGTTTTATATCACTCTATCATTTGTTAAAAAGATATAAATAGATTATGGTTTAGGAATAACCCTATGTATTTATATTTAACCAGTGTTATTTTTGTAGTGAACCAACTATGTTATTATTAAACGTAGGATTACTTTTTAAATAACAAATTTCTTTATTTGCATTTACTCAATTTATATATTATTTATTAGTAGGTATAGGTATTAAAGAACCCCCCCTCCCCACGTAAATGGAAAATAAAAGCAGGTAAGTATAATAAAATACATATATTTATAAAAATATAAAAAATAAATATTTATTTTAATTTTTAATCTATGTCCAATAATTGGACATAACACCTTGAAACCAGGCCCGGATCTAAAACTTTTTAAATGGGGGGCAAAAGTCAAATTTGCCGCCCCCTTTGAATTTTTTAAAACAATGATGATATATCAATTTTTTTTATTGCATTTTGGAGATTATTCAAATAAAACTCAATTGTAAGATTTAACAAATAAAAAGTACACTTTATTTTAATATACAGGGTGGTCCAATATTAATCTGAAAAATTTTAATGATCGATAGACCCTGAAAAAACAATAAAAACAAACCCAAAAACATTTTTCAAAAATGCATACTAACGGAGATATAGTCCTTCAAAATAATTTTTAAACCATCAAACCGATTCTTCTTAAATTTTGTGTAGGTTAAGCTTCCGTCGATAATATAATGAAAATTTCCTACAAAAGGCCCAGTGGCGGAGATTTTGGAAGGGGTTTCCCCTTTTTACCCTCATATTTTCGACGCCACTGGATTTTATTAGAAAATCATCAGATTTATTTTTATCCTTTTTCAATCTAAAAGCAAAACTTTTATGTTTATTTTTTATCAGATCAATGGTTTCGAAGATATTTCAGTTTAAAATTTCAAAAACACTGTGTACCCGGAACTTTTGTTATTATTTTAGTAATAAAAAATTTTTTTTTTTCTGAATGATTGTATTGGGCCAATAAAAATTTACCAATGAAATAATGGAATAATCGCTTTCAATAGGGTGGTTTTTGGGTTGGTTTGATTTTGTATTATAATACAATTAAATTATTAATTACAGACGTTGATTGTAATCCTCAATCAACGTTACAATAAAACAACCTAAAAATATGACGGGTTCAGTAATAACTGCACGATGACTCCTGGACGCTAGTTTATTTTTAAAATATTTTATAAACTGATAATTGTTACCAAGTTACCGATTTAAAATAAAATATGATAAAATTCCGTGTACTCGGTATTTTTGAAATTTTAAAGTCTCCGAAACCACTAATCTTATGAAAATTTAACACACAAGTTTTGCTTCTAAATTGAATAAGAAATCTGATTATTTTACAATAAAATCCAGTGGTGTCAAAATATGGGGGTAAAAAGGGGAAACCCCCCCAAAATCTCCGCCGCTGGGCCTTTTGTAAGAAATTTTACCTACACAAAATTTGAGCAGAAGTTATTAAAAAAAAAACGTTTTTTTGCCTTTGAAGGGCTATTAGTGTGTTAGTGTGTATTTTTAAAAAATGTTTTTGGGTTTGTTTTTATTGTTTTTTCAGGCTCTATCGATCATTAAAATTTTTCAGATTAATCCTGGACCACCCTGTATATACACAACGTGCTTTTTTTCTGCAAATGCATCTACAATCTTCTAAAAATTTATTGATTGTGCAAAGGTATTCTCAATTGCCAATATTGCAAGTCCTGATAATCTTTCGCTGCTCATAGAAGAACGCAAATAATTTTTTATTAGCTTTAACTTGCTAAAACTTCTTTCACAACTGGCGGAAGTTGTTGGGAGTGTACAATATATGCGCAACGCAATACAAATATTTGGAAATGCTTCTTCCAAATTATTTGCATAAATCCTCTGCAACAAACTTAGAGCACTCATTTCTGTAGATATATTAATTGGCATTTTTTAATATATTTAAAAATTGGTCCTAAAAGACAAAAATCTGTGGCATTTAAATCTTTGCTGTATTTTAAAGCAAGATCGAGACCATGTTTTTTCAGTTCCTCTGATGAAAGCTTTTTCAGTTCTTTTCCATTCAAGAATTAAGTAAGAGGAATTAAGAGTCTTGGTACTTGGTGTTTGAGTACAGTCAAACATGATGGTAAAATATTTTGCTTCCTTAATTTTATGGAGAAGTTGGTCTCTGCACGTGTTACCAAATAGCTCGATTACCTCGTTTTGTATGGCCCGTACTATCGTACTAAATGTAGTAAGTACATATGTTTTTTTTTAATACAAATGGGAATGTCAAACTAAAAATTTATATTATCAAGAGGTTCATTTTGCCGCCCCCTTAAGTTGCCGCCCGGGGCAAGTGCCCCCCCTAGATCCGGTCCTGCTTGAAACTTTCCTCCTCGTGAAGTACCAATAGACCTATTCCATAAAACGTACTTTTGGATAGCGCGTGCGTGAAAAGGCACGTCGTCTTTTTTTAATTATATAAAAGAGAAAGAGATACCACTTTTCTTCAGGCACGCGCTATCCAAAAGTCTGTTTTATGGGATAGGTCTATTGTTGCAGACTGCTTAAGTCCTCAATGCAGTTCTCTATATGATAAAAAAGAAAGAAGTTAAACATTAACTAGCGTGGGTATGCATTTTTATTACTATTTAAAACAGTGTGTTAATAATAAATATACGCATGTTAAAAATAATTACAAGCAATACCTAGCTAAAGACAGCCAATGAAAACAAGATTTGGATTTATTTGATTACTTTAGGCACAAAACATCGAGGAAATTAGGCCAAGCCATCATAATGAAATGATAAAGTAGCTATAACTTTACTTACCAACAAAATTCGAGAATAGAGAGGGCAAACCTGTGTCACTTAAAAAGTTCGTTAATTCTTCCATTATTTCTTAGTGCATTGCACCTGTTGATGGTATACCATTTATGAGAGCTACTTAATACGATTCCCAACAAGTAAACTACATCTGATGCAATTATAATTGTGTATACACGCTTTTATTACACCCACACACCTTCCACAGAACAAAATCACAGAACAAGATGCATCTTTTTTATCAATGGCCGACAGAACAAAGCTTCCGCTCAGTGCTGCCAGAGCAGATGGTCGGATAATCCGTATATATTCGTGGAAAGGGTGGGGGGAAGCCTCGAAAAATCCGTAAAAATCCGTTTTTGTCTAAATTTCGAAAAATTTCTTCTATAAGGGGGATTTTCGTGACAAAACATACCTTTCGTCAAAGAAAATCCGAAACATCTCAGAATTTTTCGGGGGAGTTTCAGAAGTTTGAACCTCTTCGTCAGTGATATAATTCTCGTCACTTTCCATTTTTCACAAAATAAAGTATTTTATATACAGATTCAGATATATAATAAACATTGACTTTGAGATCAAAATATTGCCACAATGCAGTTCAATGCACTGAACTGGAGTCAGTATTGGTTAGTCGTTACTATTGGTGGCATTGCGCCGCTTATATATTGGCAGCAATAACAACGTGTTATAAAACCTTAACAAATGATATGAAACTATCGTTCTCTTTGTCACACTCAATGAAAAAGCATATGTTTCGCATATATTCGGCGTTTAAGAACCCTATATTAAGAACACATCCTTTTTCAATCCGCTTTCTTTTTCTGTCTAACGTAGTAAAAATTAAGAGGAATAGAAGCGTGACAAAGATGATCAAAAAACGGGGCAAAAATGATGTTTTTTTAGTATTAGTATGAAGCTATCTTAAAAATCCGTAAAAATCCGTATTTGATGAAAATCCGTTCAAAATCCGTTTCCAATTTCTCTAGAACTGGAAAATCCGTAAAAAACGGATAAATCCGTTCATCTGGCAGCACTGCTTCCGCTGTACAACATGAACCGCTATAACTGCGCTTGCGCGAGTGGCCTGGGGGGAGAACAAATTTATTTATTATTAATAAAAATGGTTTAAATTAAATGCATTATATGCTTCCGAAATATTTAAACAATTACAGGTTGACAGTAACGCAATGTTGATTAACTATTAATATATAAATATTTTTTTTATAAGAAACGCTGTGTTAGCATTAATCCTATCCATATATTTATTGTTAATATGTAAATGCTATTGTTAATAATACCCAAGTTGATTTATTTATTAATATTATTCGGGAAAACAGTCGTTGGTTAATTATAAATCTCAGATTTTTCTCGGTGTAGAAATCTGGCACAAGCAAATTTGAATTTTTGTTTAATCTAAAAGCATAAATCTTCGTGGAGGATTTGGATGAGTTTTTTCCTCAAAAATGTATCCAACTCAAGAAACTGGTAACTTCCCTTTCGGAAATAAAAATAGAAACTCCATTGGAATTAGTATAAGTTTTATACGAAAATAAATTAATATCTTCATTTCCGAATATTAATAATTGTCTGCGAATTTTTTTTATAATGATTTCAAATGCAAGTGGTGAACGATCTTTTTCTGCTCTAAAAAGGGTAAAGAACTACCTAAGAAATACAATTCCCCAAGAAAGATTTAACTCCTTAGCAATTCTGTCCATTTATCAAGACCTGCTAGATGAAATAAATGTAAAGTGTTATAAAACAATTTGCTACTATAAAGACTTAAAAACAACCTTTTAATTATTAGTATTAGGATTTCTCAATATTTATTTAAACCAAAGAATAATGTTTTATTTATTTATAACTTTTGATTAGTTTTTCTTAGTACTTAGTATTGTTTATATAAACGAAAGAATGTTTTATTTTTTAGAAAATAAAACATGCTTTTGATTAGTTTTTATAATTTGTTTATAAAGGCTCATTTTATATTTTATAGGATACTAAGTTTACTGTTAGATACCAGCCTAACCAACCTAATCTTCCACTTGATGTGAGAAAGTAAGACTTAAAAATTTAAAAATATTTTTAAAAAAGTAATATTTTAAAGCATTGGGCGTTGTGTTTTTGCCAGAACCGGGCGGCGAACTAACTTAAACCGGCACTGTGTGCCCAGCAAACCAAATCATGTCACAGTGATATAACATTTACATAAAAGTTGTTCCTTACTATGCAACAGCTATGTCACCTATATGTAATGGCGATGCTCCTATGTCCGCCTCAAGACGCCTTCCTGGGTATGTAACTGTGATGTAACAGTGTTTTATCATAGTTATGTAACTGTAATGTTACAGCGCCATATCAGTTATGTAACAGTGATATAACATTTACATAAAAATTGTTCCTTACTATGCAACAGCTATGTCACCTATATGTAATGGCGATGCTCCTATGTCCGCCTCAAGACCCCTTCCTGGGTATGTATCTGTGATGTAACAGTGTTTTATCATAGATATGTAACTGTAATGTTACAGCGCCATATCATAGTTATGTAAACGTGATAAAACAATTATATTCTATTTACATAAATGTTGCATTTACTTATTTATATATAATTTATGCAATATTTACATATTATTTATGAAATATTTATAAATATAATTTCATGTAATATATTATCTTACTGGTATTAAAAATTGCTTAGCCCTAACTTGGTATTATGGCAAATTTTTTAAAAAAAAATCAAAAAATTTTAAAATTGCCATAATACCAAATTAGAACTAAGAAATTGTTAATGCCAGTTAGATAATATATTAAATAAATTATAAATAAATATTACATAAATAATAAGTAAACATTGCAAAAATAAATGATTCTGAAAGAGATTAAAAAAAAACACAAATTGGTTAAAAATGTTTATTAAAAAACCCAAATACATTAATACTTCAAAGCTAAAAAATATATGCTAAAAAAAGAGAAAGCAATCTCATGAATTTAATATTAATATACCTTCTTTTCATGGGTTTTTTGTTTCCCTCACAAATCTTTGTTTGGGCTGCCGGAACCATTCGGTAACTGTTTTCAAAATTTTTGTCTGTTGAAGTGCAAACAGCAGCTTAAAAAAATATTTAATAAAAAATGCCATAAAACTTACATTTTTATCATTCAATATTTCAACAAATTTTAAATTTTGTATTTTTTGTTGTTTCTTAGGCCTAGCCAAGAGCAATCTTTTGCCAGATTTTTTTTAAACTCTTACTGTAGAATCTTTTTCGGAGACGCCTTCATTTTTATATACTGAAACTTAAAAAAATATCTACTATTTAATATTATTTTTGTTTATTGATTTGTTTTCAAAACAAAGAACTACTATTCTTTATGTAGTTTTCTAAATGATATTTGGTACAAATAATAATTTGTTTGATTTTATTAATTCAAGTCAAATGCATAAAATTAATTGTCACAACAATTATAATAAAAAAGTGTATCCATCTTATTTAGCAAAATTATTGTATCCAGTTGAAAAAACAGTATAAAGTTAAAAATTTATAGATATTAAACTCTTATTTTGGCTACCAAATATCATGAAATTATAATTTGTCGCTTGTATTTTTAGCACCCTGTTTTAAAAACAAATTAACATTATTAAACAGGTTTAAAATCGCCCTTTATATACTTACAAATTCAGCCTCTACTTCTTTTTGCAATAATGTTTTCTCAAAACTTTTAACAGATCATTAATAAAAAGTTGACTAGGTAAGTATCTATTACACAAATTTTGCAAATCTTCCACAAAAGTATGGGAATTTTCCCTATGACCTCCTGAATATTCTCCCAAATTTTCTGTAAAAATATTTTTATTGAGCTGTTTATTTATTGGCTGGTTAGGGAAATATAATACTTCGGTTTTAGCCTCAGTATATTCTGGCAAAGGTACACTTTCCACATTGTCTTGGGTATTTTGTATACAATTTCTTACCTCCACGCCCATTATTTTAAGATCTGCATTAATTCTTCTCCGCTTTTGCCTCCGGGATAGGGAAATATATTTTTTTTTCTATTTTTTTGTTCCATTTTATTATAAAACAATGGAATCAAATTTAACTTAACTCTATTTTTTTGTTCCATTTTATTATAAAACAATGGAATCAAATTTAACTTAACTTAAAACACAATAGAGAGCACTCGACACAACCGTTCGTTAGTAAGATAAAAAGGCTATATAAATACTATAAAACATTTATATATAACATTTATATATCATTGTTACAATGTAGGTATAAAACATTGTTATATAGCCATGACATAGTAGGGATGTAAATATAACAAGAACGGATCATTTTTATATAACTATTATATTAAAATGTTTTATTATAATTATGTAACAAAATAAAGAAAAACTATGTAAATACCATATAATAAGGTTATATGGATACTATAAAACATTGCCATATATAAATTATGTATCATTGTTCCATTGTTATATGGCTGATACATAAGGGGGATGTAAATATAACAAGAGGGGAACATATTTATATAAATGTTATATTACTATGTTTTATCATAATTATGTAACAAAATAAAGAACTAATATGTAAATGTTATGTAAACAATTTTATATGGCAATGTTCTTTGTTAGTTATATCATGGCTATGTAAATGGAACAGCCTGGTTTGCTGGGTGTATAGGTAACTTTGTAGGTATGCAAAGTTACAAAGTTACCCTTGTACATGTACATATCCCTGCTTAAAATACCCCATAGAGACCTTTATAAAATAATCTATCGGGCACTACCGGATTCAATATGTGCATTTGTCCATGGTTTTTTCCGGATACGGCCCGATAGAAAATTTATAGGAAATTATCTATAGGCACACCATAACTTTTACATTTTCCCTATTGAGACCGATAGGAAATAACTCAATGAAGGATATATAGGGATATCCCTACACTGAGAAAAAAGTTTATTGCTCCCAAATAAAAAAAATATTTAAATATGGGACAAGGGTACAGTTTATTTATCCCAAATATATTTTTATTCCCGACACATAAAGTTTTACTAAAGTATATTTATCGTTATTATTTCGACTATTTAAAGGTAATAAACAATATATTTACTATTAATAAAAGTATTAGCTACACAGTTTATTTGTCCCATTTTTTTCTCAGTGTATAGAAAAACCATAAAACATTTGACAAAATTTTATTAAAACCTATGGGGTCCTATGGGGGAAAAACTAATTTCTACATTTATGTGTATTTTCCCCATTGAAACCAATAGCAAATAAATCAAGGGTGGATTTCCCTATAGAACAACCATAAATCCCAACTATGGGTTCTATACAAACCGATACTACACCCTATAGAAACACCATACGTATGTATGAAATGGGTGGTCCACGTAAGGTGACCCATATACTTATCTCAGAAACTACTGGAGTCACAAAAAATTTGTAAGAAACAAATATTCACGAAGTAAAAAATATTTTTAAAATATTATATTTTCATTTATACAGGGTGTTCGGTTTTCCTTGGGACGATACCAACATTCTTATTTTCAATGGAACACCCTGTATTTTTTTGCATTTTTGGATTCTACCCACTCTTTTAGGTATACTTTGTAAATATATTAATTAAGAAAATGTTAATACTTTTTGAGTAAAATTAAGATTTATTAAAATTTCTCTAAATGTAGACACTCGCTAAAAGTTAAAAATAATCAACTAAAAGTTATTATTTTTTATATTATGTAGTATCCATCTCTTTAATAATAAGTAAGCTATAAGTTAATTATTATACTTTTAGGAAAATATCATACAGGGTGTTTTCTATGTCCCGTTGAAAATAGCGATTTTAAAAGTTTAAAATCTTGTTTTTCTTCAATGGAACACCCTATATATTTTTGTATAATTGGATAGAATAAGTAATTACCTTTTATTTTATATATATATATGTCCTATACCTAAACCTAACAGAAAAAAAAATATTCGCATTTTTCACAATTAGTAGCTTTTTTCCAATTACCTTAGTTAAATTTTCATTATTCAAATAAATAAATTTCAATAACAACAAATAAAAATGCTTTTATATATAAATATATATTACTATAATAATTACCATACGCGCAAAGCTACTAATTTTGTAAAATGCGAATATTTTTTTTAGGTGATCCACGTAAGGTGACCCATATACTTATCTCAGAAACTACACAGCAAATAGAAAATTATAGAGGTGTATAGGATGACGCCACGTTTGAATATCGTTTTCTCCCTACGGTATAGAGTTGTATTCGTCAGTCGAGCGTTTCAATACTCTCCACAGTATAGAGGTCGTAATTTCACTTTTGAACTAGTATTAATATAAAAATTATTTTATGCTTAAAAAAAACTATATACGACATGATTGTGATTTTTTTCATTTTATTAATTAATTAAGCTGTGTTGAATATTTTTACTAAAGGAATAATTGCCAATGGGCCATTAATTCATTTGTTCGTAGATGCTACAATAACCTGAACTGGTGTGTACTTTTTCATCAACCAGATTTAAATATTACAAAACTAACATATACCAGTGGAGTGCAGGGTCTACCAACAGACCTAATTACTAAATTATTAAAGTTTAATACTTAGCATATCGATCATTTTTTCAACATAACCTCTGAAATTTTTAATACAAATATAGGTACTTTATATAATACATAAATATCCTTAACATCATATCATCTGTGCTTTACATACCTGAGTTGTTACGGTAAATAAAAATCAGACAAAGGAACCAAAGAATGGAACTATTTTCAACAAAATCATATGCAGAAAGGAGAAAATTCAAACTACTTGCATCCATCAAAAGATCAAAACTTCTTGCAATATTACACCCTCTTTTTATACTCTCAGAAATATTGACTAGAACAGTATTAGAGAGACTCCAGTTTCTATAACTTGGTAGAGTAAAGAGAAGTCGAAACCGTTGCGATATTGCATTGCGCTGTTTTTGTATAATTCTCGGGGACATTAACGAAAATCATTGCCAGTAAAATTCGAAAAGCTTGATTTTCTATGTCTCTGAGGAGAATAGGAATCCGAAGTTGCTGCACCATTGGACTGAACCCTTTTTTAATAATTTCTAGAGACATAAATGACTGCACCATTCGACAGGGTCGAGTTTCTACCTTTCTGTTGAATATAGAAAATCAAAATAATGTATCTTGTAAGACACCATAGAGCCGAAAAATATAAAAACAAAGCACGATTCAATACAGTTATGATAAAACTTTAAGATTTGATATTCAAACGCGGTGTCATCCTATACACTTCTATAATTTTCCGTTTGCTGTGTATACCTCTACAGCTTTCTTTAAATGTCATGTTTTTTATTATCCTCAGTATTCTTTTTTGAGTTACAAATATTCTATCTATTAAGCTATTCCCTCCCCAGAAAATAATTCCATATTTATCTTAAATCTTTAAACTGGTCTCATTCATGTATTTGGAAATTACTCTAATACCATAACATATTGAATTAAGCCTCTGCACAGTTTGTATTATATGATTTGACCAATCCAAAAATTCGTCGATACTAACTCCAAGAAATTTAGTGTGATTTACAACTTCAACTTCAGTTTCATCAAGATTCACTATGTCTGGTCTTTCAATTCTTGCTAACTTTGTTCTAAAGATTAAAGAAGTTGTTTTGTTTTTATTTATGATTAGCTTGTTTTCTATAAACCAGTTACTAGCTCTACTAAAGAGAGAATCCCCTGCTGCTATTAAGCTATCAAGATTCTTGCAACTTGTAGTGAGGTTTGTGTCGTCGGCATAACATATTATTCCTTCTATTGGTGAAACTCTGATTGAACATATGTCATTTAGAAAAATAACAAACAAAATTGGTCCCACTATACTTCCTTGAGCAATTCCCATATTACATTTGGCAAGATCCGAAAACCAGTTTTGACCTCCTTTTGATATTTTTACCTTTTGATCTCTATCTGTTACATATGATTCGAACAACTTTAAGGCATTTCCTCTAACACCATATAGCTCCAGCTTTCTCAATAATATTCTGTGGTCAATGCAATCATAGGCTTTGGATAAATCCAAGCACATGCCAAAAACAAGGTTTCCCTTTTCAATGTTGTTAAGGAGTGTTTTAATAAATTGAAAAATTGCAGTGTCAGTTGATTTGCCACGCAAATATCCATGTTGATGTTTGTTAAACAGATTACATTTATTCATATTGTAACGTTTTTAACTGTTCGTAGTGTGAATTAAAACACGCACTGGTTAATTAACGAACTAAACTATTTATTTAATAACTTAACTACACTTAAAACACTATAAAACTAACTAAACACTTAACTACTAATTATTTATATATCACTATTGTTCAAGAGTCTATTTATTTGCACTTATATTTATTTATTTCGCCGCGAGTACCAAATCTTAACTAACTGCTCTGTGATGCTCCGTTTCTTATATATTCATCGCCAAGGTCTTCTGGAACATTCCAGCGAGCTCCACACTCTCGATTGTTCGAGCGCTGAGTCACCGGCGATGACTCACCGGCGATGACTCATCGGCGATGAGTCATCACTCCGATATCCAGAGCGGTACTCGCTACATTGCCCCCGTCTTAAAACATTTTCGTCCCGAAAATGGTCCTCAGCTCCATGGCGATATTTGCATAGAGATCCAAACTTGCAGTGTGACGTCCTATAGAAGTAGCAGTCTACGGTCTTTCTTCCGGTTGTTCTTTTAGGGTTGTGGCAACAGACAAGAATGTGTATGCCACTAAATCTGAAGATAACTTCCACCATGCTTCTAATTATTCTCCAGTCCAAACCGTCAAGTCCACAAGCAATCTTTGGTATCGCCAGGTTCATGATGTCCTTGGACAAAAGGGTATCCCTCAATTTATTTAAGGCATTCCATACATCACGGTAGTTTGGCTTCTGATGGGAGAGCTGCTTCGTTACCAGATAGAAGATACTTATGTTGCCTATCTGCTCATTATTCACAATTTCAAGCACCTCTCCAACTTTGGGATTCTGCCTTCGTAGCTCGTCGATCCGTCCAAACTTGTTTTTAAAAACAACCGCTATTCCCCTGGACATCCTTAGGTCTTCCGCAACACAGTGAGCCAAGTAGTAATCAGCCGGAACCGTGAACAGATCTTTTTGTTCTTCTTGAGTGACACCGTAGCGAGCTTTTTTACCGCTCGAATATAAATACATGAAGTCTTTAAAAGGCAACTCGTCTTCCGGCGGATTAACTCTCCTTACTCTAGCATCGTCATTGTTTCCAGCGTAAGGGGCCAATCGGTTGAAATGGATCACTTTCGGCTTTCCTCTTGGTTGTTTCCTGATCCTGTAGATGATGTCATTTATTCGATCCATGACTTCGTATGGTCCCTCCCAAGAAGTCTGCAGCTTCGGTGAATAACCACGACGGCGCTGAGGGTTATATAACCAAACTAGGTCTCCAGGTTGAAATCCTCCATTTTCCGCCTTGATGTCATATGCCTCTTTCATTCTATCACTGGCACTCTGGATGTTTAAACGAACTCGGCTGTGAATGTCGCTCATTTTCCTACGTAAACTGTTGACGTAATCTTCTCCAGCAATATCATCCCCTGGTAGGCAACCAAATCTCAGGTCACAAGGTAGACGAAGTTCACGTCCCATAACAATGCTAGCGGGTGTCTGGCCGGTTGTATCGTGGATAGAAGAACGGTACGCCAACAGGAACAGATGAAGAAAGCGGTCCCAGTCTCTTTGGTGATCAGAGACTACCTTGGACAGGTACCGGTTTATCGTTCGATTCATTCGTTCTACCATTCCATTGGACTGCGGATGTAATGCAGTCGTCCTCGTCTTCCGAATGTTAAGAATCTTACAGATATTCTGGAACAATATAGATTCAAAGTTCCTGCCTTGGTCTGAATGCATCTCCATTGGCACACCAAAACGACAAATCCACTCCTTAATAAGGGCATCGGCCACTGCGGCAGCTTCCTGGTTTGGCAAGGCGTACGCTTCCGCCCACTTGCTGAAGTAGTCCATTACAACGATGATGTATTTATTTCCAGATTCTGTTTCCGGAAATGGACCCGCCACGTCGATTGCAATACTCTCAAATGGGCTGCCCACATTGTACTGTCGCATTGGGGCTTTTGGGCGCTTCTGGGGTCCATTGCTTGCCGCGCAAACGGCGCACTTCTTGCACCATTCCTTTACATCTCGTTGGCTGTTGACCCAATAAAACCGTTCCCTAAGTCTTCCGAGCGTCCTGGTGACCCCAAGATGTCCTCCAGTAGTTCCATCATGGATTTCCTGCAGCACTTCTGGTATCCTGTTTCTGGGGATTATTATCTGCTTCCGGTCTTCCCCCCCTTCTGGCATCTCCAGAACGCGCTTTAGAAGCCCGTCACTTAAGATGATGGAATTCCATTGGGCCCAGTACGATTTCACATTCGGCGAATATTGGGCGACTTCCTGCCACGTTGGTTTACGGTCGTTCTTCTTCCAATCGATGATAAGCTTCAAATCCGGATCCCTTTCCTGGTCTTGTTGAACCTCAGCGGATTGCCAATGATCATCCACGATTGTAGTCCTGAGAACAAACACATCCTTTTCTTCGGCCCTGAGACAATGTTTACAGTCTTCCGGGCACGGTCTTCTTGACAAGGCGTCAGCATTTCTATGGATGGTCCCAGCCCGATGTTCTGTGTCAAAGTCGAACTCCTGTAGTCTCTCAATCCATCTTGCTACCTGTCCTGTCGTTCTTAGCAAGAATTTTCTTCCATACAGATACTTGTAAAAGTGTTCGACTGATTTTACCACTGCCAACAGTTCGCGTCGAGTAACACAGTAATTTTGCTCTGGTTTCGATAGAGTTTTACTGAAGTATCCAATAACTTTCTCTTTTCCTTCTTGAATCTGCGATAAAACAGCTCCCAGTCCCACATTGCTGGCGTCCGTGTCCAAAATAAATTCACCATCCGGAAGAGGATAACTCAGGACTGGTGAGCTGGTCAACGCGTTTTTCAGGTTTTTAAAGGCTTCTTGGCATTCGTCGTCCCATTGGAATCGTCTTTCTCCCTCTGTTAAACGTGTCAAAGGCTTAGCAACCTTTGCGAATCCTGGTACGTACCGACGGTAGTAGGTGCATAATCCAAGAAAGCTTCTTAAGTCATGTTTGTTCTTCGGTATTGGCCATTCCCGCACCGTCTTCACCTTCTGTTTGTCCACTGCCACTCCTTGACTCGAAACAACATGGCCCAAATACTGCACTTCCCTCTGGAACAAGTGACATTTCTTCGGGCTTAGCTTCAGGCCGGAACTTCTTAAGCGCTGAAAGACTTCCTTCAGGTTCTTCATATGGTCTTCAAATGATTTCCCAACCACAATGATGTCGTCAAGGTACACCAAGCAAGTCTTCCAGGATAGTCCCTTCAAAACCATTTCCATGAGCCTTTCAAAAGTTGCAGGGGCATATCATAGTCCAAACGGCATGACAGTAAACTGCCACAGTCCAGCACCCACGGTAAACGCCGTCTTTTCTCTATCTTCTGGTGCCATTTCAACCTGCCAGTAACCGCTTTTCAAATCCAGAGTCGAAAATATTTGGGATCCAGCCAATGTATCCAGGGTGTCATCTATCCTAGGCAGAGGGTAGCTGTCCTTCTTCGTCACGTTGATCAGCTGACGAAAATCGACGCAAAATCGAGTTGATCCATCCTTTTTCTTAACTAACACCACTGGGGAAGACCAGGGGCTGTTGGATGGTTCGATCACCCCTTCCTTCTCCATTTCATGCACAATTTTATCAGCTTCCTCTCGCTTGGCAAGTGGCAGCCTTCTTGCCGACTGTCGAATAGGCTGTGCATCACCGGTGTTAATTTTATGCTGGACAATTCTTGTCCTACCCTTCTTTTCTTGTCCATCATCAAAGACGTCCTGATAGTTGTGTATCAGCTCTCTCAGCTTTATTCTCTCATTTGGTTTTAGGTCCTTTGAAGAAGTCGAAAGCAGAGTCGTCAATTCATTGCTAATTTTCTTGGCCGGAACTCCAGACTCACGAATGCTTCTAATAATTGAGGAAACAGAAGAACAGTTCCCCAAAACGATTCCTTTTTTCAAGTTCCCAGAGTAACCATTAACATTCAATACTCTTACTGGCACTTCTTTTCCGACACGTATTAAAGTCTTCCCCACTACAACTCCTCGACCGATCTCTTTGTCATCAATTCTCGGCTCCAGAAGCATTATACTTCCATCTTCTGATTTACAATTTAAGGAAGCCTTCAATATCATCTCGCTTTGTTCCGGTATCAAAGCATCTTCTGTTAACATTACACGAATATTCTTCTCTTTCGATCGATGCAACACGACTTCTTCTCCATTTACTCTCAATATTCCTTGTTGAAAGTTTAGTTCAAATCCTATAGAGTTCATAATGTCCATGCCTACAATAACTTCATCTTCAATATCTGCTACTAATGCTCGATGTTTAAATTTCGTGTTTCCTATGACCATCGTGATGTCCACTTCTCCATGAACAGTAGCAGTATCTCCCGTTGCAGTACGTAGTCGCCGATTGGTAGATTTTATCTTGGACTTTTCGACAATATCTGGCCGAATAATTGTCTTCGTCGCACCTGTATCCAGCAGCAGCACATGTAATTTTCCATTAATTAACCCACCACAAAAACACTGCTGGACTGGTGTAGAAGAGATGCAACACGTTCGATATTCTCTGGGGCATGCTGGTTACAGGTCGACGGTAGCCCCTTTTCCTCGACCCTATCTAGTTTTCCGACTGAGATGAAGTCGGCGCCTCCAGGCTTTTTCTGCAACGACTTCGTATATGTCCAAGCTTTCCACATCTCCAACACCGGATTTCCTTCTTTTCTGGTAGATTCTCTCTAAGAACTCGCCTGATTTCTTCAATTATACTGGGTTCCTCCTCTTTTTCTTCCTCGACTCTCCTAATTCTAGGCTGGCTCCTGCAGCTCTGCTTTGCCGCCTCGAATTCCAAAGCTCGGGCCAATGCATCAACCAGTTGGCTCGGACGAGCCAACGTCAGAGCCTGTCTTGTTTCGTTGTCCCGAAGTCCATCCAAAAAGGCTTGAACCGCTAATCGTTCCATAACGGTCGTTGGAGTAGCTGGATATGCTAGCCGCACCAAGCGTGCAATATCAGCCTCAAATTCTTGCAAAGTCTCGTTAGATTTCTGGCAGCGATTCTTCAGTTGGGAATGGTACACATGTTCCAGATGTGTCTGGCCATATCGAAGTTCCAGATGTTTCACCAACGCTTCGTAATCTTCTTGTTCGTCGGGAGAAAGCGTCTGCAAGATGTCCGTTGCATCTCCGCGTAAAGCCAGAGTCAATGCCGTAGCCTTCTCTTCTGGTAGCCAGCCATTTGCTTTTGCTGCTGCCTCAAACTGACGGATGTAATTTGTCCAAGAAGTTTTTCCATCGAACTGAGGTGGTTTCATTCGAACTCGGCTCCCCTCCGGCACTGCTCCTTGTTCCGCAAGCATCATGGGTAAATTAACAGCTGTTAATTTACTATTTATTTCTTTTATTTTGAGTTCCAATTTACCATCCAATTCCATCCTTACGTCATTCAATTCCATCCTTAAACAGCAAACGGAAAATTATAGAGGTGTATAGGATGACGCCACGTTTGAATATCGTTTTCTAAATCTCCCTACGGTATAGAGTTGTATTCGTCAGTCGAGCGTTTCAATACTCTCCACAGTATAGAGGTCGTAATTTCACTTTTGAACTAGTATTAATATAAAAATTATTTTATGCTTAAAAAAAACTATATACGATATGATTGTGATTTTTTTC
This sequence comes from Brassicogethes aeneus, assembly GCA_921294245.1. Classification (NCBI taxonomy): domain Eukaryota; kingdom Metazoa; phylum Arthropoda; class Insecta; order Coleoptera; family Nitidulidae; genus Brassicogethes; species Brassicogethes aeneus. The sequence continues at coordinate 49,693,580 of OV121133.1, forward strand.
ATTTTATTAATTAATTAAGCTGTGTTGAATATTTTTCCTAAAGGAATAATTGCCAATGGGCCATTAATTCATTTGTTCGTAGATGCTACAATAACCTGCACTGGTGTGTACTTTTTCATCAACCAGATTTAAATATTACAAAACTAACATATACCAGTGGAGATAGTGCAGGGTCTACCAACAGACCTAATTACTAAATTATTAAAGTTTAATAGCATATCGATAATTTTTGAACATAACCTCTGAAATTTTTAATACAAATATAGGTACTTTATATAATACATAAATATACTTAACATCATATCCTCAGTGCTTTACATACCTGCGTTGTTACGGTAAATAAAAATCAGACAAAGGAACCAAAGAAAGGAACTATTTTCAACAAAATCATATGCAGAAATGAGAAAATTTAAACTACTTGCATCCATCAAAAGATCAAAACTTCTTGCAATATTACACCCTCTTTTTATACTCTCAGAAATATTGACTAGAACAGTATTAGAGAGACTCCAGTTTCTATAACTTGGTAGAGTAAAGAGAAGTCGAAACCGTTGCGATATTGCATTGCGCTGTTTTTGTATAATTCTCGGGGACATTAACGAAAATCATTGCCAGTAAAATTCGAAAAGCTTGAGTTTCTATGTCTCTGAGGAGAATAGGAATCCGAAGTTGCTGCACCATTGGACTGAACCCTTTTTTAATAATTTCTAGAGACATAAATGACTGCACCATTCGACAGGGTCGAGTTTCTACTCCTCTGTTGAATATAGAAAATCAAAATAATGTATCTTGTAAGACACCATTGAGTTTGACTTTAAATATAGTCGTGCATAGGTATAGAGCCGAAAAATATAAAAACAAAGCACGATTCAATACAGTTATGATAAAACTTTAAGATTTGATATTCAAACGCGGAGTCATCCTATACACTTCTATAATTTTTCGTTTGCTGTGTACGTCCTCTTTTAATTCCATCTTTACGTCGTCAAATTTCTGCCCCATTTTCTCTTCTAATTCATTGACATTATCTAGAATTCTCTGTTCCAAATATTCTTTTAAATTTTTAGAATTTTCCAGAATTTTCTGTTGCAAATCATCCTTTAAATCGTTGGAATTTTCCACCATTTTCTGTTGCAAATCGACTTTTAAATCGTTGGCATTTTCCAGAATTTTGTGTTGTAACTCGTTGGAATTTTCCAAAATCTTCTGTTGTAAATCGATTTTCAAATCGCTAGAATTTTCTTGCATTTTATGTTGTAACTCGTTAGAATTTTCTTGCAGTTTATGTTGTAACTCGTTAGAATTTTCTAGCATTCTCTGTTTTAAATCGTTTAAATTTTGCAACATTAAATGCATATCACACGGGCCTTCAAATAAATACGTATCTGGATTTTCACCCTCTTGTTCCAACGCTTCTCGAAGCCGCTGCTGCAACACATTCTTTTTTCCCGTTGTATCACATTCCCTTTCTTCTAGCTCCCGCTTAAGGTCCGCCACTTTTAAGTCCATTAACGAAACCATTTTCGCGAAGTTTCACACTAACCGCACTCCTGACACCAATTGTAACGTTTTTAACTGTTCGTAGTGTGAATTAAAACACGCACTGGTTAATTAACGAACTAAACTATTTATTTAATAACTTAACTACACTTAAAACACTATAAAACTAACTAAACACTTAACTACTAATTATTTATATATCACTATTGTTCAAGAGTCTATTTATTTGCACTTATATTTATTTATTTCGCCGCGAGTACCAAATCTTAACTAACTGCTCTGTGATGCTCCGTTTCTTATATATTCATCGCCAAGGTCTTCTGGAACATTCCAGCGAGCTCCACACTCTCGATTGTTCGAGCGCTGAGTCACCGGCGATGACTCACCGGCGATGAGTCATCACTCCGATATCCAGAGCGGTACTCGCTACAATATGTTCTATAAGTCTATGACACATTGCTAATTCAAATACTTTTGAAAAGGCTGGCAATAGACTTATTGGTCTGTAATTTTCAATTGAATTGTGGACACCTTTTTTGAAAAGAGGTTTTACTAGAGACGTTTTTAATTGTTTAGGGAAGATGCCCTGTCTGAAAGAGTTGTTTATAATATAGCAAAGAATTTCTGTGATTACAGGTATAGTTTTTTTCATGATGCTTATTGGTAGTTCATCAACTCCACTACAATGCTTATTTTTTACAGATTTTGCAAGTTTACCTATTTCTGTTGGAGCCATGGTCTTAAAAACATTGACTGGTTATTTGATTCAATATTTATAGTCGTTGGTGTTGGATGTTGGAACTCTTTCAAAAGACTGGGAACCACAGATAAGAAATACTCATTGAAGTCGTTTGCTATTTTTTCAGGATGTCCTTCAAGCTCGATGTCTGCATTTTTATTTGTTTCTCCGGATATTTCTCGGCATATGCTCCACATACACTTTGATTTATTGTCGGATGAAGTTAAACCCCAATAAACATTTTTCTGACTTCCAACTAAACTTTCACTATGCTCGACGTCGCTTTAAGTGAAAATTGCGGTTGGGTTATAACTTTGTAACCGAAGTCATTGTTCGACGTCGGTTTAACGTTGGTTTTGGTTGGGATAACGTTTTCTAGTGGAAATTGTTTCCTTGTTTGTTAAGTAAATTTTTTTTTACTTATATCCCTTACGGAAAAACACTGTTCAACAGTATTAAACACTATTAAACACTGTACAACACTACTGACGATTTTAATAATGTGCCAACAGTGTTAACGACTTGTACCATAGTGTTGCACTAGTGTTGTTGTAATGTTGCACAGTGATAAAGAGTGTTGCATAGTGTTCATGGTGTTCCAACAGTGTTAACGACTTGCCCATAGTGTTAAAGTGATTAATGTTGCTGTAATAAGCAGTTTTGTGTAGTGTTCATATAAATATAAGTGTTTATCTGATAAATTTAAGTTTCAACTGAAAATTAGAATTTCCAATTAATTTTAATTAAATAACTAAATTAAAAAATATTTTTGAACCTTATCAATTAAAAAAAATGCTAAAAAAGCACCAAAAAATGCAGAATTCTACTGTTTAAACTTTTTTTTTAATTAATATTAAAAAAAATTAATTTAATAATTAGATAAAAATTTATTGTAAATTTTAATTTACAATTGGAACTTAAATTTACCAGATAAAACATAATTGTGCGAACTTTTCGTAATTAATTTTCAATGTAAACTTAAATTAAATTATAATTTTCAAACTATAATAAAACACTGTCGACTGAAATATTTCATTCCGCAGTGATAAATAGCTTTAGACCTATCCCATGAATTGGATTTTTTGGATAGGGGGTGCGTTAAAAAGGGCGACAGTCTCTTTCTTCGTTAGAATTCTAATAAAAAAGACTGCCGCGTTTTTTCACGCACGCGCTATCCAAAAAATCCGATTTATGGGCTAGGTCTATTAACACTGCAACACTAATCACACTATACAACAATAGTCACACTAAACAACACTGGTCACACTAAACAACACTGGCCACACTAAACAACACTGGTCACACTATGTAACACTTTTAACGAAAACATTATTCAAAAGTAGTGTTGCATAATGTTGTGCAGTGTTAACAGTGTTTTTCCGTAAGGGATTTACGTCGGTTGAACGTCAAGTCGTAACTATCACTTTGGTTAAAAAAAATTACGAGAATTGTTCGACGGGAATATAGTCTTGAAGAAAGAAGAAGAAGAAAATAGTATACATAACCTATATTAAAATCAAAGAAAAAATGCCAAAAGAAAAGAAAAAAAGAATGTTTGTAGTGTTTTCGTCAGCCTTTTTCTGACACACTTTTTTGGCTAGTTTCGGTGTAAAATTTTCTTTAGCCAATTTATATGAAGGTACATCATCATACTCTTTATATTTTAGGGAAGGTTTCACCTCTCTTTTAGTATTCATGGGGGCTCCTGCTCTTGTTCAGATGCTGATGTCTCTGACACTGAGATACCAGTTATTGTTGGCAGCATCCGTGGCAAATTTAAAGGTTGCATAGCCTTGTGCTAATACGGTATTAGTAATACCTTGCACTTATACAGAATATATTCGGTAAAATCACTCAATAACCGTAATAATTTATGCGTTTATTTTTTATGTAAATATTACATATTTTTATCCGTAATTTTACCATCATTTGTTATTGTGCATGCACAGTGTCCCCTTCTTTTCCCACTTATGCGGCCCGTACGGGCTCCACTTCCCCCAAATCCTTAACATACACCGCTTTAAAATGCTAATAGCATAAACAACACACAATAATATTACCAAAATTGGACTGAATTAGCTAACAAAAAAAGCTCGCAGTTTTTCAGTTTGACATATGATTTTCAGGTTAGGTAGGTCGTTCCGAAGGAAAAATAGGTAGTTTAAATGACTCGAGGTCTCAAACTTCGTCGGAAGTTGGTGTTGTTATTGACCGACGGTTGGTATGTGGACAAATTTGGTTAATTTGTTGACTTCGCCATTTTCGTGAACAAAACAAGAGGTGACGATGGACGCCATTAAAAAAAGATTTGTTTTTTTTTAGATTTTTACGGTTCATTGAAATAAAATAACAAGTTTTTTATGATTTTTAAGTTATTTTTTTAGAACTTCATCAAATTTTGTTTAAAAAACACATTTTTATTAAAACTTATTTTTTTGCAAAAATAATTAAATATGCAAAACTGAAAGATTTTTTGAAGCCCACGCATTTTTGCCAACAATCATAACCATATTTATCAGTAAAGTGCCTTTCGTATGGATATTTCAATATAGATCACCCGTTAAAAGTCAAATAATACATTTAAACATTGTTATACGTGTTCATTCCACAAAAAGTCGACATCTTTTGCATTTCTATGTCTTTCTACAATATTGGTAGAGATTAAGTTATTTTATTAACGCACGACTATTTGTTTGTGCAGCCTAATGACGAAATAGGTAAAAATCTCGACTTCAGTAGTCAGCAACCGACGACGTGAAGACCCAAATTCGTTCGCTCCATTTAGGTACAAATCATGGTCGTCATGTAAGTCATATGACGTCGGCTGCCGACGTCGGGTCGCCCCAGCCGACGTCGGTTTTACGTCCAAATGTTTATTGGGACGTTTTTCATAGTTTTTTGACCTCACCGCCCTTAACAAATTGTCATATTTTTTTTTTGTATTTTTATATTGATCTTTATACCTATTATCTACTCTTGAAAGTGTTAGCAAAATATCTAATTTATTTTTGCAGAATTTAATTTGTTGATTATCTATATTTTTATATTTTCTTGAGGTTTGCGTAATTGACCTGGTAGGAAAGCAATGATTAAAATTTGCAGTAAAAATATTTACAAAGGTATTCCATTGACTATTAACCTCTTTTTTGTTTATGTTGTATATTTCAAACCAGTCCTCCCCTTTCATTAAATCCAAAAATAATGATTTATTTTCATCTGAAAAAATCCTCCTTTGTTGTATAATATTTTTTTGGGCTAGTTTTAGTTTAATAGATATTTTTTGTGCGGTGTGGTCAGAGATAAACGTGTTTAAAACATTTGTCTCTACATAATCTATGTTTATGAAGATATTGTCTATGCATGAGGCTGAATTGTGAGAGATTCTGGTGTTTTTAAAAATTGATTGTTTTAAACCAAAAGATTGTATCACTGATAGAAAATTAAGTTTATCTGCACTATCCTTCAACAAATCTATGTTAAAGTCGCCTGCGACCAGGACTATTTTGTGTTCAATGCACACAAGTTCCAACAGATGTTCTAAACTGCTTAAGAAATCGTTAATTTTACCTGATGGTGGTCTATATACACATATGATTACAAGTTTAGATTTTTCAAAATTACATTCCACAGCTGAATACTCAAATTCATTAGTCACCGAAAGTTTGGTAATAGTGTGTCTTGGTTAAAAACTGACACTTTTATGCACATCCCTGCTTAAAATACCCCATAGAGACCTATACAAAATAATCTATCGGGCGCTACCGGATTCTATATGTGCATTTGTCCATGGGTTTTTCCGGATACAGCCCGATAGAAAATGTATAGGTAATTATAATTATAATTATACCTATAGGCACACCATAACTTTTACATTTTCCCTATTGAGACCGATAGAAAATAACTTAATGAAGGATATATAGGGATATCCCTATAGAGCAACCATAAAACATTTGACAAAATTTTATTAAAACCTATAGGGTCCTATAGGGAAAAAACTAATTTCTACATTTATGTGTATTTTCCCCATTGAAACCGATAGCAAATAAATCAATGGTGGATATCCCTATAGAACAACCATAAATCTCAACTACGGGTCCTATACAAACCGATACACCCTATAGAAACACCATACATCCCGATACAAATATCTATCGGTTTGAACAGGGTCTCTATGGGGTATTTTAAGCAGGGATATACACTGCACATCCCCCATGTTGTCCTAATTGTCTGCAGAAACTTGCTCCCAATTTAAAGTTGTGTAAAGTTAGATATTAATATTCAAATTTCAACTGATCCTCCGTTTTCCAATGCTCAGTAATGCACAAAATCTTACATTTTTCATGATCTTTCACCATGTCATTTAATCCATCAACAGAATTACCTAGTGACTACGTTTTGATGAATGATACTAATATCTTCTAGAACTGTTTTACATTTATTTTGATATGTTAGTTTTTTACCTTTTTTATTATCATATTTAATTGGTACTGATTGAACTTCTAAAAAAACTCCTCATTATAATTTATGTTATTTTTAAACCTCTCCAATCTTCTTCTGTATACTGGACAATCTTTATCTCTTGCCGAGTGGTTAGTATCTGACAGTTTCAATTTTTGGCAGTTTGGGCATATTAATACATTTGTCTTGCATATGAATATTGAATATTCTTTTGACGTATGTTGCTCTCCGCATTTGTAACAGCATTCTTTTTCTATGCAGTATTTTGCTACGTGTCCAAAACCTGCGCATTTAAAACACATTGCTAAGTTGATATGTTCTTGCACGTACACGGTTACTAAGTCAAAGAATACCTTCTGTTTTTTCAAAAACCACTTTGTGATGTTTGGTGGTGCTTGTAATATCCAGTTCTCTTTATTTTGGTTTCTGCATTGTTTCTTAGCTACCACTTTAATTTTATCACAAATACTGGTTTCTAATTCGTTAACAATATCATAATTTAATGTTTCCAGCTCTTTAATAAATTCTATATCTGAGAATCCTTTTTCCATTCCGGTTATCATGAACATAGGGTTTGAGATTACATTTTCTTTAAATTTAATGTTTTCTTTGTTACTTATTGCCATTTTTAATTGTTTTTGTTGTTCTGTGTCATAACTTTCCACTACCAAGGCTCCATCCTTTGTTTGTTTTATGCACTGAGAAAAAAATGGGACAAATAAACTGTTTACCTAATACTTTTATTTGTAGTGAATATATTGTTTATTACCTCTAAATAGTCGAAATAATAACGATAAATATACTTTAGTAAAACTTTATATGTCGGGAATAAAAATATATTTAGGATAAATAAACTGTACCCTTGTCCCATATTTAAATATTTTTTTTATTTGGGAGCAATAAACTTTTTTCTCCGTGTGGTTTTAAAGGCTTTTCCCATTTCTTTTATGTCAATTTGTTGCTTTAACGTTTTTATTGCTTCTTTGGAGTTAGTAACATTTTCAAATCTTATAATTGTTTCATGTTTTCTTGTTGTCTCTGGGGTCTTCCATTTTTCCGATATTATTTTTGATGCATTTGTATGCTGATCTCCGTTTTGGTTTTCATTTGCTATTTGGGCATATGTTTTTTTATTTTGACTGAGGTCTCTATCATTTGGTTTAGAAAGGGATTTTTCTTTATTCCTTTGACACATTCTTTGTTCTAGGATTATATTTTTCTTTTCCAGCTCGCTCACTTTAAAAACTAACACTGTTAGAGCTCTATGTATTGTGTCCCGCGCCTCTCTTACTGATTTTTGTTCACTTTGGGACAAATATGTTTTTTCGTCTTGTTCCTCTTTTCCAGTTATCAGTGCTATTTGATCTAACGCTGTAAATACATTGGTGATGAGTTCTTCCGAGGCTGCCGGCTTTATTCTCATATCTTCATTTTTTTGAGTCTCGATTTCAAAGTTCATTGTTCTTCCACACAATCTTTTATTAGACGTTTGTTCTTGTTCTGAGCTTGAGGCATCTGATCTTAGACTTTTACTATTGTTTTCTTCAGAAGGATTTTCCACTATTAGATCGTTTTCCGTCATTGGAGGTGTTCTATTTACGGAATGTCTTGGATTAAAAATAGTGTCGTACATTTTCCTTTGGCTTTTCGAATTTTTTACAGTATCGATGTTTTCGGAGCTCCCTCGTATTTCCTTACTATTCGAAACTGCGCGGGCCGTGCAGCGCGTTTGTTGATTCTCTTTGTCCTTGTCCATGACCCCTATTATTTTGTTAATATCCGATTGTGATAATTTAGTGCTTCCTAGTGAGAAACTTCTTTGCCTTGGCTCTATTTTATCTCTTATTTTAACAGAAGGTTTACTGATTTTATTAGTATCACCCATAACTGTTTTTAATAATTAATTTTCACTTTATTTACAGCAAAACTAAAGACACACTATTTAAGCAATGTTCTACGATCGCGTTATATAGGTTCTATCCGATAAAGTAATATAAATCAAAATAATAAATTGATAATTTTTTAGTAAATTAATTTTGAAAGTACGGAAATTATTAATGGTGAAGGTAGGATTTCTAGTAAATAGATATATAAATAAAACAAAAAAATATAATATATATTTTTAATAAAAAATAAATATGAATAAACTTCAACATAAATAGTATTTTTTAAATACACTTAAATTTTTACATATAATTTAACAAAATAAATATATTTCTTCATGCTTATAAAATAATACAATTTAGCATATTTAAATTGATAAAAAAATAATAATAAAAACCTAGGTAACATATTTAATCCCTAATTAGGGTTAACTAGTAAACTACTAACACAAAATTTAATAAAATACGTTTTAATAACAATACTTTCTAATAACAATTTCATATAAAATCGAATATTTAAAACATAATTTTTACTACACTATAATAGTTTCCACCTTTTTCTTTGGTTTCCACTGGTTAAAAGGTATTGAATTGTATATACATCACAGTTTTGGTAAAATTGATTAATTATTTATTAGTACATTTTTGTTTTTTTATTTTATTTTAAAAATTACCTTTGGAAAAAGGTCCAATGTCCAAATAAATAAAAAAACATATGTAAAGGGCAGACATATTTTAATTTTTTGTTTTATCCTCTTCCTGTAACATTTGGCATTATTAGGCAGGTCATCCAATGGTTCAGAACTGCTAACCCTGCTTAAAATACCCCATAGAGACCTATACAAAATAATCTATCGGGCGCTACCGGATTCTATATGTGCATTTGTCCATGGGTTTTTCCGGATACAGCCCGATAGAAAATGTATAGGAAATTACCTATAGGCACACCATAACTTTTACATTTTCCCTATTGAGACCGATAGAAAATAACTCAATGAAGGATATATAGGGATATCCCTATAGAGCAACCATAAAACATTTGACAAAATTTTATTAAAACCTATAGGGTCCTATAAGGAAAAAACTAATTTCTACATTTATGTGTATTTTCCCCATTGAAACCGATAGCAAATAAATCAATGGTGGATATCCCTATAGAACAACCATAAATCTCAACTACGGGTCCTATACAAACCGATACACCCTATAGCAACACCATACATCCCGATACAAATATCTATCGGTTTGAACAGGGTCTCTATGGGGTATTTTAAGCAGGGAATTAAAAAATAACATTCATATTATTATGTTTTTTATTCCAAATAATTTATATTACCTTTTTGGCACAAGTTGCTTCATTTGGTAGATCTACAACCATTTCTAATGTTTTGGATCTGTAAATTTCATAGTTGGAAAATTAGTTAACAGATATAAAAAATAAATGGTATAATATTGTTAATTGAAGACTCTTCACTTAACAATAATATAATATTACCTTTCAGGCAAATGCAAAGTTGGAACAGCATTCTCAGTAAGGCCTCGGTAGGCTTTAGGTGGTGACAAACCATATAAAACTTTGTGTGGATGTCTTACCAAATATTTTGGCTCAAAATTTATAGCACAAATTCGATCTAAATAAATAATATACATTAATAATTATGTTTTGCACACATTGTAGTGGAACTTACAAGACTTTGGTTTTTCCATTATAACCATTGAATTATCAGCAGCCCCAATCCATTCTTTGGCTTTTCTTTCTCAGTAAGGCCTCGGTAAGCTTTAGGTGGTGACAAACCATATAAAACTTCGTGTGGATGCCTTACCAAATATTTTGGCTCAAAATGTATAGCACAAATTCGATCTAAGTAAATAATATACATTAATAATTATGTTTTGCACACATTGTAGTGGAACTTACGAGACTTTGGTTTTTCCATATTAACCATTGAATTATCAGCAGCCTCAATCCATTCTTTGGCTTTTATAGAGTTTATTTCAAAATAGGCACTAATTAGTGTTTATAAACAAGTACACTAGTACAGTCAACTGCCAATGACAAAATCAACACAAACAGGAGCGCACTCAACTGATTCACAGTGTGAATTTTACACTGGTAACGTCAATAAAACCAAACAGGAACACACAGGAGCAAACTCAACTTATGTCAATAAAATCCAATAAACTAACAACGTTTAAAACGATTATTAATCTGTATAAATAGAGCACAAATCCAAAGCATAAAGATTGTAAACAACAAAAATGGCCGCATTTAAACTTTTTGCAGTGGGTTGCCTACCTCCGTGATTTTTAGTATGCGCGAAACGAGGAAGAACAGACGTCTGTGTGTGCAATCTTGATGCTGCCACAATCCAGTGGATTGAATCCACACAACAAGGTCTAGACCTTGTTGTGTGGATTGTGGCAGCATCAAGATTGCACATTCAACATTTACAGTGTTGCCAGTTGGAACAGAACTTGAATATATGCAACTACGATCGCATTTAAGGATACTTTTTATGATAAGACGGTTTTTCTATGGTCCGCCGGCTTCGAAACCAACCCAACAACCCAAATAATAAAGGCCGCAATGTGGTGATGTGGTTGGCTGTAAAGAGGCGCGTGGAAGTGTGGTTCCACCTCTTGAGCCTCCCTGCGGTGAAGATGCGTGGTCCGGGTGGTAGCAGCGCAGTCTTCCGACGGTCTTTGTCCCTTGTACTAAGCCCTTTTTATTAGCATGGAGTTTGTCTGGCCTTTTCTCGCAGAGCGAATGTGAGGCCAGCTTGATCCGGGTAGAAGAATAAAAGTCTAGAAAAATTGGCGGAAAAAAGAATGATGATGTTGAAGAGTTAAAAGAATGATTTCGAGGGAAAAATAATTAAAAAACCCTCTTAAAAAATTTGGAAAAAATACATAAAAGATAGAAAAGAATTTAGAAAAAGACCTGCAGCACCATGGTACTACGGTTGGATTTGAAGGGGATGTTAAAAGTCTGGTTGGAGATGTGTCAAGGTCAAGAACCCTAAAGTCCTAAATCAACAGACATCTCCCACGTCGCGTATTGTTCTGAGGGTTAAGATACCGCGGTGTCAGTGATGCACCGGGGGGTCGCGAAATATCGGCAATCTGCCATAGATCAGGCCATGCCCAGATAGCACAAAGAAGTACTGGAAACGTCCTGAGTATATCTTTTATCAGACATTAGTAAGTCCCGAGTACGTCTGAATCAGGTCCTGAACCTTCCGCAGGACGTACCAGGGACATCTGATGATACCAAATCGTCGGTCCCCAGAACGTCCTAAGTAAGACATCCTCTAGCCGTCCTGAAATACTTTATTGGGGACTCCCAGCAAACAGAAAAGCGTGATAAACACGTGACATTTTGGTAATATTTCAACCAAAATACGTGATTTTTTACGTATATAATACGTTGGAATGTCACATTAATGGTTAAGACGATTCCTAAAGACATCTTTAATACGTCTTTATGTCCATTTTAGACGTCTTTAAGGTACAAAATTGACATGTCTTGGTTCTCAAAAATAGTGCTGTTTAACATTAAATGTTAAATTTTATTAAAAGCTTTTGCTAAATGTAAGTAGTGGGGCCCACTGCTTACTTTTCGCAGAGTGGGCCACAGGACCAGCTGTGTCCCTTCAAAACTTACAAGCAGAAGCGGTATGGTCAGTAATTTGGCCAGATGGTAAGAAATTCTTACTTAGCAGCTTAAGGCATTCCACCTTTATAGGACTATCTATCGTGCTACAGAGGCGAGAGGTATGCATGGGTTGCCTACATATAGTTAGGTACGGAACGCAGTCTTTTGAAAATTTGGCATTTAAGGCTTTTCAGGTTATGTATCTGTCAAAGTATAGTCAATGAAAGAAATAATATTTATAGTGCTACCGCTTATGTTTAAGCGTTAAAAGTTAATATATCTTTATAGTATCACAATAACAATAGTTGGTTTAAGAATTTAGGAATATAAATACTGCATTTAATGAAATTCTAAAGTGTATGGTGCCAAATCTCCATAAAATAGTTTTAACTACAACACATTTATTAAAAAAAAATCTCTAACTTCTCTATTATGAAATAAGAATATCTGTATCAAAGGTAGGTTAATGTATTAGAACAAAAAATATCATCTGATTTTGTATTTTAAGGTTAGAAAAATCTATTTTAACCAAAATAAATAAGTGGATTATTTGGAAGAGTGTGTTAATATGGTCATTAATAAATATAGGTATACTATATAATTGTAGAATATGGTTCAAATTAAATTGAAGCTTTTATACAGTATAAATTATACTTCTAATGACAAAACTTGTTCATACCTCTCGGTATACCTACCTAAGTTAAATTATAAGAAACAAACAATTTTTAGAGAAACTTGCAATGTGAAAATATGTAATACTCCCATGACATGTGATTTATTAAAATTTTTAAAGTTATGATTTTTTGATGTACCTAGATCAAATTCAGTCGAAGCTTTATAACTATTTGTATTAACAAAACTTTATGTAGTTACCTACACTTTAAGCTGGATTAGAAAAACTACCACATTTTTAAATACCATATTATACAGTCTTTCAAATAATCCAAAATACTTATTTATTTTGGCAAAAATAAATTTTTCTAACCTTAAAATTACAAAATTAGATGATATTTTTGTTATAAAATAATAACCTACCTTTAATACAGATAATACTTATTCCATAATAGAGAAGCTAGATTTTTTTTCAATAATGCTGTTTATTTAAAATTATTTAATGGAGAAAACCCGATATTTGGAACAAATGCACAAAAATATTACTTATTTGGCACCATAGGTACACTTTAGAATTTCATTAAATGCAGTATTTCTATTCCTAAATTCTTATACCAACCATGGTATTGTAATGTTATATAGACTTATACATTTTTAACGCCTAAACATAATATTATTTCTTTCGTTGACTATACTTTGACAGATACGTAACCTGAAAAGCCTTAAATGCCAAAAACAAAAATTACGTCCTTGGGACGTACCGAGTATATCCGCTTTAATTTTCCTAAATAAGTAAGAGACTGGACGTACCCAAAACTTCCGATATAGGTCTGGGACGTTCGGACCAATGTGGGACCCGAAATGGACGTCCTGGGTACCTCTTGTGCTATCTGGGTAGGTTTTTGCATGACATGGAGATGTCTCAAGGTCAAGAACTCTAAAGTCCTAAATCAACAGACATCTCCCACGTCGCGTATTGTTCTGAGGGTTAAGCTACCGCGGTGTCAGTGATGCACCGGGGGGTCGCGAAATATCGGCAATCTGCCTTAGATCAGGCCATGTTTATAGCGCGCATTGTGGTGTTGTCTGAGCGTAGTTATATGGCGTGTTAACGGGTGTCGGTGTAGTTTCTTAGTGTAGAATTTATTTGCCTGATCCATGACATACTCTTTTAAATAAAGCAGGCTTGCTGTTTCGTGCATGTCATCAATAGGGGTATATCTGCCCGAGTTAGTGATGTGCCGAAGCGCTTTATTTTGCAGTCGCTGCAAAGCTATGTATTGTGTGTTGGATGCGCTGCACCATACCGGACAACCATAGGTAAGAACCGGTCTGATGCAGGATTTGTAGAGTGTAATTTTGTTTTCGATTGACAGCGGAGAATTTTTGATGATAAGGGAATAAATCGCTTTAAGAGCTTGAGAGAGCCTGGACTTGAGAGAAGTAATATGGGGGACAAACCTCAGTCTTCTGTCCAGGATAATACCGAGGTATTTTACAGAGCGCCTAGAAACTGCAGTATGGTTCTCTATGGATAAAGGTGAGAAAATTTTATTGTTCGTAAACTTGACCGTGAAGTTGATCAACTCGGTTTTGCCCGAGTTGATCTTTACCTTCCATTTCTGGAGGTACGGCACAAGAGTACGAACAATGAATATCTTCAGTTGCTCGTTGGCAACTGAAGAACTGAACGATGTTGAATAAAGGGTGATGTCGTCAGCGTATAAACCAAGATTGGCCTGTGGCGTTTTCGGCATATCCGCAGTGTACATGGTGTAGAGCTTTGGCGCTAGCACCGTACCCTGCGGAACACCTGCGCCTATACGCTGGACCGACGATTTTGAACCGTTTACGACAGTCTGAAAAGATCTGCCGTAAAGGTAAGAAATTAACAAGTTGATGATGTGGGGGGGAATTTGGAAAGTAGAGAGCTTATGGATGAGTCCGTCCAGCCAAACCGTGTCGAATGCCTTTTCGATGTCAAGAAGTGCCATAACGGTGTTTTTACCATCGTTAAAGCCATTCTTGATATCGTGGACTATTCGCGCAGCTTGATGTACGGTACTCAAACCTCGCTTAAAACCAAACTGCTCGAGAGGCGTTATCCGAAGATTGCGGTCGTGACGATCATCAAAATAGCTTTCTCTGTAACCTTAGACATAGTGCTGAGGAGACTAATGGGGCGATAAGAAATTGGGGAAGAAGGATTCTTGCCAGGTTTTGCTATGGGAACAACGAGCGCGTGTTTCCACATAGCAGGAAAATGTTGCAAACGGATGACGGCGTTAATGATGTACATGAATTGCACCACAGCTTTCCTTGGCAGGTTCTTTAAAAGAATGTTGTCGATCCCATCAGCTCCGGGGGCCTTACCGTTGGGTAGCTTTCGCAAGATACCCTTCAGTTCGGTCGGATTGATGAGATCTTCAACTTGAACCAAATTCGTCCGTGGTGCAGATTTTAGTGTTTCCGCGGATCTTTGTATCTCTGATTGTTCCGGTGTCATATGGGTGACGTCAGTTTTATGAACGTTTGCAAAGTGACGAGACAAGATTTCTGCCTTCTCCGAATCTGTGACATACTCCTGGCCGCCCGAGTTTATGGTCGGCGTATCGGACTTTTTAGTCCTCAGCCGCCTAGCCAACCGCCAAAGTGAATTGTCGGAGGCTTTCAGGTTGAGCAGAGTATCTCCCCAGGCTTCATCCTTGAAAGCTTTGATTTCATGCTTCACCTCTTGCCGTAATCTATTGTACTCCCTCAAATCGAATGCAGAGTTGTATCGGTTGTACATACGCTTGTGCAAATTCTTTTGCTGTATCTTTTGAGTGATGTCAGGCGGGATATCCTCGCCTGGGAGTTTTGGCTTCAAAACTCGTGTAGTGCGAGTTCTTGCCGCCAACACGTTCTTTTCGAAGATTTTCAACTCCTTGATGAGGTCATAGAGCGTATCAATATGATTGTTTATAACAGTGTCTCTGTTTAAGATGTCTCTGTATTCATTCCAATCCGTGTTTTTGTAGTCGAAGAAGCGCCTGGTCGCCGGGGGCGGCACAAACGCCTCATCTATACAAAACACGACTGGAACATGGTCAGAGTCCATCTCATGTAGAACGTGTGGTTGGGTAGTGATGTTGACGCATGGTATATTTTTGCGTACTAGTAATGCCACTCCGCCGCCGCGATTAACGGTCGGACGGTCTTGTCTGTGGACAGTATACCCTTTGACAGCAAGCCTGTCATTTTCGTGTAGTTTTGTTTCGGTAATACACAAAATATCTACTTTGTGTGCGTGAAGAAAGTGAATGAGACAGTGTATTTTGTTGCTTATGGAATTTGCATTCCATAATACTACCTTCAAATCCTTCCTGTTGTACCTACAGCCCATAGGTGCAAAGCAGGCGCCCTTCCATCGAGCTACCGAGCTTATTGTAGAAATCCTATCTCTCGAAAAATAGTACCGATTTACAGTGTGTGACGTCACAAAATGAAGCGCAATAGAAAACCGTCTGACGGGACTCTAGACATTATGCTTATTATATAAAAAAAAATAAACAATAATGTACGCAAACATACAGGTTATAATAAACAAAGTTAGTTGGGGTTAGATTCTTCTTCTTCTTCCAAACATTATGCTGCACAAGCTGACAACACTGCAATGGTTAAATGTGCAATCAAAGAACACCAAAGAAGCAAAACCGAAATAGGGCGAAAGGAAACAGCCGAAGGTACCCGAACAAGTCTGAGATGCTCTGGATCACGTCGTTGCCAACTTTAAATAAACAAAAACGTTTCTAACTTCACATTTATTATTATGTTTTTAAATCTATATGAAACGGGTTTTTTCAATGAAATTAGCGAAATTTTATTCTGTTATTCGCAGAAATATGCTCCGGTGTTTTAATTAACCCATTGCCCATTTCTAAAAGCATACGCGTAATTAGGTATATAGGTAAATTGCGGGGTGGGGGAAGCCAGTTTTTCAACGGACATAGGAATAGATGCTGTCAAATTTTGTTCGTATTGGAAAGTGCTGTAAAGCCGAGTTCATATAGATGCGAATTTGCGAATTTACGAATTTGCGAAATACGAATATTCGCATTTCGCAGCTCCTATTTATATAGATGCGAATTGTCGGAACCATTTTAGGGACATTGTTTTCTCACTAGGCGATATTTGCCATGGTATTTTAGGGACATTATTTTCTCTCCAGGTGATATTTGCCATACATGGTTAACATTTTCTATAGGTAGGTACTTAAATAGTAAAGGTACTTCTAAAAAAATATGCTTCTATAAGAAACTAATGTACCTCCAAAAACTCTTTGTCCATTATAAAGAACAAAAAACAACTTTAGCAAGAAACATTTCAAATAAAACTCAACAACGATGCAATACAAATGAAATAAACACAGAACATAAACAAAAATGGCGCGGGTACATATAACAAATACGTATAATAGGCATCTGCATTAATGCGCATGCGCATCACGCCAAATTCGTGCGATTTTCGCAAAATATTGGATCAATCTCAAGATTCCCGCCCCCCAGATTTCAAATCTTGCGAATTCGCAGAATCTGTCGAAACGTCGAAACACTTTTCCCGCCAAATCAAATGGACCAATGAAAACATTTTCGCATGTCGCATCTATATGAAAAACAAAGTTAGGTAAGCAAAAACTAATTATTAATTCTTCGCATGTTTGTTCAGTTATTAAAAACAAGTTTTAAGAATCTAATTGGTTTTTACGGGCTTTATAAAATCAGCTGTTTTATAAAGCCACGCCCATCGTCTAAAAACAAGCAACAATTATTCTTAAAATTACTAGGTACAATTAAATGATGTTTATATTATTATATCTAACTTTTAGGCAAACAATCAACAGGAATCCAAAAAGGAGATCAAGAGCTTAAGGATTTCATCTTCAAAATAGGAGCCACAAGCAGTCCGAGGAACTTTCAGGATCTGGTGAGAAATTTTTTATTTTGACTTGTAATTCTTATTAGTTTATCAAAATAATGTCAATCATAAATGTTTTATCTAGGGTCAATATAATAAATAATTAGTATTTTTTTATAAAAAATGTTTTTCTCTAAACAATATAAATTAATATTAAAAAAATTTAAAATTTTAGCTATTTCATTTCATTTCATTAGTTATTTCAAAAATCTTATAAGGCTTAATATTGTAAAATTTGTTTAGGTAATATTAGTTTTATATTGTTTAACATTGTAAAATCTGTTTTATATTGTTTAAAACTAGTTGAATATTGTAAAATTTATCTTATACTGTTTAATATTAGTGGTTTATTGTAAAATCTGTTTTATATTAATTTTATATTTTTTAAAATTTGTTATAATATATTATATCGTTTAATACTAGTTTTATATTGTCTAATACTAATTTTATATTGTTTAATTTTGTAAAATTTATCTTATACTGTTTAATATTAGTTTACTTATTAAATTTTATTTATAAAAACTTTCTAGTTTTATTTATTCTTATATTAAAAGCATTATACCTGTACATTACATTTAAAATTCCCGCCTAAAGAAAGAAAATAATCAGCCCCATCTATGCATTTTTATCTAAAACATAATAGACATGAAGCTTGTACGTAACATTATGTTGTGTAAGTTGGTAGCCTTGTGACCTGTGTCAAGCGCATCTCAGACTTTCGGGCGATTATTGTGTTGCCAACTTTTAACCAGGAACTTTTGCTTCTTTGGTGTTCTTTGTGTGCAATCTGGATGCTGCTTCACAGAATCTAGTGAAAATTGCTGCCAAGATATTGAGGTTATGTTTGCAAACCGAGCTTTTGCGAAATTACACTAGCGCCAATGAAGACTGATGGCCAATTTATGCACAAATTATAAAATTTATGTTTGAAAACCATTCGCGATTATTTTAAGACCTAAATAACTATTTTACATCATCCATTTCGGGAAATTTAAATTACCCGCGGCCCAGCATGCACTACGGCAACACTGCATCGCTGCAGCCTTCTAATTGGTCGTCGATGGGTTACTTTTAATGTATCCTACTATAGTGGCATTACATATTCAAATTTATCGCCATAATTATAATGCTTTAGCAGCTAAAGTTTAACAGTTCGGCAATATTCGGAATAAATCCTCGATATGGGCAAGTTGGTAAAATATCATTGTGGTGCCCTACTTTATAGAGATATTACATATTACAAGAGGTACTTAGTGCCCTTTTTTATCTCTGGTATTGTCGTCCTAATGTCATATGTAACGTATTTTTAAAGAAATTTGAGATTATTCTGCAATACAGAATGTGCATTAGTATTATTTTAAGTGTTTTGGTTTTTGTTATACTGGGGTAAGTAGGATTTTAAATATTATTTTGTATTTGATTACCTACTCGATTAAGTTTTTGTTATATTTGGTACGCTTAAAAAATTAGGTTATACTTATTTTTGCATTCAATCTTGTTTTTTGCAGTCATAAATGCATGTTACTTTAATTTAATTTCGTGCTTGCAGTTAAATAATGTTTAGGTTATTTTTTAAATAAAATATACCTATAATAAATTACTTGCATGAATAGGTATACCTATAGGTAATAAAGAATAGTTAATCTATTTTAATGTTATTTTTTTCTGTTTAAAATCGAAATAATTGGTTATTTGGAAAAAACGAGGGGGTAACAACTGAACCAAAATTTGTACATGTATTGCGCATTACGTGCCTTTTTTTATAGTAATACCAGTGTAATGTCAGTAATTCCAGTGTAATGCCAGTAATTCCAGTATAATGCCAGTAATTCCAGTGTACTGCCAGTAATTCCAGTGTAATACCAGTAATTCCAGTGTAATGCCAGTAATTCCAGTGTAATGCTAGTAATTCCATATTTACTCATACATACATTTTTGTTGGAAGAAAATAATATAAAAATAAAAGAAATCTTGACCATTCTTAACTTAAATGCATAATTGTTATATTATGATAACATATTGTGGAAACATCGATGAAGGGAACGCATTATCTTCACAGAATATTTGTATGAAACAAAATACAGTATAATATACAGTATGGACATATTTATTATTTTCTCTTATCACATATATACAAACATACACATATATAGGTACCTACAACTAAAACATATTCTTAAACTATTTGTTCACGCGAATAAACATTTTAGTCGATCATATTTTTAGTTAAACATATTTTTCTTAACATCTTTGTAAAGTTTAATAATTGTTAATTTATCGTGTCTTGATAGTTGAAATGGTCCTGTTCCGATGATTTTTATTGGTCCAGTCGGTTTTTTTTTAATAAATTTCGTATACAATTGTACTTAAGTACTTTCTCGTCTGCTTCTAAGAGTTCAAAGAGGTAATTTCTTGCAAATAAATTTATATTTTCAATATGAATATCGGTGATTTTTGATATCGAATATAGGTTGTCATAACCAGTGGAAATCATAAGGTTTTTTTACATGTAAACTGGTAACTGAAAACCATGCATGTAGTTGAACTTTACTAATACATGCATTAACTGGACAAATTTATTCTTCTTCGGATAATATTAATTCTTTTTCTGATGAAGACATTCTAAAAGATCAAATAAACTATAAAACAAGGGACAGAAATAGCTGGGTCAGTCCATATCAAATCACCCGAAGGCTTTTTCCTCACCATCTCCGATTTTGATTATTATTGGTAAATTTGTTTTAATCATTAAAAAACTCAAAGATCTATTTTTTTGTAATAAAAAGTTTGTTAAAAATCAAAAAATTGCTATATGTCAAATACTATTTAAAATAAAAGGTGGGTCCTTATTATTGTTTTTAAGATATTTGAGAAATTGAATTATTTTTTAAGGGATTCAATTCCTTTAAAGTAATTCAATTCCTTTATAGTAATTTAATTCCTTTATAGTAATTCAATGCTGTATGCTGCAATAAAATAGTATTTGACATATTGCAATTTTTTGATTTTTAACAAACTTGTTATTACAAAAAAATGGATCCTTGAGTTTTTTAATGATTAAAACAAATTTACCAAAAATAATCAAAATCGGAGATGGTGAGGAAAAAGCCTTCGGGTGATTTGATATGGACTGACCCAGCTATTTCTGTTCCTTGTTTTATAGTTTATTTATTATTTATTTATTACAAATTACAATTACTTTCTAGAAAGTAATTGAAGTGCCAATTATTAAGGTTTAAAAAAATAATTTAATTAAAGTAATTAAATTACTGTAAAGTAATTTAATTACATTTTCAATTACTTGACAGCTCTGCCCATCACTTTTACTTTAAGTGGTTTTTGAGATATTGCTATTTTATTACAAGACAAAAATCGGCAATTTTTCGATTTTCAAAAATCAATAAAACAAAAACACGTCATCGAAGAAAAAAAAAATTGGGTTTTTATAAAACAAATTTACCAAAAAGCATCAAAATCAAAGTTGGTAAGGGAAAAAGTATCCATTTTTGGTTGATTTCGAGTTTTGGTTGATTTCGAGTTTCGGTTGATTTAATATGGAATATGGAAATAGCTGGAAAATATTAAAATTAGCAAGAACTCAAACAAGGACAACTAAATTCTATTAAATTTTGCAAAAATTACAAAAATTTCTTTTCTTGCTCAATTGTCAGCGATTCCCAATATGTTGACGAGAAAGTGCGAAAAGAATTAGTACCTAAGCTCGCAGGAAATAAAAACTAATATGTACACATAATTAACATAAGCCATAATATTACCACCCAGCTCCAGAAGATTTAAGTTTTTTCTATCACAAGTTTAAAAATATTGGGAGAAAAATACATTTTTTTTTAAATGTTAATCTATAATTAATTTTAATGTTAAAGTCAGGAACAATGTAAAATTATTTACTTACATTTTGGTTTTACTGTAATTTAATACGTTTTGTTTTAATTTTTTAAAGAATTTGTCAAAATGAAAAATGTCATGAAATCTTATAATCTAAAATTATTTAAAGCAGAAATGCCAATTTTCGATTTAAAATACAAAAATCTTAGGCCCGTATGGATATTTAGCTTTTAATACGGCCTTGTTTTTGTCAATCACGTGAACAGAGTCTACATTAAGTTCTCGTTAAATAAAAATACCTACACTTCATCCTGGGTAGAAACGATTCTTAAAAAAATTCAAGGAAATTTTTTAGAAAAAAATGCTTCAAAAGACAGTTTGTTTTTTAAGGAGAACTGTGGTTCTTGGAGTAATTCCCTTTCTTAGCAAATGTTCTAAATGATGAGCAAAAACTAAATATCTTGGTAAAATTAAAAATACCTATAAATGATTTTATTTCACTTACCTCGAGCTTAAATTTAAATACCTAACTAAACAAACACTGCAATTCACAACCACAAAATTCAACCTTAATGCCATAAAATACGAGCGTAATGCCGTAATTCGTACGTTATGCCGTGAAATTTGTAAGTAATGCAATGTAATGCCGCCTAATACCAGCGTAATACTGCGGAATGCCACATAATGCCGGTAATGTCATGTAATGCCGCCGTAATGCGGGGTAATGCATCACAATTTGTACATGTATTGCCAGCAGTTGTTACCCCCTCGGGAAAAAAATATTCAAAACATAAATAAGTACGTGTATTAAAGAAATATAAAAATGCAGTTTTTTTTAAACATCCCTAAGTGACCTAAACCTGATATTTTGTTATGTTTAACTTTTAACAACTTTTTTTGCTAGATACTGAAACCTAAATTACATTTTAAGAGTTTTTGGAAAAAATACTTTGTACTTTGTACTTGTACTCGTGAGTACTTTTGGATTTTTTTGTACTTTGTACTCAAGTACATTTTTTTTTCAAAGTACTTGTTCTTTTACTCGAGTACTTTTTTCTTGTACTCGGTATATACCATAAGTGTTGCCAAGTTTTGGGAATGGGTTTATCTTACCAAGGCTTAAAAATTATCGTATTTTTAAATATATTTTTGTAATTAATTTATGAATTATACTTAGCACGTGCTAGGTATATATATATTAGGGTGTGCCAAAAAAACTCGATATTTTTTTTTCTTGCTCTCCACCCAAAATATCGTAGAATATGTCCGAACAAATATTCTGTTAAAAGCGGAGCTCATAATTTCAATTTTAAGAGGTCCCTCATCGAATCTGAAGTTTTGCCGCTTAAATAACACAGAAAACTGACTTTTTTACCTTATTTATTCTTGCAACCTAGGAAGATTTTTTTTTTCATAAAATCCATGACCAATTCTTACAAAGCATTAAATTTGGACAAAAAAATCTTATTAAGCCGAATTTTTATTTTCATTATTTAATTTTTTACATAGCTTTAAATTTAAAGTTAATAATACAAAAATGATGACTTTATACGCCTGTAACTTTTAGAATATTGACGATATAAAAAATTCGCCTAAAACTTTTTTGTGGTCCATCAGACAAGCTGAAAAATTGCCATTTGACTTTTTCGTCCAACTTCAATAGTTTAGCTGAAAAAGGCAAAAAACGTAAAATTTTAAATTTAAAGCTCTGTAAAAAATCAAATAATGAAAATAGAAATTCGGCTCAATAAGATTTTTTCGTCCAAGTTTAATGCTTTGTAAGATTTGGTCATGGATTTTATGAAAAAAAAATTCTTCCTAGGTTGCAAGAATAAATAAGGTAAAAAGGTCAGTTTTCTGTGCTAT
This sequence comes from Brassicogethes aeneus, assembly GCA_921294245.1. Taxonomy (NCBI): domain Eukaryota; kingdom Metazoa; phylum Arthropoda; class Insecta; order Coleoptera; family Nitidulidae; genus Brassicogethes; species Brassicogethes aeneus. The sequence continues at coordinate 49,717,095 of OV121133.1, forward strand.
TTAAGCGGCAAAACTTCAGATTCGATGAGGGACCTCTTAAAATTGAAATTATGAGCTCCACTTTTAACAGAATATTTGTTCGGGCATATTTTACGATATTTTGGGTGAAGAGCAAGAAAAAAACTATTTCGAGTTTTTTTGGCACACCCTAATATATATACATGTATAAAAATTATAATCAGATGCAAGTTACTGTTTTAAATTTTATTAAAAACATGTTTTAAATATTTTATATTTTATTTAAGAAAATAAATATTTATTTTAATTAATTTTAGCATTTTAGTCCCTTAAGTAAAATTATTAAAGTGCACACTTATGCGTGCCACAGTGACATGAATGAATCAGCAATGATTTCACGTTGATGTCACAACGAATTCATCGTGTGACTCATTAAGGATATCCTGATATATATCATGTTGCTCATCAAAAGGGGAACACATATGCGTACCTAAGTGACATCACTGAATGAATCAGCAATGATTTCACGTTGATGTCTTAAATGATGTCATAATTGTTATCTGGGAATGAAGAAAAAGACCTGCAGCACCATGGTACTACGGTTGGATTTGAAGGGGATGTTGAAAGTCTGGTTGGAGATGTCTCAAGGTCGAGAACGCTAAAGCCCTAAATCATCAGACATCTCCCACGTCGCGTATTGTTCTGAAGGTTAAGCTCAGTGTCAGTGATTCACCGGGGGGTCGCGAAATATCGGCAATCTGTCATAGATCAGGCCATGTTTATAGCGCGCATTGTGGTGTTGTCTGAGCGTAGTTATATGGCGTGTTAACGGGTGACGGTGTAGTTTCTTAGTGTAAAATTTATTTGCCTGATCCATGACATACTCTTTTAGATAAGGCAGGCTTGCTGTTTCATGCATGTCGTCAATAGGGGTATATCTACCCGAGTTGGTGATGTGCCGAAGCGCTTTATTTTGCAGTCGCTGCAAAGCTATGTATTGAGTGTTAGATGCGCTGCATCATACCGGACAACCATAGGTGAGAACCGGTCTGATGCAGGATTTGTATAGTGTTATAAGGGGTATAAGGGGGTATATTGCTTTAAGAGCTTGAGAGAGTCTGGACTTGAGAGAAGTAATGTGGGGAACGAATCTCAGTCTTCTGTCCAAGATAATACCGAGGTATTTTACAGAGCGCCTAGAAACTGCAGTATGGTTCTCTATAGATAATGGCGAGAAGATTTTATTGTTCGTAAACTTGACCGTGAAGTTGATAAACTCGGTTTTGCCCGAGTTGATCTTAACCTTCCATTTTCGGCATATCCGCAGTGTACATGGTGTAGAGCTTTGGCGCTAGCACCGTACCCTGCGGAACACCTGCGCCTATACGCTGAACCGACGATTTTGAACCGTTTACGACAGTCTGAAAAGATCTGCCGTAAAGGTAGGAAATTAACAAGTTGATGGTTTGGGGGGGAATTTGGAAAGTAGAGAGCTTATGTATGAGTCCATCCAGCCAAACTGTGTCGAAAGCCTTTTCGATGTCAAGAAGTGCCATAACGGTGTTTTTACCATCGTTAAAGCCATTCTTGACATCGTGGACTATTCGCGCAGCTTGATGTACGGTACTCAAACCTCGCTTAAAACCAAACTGCTCGAGGGGCGTTATTCGAAGATTGCGGTCGTGACGTTCAAGGATCATCAAAATAGCTTTCTCTGTAAACTTAGACATAGTGCTGAGGAGACTAATGGGGCGATAAGAAATGGGGGAAGAAGAATTCTTGCCAGGTTTTGCTATGGGAACAACGAGCGCGTGTTTCCACATAGCAGGAAAATTTTGCAAACGGATGACGGCGTTAATTATGTACATGAATTGCACCACAGCTTTCCTTGGCAGGTTCTTTAAAAGAATGTTGTCGATCCCATCAGCTCCGGGGGCCTTACCGTTGGGTAGCTTTCGCAAGATACCCTTCATGGGTGCGATTCTCGAGTTGAGAGAACGCTATTCTCATGAGAAGTGGGCGTGTTTCACTTAAGTTTTGACAGGCTGCATTCTTAAAATCATGCAATAGTTTGGTTTTCCTAAAGCAGAAAAGAGTTTCCGAGAGAAGAACGCACTAACTTATCTTAAATTCAATAATGCAGCCTGTCAAAACTTGAGAGAAATGCCTACTTCTCCTATGAGAAGCGTTCTCTTAACTCGAGAATCGCCACCCAGTTCGGTCGGATTGATAAGATCTTCAACTTGAACCAAATTCGTCCGTAGTGCAGATTTTAATGTTTCCGCGGATCTTTGTATTTCTGTTTGTTCCGGTGTCATATGGGTGACGTCAGTTTGATGAACGTTTGCAAAGTGACGAGACAAGATATCTGCCTTCTCCGAATCTGTGACATACTCCTGGCCGCCTGAGTTTATAGTCGGCATATCGGACTTTTTAGTCCTCAGCCGCCTAGCCAACCGCCAAAGAGGCCTTCAGGTTGCGCAGAGTATCTCCCCAGGCTTCATCCTTGAAAGCTTTGATTTCATGCTTCACCTCTTGCCGTAATCTATTGTACTCCCTCAAATCGAATTCTTTTGCTGTATTTTTTGAATGATGTCAGGCGGGATATCCTTGCCTGGGAGTTTTGGCTTCAAAACTCGTGTAGTGCGAGTTCTTGCCGCCAACACGTTCTTTTCGAAGATTTTCAACTCCTTGATGAGGTCATAGAGTGTATCAATATGATTATTTATAACAGTGTCTCTGTTTAAGATGTCTCTGTATTCATTCCAATCCGTGTTTTTGTAGTCGCAGAAGCGCCTGGTCGCCGGGGGCGGCACAAACGCCTCATCTATACAAAACACGACTGGAACATGGTCAGAGTCCATCTCATGTAAAACGTGTGGTTGGGTAGTGATGTTGACGTTTTTGAACACAATAACGTCAACAGTGGAGGGTGTGAGGCCATTGGGGGGATAATGAGTCGGTTCATCTCTAACTCCTATGTTGAACTGAGTGTTCAACATACAATTTGACAGAACGCATCCATTCTCATTTTCCCTCCGACAGTTCCACATCCTATTCGTGGCGTTTAAATCTCCTATGAGGATTGTATGGGCGCTGTGCTCCATTAAACTCACCAAGTCGTTGAAAGAGAATTTATTGGAGGGAGGGTTATAGGCTGCAATCAGTCTGTATTTAAGCAGCTTTACAGCGACATGCTCAATGGTTGAGTTAAGGTTGGGGAGGCGTGTGCATGGTATATTGTTGCGTACTAGTAATGCCACTCCGCCGCCGCGATTAACGGTCGGACGGTCTTGTCTGTCATTTTCGTGTAGTTTTGTTTCGGATATAAACAAAATATCTACTTAGTGTGCGTGAAGAACGTGAATGAGACAGTGTATTTTGTTGCTTATGGAATTTGCATTCCATAATACTACCTTCAAATCCTTCCTGTTGTATCTACAGCCCATAGGTGCTGAGGTTTGCAGCGAAATTTGAAAAGACCCGGATCTGCTCCATGCCATTTGAATCACCCGAAAGGGCTCTATTTAGGTCACGCACTGCACAAAGCATAGCGGGAACATTCACCAGGCTGTTGAGTTTGGTGAACTCACCCATCAATGCCTGGAAGTCATCCCCGCCGTTTTCCGCAGCAGTAGGCTGCGACAAGGGTGGACTCGTCGGCGTCGGCAGCAGAGGAGGTCTCTGCTGTTGCTTCTGCTGTGACAACTGTTGCTTGCGCCTTTCCCACACATTCACCGCAGGAAGGGGAGCTGGAACAAAGTGTTGTTTTGAATGTTGGGATGCAGTGGTTACGGGTGTGGCTACCGAGATCTTTTGGAGTCGGAAAAGGTAGCTCGGGCATTCCACCGAGTTCGCCGGATGAGCGCCCTGGCAATTTGCGCACTTGGCCGGCAGCTCTTTTGCCTTAGTGCAAGCGTGCGTGAGGTGAGGCTCAGCACACTTAAGGCATAAGGGCTCCCGGTGGCAATTGCTTGTTGCATGGCCCCATCCTTGGCACCTATGGCATTGGACGATGTTTTCTTTAGCTTAAATAATTTATACACTTTCATGTGATGTTTGAGTTCTAACTCCTCTTGGATTTCAGCCAACTCGACATCACCAAGTCCCCTCACCACAAATGCATGAGTTCTATCGGTTTGTTTGGTGTATGTGTGGTATGGGGCCTTGCTGTTGTCGAGTTGGGTTAAATAGTTATCGTAATCCTCTTCTCTCGAAAGTGTAACTACTGAGTCAATCCAAATGAAAACACCAAAAATGAATTTAAAAGTGCGCTGCATGATTTTTTATTGTAATGAAAAAAATTGAGGATGATCTTTTAGGTGTCAAATATAAAAATCCGTTGCCGTTTTAATTTTTTGTTGCTTTACTTTTATTTGGCACCCCTTAGAAGTCTGAAATAGTGTCAATTTCTTACTCTCTTATAGTGGGCCAGAACTTTTTTTCTGTGACAAATATTGAAATAATTTTAATTTTGTTTTACTGTCCAGTAAGTGTGTTTTCGATATAAATTATTATTATCCAATTAGTTAATCTCATAAAAGAATGGTAAACCATTAAAGATTCATGATAATTTGCCAATTTTTGTGATTTTTGTCTGGCTCCTGTGCCTATTCTACTGAATTTAGAAGGTTCATTTTTTTCAGATATAAAGTACTTATACAATAGAAAACGTAACTATTATTTTAAGTTTCTAGACTATCAATTTCTTTATTAAAAAAATTATTGAAAATTGATAATTCTCAAAATTAGCCAATTTTGTCCTCAGAAATCATTATGTTGAGGAAAAAATTAAAATCTGAAACTTTCAGGAAATGTAGTTCCCACCTTCATCTTTTCAGTCCAGTTAGTCTTGTTTTGTTATTTTTATTCCTTTAAAAGATATATTAATTTTTTTAATGGCCGTTTAGTAGCGATGTTGTTAGTTTTATTTATAATTTAAAATTTAGATGGCTTTGACTTTGTCAATTCATGTTTGGTAGAGAAATGTCAGAACTGTCAAAAATATTTCATACATTTTATTTGTGCGTATTTAAATCGTGATTTCAAAAAGTTTGCAAGTATAATAAATGACGGAGTGTTCGAGATTCATGAATTTAATTGCAATTAAAAATGCAACAACATATCATAATTTTGTACCTCTTTCTTATAGAAAATATTTAAGTTCTGAGAAGTTTTAAATTGTTAAAAATAAGCAAAAACCAAAAAATATTCTAAATAAACCCCTTTATTATAACATGTTTTATTTTAACCAGTTACCTAAAAACTAAAATTTAAAGAAGTATTTACAGATTGTGTAAATTTTTTCCAACACTAACATTTAAAATACATACATTTAACTTTTTACTATTTAGTGCCTTACTACCCAGTAAGCACAAATACGTCCTTAGGCTGTCCTCGGGACGTCAGCTTGGGACATTGCGGAAGTACTCAGGACGTCCCGCAATGTCCGTTTGACGTCCCTAGGAGGTCTACAGACGGCCAAATGATACACTTTCAGATGTCCGTAGGACGTCCTGATTAGGACTATATATATCGGGATATACTCAAACCAGCTTATTAAGGTACTGTGAGGGCTTTTTGAGACTTTTCTTTGGAAATCCGCATGTTGTCATGATAACTATACAGGGTGTTCGGAATAGTGCCACTAGCACATTTAAAAGAAAATAGATTTTACCTTTAGCGGCTTGGCATCCATATTTGTTTCAGCCACCCAATATTATTGGATCTTGATTTTGGTAGATTGTAAAGAAAACATTTTCTTAGCTTTACATTTGATCAGACTTAGAAATTACGTTGAACCAAAAATAAATAACGAAGCCGAAAACCTTGTGTTGCGGCCATGATACTTTCTTCTTCTTCTCTCCCCTTCTGCCGCTGACCGATATGACACTCCCCTAACGGATATTAAACTTAGGCGCTAAATTCAAATATTTAAACGTTCCTTACTATGACACCAACAGTTGGCAAATTCGGCAACTTTTGGAGCACTTCGAGTAACGATCGGTACAAAACGGTGGCAGCACAGTCAAAGCCAGCCGTATTCAAATTCAAATATGATATTATGCGTAGAAAGCAGAGTTATGCAGAACGATAAATGACAGGTAACAAATGACAGGTGACAAATGACAGGTATGATAGGTGACAAATGACAGGTATGATAGGTGACAAATGACAGGTATGATAGGTGACAAATGACAGGTATGATAGGTGACAAATGACAGGTGATGGAAAGTGACAGATATCTGCCGCCTTGTATAATATTACAGGTGACAAATGAAGGTGGCAAATGACAGATAAGAAAATGACAGGTGGCAGATTATAAAAGGTGACAGATATTTGTCGCCTTGCATCATATGACAGGTGACAGATATCTGTCACTTTGCATCATTAGACAGGTGACAGATGATGCAAATGCTATACATGTTTTGCCTTTTGGAAAGACGGCATAAAGATATCCAATATATATATATATATATATATGGTATACTATTGCCATTTTAATTCTATGACGTCCAAGGTACGTCAGAAATGGGATACCCAATATACTATACCCAATTTAATTTCAGGACGTCCCATGGACGTCCAAGGTACGTCAGAAATGGGATATCCTAAACTGGCCCGGACAGACCCAATCAGGATGTCCTTGGGAGGTCGTGTGCTATTTGGGTAAAGGGATCAAAATAATAGAACAAGACTAACTTGGTTTAAATTGTGAAAGAAACCGACAAAAAACTGTTTAACGCATTTTTTATACGTTTAAATTTACTCTTTATTAATTTCACTTATTATACTTAACGATATAAACCATAAGGATCTTGAATATATTTTTTACATTCTTCTTCTTTAAACACCAATTAGCCAATTAAATACTTCATTATAATGTATATAATATATAATCATATATATATATATATATATATATATATATATATATATATATATATATATATATATATATGATTTTTCAATACATAAAATATAACATCCCAGATAACATTCGTGAGTTCACCGTGAATGCACGGTGAAAAATATTGCTTCACGCGTGAATTCACGGTTGCTAAAAGATGCGTCCGCCCCTGGAATTCACCGTGAATGCACACGTGAAGATATATCCGCCCATTGAATTCACCGTGAATGCACACGTGAAGATGCGTCCGCCCCTTAAATGCACACCTGAATTCACCGTGAATGCACACGTGAAGATACGTCCGTCCTGAATTCACCGTAAATGCATGCGTGTTCTAAATTCGCGCGAAAAAAATGAAATAAGGGTGCATGTTCAGAAAACATATTTTCCCCTATAGAGTAAAATAAGTTTTCTGAACAAAAAATGTGCATTCAACATTATTTCAATTTTTTCGCGCTTCACTTGTGCATTTACGATGAATTCAAGGGGAGGACGCATCTTCGCGTGCGTATTTACGGTGAATTTCGTGCGTATACTCAATTTTTTTTGCACTTAATTTTAAATTGGAACACAAAATAAAACGTGTTATTTTTTAAAATAACAGATTTTGTTATATTTGTAAATAAAGTCAAATGAAAAATGTTAAATAAAGATGTGATTTATGTCCAATTGGAGAATATTTTTTTAGACAATTATGCCATCCACGCCGGCGGTGGTCTAGTGGTTAGTGCTGCTGACTACTAGCCGGAGGTCGTGGGTTCGAATCCCACCAGGGGTATGGCTGTTTATTTGTGTTTGTCCTATTGTGTATTAGTCCTTCGAAGGGGACTTTAAAACCCGCGGTCCGTTCCTACCCCTAACCGGCACAAGCCATTCAGTTGGCTTATGGGATTTCTTAAGAAGTAAGGGTGGAACTAAAAGAGCACTTTTGTATAAACTTTGTATAATTAAACTTGAGGTACAATAGTATACTGAAATAAAACACAAAGTGTTATGTTGTAAAGTTTATTCCGAATCAACCTCAGAGGTTTCAATGTCCTCTTTAACCTTAAAAATAAATATGAATTATAACATCAATAATACTAATTAATGCATACACATGAGTATAATACTGTATAATATTTTATTATAATATATATTATGTATCACATAATACATTATATATATTATATATTAATACATTACATCTACAGATAAGTATACTTACTGATTCATCACTGGACACATCATCAAATGAGTCAAATAACTCATCATTTTTTCCCCTTATTTTAATTTCTTTTTGGTCCTTATATATAAATTATAACATTATTAATGGATTAAAGCATTTATTTACAAGACTCATTTTATAAAATTTAATAAATATTATTTAAAAAAAATATTTGTTTTTGTGTATAAAGTAAAGTCTTGCGATAGCTAATAAAAATATTCTGTATATTCATTTATTTTATTGATTGAAAAATTGTAAAATATTTGTCCACTGTATATTTACTAATAAAAATATTAAAATGGATGTCATATTTTGAATTCAAATAAAAACAAATCATTCAAACCAATTCAGCCGAGCGCGGCTTCGACTCATGAGGCGCAGTAAAAACTAATAATGTTTAAAGAAATGCCGGGCAGTGAAATTTTTTTTTCAGGATATGAAACCTTTATATCCAGTTCATGTACCTAACCATGAAAAAAACTTGATTATTTGATAGAAACTTTCAAAATCAAAAATTTGAATGATCAAAAAAAGTATAAAAAAATTAAAAAAAAAAGTCCTGAAAATTTCACTACGAAACTTTTAACAGTTTTTTCACAATTAATTTTTTAATTAAAAGTGAGAAAAATCTTTGTTACAAAAAAACTGTTGAAATTAAAATAAAAAAAAATATATTTTAAGGTAATATTGTTACTAATGACTACTAACGATTGATGTATTAAAATTTAAATTCTATTTGAAGTGGAAAATGGGGGGTCCACTTGACGTGATCTGACTCAAAAACAAAAACAATGAATAAAAACTTTATAAAAAAATATAACCACAATAAAGCGTTATAACCATGGTTATTCATTGTTTTTGTTGTTTTTGCAATAATTGTAACAATTATTATCAGTGCACTGATCTACTATAGTATATATACAATAAAATTCGTATCTTTAATTTGATCATGCAAAAATATAAAAATGTCAAACTTACCTTTGGAATTCCTGGCTAGCAACTTAAGTATTTATTGAACTGAATACCTATATATTATAAAACTGAAAAACTGAACCAAGATACATACACCTTGAAACTGAACGTTTATCTCTGAACCATAGAAAAAGGATATGAACTGAACGTTTTACCGGTATACAGGATATCTAGCTAGATGTTTACCATATATGGTATTCTATAGAAAACCTCGTGGCTCTTAGCTGCGTACGCACACTAACGCTGCAGTGTTGCCGGATTGCAGCCGGATGATTTTCGTGTAAGTTCCCGACCAAAAATTACAAAATACTAGAAATTACCCACACGAGTAAAAATTTCTAGTACATTTGCTTAATTTGGAAAAGTGAATTAAATTTTGAATAAATTAAGAGAAAAATAAAAGGATAGAATTAAAGAATTATGTTTAGTTAGTAGTTATACAATATTATTTACTGAAAATTTCTTTGAAAAGTAAAATTTATAAAATACCTGCTTCAATATTTTACTTGCAAGCATGATGAAATACGCGATTTTCGGGTCAAATACCTGCAAGCGGCAACCCTGCATTTAGTTGAAATGTGACGGCCATAGGCGCATGCGCACGAGTGCCCGCGTATTTGGTTTTGCAATTATTATATATAATTATTATTACCTATAGGTATATTAAATATTAATAACTGATATTAATTAAAAAATGTACTTTTTTATTTTCCGTTTAATATTTAATAAAAATCTTTAATTAATATTCCTTTAATGTTATGTTTTCTTTTTCTTATTTCGAATTCGGTCTTCAAATTTATTTTGATAGGGTAGGTATACCTTCCCTATCAAACAGAGGTATAGCTAACCTATCAAAATAAATTTGAAGATATTTAATTAAACGTGCTAACAGATCTGTATAAAATCTTGGAGATTCATGGCGTGCGCCCGGTGTGAATATTCAAATTGCATTACATTGCATTGCATTACATTACATTGCGCCCGGTGTGAATATTCAAATTGCATTGCATTGCATTACATTGCATTACATTGCATTACATCAAATTACATTCGCAATGCACATTAAATATTTAATGTGCATTGCGAATGTAATTTGGAAACTCACAGTGGATTCACGATTAATTAATTTTTAAAGATTCACGGCGTGCGCCCTATGTGAATTAAATGTGCTTTACAAATGTTATCTGTGAACTCACGGTGAATTCACGATGCATTCAATTTTGAAGATTCACGGCGTGCGCCCGGTAGGAGTTTAATGTGCATTCAGGAATGTAATTTGGAAACTCACAGTGGATTCACAAGGCATTCATTTTTAAAGATTCAGGGCGTGCGCCCGGCATGAATTATATGTGCATTAAGAATATTATCTGGGAACTCACAGTGAATTCACGATGAATTCATTTTTAAAGATTCACGGCGTGCGCCCTATGTGAATTAAATGTGCATTACAAATGTTATCTGTGAACTCACGGTGAATTCACGATGCATTCAATTTTGAAGATTCACGGCGTGCGCCCGGTGTGAGTTTAATGTGCATTCACGAATGTTATGTTATATAAGTAACTACCAAAAATATCAGAACTGTCAAAAATATTTCATAATTATTATTTGTGGTATTCCTTTGGTGATTTTAAAAAGTTTTATATAATATATTATAACATAATATGACATATTATGTTATATACAAAATTTACCAAAGAAATACGCACAAATAATATTTATGAAATATTTTTGACAGTTCTGACACTTCTCCACCAAACATAAAAGCCATCTAAATTTTAAATTATAAATAAAACTAACAATATCGCTACTAAACGGCCATTAAAAAAATTAATATATCTTTTAAAGGAATAAAAATAACAAAACAAGACTAACTGGACTGAAAAGATGAAGGTGGGGACTACATTTCCTGAAAGTTTCAGATTTTTATTTTTCCTCAACATAATGATTTCTGAGGGCAAAATTGGCTAATTTTGAGAATTATCAATTTTCAATAATTTTTTTAATAAAGAAATTAATAGTCTAGAAACTTAAAATAATAGTTACGTTTTCTATTGTATAAGTAGGTACTTTATACCTGAAAAAAATGAACCTTCTAAATTCAGTAGAATAGGCACAGGAGCCAGACAAAAATCACAAAAATTGGCAAATTATCATGAATCTTTAGTGGTTTACCATTCTTTTATGAGATTAACTAATTGGATAATAATAATTTATATCGAAAACACACTTACTGGACAGTAAAACAAAATTAAAATTATTTCAATATTTGTCACAGAAAAAAAGTTCTGGCCCACTATAAGAGAGTAAGAAATTGACACTATTTCAGACTTCTAAGGGGTGCCAAATAAAAGTAAAGCAACAAAAAATTAAAACGGCAACGGATTTTCATATTTGACACCTAAAAGATCATCCTCAAATTTTTTCATCAAAATAAAAAATCACGCAGCGCACCCCATTTGGTGTTTTTATTTGGAATGACTCTACTGTGTTGTTCTTTGTATAGCGTATGTTGAATTCCCCTTGTGTTATAGATTGGATCGATCTTACTCCCTCTCCATGATTTTCGAATCTTCCTTTAATGACAACTGGTGGCTGGGACTTCTACTTTGTTGATGTTAACGCTGGTGCTAATGCTCCACTTTTCTTATCTTCTATATTATCAGTTTGCATATCTTCTACTTCTTCAACTATTTGTGGTGGGGCCTTTTCAACCTCTAACTTTTTGAAACGGTTCTCTGTTGTAATCATCTTCGGCATGACAAATTGGGCTTAACAAACCGTGGGTTGAATATTATATTGTTCTAATAGAATAAAACTAATTTTTTGAAAATCAAGTTTTCAAATTTTGTATATTACTATTATTGAAGTTTGTAAAGATATTTTGTACTTAACGCGAGTAAGCTAGTGCATAGTGCTTAGTGCACTTAATTTTAGTATTTTGGTTAACTAAAAATGTTCATAATAATAATAATAATAATCAAAGAATTGCTAATAGAACATTTTTGTTTTATTATTTTTCAAAATTTTACAAAACTTTCCAAAATGTTGTGATGGGCACGGGGTGGGGGTACCCCATACTCATGCAAACGGCAGTAACCCAAGGCGATTTGAAGAATCGCGCGAACTAAATTTAAATATTGACAGCGCAAGCAGTGTTGTCAAGTTTGGCCAAAAGAAGTGATCGTCTAGAAAATAGAAAAGGAGACCCTACGTTGTGTTATTTTAGTTCGCTTCTAGATAGGTGGAGTAGCCAATGAGAGGAGACCAGATTAGGTAATAAAACACAATAAGTATGGTTGTATGTTTTCTCTATTCATTGTTTGTTTACAATGGAGTTTTTACAAAGGTTTGGTTGACGGTAGTTAGCGTTTTATGTATTGCAGTGTTTATTGAATATTGGTTTTTAGTTAGCGTTTGTTATTTGGACTTTGTCATACCAAGCGTTAATAAAGCAGATTTATAAAATGTTACAAGTGCAATTTACCCCTCCCAACAATACAACAGGTTAGAAAATGAATATTATTGGATGCAAACCGTTTTGTCTAGTGTATTGAAACCTTTTATAGCTATCTAAACATATTCCGCTACAGTGTACATAATAAATGCATAGTTTCCATATTACATATCACAGTATGACCCCTTTGTCGGTTAGGAACTCTATTGGCGAGCTCTAGTCTTGTAAAGAGATGAGATTAAATTAGATTACCTTATTTAATAATAATAATACCTCCTATAACCCTCTTCCCTATCGCGAGCAGGCACAATACATTAGACAAGCATTTTTCACGCCCGTCCGCCATCTTACGGAGCAAAGAGACGCGTAACTTACTCTCGGCTAAATATCCCCAAAACACAACAAATCTACATTATTAAACTTGGTTAAAATATACAACAATAATAATAATAATAATAATAATAATATTAATATTTATTTATTTCAAAATAATTTGTACATTTAAAGTAAATTACAAAAATATTGGAAATATTGTCACAGGAGAAAAGTATAGAGCTAATATGTTGAAAATTCATTGAAATCATATGGCTCCATTTCAACTAAATAATTAAAAACATTTGATTTAAAACTATTAAAATTTTGAACAGTCTTAAGACGAGTTGGTAATTTATTATAACAGACAATACATGAATAAAAACAACTTTTTTCATATATGGTTAATCTATGTCTAGGATACAGGTAACAGTGCGTTCTTGTGTTTCGACTAGATTTAAGTTGTTCAAACAAGTGCTTGTTTTTAAACATAAAAATCAGTAGTTCGTATATATATAACCCAGTAACTGTCAATATTTTACTTGATTTAAACAAACCTATACAGGACATGTCACTTTTTTTATTATTAATAATTCTAATTGTACGTTTCTGTGTGACAAAAATGTTTTTAATATTTTTGCTTCTTCCCCAAAAAATAATCCCGTACCTTAGCAGAGATTGAAAATTTGAGAAATACACTACCATTAGTGTTGACTTATCAAGGTAATTTTTTAAAACTCGTAGCGAGTATGCTACCCCATTCAATTTGCTACATAAAAAATCTGTGTGAACACACCAATCTAGATGTTCAACCACCTTAGTTAGTTAATTTAAACAAGGTAAAGGATCATTTTAGCTTACCTACAAGGTTTATTTCACAACACGAAAACCCCCGACTCACTCGGACGAACCTTTTCCTTCACCTGTTGCTTCCCATCTGCCGCTCAGTCAGTTTTTTGATCCCCATCCAACCTACCTCGACAGGGCCGGCTTTAGCGCGCTCGGTTAAACAGGACCCCATTTGAAATATTCATAAAATACCAAACCGTACAACCCAAGTAATTAAACGTTATATAATTCAAGTATTTTTAAGAAAGGGCAACGCTGCATTATTTTAAAAACTTAACATTAATTTAAATGTCTAATTTCGAATAGGTAGGATGCTTTACGTGTAGATGTATTCTTGGTTGCGTTTTCTCGTTTGACGGAGGGCGGGTCAACACAGACGCCCCTTTGAAAGATGGCGAAGAGGCTGTAGGAATCTTGGTCATCCTTTCAACTTCAACAGTTGAACCCGCTGGGCCGACGAGGTCCGGTAGTAGGTGTCTTTATCTTACTGCCATTCAGTTCCTCAGGTTGCCGCTCCCAAAGGACATCACAGTGTACATGTAAACAGAGAACAGAGAGTGATGAGTACAATGCATAAATAAATACAATACAAACATTCTACAAAGCCACTACATTTATTTAGTTAGTACTACGGTATATTTTCGACAGCTTGGGTAAAGTTATTATTTGCTAGAATAAAGTTGTTAGTAACCAACCCCAAGGGTAACTGAAGCAGCGTATTTCTGAGATCAACCTCACCCTTCGCCCCTTTCGATCGAAACCAGCAAGAACCAAAAATTTACACAAACCACTCAATGGCTATTTGGTATCCCGCTGAAACCAGCAACCAGTCCTGCATACTAGTCAAAGAAACAAACAACCACTGGATTCCTAAGACTTCGAATTTTGGTGGTACTATCATACTCTAAAAATTTAAACATTATAGTATGAAGGAGCGACTCTTTGACTTGCTGAAAAATCCACATAACCTCTAAAACCAACAATACCAAAAATACGACTACGAGAAAAAAATATCAGACAGCTTTGGGATTTATGGAAGTTGCACTCTAGACTTAAGAAAACAATACCTTGTAAATAAAATTTTAAAATACTTCAAACTTATTACAATAACAACTGTTGTTAGATTAAACGATAGTTAGTCTGTACGCCCTCAACCTTTCAAACCCAGAAGCTGAAACAAAAGATTTTTTTTTGAAGTTATTGTAGACCACAAAAATGTCATCAGAAAAATTGTAAACATAAAAGAGAAAGAAAAAAAAAGGAAGCGTTGTTTGATTGTTAGAAGTTCCTGCGATTCTTCTGAGCGCCTAAGAACATTAAAGTGTCAGCTCGCCCCTACTTAACCGACCCCTCGTCAGCGGCAGCACTCCGTTCTTAAAAGCAGAGCAAACTTGGTAGGAAACCAGAAAATATAATAAGAATGGGTTAAGGACAACACCAAACACTCTAGGTATAATAACCAATGATTGATTAACTACAAGTACATAGTTGCTTTGGAAAGTAACAGTTTTTAAAATGATTTTTCAAAACAAACAACTGTGTTCATAGAATATCCAGCTGCGCCCCTAGTATTTAAATTAGCTGCCCTTTTAAATGATTTAACTGCGTTTTGTGTAGGTCACCTTCAAAACATGTTTTGAAGCTAGCTGCAAAAGAATATGTAGCTACAATCAAGAAATTGCTGAAATGGAAAGTAACAAAAAGCCAAAATCAGTAGCTGGCTTTTAAGAAGATTCCACTACTAATAATAAATACGGACTTCAAAGAGTTTCAGTCATATTTTCAATTTTTTCTTTACCAAGCTGAAAATAAAATTGATTAAGACTAACCTTCCCAACATTTCGAGTCAATAACTACATTTTGACTTGATGACCCTCTCAATTGGACAACGTTACGTTACTCTTTACAGAGCGCAACTCAGCTCAAAGGTGCAGAACTCCCCTCCCAAAAAGTTAAAGCAAATAAAATATTAGAAAAACTCACCCGCTATTGTCAGCTATCTTCGTGTGGCTGCAAAACGTAGGATCCTAATCACTAGGCAGTCATAGCCAGCAGGAGTAGCAGGATTGGCCTAGCTCACAGGATCGGCAGGAGCAAAATGGTCTGCAGGAACAAGAGTGAGCTCAGCAGGATCACTCGCAGAAGTAAGCCCAGCAGGATGTGACAGGTACCGCAGGAACATTAGGACCAGCGGAAGCAACAGGGTCTGCAGGAACGAACCAATTATAATGGCTCGCAGGAATAAGCCCAGTAGGATGGCTCGCAGGGCCCGCATGATCCATAAAGTGTGGCTTGCGGAAGTGCGACCAACAGTAGTGATAATCCCAGCAGGAGAGTCCAGCAGGAAATATGGGCCGCAGGAGTTTTCCAGCAAGCGTCGCATATTCAGCAGCTTACCTTGGATACTAAAGTTGCATTAACAGGAAACAATCTCACTGGGTCAGCGCGTCTTCCAAACGGTGGGGAGGTAACCTTAAAGAATAAAAAAGCCAACACCCGAACAAGAACAACCAACAATATATATATATAAACCAAATTACAAAATATAACCTCCTCTCAGGCACCCCAAACCTATCCTCCTATGCAGCGGCCACATTCTGTGCCGCAACCAAGAAAAAATCCAACAAGCTCAGCATAGCTCCGGAAACGACACCGTGCACTGTGTCGAAACCAAAGAAAACCAAGCAAATTCGACAAATCCTGGTCACGGCACCATTCTGTGATGGGCACGGGGTGGGGGTACCCCATACTCATGCAAACGGCAGTAACCCAAGGCGATTTGAAGAATCGCGCGAACTAAATTTAAATATTGACAGCGCAAGCAGTGTTGTCAAGTTTGGCCAAAAGAAGTGATCGTCTAGAAAATAGAAAAGGAGACCCTACGTTGTGTTATTTTAGTTCGCTTCTAGATAGGTGGAGTAGCCAATGAGAGGAGACCAGATTAGGTAATAAAACACAATAAGTATGGTTGTATGTTTTCTCTATTCATTGTTTGTTTACAATGGAGTTTTTACAAAGGTTTGGTTGACGGTAGTTAGCGTTTTATGTATTGCAGTGTTTATTGAATATTGGTTTTTAGTTAGCGTTTGTTATTTGGACTTTGTCATACCAAGCGTTAATAAAGCAGATTTATAAAATGTTACAAGTGCAATTTACCCCTCCCAACAATACAACAGGTTAGAAAATGAATATTATTGGATGCAAACCGTTTTGTCTAGTGTATTGAAACCTTTTATAGCTATCTAAACATATTCCGCTACAGTGTACATAATAAATGCAGTTTCCATATTACATATCACCGTATGACCCCTTTGTCGGTTAGGAACTCTATTGGCGAGCTCTAGTCTTGTGAAGAGATGAGATTAAATTAGATTACCTTATTTAATAATAATAATACCTCCTATAACCCTCTTCCCTATCGCGAGCAGGGATACATACATTAGACAAGCATTTTTCACGCCCGTCCGCCATCTTACGGAGCAAAGAGACGCGTAACTTACTCTCGGCTAAATATCCCCAAAACACAACAAATCTACATTATTAAACTTGGTTTAAATATACAACCACCTTAGTTAGTTAATTTAAACAAGGTAAAGGATCATTTTAGCTTACCTACAAGGTTTATTTCACAACACGAAAACCCCCGACTCACTCGGACGAACCTTTTCCTTCACCTGTTGCTTCCCATCTGCCGCTCAGTCAGTTTTTTGATCCCCACCCAACCTACCTCGACAGGGCCGGCTTTAGCGCGCTCGGTTAAACAGGACCCCATTTGAAATATTCATAAAATACCAAACCGTACAACCCAAGTAATTAAACGTTATATAATTCAAGTATTTTTAAGAAAGGGCAACGCTGCATTATTTTAAAAACTTAACATTAATTTAAATGTCTAATTTCGAATAGGTAGGATGCTTTACGTGTAGATGTATTCTTGGTTGCGTTTTCTCGTTTGACGGAGGGCGGGTCAACACAATGTTCTAACAGTATAGGGTAAAAAATTACTCTAAAAAAAAAACAAGGCTTAAGTAATACCAGTGGCGTATTTAGGGGGGGGGTCCGCCGGGTCCGGACCCCCCCGGGCGCACATATTTTATTATTTTTATTACAAAAAATAAAAACCTCAAGACTGTCAACGTACTTTATTATTTATTAATTATATTTAAATATAAAATCATTAAAATCAAAAATCAACTACTTACTATCGCTAACAAAAAAACTCATACAGCTATATTGTGGCTGTGTGAATAAAACTTTTCCGTCAATGTCAAGCTGACATCGAGCTTTGTCACATCCATTATGACTTTTTTAACAACATTTTCAACCAAACAATGCAGACGAACTCTGGCAAGCCATTGAAGCCATTTGGAACGAGATAAAGCAAGACGGCGACTTCCATGCTTTGCCGTTTGCGGGCAGTAATTGACAAAAACAGAGGGATGACGAAATATTATTTTTTTTTTAAACTTCAACCTAACTTTGTATTTAATTTTAGACCTTTCAAATGTGACGTATCATGTTAAAAGCCATAATTACTCCAACGAAATGATAGAAAATCAGGAACACTAGATTCTTAAGCTGTATGAGTTTTTTTGTTAGCGATAGTACGTATTAAAGAGAAAGAGAAACAAAAATGTTCCTTTTTTAGAAAGTTCCTTTTATTTTCTATTTTATCGGATCAGAAGAGTTCCTAATTTGTGATTTTTTAGTTATTAAAGCATAGCATAGCATAGTACATATTTAGTTAGTTTTTTTGGACCCCCCCCGGAGCTAAATCCTAAATACGCCACTGAGTAATACTAATTATTTATGATAACCCAACAACTAATTATTGTCTTTTTTTTCTCATTTGCAAATACAGCAGCATTATTAAGTTGTTTAAAACAAGTTTTTTAAAAATTACATCAACAGGCGGCATAAACTTAAATAATTTGGTTAGATCAGCAACTTTTGCAAAAGACAGGAGACATTTTTTTAGTTCAGGTGCATTGCGAATATCTGGTATCAACATTGGCGAAAATACGTCGCCATCCTCAGGTCTAAAAACAAAACATGTTCAAAGTATTCAATTTGATGCACAAAATGATTATTTTCGAATACGTCTAAACTTGTTGAACAGCAACTAAAAAATATAGTTTGAGAAAAAGTTCTAAAAGCATGTTTTAAAGCAAACAAATTCGTAGAAATAAGCTAATAATGTTCTGTTAGTAGCTACGTTTGAGTTTAGGGCACACATCACTTTACGTATAAATTATAAGTTTTATTTGGGTATTTTATAACTATTTTATAATAATATTGTATTTTTGTACTTACGGAATCTAACTATCCCAGATAGCAAGAGTCTGTCCTGAGGACGTCCGTAGGATGTCTACTTCGTATAAGCCGGACGTCCTGAGGATGGCCCATGTTGGACAAATGCCGTCTGTGGGACGTCGACAGACTTCCAAAAGAGACAGTTTTGGCTATCCTCAGGACATCCTATTATGGTCCTACGAGGACGTTATCAGGAAAGTAATGGAACGTCCTGAGGATAGCACATGTTGGACAAATGCCGTCTGTGGGACGTCAACAGACTTAATAGGACATCCTATTATGGTCCTACGAGGACGTTATCAGGAAAGTAATAGGACTTTCCTGGGATATTTATTTTATATTTTATAGGAAGTCCACGTCGGATAAACCGGGACGTACTGAAGATGACCCTAATTGGTCCTTTCTAGGGATACATATGTATCCCTAGGAAGGTCCCATTACCTTAATAGGACGTCCTAGGGATACATAATAATTATTTAAATGTCCCATTACTTTCCTGATAATGTCCTTTCCTATAAATATGTGGAATATATGGAAAGTGATACATCAAATAATTATTTCTGAAAATCAAAGTATATTAAAAAAACAGAAACATATTGCACATACAATAAATATATAAACATATACGTACAACATATATGTACAAAGTCTTGATAAACATTTAGGTATACTTATATATAAAAAAAATGATATTCTCAAAACAAAAAAAATATCTTTTCTCTTCTAATCTTCGCCATCCTTATTTTGCCACTGCCACTTGCCTCTTTTTAAATATTTCTTTGGTGTACTTTAACCAACTCTTAATATCTGCTTCTACCTGCTTCCCAGTCACATTCATAGTCCATAAAACTGCTTCTAGTAATGAAAGAATTTTGTTTAATAATATATTATTAACGAGAATGAGGTTTACGTCTTGAGCCGCCAGTGTAAGACCATGCCTTTTGTACTTCTATTAAAAAAAATTCTCAATAAATATATAAAATCTGACATCTCTCTAAGGTGGCGTCCATTATTAATTACGTTAGGTGTTTAGGGGGGAGGGGGTCGAGCCAAACCTCACCCAATCTCACGTGGGGGGAGGGTGGTCTCGGTAAATATTTTTTTTTTTCGAAAGAAACTGTAAAATTGCGAGAAAACTATTAAGTAAAAAATTATAAGCAAATTCTTTTTTTTTTAATAAATCTAATGGAATCAAGCACAGAATAACTTATTTACATTTAAACTATGCATTTAAAAAAATCTTACGTGAGATTAAGGGACGGTGGAGGGGGTCGAGCAAAATCTCACGACATCTCACCAAGGGAAGGGAGGGGGTCGAAAATTTGCCAAAATTGCCTCAAGTAATTAATGGATGCCCCCTAACCTCACTTTCTGTCGAAGTTCATGTTAATATATTTAAAACACGATTGTTTCATGTTTAAAACAAGTCGTTTTAAACATAACAACCCTGTCTTAAATGTAAATTAGGTATTTACCTAATAGGTACTTATTAGAAACTATAATTAAGTATACTTATTAGAAACTGAATTCCAATTAATTAAAACTTAAGGAAACCCAAGATTTCAAAAAACCGTTGAAAAATATAAACAATTTCAACTCGATACTAAAAAACATTTAGGTTAATTAGCAATTTGAAGCCATATTTCTAGTTGGTCAAAAAAATAAAGGTATCATTACTTACCACTTGTTTATATGCAAAATTCGCACTGCAAATGGGTAAGTGCTCATTCATAATAGACGTAACCATAAGATGCCCGTAAGAAATACGTAAAACGTAAAGTTGAATATTAACAAAACCAGTGTGCCTGTTTATAATGAATAGCCGTAACTTTTACGTTTTACGTTCGAACATAAGATCTTATGGGTGACCGTAAAAAATACGTAAAGTTGAAATCATCTCAACTTTACGGGTTTCTTATGTGTGAATTTTAGTAACTTTCATGATTTCACTAGAACATTGTTGGTAGCAATCAGGGTAGTAGCCATGCAAACAGATGACAGATCTTTTTTAAGTGTATTCTGGTGTATCCACAGAACAAACAATCTAAAGGACCATTCCTTATCCTAAAGTTTTAGTTCGAGTAATATTCGACGAAATTCGCCCTTTTTTTCTTCTCTTTGCCAACGTATATATCGCTCATTACACTAAGGTTATGATAACACTGATAGTTTTAACTTAATTTATATTTATAATTATAATTATTTTGTCTTAAAACTTTTAAGTTTTAAGACATAATAATTAGACGAAATCTGTCAATGCTGCCATTTTAGTGAACTTGGACATGCGCGCCTTATTAATAAATACATAAGGCATACGTTCATTATAAACACAACTCATCGTTACGTACAAATTATGGTGATATTATGTTTACGTTTTACGGTCATCTTATGGTTACGTTCATTATGAATGAGCACTAAAAGTTCAATTAACACAAAGTAAAGCGCACAGAACAGAAGCAAAGCGCAATTAACAACACCGTGTCGTGAATGACAAAGAAATGGCGTCCCTAGACGATCTAGGATGGCGTCACAAAACATGGCGTCTTGCCCATATATGGAAATTCCGCTGCAGAATTCAACATACTTCCACAGATGGCAGCACTAATAAGAATTCGTATCTTTCAAAAATATGATTCTTCTCGATTAAAAATTAAAAATTAACTAACAACTTTAATAAATCCGTATAGAAAGCACAAACTTACAGTACGAGAATTTAAAACAACTTTCCGAACAGGTTCTTTTAACAATAGTTTTTTTTTAAATTCTCGTGCCAAATTTTTACCTGTTAATTTTTAGCTGTTGGTTTAAACTTTTAATTAAAACCATCTAGGTGTCAATTTATGGTTTCAAACAGGCTGTTTGGTGGCTATCCTTAGGATGTCTGTAGGACATCGTAATAAAATTAGTAAACACACCAATTGTTTACTAATATATTACCTATAGGCGTTGAAATATGCTATCCTTAGGACGTCTTTAGGACGTCGTAATGAAATTGGTAAAAACATCAAATTAATAGCTTTGTGCAAATTTTACTAAGATAATGCTTCAATTACCATAATAAAATATGCACAAACCTATTAATTTGCTGTTTTTACCAGTTTTATTTCGACGCCCTACAGACGTCCAACAGACGTCCTAAGGATAGCCACCAAACAAGTGTCAATTGATCGTTTTCTTTGAAAATTTAAACCAACATGGTAAGTACCCAGTAAACATTTGTGATTGCGTATTGAAATCACTCCGAAATCTCGTCTTGACATCGTGATATCACTGACGCATTTATATGTTTCCACAATGCACAATCAATGGGATATCAAGTCGTGACATTCAAGCGCAATACGCACTCAATGGGATATCACTCCGTGACATTGCTAGCGCGCATGCGCGAGCGAAAGTGCAGGGGAATATTTAAAACATGTTGGAGCTCTGATAAACGAAAAAAGCGTCGTCGCTATCGTTAATTGCGATGCAACGTCTTTTAAAACACGTTGCATCGCTAGTAACAATAGCGACGACAACAAACTTGCGGCCTTGGGTGAAATAGAATTATGGGCTAAAATATTAACAGTCAACATTTATTTAAATAAAATAATAATAAGACAAGTTTTGCACACTACCTTTATACAGGGTGCATCAAGTATCCTATAAGTATAATACCTACATGTATACAGGGTGTCGCAGATTTTAATTGGGAAAAATTAGTGATCTATAGAAATCGAAAATATCAGAAGAAAAGTATTTATGTTTTAAAGCTTCGTTTTCGAGAGGCAGGGTGGTAAAGTTATTAAAAAAAATATTTATTTTTTGGGCGAATTTGATAAAACCTTTTAGGTTTTTAGTAGTAGGCAAAGGGCTTAATTTAATGTAAATTAAATTTAGTTAATCCAGAGGCGGCGCTGAAACATCCCAAATAGTTATTTAAAATAAAATTTTTGATTATGATACTAGTATCATAATCATAATCATAATCAGCAGCTGCTTTTTTTTAAGTTTATTATTATTTATAGATTAAAAATAAAACGGAAACGAATTTAATTTTTTTCTTCGATTGCAAAATCGCAAACAAATATAAAGTGAAGTTATATATTTTTGGGGAAATAATTGTTTAAAAGCATTAACCCAGCAAGCACAAACATCCTCAGGACGTCCTTGGACCAGCCTAAATGTCCCAGAATGGGATGATCCTATAAGGACTTCCTGAGGACGTCCATAGGTTGACCTTAGATCTTTTTTAGGTCCCATTTTGGGATATTCTAGGAACGTCATTTAAGGATGTCGTTAGGACCTAATAATATCCTAATTAAAGCCTAAAATGGGCTGATCATAGGACTAATCCCAGAGACATCCTCAGAATGTCCCGTTAGGTTTTGGTAAACATTTGTTATGCACATTTTTCTATAAGAATATGTTATCCATATAATTAATAATACCTACATTTTTTACATAACTTATTTTGCATAGGCACATCTTAAAAATGTCAATCAATATAATTATAATATTATATATAATATTATATAGATTTTTTAAAGTTTATAAACGACTTGCATACTATATTTTTTCTACGACAATCACAAAAATTAAATAACTTTCAACAATTATATATAAATAATTATTTATAAAATCTGACATCGACCAGCAGGGTTGGGTATCTACCTACATTTTTGTTTTCGACATGTAGAAAACCTTTTTCGACGTTTTCGACGGTAGAAAACGTAAAAAAGTAGAATACTGTCAAATATCAAAAAATGTGAGGTTATGCAAGTTTGTTGTTTATTATGATTTGTTAAATGTTGTGAAAAATCAGACACCTACCATAAATTTGAAGTTATTTGGAGTTTTTTAACATTATTATGGTGGGAAAAAAAGGGCCACGTTTGGTTGGGAGACCCCAACATAATTTTTGGCATGAGGGCAAATTTTTATCAATTATAGAGAAGTGGAAGGAGAAGATCGAATAAGGTAATTAACGTAGGTAGAAAACCCTATAGGTTTTCGACGCAAGTCGAAAACAAGTTTTCTACCCTTTTCTACCAAGGTAAATTACCTAAGGTTTTCTACTGACCCAACCCTGTCGACCAGTCTATTCTAACCTCACTTTTTAGACCCTTTATTTTGATGGTCATTGTTTCGCAGTTGACAACTGCAATTAACTTCAACCCACGACTAAAAAGTCCGAATGCCATTACTGCCAACTTCAGCCCGTGACTAAAACGCCATAAAGCCACAACTTGTCAATGTGTATTTAAAATATCATGGAAACATGTACGATAATCGGCGTTTTAAAGGCGGGAGTTTAAAAACAATATTATATTTTGTGTATTTGTTATATGACCATAAAATATATTTTGTATACAACTGGATAGCAGCCAACTTAATACGCATGGGCATAAATGACGGCTGTTAATTAATAATTGTTCAAACACCTTGTTTATAAGGTATTGATACATTTAGAGTTTTATAAATAATAAATAAGGTAGTAAGCGTCCTTAAAAATGTAATTACAAACGCAATCTATAACTTATTTAATAGTTTGTGTTACCGATTGTTTTAAATTTGCCGCCATACGTTATGGTGGTAATCATTGTCTATGGTGGTAACACTGGGTGGAGAGAAAGCTAAGATGACTTCCTTTAGTTGTTTGCATATTGTTGTTTGTATATTTGTTATATGGTTGTTTGGCGCCTTTTTGTTAGAAAGAATCATAGATAACACTGTGAAAGGAATTCTTTGTCTGTGTCGTGAATTCTTTTTCTGTGTCGTGAATTCTTTTTCTGTGCCGTGAATCTCGTGTTCTCCAAGTGTGTTTGTTATAATATAATATTATTATAGTGTTCTCTTCGAAATAAACCTTAAATACTAATTTGCTTGAAGATTGAAGTGAACAACAATCATAAAATTCTGGTGAGTTATAATAAGCATACTTGTTAAAAAATAAAAAAATCGTATTTAATGTTTCAACAACAATCAGAAAGTTCCAGTGCTTAATAATTGTTTATTTTTAAGTTTAGGGTAGTTATGCTATAATAATTTTTTGTTCCATATTAAGTTGTCTTTTCATTTAATAAAGGTTATTATTGTAATTACTTCAGAAACCTGATGTTCAATTGTTATTCTGTCTTAACCATTTTAATCAG
Source organism: Brassicogethes aeneus (assembly GCA_921294245.1). Classification (NCBI taxonomy): domain Eukaryota; kingdom Metazoa; phylum Arthropoda; class Insecta; order Coleoptera; family Nitidulidae; genus Brassicogethes; species Brassicogethes aeneus. Next base: position 49,742,207 of record OV121133.1, read on the forward strand.
AAGAAAAAATGCCACTAATTTGCTAATTTAACCGACTTTGTAGCTGCAATAATAATGGAGTTAAAATGGTGAGCAGATAACTTTGGACACTGTGTATATATAAATAATATAACTATTATATTTATTTAGAATTATTATTTATTTAACTTTTATAATTGGTGTTTATTTTTTATTTTATATAATTGGCTGTGTAAAATTATATATATGTATACAGAATTAAAATAATATATTTTATAAAGTAATAAAGTGGTATTTGATTGTTTAAAATGTATCCCCAACAAATAATAAGGCCATTCAGAGGATGTCCTCAGGACATCCCATTCCTGGACCTACATATACCCATGGGACTTTCAGGGGACATCCTTAGGATGTCCTATTCCTGGACCTATATGGACCTAGGGATATCCCTAGGATATCCTAAAGGCCATTTGCAGGACGTCTGTAGGCTGGCCTTTTTTGCACCACTCGGCCATGGTTGGGATGTCCTGAGGAGGTCTGAGGACGTCCTAGGATATCCTTGGGATATCCCAATATCCTGTAAGGCTTTCCTTAGGACGTCCTTAGGACAGACTTGTGCTAGCTGGGAACCTATAATTAACGTGTCTAACAATACTAACATAATAGGTACGTAATTAACGTTTTATGACCAAATTAAAGTAATGTCATTTAAATGAAAAGTTTCGTCCCTGCGCCGCAGGGCCTGCGGGGCCTGCAGGGCCTGCGGGGTCACGTCGTGACATAAAAAGATCACGCGCGTGTCACTGCTGACATAAAACGACAAACTTAATCACTGTGCCAGCAATTGGATATCAAGTTGTGACATGTCACGTCTTGACTTTTTCGTGATATCACAAATGTTTACTGGGTAGGTTCCACATTTCTTAAATCGCATGTACCTACCTATTTGTTTTTTATTTTTTTAAAGTAATATCAAGAACAGCGCTGTTCTTGATATAAATTGACACCTGTTTAGTGTCTATCCTTAGAACGTAGGACGTCTATAGGACGTCTGTAGGACATCGTAATAAAATTGGTAAAAACAGCAAATTAGTAGATTTGTGCACATTTTATTATGGTAATTGAAGCATTATCTTAGTAAAATTTGCACAACGCTATTAATTTGATGTTTTTACCAATTTCATCACGATCGTACGTCGACGTCCTAAAGACGTCCTAAGGATAGCCACCAAACAGGTGTCAATTTATAGTTTTAATTAAAAGTTTAAATCAACAGCTAAAAATCAACATGGTAGGTATACCTATAGGTTCTTTTGTTTACATATTAAAATTTTTATAAGAACTAAAATATGTATCACGCTTAAAAAGCAGACGGTCGTGGGACGTCCTCAGGATATACGGTCCAGTCGGTCTGGTGAGGCCCTAACTAGGATATCCGTAGGACGTCTCATTCTATCTGGGATCATTTATTTTTAAATAAAATAATCACTTAAACTACCAAAACCCACAATCCACACAACAAGGTCTGTTCTATCTCATGCTAAAAATACTAAAAATCACTGCAACACTGCACCGAGTTTAACGGCGGCCATTTTTGTTGTTTACAATTTTTGTGCTTTGGGTTTGTGCTGTTTAATAATTGTTTTAAACGTTGTGTTTCTTACAGAGGCACTTGTAAGCTTTAAATAAGGCCTTTAAGTGCTAAGGACAACCATGCATTTACTCCTCTTATAATAAATATACCTTATTATATCAGGGCTGTCAAATGCAGTGTTGCCAATGGTGATGACATAATTTACACACAGATTCTGTCAAAATTCCACAATTTTGCCAACTATTCCACACATTAGGGATTTTGGTTTTGTTAGGTTTCTTTGGTGATTACCGCAGAAACTCTGCGGATTTAAATGCATGTTATAAGCATTGTTAATTTAAAGATAAAGTTTACACGCAAATTCCACACATTTATTTATTACACACAAATTACACACAAAAAAATTAATTCCACACAATGCGTGGATTTCCACGTACATTGGCAATTTGAAGGTTAATTTGTGGGTTATAATTTAACCTTAAAATTGACATTTGACAGTTTAATGACAGCCCTGATAGAATAAAGTTTATTTTTTACAATAGAGGAGTAAAATGTTCTTAGCACTTTAAGGACTCTTTTAAGGCTTACTATGAGAAACACAACGTTTAAAACGATTATTAATCTGTATAAACAGAGCACAAACCCAAAGCACAAAAATTGTAAACAACGAAAATGGCCGCAGTGTTGCAGTGATTTTTTGTATTTTTAGTACGAGATAGAACAGACCTTGTTGTGTGGATTGTGCAAAAACCTACGACGTAATTCCTTAAACTGCCGATGACAGATATGTTATTCTGACAGGCTGTCAGTGACAACTCGAAAACTTGCAATTTAATTGATTAAACCAATTGGTTTGTTAGAACCACAGACCTACAAACTTGGTCTGTGGTTAGAACATTATAATAGTTAATTATATTTGAATTTCGCACATAGAACAAAATAATAATGTCGTTTTTAGTATTTCTGGGCTATATTTAACAGTGATACTTATTTAGATAGATAGATATTCGTTAAACCTTCTTTTTCATGTAAAAATTTCATTTTCCACCAAAATTGCTGATAGAACAATATAATATTCAACCCACGAAACCCTTCATCGTCGATGAACAATACAAAAATCGTAGTACCATTTATAGATTCCCGTACGGAAATCTATAAATGGCACTACGATTTTCGTATTGTTCATCTTTTACGGGAGAAAGAAAGGCAATCTATAAATCAGGCTTTATGGATAATACCTTTCTGCACCCTCTGTGCATCTTCAGTGAACAAATTAGAGTATATATTAAAGACGTTTCCCGATCTATATTACTTCACAATCCACACAATCCATGGATTGTGTATTACTTATTCTTTTCATAATTGGGTGACAAACAAAAACAACAATTTTAATATGAATATTAATTTTATGACAAAATAAAAATTTATAAAAAAACTTCACTTTGACATGTTTTGTTTAATTTTATTGTAAAAAGTGTTTTTCTACTTCTGAAAAACAATTTTATTCGAATTATATTTATTATAATAAGTTTATAGCTAATTTACAACATTTAAGTTTTATTGTAAAAAATCACCTAAATAAGATTAGGTTATGTTATTTAAAATCTTAACAAATCAATAATTTCTTTATCCCCTCCACTTTATTTCCGACTTAATTCAAACTGATTCCCCCGCACAGCATGTGCAGTATCGTACGAAGGCGTAGAAGGGACACAGCACAAAAAAAAAATAATTAATTTTAAAATTTCGAGTTATAAGTCGAAATTTTAGGGTAAAATTTCGAATTAAATCTCGAAATTTTAAAATTTCGTGTTATAACTCGAAATTTTAGGTTAAAATTTCGACTTGTATCTCGAAATTTTAAAATTTCGAGTTATAACTCGAAATTTTAGGTTAAAATTTCGACTTGTATCTCGAAATTTTAGGTTAAAATTTCGACTTGTATCTCGAAATTTTAGGGTAAATTTTCGAGTTATAACACGAAACTTTTAAATTTCGAGATACAATTCGAAATTTTAACCTAAAATTTCGAGTTAAAACTCAAAATTTTAAAATTTCGTGTTATACCTCGAAATTTTAGAGTAAAATTTCGAGTTATTACACGAAATTTTAAAATTTCGAAATTTAATTCGAAATTTTACCCTAAAATTTCGACTTATAACCAGGGTTGGGTCAGTAGAAAACCTTAGGTAATTTACCTTGGTAGAAAAGGGTAAAAAACTATAGGGTTTTCTACCTACGTAAATTACCTTATTCGACCTTCTCCTTCCACTTCTCTATAATTGATAAAAATTTGCCCTCATGCCAAAAATTATGTTGGGGTCTCCCAACCAAACGTGGCCCTTTTTTCTCACCATAATAATGTTAAAAAACTCCAAATAACTTCAAATTTATGGTAGGTGTCTGATTTTCCCAACATTTAACAAATCATAATAAACAACAAACTTGCATAACCTCACATTTTTTGATATTTGACAGTATTCTACTTTTTTACGTTTTCTACTGTCGAAAAAGGTTTTCTACATGTCGAAAACAAAAATGTAGGTAGATACCCAACCCTGCTTATAACTCGAAATTTTAAAATTAATTATTTTTTTGTGCTGTGTCCCTTCTATGTACAATAATTTCATGTAAATCAAATTGCACAAGGGAATAAAACTACCCAATATTAACAAAATCTTAAATTTTGGATAAACAATAAGTTTATTTTAATTAACTCTTTATTTTTTATTTTTTTAAATAATAAATTTAAATTATATAACAAGATTTAAAACACTTATATTAGAAAAACCAAGAAAAATTTAATTCTACAATAGTTTTGATGCGCTACGACAATAATCTTTTGTGGGCTGTCTGGCAAGTTGCCAGTGGCAACAATAGGACCACAATAGAATATTAAAAAAAATGTCCTACTAGGAAAGAAAAAAGTAATAGATTTACATTGTTTCGTAATAGGGTAATATATTTTTGCTAAAAGTAACAGATCTATTACTTAAGTAATAGGGGTGGCAACACTGTTTAGGGGGGAGGAAAAATCTCAGCTCACTTTATGGTGAGTGAACGCGCACATTTGCAAATTTTACCGATGTGAGCCACAGAACATGAGCTGAGATTAACTGAGGGTGGCGATTCTCGAGTTAAGAGAACGCTATTCTCATAGCAGAAGTGGGCGTTTCTCTCAAGTTTTGACAGGCTGCATTATTGAATTTAAGATAAGTTAGTGCGTTCTTCTCTCGGAAACTATTTTCTGCTTTAGGAGAACCAAACTATTGCATGATTTTAAGAATGCAGCCTGTCAAAACTTAAGTGAAACACGCCCACATCTCATGAGAATAGCGTCCTCTCAACTCGAGATTCGCACCTAATCTATGAACATATTTTCGCGGCGCTGTCAGATTTCTTCTCGGTCTTAGAACACTTTGATCTAAGGTAATTAGGTTTTAAGTAGTATTTAACATCAAAAGTAAACGAGATTAAATTTTTGGTGGCAGCATTGCACCCTAGTGTTATTTTATGGTATAAGCATGTGTGTTTTGGGGTTATTTTAGTTTTAAATAACTACAAAAAAAATTAAGTACCCAGTTGTTTAAAGAAAAATAATATTAATTCAAAGATAGTTTTAAAGCTGGTTTTCAGTATGATAGAGAAAACGAATTGTAAAGGTCTTATTAAAACTATTGAAGACAGTAAAGATGTTGAGTATTTTTCAGAAGATTCTGATGTGGAAGTTGAGGTTAGTAATTACAAAGTTTATTAAATTTGTGGTTTTTAAAATACTTTATTATAATAACGCCCTTAAGTCAAATGTTTTATCTACATTTTGCGCAAATCCATTTAATATTTTTGTCAAGGCGCAAATCTAGCTAGGTACTGGTCACACACTCTGTCCAACAAACACATGCACAGCCTGTGCAGCACAGGCGCCGATTGTAAAAAGGCACAAGGGTATTTACCAGGGCTGGATGCTCCCATGCAGGTATATGTGTCCTGGGTATATACGATGATAAATAGAGAAGAACAGGGACTGTTCGAAACGTTTCTGCCGTTATCGTTCCGAGTAACATATAAGGATTAAAACAATATTAAATGGAATATTGAAAATCGTTTCCAAAAAGCAATAGAAGAGTAACAAAATTATTGAAACTCTAAGCAGAACTAAATCACTGGGTATGGAAACAAAACTAACCACACCACCTGAGTAACAAAATCGTTATGGAACTTCTTGGTACAGAAACCAAACTATATAGTTGAATTTTTAAGTCATGAGCCCTATGGCAACAATGTAAAGCAGCTTGTTGTGGTATTATTAGACATACGTTTATTTATTGCTATATGCTACGTCCCAGCACTCCTGTAGGGTGGAAATACAATATGAATGTTAGCAATATCACGTGAGGGTCATGATTGAAAAACCCAATTATAGAAATGCTTCGTCACTGGAACAATTTTTTTTAAAATATAAAATGCCCAATTCTTGAAAAAATTTTAATTTTTAATTTAAAAAAATTATTCTAGTGAAGAAACGTTACTAAAGTTTTGTTTCTGTACTGAGAAGTTCCATTACTCAGGTGGTGTTGCTGGTTTTGTTTCCATACCCAGTGTTTTGGTTCTGCATAGAGTTCCAGTAGTTTTGGTACCTAAAGTTTTGTTACTCTTCTGTTGGTGCAAAGAATAGTACTTTTACAAATAAGAATATCAAAACTGATATTTGCCGAAAACGAATACGAATAACTAGGCATATTAATAAAAAACTCATATATTTCCGTCGCGGAAATCCAAAATTAATTATGTCCAGAATATCTTGATCATCTTCTACAAATTATTATTATTATTATTTTTTATTATTATTATAGTTCTTCTAAATCCATTAGGAGCGAATATTTTGACACCATGGACAATTTTTCGTTTTTTCGCCGATTTCGATTGACCCACCGTTCTAAACTTTTTTAATGAAATTGAATATTGAAGCCCAGTTGTGTTGGTTTTTTTTTGTCTTCCAATATTTAAGAATACCTCATAACAATCATCATTAGATTTTCTTTTTCCACTGGTGAAAAGTTAGGAATTCTGGTCTCCCATTTTATAGACGGAAGAAGGATGATCCAAAAAAAATTTCCATATAAAAGTTATTAGGCATATAACAAAATTTAAATTTTAGTTTGTCAACATATTTTGTCATAGTGGTTTTTCTATGTATTTTGTTGAATGTACGATTGACAGTTTTTTGTGGTTTTTTGACAAATAAAACAGCTTTGCCAAATCGCCAATCCAAATTGCACAATCCGCGTACTGTGCATTATGATGGAGAAAGATTAACATAATCGCGATTTTCTAACTAGGCTTAGGCTTTAAAACGGTGCATACGGGCATTAGTGATTAGTATGGATGAACCAGGTTTTTACCATTACGTTGATATTAATTTTTATATTTATCAAATTTAATAATAGTTTTATTGACATTATTTAAAAACTAATTTTTAGGTGATTAATTTTAAGCATTTTTAACATAGGTATGCGAATAGATTAGATATACATCAGGGTGAGTCCCGATGATAGATTCATTTTAATTTAATAGCACCAATATTCTGCTACTCAAATTAATTAATAACTAGTCCCATCTTGTCCCCGTTTAAAAAATATTCCACTTTTCGTATGTCAGGAAACAAAAGTAATAAAATTTGGTGTTCAGATCTATTGTATTTTATTAATAAGTTTAGTTTATTATTATAGATTGTAATTTGTGAATATGTGTGGATTTTATATATATATTAGGGTGGGTCAAAAAAATCGACTATTTTTATTTTGACTTCTGCCACTGAAAAATCGGTTTCTGGGCACCTTCAAAACATGCTTAGCAACGATGAGCTCTTAACTTTGATGGGAAGATCCGCCTCATTACAGTTTTGCATATTTTTCTTAGTCCCCTACAAAAAATTCATATCTCATCATTCGTTAATCATACAGCAAAACTATAAAGGAGTTATTTGTAGAAAATTAAATGTTCTACAAAAAAGATCTCCTATACTTTTTTGATCAATCTAACTATTAAAGAGATATTCAAGGTCAAAGATTGAAGAATTTTAAGAAAGATAACTTTTCTGTTCTGAATTTTGTAACTTACTGAAAAAAAATTATCGACAATTGAGATTTTACTATGTCTATCGGAAATTGAACGCTCTACAAAAAAGGTCTCTTGGGATTTATCGATTACTCTAACCAATCAAAAGATATTCGCATATGAATAGCAGTATGCACTGACATTCCAATGCGAATATCTTTTGATTGGTTACAGTAATCGATAAATCCTAAGAGACCTTTTTTGTAGAGCGTTCAATTTCCGATAGACAAAGTAAAATCTCAATTGTCGATAATTTTTTTTCAGTAAGTTAAAAAATTCAGAACAGAAAAGTTATCTTTCTTAAAATTCTTCAATCTTTGACCTTGAATATCTCTTTAATAGTTAGATTGATCAAAAAAGTATAAGAGATCTTTTTTGTAGAAAATTTAATTTTCTACAAATAACTCCTTTAGAGTTTTGCTGTATGATTAACGAATGATAAGATATGAATTTTTTTGTAGGGGACTAAGAAAAATATGCAAAACTGTAATGAGGCGGATCTTCCCATCAAAGTTAAGAGCTCATCGTTGCTAAGCATGTTTTGAAGGTGCCCAGAAACCGATTTTTCAGTGGCAGAAGTCAAAATAAAAATAGTCGATTTTTTTGACCCACCGTAATATATATATATATATATATATATATATATATATGAGTATGAGTATATGAGTATAAGAGACGTATAACCAGCCCCATTTCCTCTTGACTCTCGAACCCCGTACAGGCCTATGTTTACTTACGCCGATTTTTGTTCTTCCCCAGCAACTGCACGGCTTCACCCGTGTTTGCTGGGTGCAAATGTCCATTGCGTTCCGTACTGTCCCCTATTTGGGGCTCGAGAGCGAGAGGCGAATAGTTATAATAGCCTTTCCCGGGTTCGCCGAGCCTATGCTATACGCTCAGTGGGGTATGGAGGAGGGACGGGAGGGTGTTGGTTTTTGGGGGACAATTACGCCGACTTAAAACTAAGTACGACGCGGAATCCCCCTAGACCAGTCGATTAGTATTACTCCAAACATTTGGGATTACTATTTGGAGTTGGGGAGTTGTTATTTCGCTGCAGGGGTGTAGTTTCCTAGTCGAGGTCTTTGTCTTGTTCGTTATTGTCATTGTCCGTGTCCTGGTCAGATAGTTCCTGCCCTTGGTAAAGTGTGTCAGTTGTTTTTAATAATTTTTGTCCCAAGCACGTTTTGTGGTAGAGTTCCGTCTTTGTTTATCAAATTCCAAAGCATTGCATTTATTCACTAGTCAAACAAATCGCAAGCGCGATTATTCTGTTGTCTAATGTTTACAAATCTCGAGTTTGGCTATTAGGCCCTTTTTTTTAATGTGTTAGAATTATATGATCAATGTTAGTTTACTCTGTCAGTCCAGGGTTTATTTTCGGTCTCGATTGGGACGCATTTGCTGTTGACAGACTTATTGCCCCACGCCGCGTGCCCTTCATAGGTTTTAAAGATATCCCAATAAACACTTTAACGATACCTATCACCATTAACATTGCCCGTGTAAGAATTTTTAACACTTTTTAATACAATTTTGCAATGATAGTAATTAAAAACAAAACAATTGTTTAAAGAGTAAAATATGTCCTTAACATAATCATATTTTAAAGTTATTTTAACATTTTCAAGTAAAATAAATGTTATGTTTAATAAAATGAATACGGGCAATGTTAATGGTGACAAATAACGGAAAATGCTTGCTGGGATCTGCCGTATTTATATTGCAGATTTGTATCAGGTCATGCATACTCTTAAAGTAAAACTTATCAGATTTTTTTTTTTGCGGATGCCACCTCCCCTCTTCTCCGACCTCCCCCGTCCGTCCAGTGAAAAGCCTCCAATGACAGGTGGCACCCAACTCATTCATATCACTCAACACTCCACTCCTCAATGACCGTTACACCATTTTAGTTTGCACTTTATGAAAATGTTTGTTTCACTTATTAGTTTGCACCTTTTTTTTAATTATTGTTGGTTTCATCTTTAAACTTTTACGTTTCAAGAGCTTTCCCGCACGCGACGTGTCTTCTCGATCGCTGGAACCGAACTGATATATATATATATATATATATATATATATATATATATATAAAAATATTTATACATATGTACAGGGTGATCCCCTATAATGTCGCCCCCTTTAACTTTTTTATTTTAAGTGTCCCAAAAAATTTAAAAGTTTGGTTATGTAGGTACTAAAAAATACTTTTTTTCTACGTATTAAAAAAAATTAAAAATTGATCAATATACAGGGAAAAACAAAAAGTTTATTTTTTTTCAATGGATCACCCTATATATGAATTTATTTTTCGATTCCTTCTAAAATTCTGAGCATAATTCATAAAACAAACCATATCCTAAATTCAACTATTTCTGAAATATTCGCATTCGAAATGTTATCATTAAATGTTTTTTTAAACTGTTAGAAATCAAGAAGCCTCAGTATACCAAAATTTTTATTGAAAATAAATTATTATAGTGACATTATGTCAATATGTCTTGTTAAATAAGTAAAAATGGCCTACTCAGACAGAGAAAGACAAACTATTTCAACTTATTATCTTAAAAATAATTTAAATATTTCATAAACGGTTGAATTTAGTTATGTTATATGAAATATGCTTAGAATTTTAGAAGGAATTGAAAAATAAATACATATATAGAGTGATCCATTGAAAAAAAATAAACTTTTTGTTTTTCCCTGTATACTGATCAATTTTCCAATTTTCTTTATACGTAGAAAAAAAGTATTTTTTAGTACCTACATAACCACACTTTAAAATTTTTTCGGACACTTAAAAGCTCTGTAAAAAATCAAATAATGAAAATAGAAATTCGGCCTAATAAGATTTTTTCGTCCAAATTTAATGCTTTGTAAGATTTGGTCATGGATTTTATGAAAAAAAAATTTCTTCCTAGGTTGCAAGAATAAATAAGGTAAAAAAGTCAGTTTTCTGTGTTATTTAAGCGGCAAAACTTCAGATTCGATGGAGGACCTCTTAAAATTGAAATTATGAACTCCGCTTTTAACAGGATATTTGTTCGGACATATTTTACGATATTTTGGGTGGAGAGCAAGAAAAAAAAATATCGACTTTTTTTGGCACACCCTAATATATACAGTGGGGGCATTCCACGTTACTCGGTAATTTTTGTCCCGCCCGTCACAATTGTTAGTAAAAACCACAAGTTATTATTTTATAATATTGTTTTTATTGTGCTTATAACTTATTAAAAGCATAATAAACAATATTTTATAATAAATTTTATAACGTGTAGTTTTCACTCACAATTTTTAATTGTGACGGGCGGGACAAAAACCCCCGAGTAACGTGGAATGACCCAGTGTGTCCCCGGATAGGTGAAAAAAAAATTGAATTCAATTTTTATTTTCGGGGGTTCAGCCCTGATTGAAAAAAGATTAATTTTCAACATAATTTCAATTTTGAAAAATCGAGAATGCCTTGAAAATATTAAAAAAACTATTTTTTGTGTAGGTAAAGTGCCTTTCAAATGGCATATACGACAAAATATTATTAAAAAAATTTGTTTAGAATTAATATTTAGGCCCCTATACCAAATTTAAAAATTCTTATCCAACTTAAAATTTTATATTTTTTTACTATTTTTTGTGTAGGTTAAGTACCTTTCATATGGAATATATGACAACATATTATAAAAAAAAGTTGTTTAAAATCATATTTTAGATCCATATACCAAATTTCAAATTTATTGGCCAACTTTGATTTTTATTTTTTTACTACCTGGATTTTTACAATATTGATGCCCGTTGGCACTTCAAATATTTATTGAAAGGGGGAGGTGACCTCACAAATTTGTACTTTTACATATATTTGGCTTAGAAGATATTTTAAACACATTTTAAAGGTAAATACTAATTAAAATACTTTTGGCCAGCTAGATAGCTCAAATACCACTCTGTGCGGTGGTAAAAATATTTTTTTAATAATCGTGATAATAGTTATTATTATATCGCCGAATACGAATATTCGAACCAAGTGTCTACTACTCGGCGAATACAAATATTCGTATTTGTTGCATCACTATATTTAAGTACTTAGAAAATAGCTCAATAATTCTATAATAGTATATTATTATGTTTCAAGTTTTATAAACGCCATTTTAGTTACAGAGATTTATTAGGCACGAGCAAAGCTTGCCACCGAGTTTTAATAAAAAGTAGTATCTATAGAAAAGTTTATAAAACGAGTTGCATACATTTTATCTACGACAAACAGAAATAAGAATTTAAAGTCAATTTTAATTGTTTAATATTTGACATCTGACAAATTTAACCTAACTTTTTCGCAATTTATAATATAGCTAAGCCTCTTGACTAAAACTCCACAAAGTCACAGCTCGTCAATGTAGAAGTAGATAAATATAATTTTTCTACTCCTATTGCATATTATTAACATTATTTGGGATTTTTTTCGTTAATAATGGTAACCAATATATCCGCCCGGCCTAACAACTTGAATATTGAACTCATTATTCACTTTGTTAGGCATCAGTGATTGGCTGATTTCAATATTCACTGTTATTCTTCTTCTTCTTCTTTCTGTATTTGTTGGCCTCGGTTAGGATGCAACCATATCGACCAGTGGTTTTATGTTCCTTCTAATCCGGGGTATATTGAACCAACGTGCTTAAAAGTGGGTTATTAGGAGCGGAATATTGGGTTTATGTCTGACCATGTAAAGCGTGATTTAAGAGAAAGAGATTACTACAGCTTAATGTTAGAACTCTCTAGAAAAGCAACTACAGCTACTACTACATCGTGGGAAGGGTTGTTTAAAATCGTGGAGAGCTTGATGGGATTTATGTTCTGGCGGTTTATTAAGAGTGGACATTCTAAGAGTAGGTGTTGGTTGCTTTGTTCGTTCGCGCCACATTCGCATGCTGGGGCGTCCGCCAATCCTATTCTGTGCAGGTGGGATTAAGTGAGGCAGTGTCCACTTCTTAGTCTTAGGAAAGTTGGTTAATGTCTACGGTCTGAAGAGGTTAATATCCAGGGCCTCTGTAGCTCAGTAGTATGGGAGGAGAAGAATTGGGATACGTTTTCCTTGAATTTTCTTTTTCATCTTTTGTGTATGTCCTCCTTTATGGGTCTCATTAGATCTTCCCAGTGGATTCTCGTTTCCGTTAAAGTTTCTTGTTTGCTTACTTGGTTGGCGAGCCTATCCGCCACCTCGTTACCAGTAATTTTTGTGTGACTGGGGACCCAGCAGAACTCTACCTTGGCCCCTTTTTGTTTCAGATTTAGCAGTTTGATCCTTGTTTCATACGTCAGTGCATCTTTTTTAGTAGTGTTGCTGTTGTTACACACTTTTTAAGGCTGCCTGGGAATCTGAAATAATAAACTGTTTTTTTCCCGTTAGGTTTAGTCTTTCTGTCGCTTTTGTCAGGGCTTGGAATATTGCATGACATTCTGCTGTGGCTATGGAAGCGTGGTTTGGTAGACTGGCAGAATACTGGGTTTGGCTAGAGGGGCAGTAGACTCCTGATCCCACTACTGTTTGGTTGACTGAGCCGTCTGTATAGTATACTTCCCAATTTCTCCATTTACTTTGGGAGAAATGTAGGAACGCCTGATTATTATGTTTCCTTTTGTAGTGGTGGTATGTGGAATTTTCTTTTTAGAATGATTGTTAAAGCATGGAAGAAGTGGGGATACTTTTATCATGGAGGATTTGTTTAAGAAGAAATCCAACGCGTAGATTATAGGTGGGGTTTTTTTGTTTCTCCAATACCTTCCTTCATCGTAGTAATCGGAATAAATATTTATAACTGTAGCTTTAAGTGGATGGTTGTTTACCGAAAAAAGTTAGTTAGTGGATCTTCTCCAGTTTCTGATTGCATAATATTAACTGGTGTTGTTCTCATGTAACCTCCTATGACTCCTATGGCTTGATGTTGTATTCTGGAAAGTTTAAAAGAAGTGTTTTGGGGTACACGGTAAAAAGGGGGCTGCAAGCCTTGTATATTAGCATGAGAGTTCTGGGGTCCGCTCCCTATTTTGTGCCACAAAGGCTTCTTAGGATGTTGACTCTTTTGGATGCCTTATTGCAGGCTTGATCTATGTGTTCCTGCCAACTTAGTCTAGTAGTCTAGTGTAGCTCCTAGGTAGCTTACCGAGTTCGACCACGGTATTATTTGTCCGTTTATTTGTATATTGTTTAATTGTCGGTGGAACTTTTTTGGGGGGATATCTGTAAGCCGTGTTCTAGGATCCAGTTGTTAATTTGGTGTAGTGTGTAATTAATGGAGTCTGTCAGAATGGTGTTGTTTGGGCCGGAGCAAAGGATGGCCAAGTCGTCAACGTATTGTATAATTTTAGGTTGGTGTATATGTTGAAGAGTAGAGGGCTAAGGGTAGAGCCCTGGTGAAGTTCAAGGGATGCTATTATGGGGCCATGTTTAAAATCTTTGGCATCTGGATCAAATATGTAAATTTTCGGGTTTTCATAAAGTGTAAGTATGATGTCAGCTATGTTTTTTGGGATATTACTTTAAGAAAAGAGGGGGTAAAGGATGGGGAGAAAAACATTTTCGAAAGCTCCTGCTATGTCGAGGGTAACTAGTATTGACTGGTTTCCTTTTTGTAGTTCTGAGTGAACAGTTAATGTTATGTAGGTCAAGGGATCTAATATGCTTTTTCCTTTTCTAAATCCAAATTGAAATGGGTATAGGGTATTCCGGGATTCAAAATAGTGTTCTAGTCGGTTTTTTATGAGATTCGAATAATTTAAGAATGCATGAGCTTAGAGATGCTGGTCTGTAGCTAGATAATTCCGAAGAGCTTTTATTGGGTTTTAAGAGGGGAATTATGAGGTACTGTTGCCAGTCTGGAGGGGGAGGGGTATTTTGTAGAAGAATTTTGTTGAAAAAGTCTAGCAGTTTTATTTTGGTGGATATGTGTAGATTTTTTATCATGGAGTATGTCATCTCGTCCATACCTGGTGTTGTGTCTTGTTTATTGTTTAGGAAGTATTCTAGTTCTGGTATTGTAAATGGATTACAGTATTCCGGGCTAAACCTTATTGTAGGGGTTTGGTCACTAACAAATGGAGGGCAGAGTTTGGTCAGTAGAGCTTCGGTGATTTTATCGGTGTCGGTTTTTTAGGTGGTTCATAACCAATCTATATTTTTGTCCAGATGGTAGAAAGTGGAGTTTCTGGTTTAAGCTCTTCACAGAATTTATAGAAACCCTTCTTTTTTTCTTTTTTAAGGGTCCTTTTGGTTTTTGCTGTTGTTTTCTTGGCTTCAAGAAAATTCTCCAGGCTCAGTTGTTGAAATGCTGCTCTTCTCTCTTTGACTGCTCTGGAACACTCAGGGGACCACCAAGGGGAATGTGGCTTGTTACTTGTCTTCTTTTTTAATTGGGTATGGCTGCGTTGTATATATGCATGGTTATTTCTTCATAGGAGTTAAAGGTTGGAATGTGGGAGGAGTTGGAGAGTGCTGTATAGAGATCCCAGTTAGCCAGCTTTGTGTTATAGATTTTGCTTGGAAGGTTTGGAGTTGTATTATTAGTGTTTTTGATGTTGATCTCTAGCTTAATAGGGAAGTGGTCACTAGACCCTGGATCTTCTACTACTTGGAATATGGCAGAGCGTGATATTGAGGGGATGGATAGTATCACATCTGGGACACTAATGTTGGGGGGAGGGGTTAGTCTCGTTGTACAACCTTCGTTTAGTATTACAAGGTTGAGTGTATCCATGAGCTCTTAGAGTATTTCGCCGTTTGCGTTTTTGTTTGTCCTAATTATTCCTACAAGTTCTGATTTGTTACTTATAACTGATCTGATGTTCCAGTGTATTATTTCTATGTTGTGGCTCATGTTTATGTGTTAGATTGGTTTTAAACTGGTGAGGAGAGAGAATTTGTAGAGTGGTAGGAGTTGGAGGTGGATGGGGATGTAGGCTGTGATGCCATATTAATGATAAGTGCTATCAATTCATTGATTATGTCGTCGGTAGATGCTCTAGCAATATTTGATTGTTCTTTGATGAGATTTGTGAGTTTTTCTCCAATTAGGCCTTTGAATATTTTTAGGGGTTGTTGGTTGTGGTGAAATTAGTGGGTAGTATTGGTGATAGTGAAATTAGTTGAGCTGTTCTGTCATAGCCGGGGCTATGTTTATGGTTTTCTCTTTTTCTTTTAGTCTGTAGGATTATATCCGCGTAGGAAGTTGATGGGATTTGGGGGATGTTTATCCTTAAATTTTGGAATGTTTCTTGGCGCCTGGGGAGTAAAGGGAATTTTGCGGTGGAATTAAGTTCTACAGGTGGAGTGACTCTTCTTTTAGGGTAAATTTGTTGGGCTTCAAAGTAGGAGACTTGGTTTCTTGCCATGTAGTCGTTGATGTTTTTTTGTCTAATGAATTCTTCACATGTTTTTGTCGTCGCCATGTGTGGTTTACCACAAGATGTACATTTTGGTTCATTTGGGAATTCTGCTTTTTGGTGATCTTTGTTTCCACATTTGCTGCACCTGGGTTTACTCTTGCAGATTTTAGTAGAGTGACCATAGGAGAGGCATTGTATTACTGGAGGAATGTAGGTATGGATTTTCATTGGATAGTGGTTATAAGAGATTTCATTTAGGCACCTTTTGCCCCCAAAACTACCATGCCTGATGGAATAAAGATTGTTTTTCCCTCCTGATCTTTTGATATTTTTCCTGATTTATCTCTTTTTGGGACTGTTATTCTTCTTACGTGAAGGATTTTTGCTGGGCTGTTGGCTTCTGTAAGTTCTTCTACTGGGAATTCTGCCGGAACATTTTTTAAAATTTCTTTAATGGTAATTAAATTTAAAGGAATAAAAGTTTTCCACTGTGTTAGGTCAATTCTGTCTATGAAGGAATTGGCTTGATCAGCTGTGGTGAAATCCAAACCTACTTTGTTAAATTCTTTATTACTAATTTTGTTAAAGCCTGTGATGTTTCTGTTTTTAAGTTCCTTTGCGATGGTCATGCAGTGGGCAGTTGAGACGTTACTTCCTTCCATTTTTCCCTGCATTATTACCGTATATGGGCCTTTTTGTTTAAGCTCTGTGTTGTAGTGGTTTTTTCCTTGTTTGGTGCTTGAGTTTTCTGATTTCATAGTTTTGTCTTGATCTTCAATGGTGTTAAGTATTTTTCTGATTATAGTAACGTGGGGCTTGTCTATTCTTCTTTTTAATTCATTATTAAGTTTAGAGTCTGCTTTTTCATCTTCCGAGATTTTTCCTTGTATTTCCAGTTTTTGATAAATTTGGTATGAGACTGGGGTTAGGGATAGGGATTTGTTTTTAGGGGGTTGGAACCTCCTCAGTGGAACTTTTCATTTATTATATGTAGGTTATGTTTGGGATGCACGTGCAAATATATATTATAATATATATTTGCACGTATATGTTTACATTCGTTGTTTAATGTTTGATGGCTTCGATTTATTTTGGCATCGTTCTATTAATTGGATTTTTCTTGTATAAATTTCAGAATCTAAAAATTTGACTTTCATGTGTTAATCTAAAACTGTTATTTGTTTATATATAGTCAGATTTGTTTATATATACGAGGGGCGACTATAATGATCTTTAAAATTGGGGAAAAGTGAGGTTATAATAAATTTTGTTATTAATTAAAATTACTTAATTGGAGTAGAAAAAGCATAGTGTTACGCTCCAAATAATGCGCATTATTTAATCGGATGAATTACGCCTCTCGCCTGACGGCTCGAGACCTTATCCTTGTGAATAATATTTGTTTATATATAGTCAGATTTGTTTATATATACGAGGGGCGACTATAATGATCTTTAAAATCGGGGAAAAGTGAGGTTATAATAAATTTTGTTATTAATTAAAATTACTTAATTGGAGTAGAAAAAGCATAGTGTTACGCTCCAAATAATGCGCATTATTTAATCGGATGAATTACGCCTCTCGCCTGACGGCTCGAGACCTTATCCTTGTGAATAATACAGGGTTGGCTGCCCAGTGGGTACCCCGTGGGTTTTTTAAATTTAACTCTTCGATATTTTTTTATTTTTCTTTATTTAAGATAAAAGATTACATTTTTATGTATGTAAAAAACTAGTATTTAATTAAAAACAGTACATTCTAAAACTTCATTGATTGAAATTCACATTTTCATTAAATGAAATTCACAATTTCATTGAATAGAATGCACAATTCCATTGAATGAAATTTTTTAAATGCAACTCGGAATTTCATTGAATGGATTGCATAATTTCAATGAATGGAATTCAACTTGCTAATTTTGAATGAATCAAATACGCAAACACAATTTTTATTTATTAAAATTTAAAATGCTTAATTCCAATCATTCAGTGAAATATCGTAAGTGAATTTTAATGATTGAAATTGACGCTGTTTCTTTTAAACATTAAAATAAGTGAATAGTTTTCTTTACCAATGTTTGAAACTAATGCAGGACAACTGTAATTTCATTCATTAAAATTCGTCAAATTAATAAGACTGGTTAATAAAAGGAACTAGGGAGTATACAAACGGTTTTTAAGCTAAAATGCTCAATTCTTGGTTGCAATTGGTCGAACATCTAAAACCATATTTAAATAAACCAATCCGCATAAGTAAATTTTATTGATTGAAATTGATGGTATTAATTTCAAACATTAAAATTAGTGGATAATTTTCTTTACCAAACATTGAAATACAGCGAATTTCATACTATGAAATTACTTTTGCATCTATCATGAATTTCAAACAATGATATAACGCGAATATACAAGTTTTTTAAATTTTTTGGTTACTTTAAAGTTGTTTGATTAAATGATAAAACGGCGTTTCATAGTAAAGAGTTGAAACGTAGGTAACAGGGAAAAAATAAATTTGGTAAACAAATTTAAGCATAGAAAAGAAAGAAAGCGACGTGCAACACCCATCTGAGCTATGCAGCCTAATATCAATTGTATAACGCTGTGTCCAAAGTCCCGATAATTTTACGATTTTATGTAACAATTACGATTAAAATAAAACAGACATCCAACCCTACACTTTTTAACAAAGAAATATTCATTTAATTATTATATTTTATTACCGTAGCAAAATGATGATGAGAAAGGGTAATGTAAGGTATACTATGTATTTTCGTAACCCGATTCTTTAAGCATCCTGAAATACTTATTTTGGCATATTTGTGATCATCTAGTTAATTTACATACTAAAAATTAGGAAGCTGCGTTGTGTTTTTGCGTACAATAATAATAACGTTATTTTGAAATTGGTCAGGTTTAATGAAACACAAGTATTTAATTTGAAACCTCCGATTTAATTCAAGCAAAGACAAAGGGGTGGTCAGAGCACAGGGAAAAGGAACCATAAAAACCCTGGCGACTTACACAGTTCAAATAAAAATAAAATACAAAACAAAACATAGTCATACGGGTCATAATCAAAAGAATACAGTATAAATCTTAAGTGAATAAAATAACATGAAAAGCAGATAAACATATTTTATATAAGTTGGGTGTTTTTATCAATATTCAAAACATTTTATACTCAGGTAAAGTAGTTATGAGAGATCGTCATTTTATGACGAAGAGTTGTACTATTTGTTTATCTTACCACGCATCTTCGAACTATTGAACGAGGATACGATTTTATATAAATAAACTTCAGCAACGACACATTTCTGATAGAGAGAATTTAAATGGTTTTAAAAGGGGGGACATGGAAAAATATAATCTAGTGCAGACATTTAAACGTAGCCAATAACCACTATGAAACAATAGCATACTCTGTGAAGTGATATAACGACAGCTATGGTTGTCCTTCCTTACTAAAGTGTCGCTATATCACAATATGTTCAAATATTCTTACAAAATCAATGTCCAGAACAAGACAAAAGTATTGCGAAAATATACAAACAATTCTGCTCACAGAGTTTATATAGGTAATAACATAAAAACACTATTTTTCTTCTTAGGATAAATCCTTTTGAAACAACATATTACCCATGTTCAAATACACAAATACAGACACAAATAAAATCAACAATATGCTGTAAAATAAAATGGTGTAAAATACAAATAAAATGCAATAAATGGTAAATAGGATAACAAGAAACATGGCCAAAACTCTAACCACCAGAAAGTGTCGCGCTGAATAATAATATAAAGAGATTTTTATCATATATGTATAGTAACGTTAAAGCCTTTATCAAATATTCCAAATAAAGCGCTTAGATAAACAGTTTAAATTTAGTCTTGATCCAGAATCTGTCAAAAGGCTAAACGGTACTATTACCTTACCACAATATTACCGAATGGTAATATCAAATTTAATAATAATATTAATAATAATAACAATAGTATTTTTATAATCCTTACCCAAGTAATACCAATATTATAATAATAATATAATTGTTAAAATTAAATGCAAAGAGTTAAAATAAATAAATACCTTAATACCGAGACGATACACTGAGTTCCATGAACAATAAAATACATGTCAGTTAAATAAAAAGTTATACAAAGTTATACAGAAGACAATACAAAAAAGTGTATATGATGAACGCGACAACATAAAGCTTGAGATTGGAAATCAGTGTATGCGCGATCCCAAGGTATTAAACCCAAACAATGAAATAGTAATACAAAAAAACATAACAAAAAAATCACTCAAAATACTCAAAATACCGATATTAAAATGATGAATGAAGACCCAATAAACTAGCAATGATAAAGGTCATAGACCAAGATGTGAAATAAATAATAATGTTTAAAATTATAAGCAAAAAATATATTAAGAAAACCCAAAACAGGTACTTGTTTATCATTACTAGCAAAAATTACAATTTATAAAAGTGTACATACCTAATTAAAGCAGAAAATCGGTTACAATCACAATAATTATACTTATATTATAATATAATTTTACAAACTTTTTAACATGCGTATCTTATGACGGTCTAGACCAGCGGTTCTTAACCTTTTTGGCTGGCGACCCACAATTCAAAAATATTAGAAGCTCGCGACCCGATAAAAAATAAAATAGTAAGTTAGTAAGTTAATTTTTTTTTAGTAATTAACTAACACAAATCCCGCAAGTCCCGCGACCCATCTTAATATGGCCCGCGACCCAAATTTGGGTCGCGACCCGAGGTTAAGAAACGCTGGTCTAGACTTTTCTGCATCTCTTCCCTAATTCTATGTTTTAAACATCTCGGCCACTTAACAAGAATCTATAACATAAACAAATCCCACTAACATTTCTACGTTCAAATACGAAGAAGTGAAATTTTAAAACTCAATAGGTTTTTAAAACATAAAATAACTTAAAATTATTATTATTATTAATTTTAGTGGATTATTTAAATTTTCCTTGGTTAAAATAGCGCCTAATTTGAATTTAAAAGTTTATATACCACAGGACCCTTACAGTAAATAATTTTAAATATTAATGCTTTTTAAGGCCACATTGGATTATTATTTACTTTACTAAAAATAAACGAACTCGCCTCGAGTTCAGTTATTGCCAATAACTTACTGGTATGATTATTTATTGACAAAAATGTATATTCACAATGTGTAGATGAACTTGCATAATGTTTAGATGTAATTTTAATTGAATATACTGTAAAGATTTCTCCTTACCCAAGGTACGTTTAAAACAAGTTTTCTAAAAAATTGATAAAACAAAATAAAATAGTCTTACCCACATTTGGACCTCTATGTTGTGTTTACTTACTTGTTTTATTAAATGCATTGCTTTAAGAATGATACGTGGGAGAACTAGGCTTATAAGAAATAAAATACAGTGGTTTGGAACTTGATAAACAAGACCTGTCGCAGACAAAATTTCAGAAGCATTTTTAAAAATTTCAATATTTCTGTTATTTTCAGATTGAACAGAAAGTTTTTTGTTTGTTTTTTTTAATAAGAAGTATTGATTTTTTGTTAATGTTTTAGAATTTTATAAAATTCAATAAAAGTTTAGTTTTTTAATTATTCGTTATAATTCTCCACCAAGAGAAAAATAAATTCAAGTATTACATAAGCACCAAAGCCTGATTGCTTTAATTTTTTTTGTATATTTTTAATAATAAGCTTTACTTACTTTTGCTGGCAAAGGGAAGGGGGGTTAAAAAATGCTAAATTACTGCTTACGTAATACTTGAATGGCCCCATACTTAAAATTTTAAAAACCAACACTCAAAGTCCAGTTGAAAAAATCATTGAGGGTCAGGAAACCAAAAAGAAAACACATTTTGTTTGGAAAAAAATCAGGAAAGGTCAGGGAATTCCTGGAAAAGTCAGGGAATTTGGTTCAGTGGCAACCCTGTATAGATTATACTTTTTAATTTTTCATTTTATGGAATTATATAAAATTTAATATTGAGCATTTATTTTTATTTTAAACATTAAATATTAAAATTAAATTATATTTTGAACAATAAATATTAAACATTGAAGAAATTGAAAGTTTTATTTTGTAATAAGTAATAAGCATAGGTTTAAACAAATTCTCGCTCCTTCTTTGTTTTTTGTTGAATTCGTATTCTGTTTCTCGTATGAGGGAACAAATGTAACAATCCACCATGACTGCATCCCAGAAGCCGTGATACCGCCGCTCCATTTGCTTACGTCGCACACTGGAGTATGGATGCCTATCGAAGGGACAAAAAGGAAAAAACATACATTGTTAATTTTGTTAGAAATCTGATGCAAAATTAAACTAAATACATTGCTTAAACTAGCGCAAGCAAAACTAGTAGGCTGTCACTTAAAACGGGCGGTGATAGCATGTCAAAGATATCAGTGTTGATTGAACGCTTTCCTGTCATAGTTACTCTAAATTTATTTTCAAAACTTCACAGCCATTTCAGGAAAAGCCAAGATTGAACTTTTCCAGTTTTTTGGCAAAAATATATTTAGGTAAGCCATTAGATTCTTACCTTAATGGCACATACTAATTTAATATGTCCATTGATTTTATATACAGCGTTGTTTGTCAGTATCGCAAATTAGAAGTTTTCTTTTAATTTTTGCTTATTTTGGCAGAGGTTATAGTTGTGTTCCGGGCGTTTCCGAAATGAATAGTTCATCACAGAATAATGACCAATCATCGTTTATTATGAAACCGTAAAAAAAAATTGCTAATATTTGCTATTCCGTAAATCCCTGAATATAATGTTAAATGCAGTTAACACGTCATTTTTGCACAATACCAATGTATTAAATTATTTTGGTCAGCATAATTCAAAAAGTATTGATTCAATTTTGATGAAATTTGGCAGGCGACTTACGTACAACAGAAAGACTTGATTAGTTTTTTTTTAAACCCCAACATGGCAGATCAAAATGGCGGCCACTTTAATTTTTGATTGGCTATAATTCATGAACTCTTATCCCGATGTCAATAAAAATCTATTAGGTAGGTTTGTAAACTTAAAGAAATATTTTTCACAAATTCAAAAAATTCAATATGGCGGAACAAAATGTCTGTTTTGATAACCCAAAGAGTAAGATCGATTAACTAATAATCTTAGCTTTATCAACTCTGTCAAAATAAAACAATGGGTTTAAAAAAAAAATTGATTTCTGTATTTTTTTCCGCAATTATTTATTTAATTTTCAGTTTCAGTTTTAGTAAATAAAATATGCAATTCAGTATTGTCAAGTGTGCAAAATTTCAACATTATTATAAAATAATACTGCAAAAAAGGTTTAACTACCTAATTGGTATGTTTTGTTATTTTTCTTGAAGCTATACTGGATAAGTAGTAAAAAAATTTATAAACCTCAAAAAATGAAACACCATGTATATATTTCCATAATTTTAAGTTAATAATTATTGTCAACATATTTCCAGGATATTAAAGCCTATTAATAGTCGGAATTCCGACTTAAAGCTCTCAACCTATTTTGAAAATGAAACGCCCTGTATATATTTCCATAATTTTAAGGTAATAACTATTGTCAACATACTTCCAGGATATTAAAGCCTATTCCGACTTAAAACTCTCAACCTATTTTGAAAATAAATTTTGTCCCTTCATGGTGTCCAAATACCCCAGTGTGCGTCGCCCAGATTGTGCGAGTTATTTACGCACTCGAACTCTCTACTTCTTTTACTCATTTTACACTTTTTATTAAATAAATAAAACCATGATATAAATACCTTGTTGAAATATCAAAAAATATCACTATGCCAACACGATAAACAAAACAATTCACGTTTGCGGAGTCATCTCAAATTAAAATTTTAAATAATGTTTTCGGTAAAAAAGTACGTAAAAAACTCAAAAAATTCCAATCATGGACTTTATTTGGGTTTTCATTAAAGAATAAACATATTACAAAATAAAAGAAAAAAAAAATTCTTCAAAAAGCTGAATTTTGGTCTTCCACTAAAAAATTCATAACTTCGCCATTTTTTTTATGTATTTTTATCAATATTAGCTTGTTTTTTTTTGTAAAAAAAGAAGAAAAAAAATTCAAACTGGAGTTATCTGTTTGATTTAAACCTTTCCCAGGACGATATGTAAATTTTCGACCTCAATTTTTGCCATAAAATTGAATTTTTTATAAAAGAAAAATTGAGTGTGATTTTCGTATATACAAAAAAAGTTTATATAAACTTATATATACAAAAGTGCTCTTTTAGTTTCACCCTTACTTCTTAAGAAGTCCCATAAGCCAACTGAATGGCTTGTGCGGGTTAGGGGTAGGAACGGACCGTGGGCTTAAAGTCCCCTCCGAAGGACTATTACACAATAGGACAACACAAATAAACAGACATACCCCTGGTGGGATTCGAACCCACGACCTGCGGCTTGTAGTTAGCAGCACTAACCACTAGACCACCGACGCGTCGGCGATATTTAGGGCCGGTTTTTCAATCGTTGGTTAAGTTTATCTTACAGTTAATTTCCTTAGATACAATTGTTAACACAATAGTATCTAAGAAAGTTAACCGTAAGATAAACTTAACCAACAATTGAAAAACCGGCCCTTAGTGGGTCTTTTGTAATCTAGTGTAATTGAATGAGCAAGTTGATAAGGGGTTAAGTAACATTTTTAATAATAAATGATAATATATAAGTCTGAAAAAGCTTAACCGATTTAAATAATTTTTTTCGCCCTAATACAGGGGTTATTTAAAAAACCAAAAACCAAAAGGAACAGCCGGAAAATCAAAAAATCGAAATTCGTACAACTTTGAATTAATTTGAATAGATG
Source organism: Brassicogethes aeneus (assembly GCA_921294245.1). Classification (NCBI taxonomy): domain Eukaryota; kingdom Metazoa; phylum Arthropoda; class Insecta; order Coleoptera; family Nitidulidae; genus Brassicogethes; species Brassicogethes aeneus. The sequence continues at coordinate 49,767,116 of OV121133.1, forward strand.
GCGTTCGTAGCTGCGCTTCAAATTAAATAACTATTAAACTCGGAAATGGCTCAACCGATTTAAATATTTTTTTGTTATGTTCGCCTCAATACAGGGGTGGTTTAAATAAAAAAAATACATTAGGGAAAACCGAAAGGAACAGCCGGAAAATCAAAATTCGTACAACTTTGGATTAATTTGAATAGATGGCATTCGTAGCTGCGCTTTAAATTAAATGAAAAAACATAAACACAAATTCATTAATTCAATTGTTTACGCGAGAAATTAGTTTAAATAGTAAATTTCTCAAGGTAAGTTGGACAGATTTGAGCGACTGTGAAAAAATTTCCGTGCAGTGATGGGCAAGTACCCGGTATATTGAAATTTGGGTAAATACCCAAGGTATGTACCCGGTATGTACCCAATGGATAAATTCAGGGTGTATTCAATTTGGTATTTACCATATACCCGGTATTTACCGGTATATGGTAAATACCAAAGTATTGCTACTTTGTTAATTTAAGGTAGTTTAACAAATTGTAGTTAAATTAAGAATAAAAAGTAATTGAATAAATCGAAATAAAATGAAAAATAATAAATACGTTAAAAAATACATTTTAATTGAAACAAAATTAACACAAAAAATATAAGTTAACAAAACAAAAATGATTTTTATAAATTTTAATGCCTAATGCATTATATTTAAATTAAAAAATATTTGTATATAAATTATATGTAATTTTGTTCCTGGGTATATCCTCAGGATTATTTTTGCACATTATTTTTTTTAATAAAAAATTTGGGAACGACCCAACAAAAAAGGAATACCCTGTATAAATAAAAATACCTATTATTAATATAACTTTTGTTCCCTACAATTTTTGTTCGATTCCAGTACTGCCGTGCTTAATGAAAACGCCGTAACCAACAATTTTGAGATTTTTGTTTTACGGCATTTTCTACGAGAAAAATTCATCCTGCGTCTATCCCCGGTACTCAAAAATATATATGAAATATAGATACGGTTTTTTGAGTACAGGGGATAGACGCAGGATGAATTGTTCTAGTAGAAAATGCCGTAAAACAAAAATCTCAAAATTGTTGGTTACGGCGTTTTCATTAAGCACGGCAGAGTAGTTCTCAAAATAAGTAAATGGGTCACCTTACGTGGACCACTTTGTATATTTACTATTTAAGTAATAAGTAGTTAATATGCAACAAATTAAATAATTATAACACTTTTCAATCAGCACGCTAAAGCACAAAATTGTCTTTTTTTCACTTTTAGGAGTAAATTTACCACAAACATAAGATACAAGTGGGAAGAATTAACACATGGGTATAACATTTTGTATATTTAGAATTAATTTAAATATTTCGATAATATTTATTAACAAAAAAGTAATAGTACTATTAATTTTACTAACTATAGTTAATTATAATAATAGTATTAATTTGACTAACCAGACTCTTCCTTTTTAATCTTAGTGTAATTAGTAAAAACGTACCTCGTTAATAATATTATTACCTACAAAGCAGTAGCGACACAAATAGTTGAACTGTAGAAGATGAACAATACAAAAACCGCTGTGCTGTTTAAAGATTCCCGTACGAGAATCTATAAATGGCACTACGATTTTCGTATTGTTCATCTTTTACAGGAGGATGGAAGGAAGGAAGGAAGGAAGGCAATCTATAAATCAGGCTTTATAGTTTCCAACTACAACTTAACCCCACAACTCAAGTCTAATGGAATATTTCGAAGCGGAAATAGGACCGCGCGATTTAGGGAAATATCCTAATTTTATAATAGAATTTCTCAACAAGTTGTCGACAATAACCGGATGGTAAATACCTGGTATATACCGGATACATATCAGTTCCCCACATACACATTCTGTCTGTATATACCAGGTATATACCCAAATTTTATTTACCTACCCATTGGGTATTTAACCCACCGCCCATCACTGATGTCGTGTCGTTTTACAGTGTTCAATGAATTGGAGTTGAAAGGTTCATAAGGATTGATAATCGCTTATAAAGAATTTTAGATGAAACGAAGTTTACCGGGTTTTTTTTTTTTTTTTATTAAAAATGTTACTTAACTCCTTTATCCACTTGCCCCTTTAATTATAATATAAACTAAATTGTATATAGGTTTATGTACAACCAAATTTATTAACTTTATAAATTTTTGTTTATACATATACATTTTTTGTTTTTTAGTTTCAGCCTTCAAAACAAAAAATAAAGAGGAAAACGGATTTTGATCATGATTTTGATTTTATGAGTTCAAATAACGATTATAATAAGGATACATGGAACGACGTAACTAAATATATAAAAAGAAAGGCCAAAACCAAAGTTGATGATAAAATTAATAAAATAAGAGAATCACAAAATAAAGATGATGTTGAAACTGAGGACCTTAATAACCTTCCAGGGGATGATATATATTTATCTGAAGATGAATTGGAATATGATAGGATTAAAACAAAGGAGAAAAAAAATAAGAAAAATAATGAAAATAATGATTTTTTTGAAGATGCTGATATTGATAGGAATATAGGCAGTTTTTATCAGATGAATATATCAAGACCTTTACTAAAAGCTATAACCGAAATGAATTTTATACATCCAACGCCTATTCAAGCAGCTACTATTCCTGTTGCTTTATTGGGAAGGGATATATGTGGATGTGCTGCAACTGGTACTGGAAAAACTGCTGCCTATATGCTTCCCACTTTAGAACGACTTTTATTTAGACCTTCAGGAGGTACTTCAGTTACTAGAGTTTTGGTGTTAGTGCCAACTCGAGAGTTGGGGGTTCAAGTCTACCAAGTAACAAAACAAATTTGCCAATTTAGTGATATTCAAATCGCTTTAGCAGTGGGCGGATTGGATTTAAAAGTACAGGAGTTAATGCTTCGAAAAAATCCAGATATTGTTATAGCCACTCCTGGAAGACTAATAGATCACTTAAAAGGAACACCTACTTTTACCTTGGATTCTATTGAAGTTCTTATTCTTGATGAAGCAGATAGAATGTTGGATGAGTATTTTGCAGAGCAAATGAAAGAAATTATTAAACAATGTTCTAGACAAAGACAGACCATGCTATTTTCTGCCACTATGTCTGATGAAGTAGAAAATTTAGCTGCTGTTTCACTAAACAAGCCAGTGAGAGTTTTTGTTGATAATAATAAAGATGTAGCGTTTAACCTAAGGCAAGAATTTATTAGAATAAGGACCAATAAAGAAACTGACAGGGAAGCAATTCTTTCAGCATTAATATGTAGAACATTCAGAGAGCATTGCATGGTATTTGTTCAAACTAAAAAACAAGCACATAGGCTACATATTGTATTGGGGTTATTAGGATTGAAAGTAGCTGAGTTACATGGTAATTTAACGCAACCTCAGCGACTTGAGGCTCTACGAAAGTTTAAAGATGAAGAAGTAGATATATTAGTTGCAACTGATGTGGCAGCAAGAGGTTTGGATATTCAAGGAGTTCAAACAGTCATAAATTATGTAATGCCTACAACTTTGGAACATTATATTCACAGAGTAGGCAGAACGGCTAGAGCAGGGAGAGCAGGTGTTTCTGTAAGTCTTGCCGGTGAACAAGAACGAAAAATTGTTAAAGATATTATAAAAAGAGCACGGCAACCCGTTAAAGGTAGAGTCATACCACCTGAAATATTAGAAAAGTACAAAGTAAAACTAAAAAATCTAGACTTTCAAGTTACAGCAATTTTGCAAGAAGAATATGAAGAAAGATTATTAAACAAAACTGAAAATCAATTTAACCGTGCCGAAAAGATTTTAAAGGGCGAAAAGAATGATGTAAGGCCTTGGTTTCAAACTAAATCTGAGAGAAAGGATGAAAAAGAAAGGCTAAATAATAAATTTAAAGATAAAAATAATAAAAAGAAAAAGGACAAAACAAATATTCCAGATGAAAAAAATGATAAAATTGCACGTATGCAAGCTAAATCAGCAAAAAGAAAACAAAAACAGAAAAAAATAAGTGCCGTTCAAAATGATGTTCAAATTACTAAAACTATTGGCAATAAACGGAAGTCGAATTTTGATGCTCTAACAAATACATCCTTTAAAAATGCGAAAAAATTAAGATACCAACCGAAAGAAACCAGTGAACGTAACCGAAAATTTGGATCACAATTTATGAGGAAAAATGACAAGAAAAAGTAAATTTTGTTTTAATATTTTGCATTTAATAAATATAATTATATTTATTGCAGTTTTAATTTATACTAAATTAATTACAACAATACAACATTTTTTAAGACTTCATATTTGTACGTATTTTAAAATCAAATTATTACACACCGGCGTACAATAATGAAAATACATCGAAATTACATAGAGTGGTTTCATCTATCTCGTTTGACTCGAAATCAACAAAAAAATGTAAACCCAGATAACCAGCGTCCTTCCGTTTGCCGGTCAGTTGCCTACTATTCGTTCTCTTGATATGGTAGCCGTTTGCTGTCAAGTGGGTGCCACCATTTGACTGGCTGTAGACAAAAATCTTTTCTAACAACATATTGTGTGCAATCCACCGGCAACCGACAAGAAACCTTTTGCTTATAATTATTGTGGACAACCTTCTTAGGTTGTCCACAATAATTATAAGCAAAAGGTTTCTAGGCGGAAATGTTTCCTGACAACTTATAGTGTGCAACCCACCGGCAACAGACGGGAAACCTTTTGCGTATACTGATTGTGGGCAACGGAGAGGAAATGATTTACCTATTCAAATTCACTGAATTTGGTGGCAATTTGCCGATAACGAATCAGAAATTAAAAAAAATAAATAAATGAAGCGTTGATAACTAGAGTGGCCTTACCCACAATTTATTCTAAAATGGGGTTATAATTTTAGGACAATATATATATATATATATATATATATATATATATATTTGGGTGCTTTTTTAACAAAGTTTTTCATTTCCGAAAAAAAGCGCCGTTATATATATTTATATATATACCCAGGTAGCAGGCTGACGTCTTTAACACGTCGTTTATTGGTCATGAAAGACGTCAAAAATTACGTAAATACCTAAAACGTAAAAAAGACGTGCGTAAGTCACAGACCAATGACGTCTTTTTTGACGTGTAAAAGACGTCATCTTAAGACGTCATTATAGGTGTAAAAGACGTCAATTTACGTTATTATTTAGTTTCAGCAATATTCAAATCTGCACACTTTGGAAATGATTTAGGCGCAGAAAAGGCATTTTTTCTTGCAATTGGGCTGTAAAATAAGCAATCCAAATATTTGGACAATTTAATGAAATTGCCAGTAAAATTATTTAATATTTATTTAAAGGGTTAAAGGCGTATTAACTAAAGAACTTTGACAATCTTTACCCTTAACTTTTTTAGTTTCCCGTGTTAATTAACACACATTCATTAAAAGGAGAGTACATAAAACACAACAATACAAAAAATACAATTTTATTTTTAAATGATAATAAAACATATTATTAATAAATTCACAATTCTAGGTTATTACAACTTTCATGTGTATGGAGAATTGGAAAAGACACCAACTTATCAGTCATAGGAAGTATTATCATTTTTGCTACAATATTATCAATTGACCAATATTGTACATGTTGAGATATACTTTCAATAAAAAAATGTCGAGTCGATTGGATATAAATATAGTGATTTATAAACTTGAAATTGTTTTCCAATAATATATGTCTGTTTATTTGATCCTAGGACTATATTTTCAATTCTGACAACTCGGCCATTTCAAGCGCGCGAAACGCACGAATTACAAAACTGTTTTTATAAAAAAAATTGTAGATTATTTATTATACAATATTTTGGCATCAAAATTGTCAAAAATATTCTTCTTTTATTAGGTTATACATTAAATAAAAAAAAACTCAAGAAATATTTTATGAAAGTTGATATAATTTTAATAATTGAAAGGTGTGGACGGGACAAAAAAAAGATTTATCTTGTCCTGTCCATCCCTGTCAATTATTGAAATTATCTCTACTTTTATAAAATATTTCTTGCGATTTTTTTTATTTAATGTATACCCTAATAATAGAAGAATATATTTGACAATTTTGATGCAAAAATAATATATAATAAATTAGCTACAATTTTTTTTATAAAAACAGTTTTGTGATTTGTCCCGTCCATCCGCTTGAAATGGCCGAACTTTCCTATCTTTTGAAAGAAAATAAGAATTTGCTGCTGAATAATCAAATGTAGAAAATCTTGTATTTTTATGAAAAAGCTTTTTATATTGCTTGCATATGTCTAGAGCATAAATGACAGGCCCTGTGACATGTTCAACAGAACGCTGAATAGTCTGGGGATCAACATTAGTACTATCTGAATTTAAAAAAGACAGTTCGTGTAGTCTTCTAAAGATTTGTTGTAGAGGCTTGATAGGGGATCTAACCAGATTTTTAACATTACTGAAGTAATTTTCAAAAGGAAAACCGGAAAACAAATCTAAAATGCCATATTTTTCTACATCATCAGGTAAATGAATTAAGGTATGCACATTATAAACTAAAAATTGTTTTCCATATATAACTTTACTATGTTCTACAAAATTATTTAATAAATCGCGAACAAAATCTAATCCAATTTTTTTAATAAGCTCTTTAGATAAAAGAATAAAAACTGCTGTGTGAAGTAAGAGCTTGAACCAACTTTAAATCCAGCTAAAGACCACCCAGAACATTTTTGTTGTATATGATTTGTGGATACTTTAGGAGTATTTTCCAACAAAAATCGAAATCCTATACTGAGCACTTTTTTATAAAACTTGATTCAAATTTTTTTTTTTTTTAAATTTTTTTAACACCGAAACTAACAGGTCAAAAATTTTTTTATTGTCTGCAAAGCCTCATAATTGAGTGACTAAATAGAAACAACAAAATTAGGGCCTAAGCACTGTTTATATTTCACGATAATTTAAAAACAATATTTAATTCAAATTATTCTTGAATATACATTATATTTTCTTATACATGGAAACTATTATACTTTATGAGGAACAGCCTTTAATAATTGACAACCATATCTTGCATTGTTAATATCAACTTTGAATCTTTTCCATAATTCATTAAAATCGTGATGGACAGACTCCATCGCCTGCTCGCTGTAATAACCGAGGCCTCTTCCAGTTTTCTTGCAAGATTCAGCAACATGGTAAAAAACTGCGTGAACTTTTGGTGTCACACTAATATTTAAATTTAAGTAGGTTGTTATGAATTGATTTATGTACATTTGATAATTTGGGTCCAGCTCATTTGAGAAACATAAATCAACCACTTTTTTAAAATAATCAAAACATGTGACAAAATCCAAGCACGCAATATTAATCCTGTTACACATCGATCGCAATTTATCGATATTATCCAATAAAGTCTTGCAAGAATTTCCAGCAAAACATGGTTGATCACCGTATCTAACATCCCTTGAAACATTGCAGGCTTTGATCCATGCTAGACTTATATTTTGAAAACTTGACGACAGCATGTGTTTGACTAAATGATTCACTATTCCAATTAAAAGGTGCAATTCAGGAGGAATCACTATGTCAATAATCTCTGTAGTTTTGTCTTGATTGAAAACAGATTTATGAATGCAGTTTTTATAAAATTTTGCTTTTTCACTTTTAGAACCATCTTTTGTCCATGCTTCAAAATTTTCTTAGCAGCTGCCAAGCGTTCTGAGATTCCCTGATTCGTGTAATTTATCTTTGGGTACATCACACCAAGTGCATGGATAATAACATGAATGAGCCATTATTGGAACTGTATATTTTAATTCGTTTAACTTTAAAAGAGACCAAAGCATTGAAAGATTTTTGTAATTTTCTTGTGAACCAGATACTAAACCAAAAATTAACAATTTTTTTCGAGCAATTCCACACAAGGTACATTTACATGTTTGATTTAACGCAGTTCGAGTGTACATAGAAGGAAAAGTAAATGTCGAATAATATGGCATATTCAAATTTTTACCTTTTTTAGCTGCGTCATAAATGTCAATCCTGCAAGTACTACATATCTTACTTGGCAAACGTTTATCGTTAAAGTCATAATCAGTGCAATTTTTCTTCTTTTTGATGCACATAACACACAGTTTCGTTCTATTTTCCTCGTGAGTAAAAGCATGATTTTTAATTGGATTTTGCATTAAGAGTCCATCCATATCCAGTTTGATATTGTATATTAAAAATGTTTATGAATTTTATACATTTATAAACTATTAATCTACTTATTCAGAAAAATAATATTTGATAAGTGAACTGTTAACCAAACTATCAATGTCAATGCCAATGTGTTATAAAGTACAAACAAGTCATAGTCTGCCCTATATAATCCATGGATACGATCATATTTACGAATTCCTGTCGGAACAAAATATTGCTTAAGTATTCTCCGAAAGATACTTGTCCAATCTTGAAAGTAAGCAGGTAAGGTATATTATCCAAGCCTTATTATTATACTGTATGTGAAATATCGTGAAATATAATTTTTTTTATGCACCAATTTTGTTGTATATATTTAGTCATTCAATTACGAAGCTTTGCAGACATTAAACACACTTTTGACCTTTTAGTTTCAGTGTTAAAAAAATTAAAAAAAAATAAAAATTTCGAATCAAGTTTTATAAAAAAGTGCTCAGTATAGGATTTCGATTTTTGTTGGAAAATACTCCTAAAGTATACACAAATCATATACAACAAAAATGTTCTGGGTGGTCTTTAGCTGGATTTAAAGTTGGTTCAAGCCCACCGTGAGAGAGTATGTTCATACACTGCTACATCAACTTTGTTTCTTAAAACAAGAGGTGCAAGATAAACTATAAAAGTTCTGAACTCCGTCGCCTTCCAACGAGGTAATTCATTTAACATTCGGGGCTTTCTATTAAAATCAAGTGGGATATACCCTTTTAAAGAAATTAGATGATCAGAAATTGATTTAACATCACTATTCCCTAAACGAATTTTTAAATCACCTTTATGATTAATTCCTGTCCAAATACACAACATTTTTCTGACAACACCTAAGCATATGAAGAGCACACAGCAAAAACGATGAAAGTCACTTTTTTTCTAAAAATGAGTTAAATATACGATAAAATAGCTGAGAGTCTGTAGTATATGCTAGACCGGTTAACACAGCAAGAATGCTCTTGGTCTCGGAGTTATATCGGAAACAAAAAATGGTGTACACAGCAAAAACGATTAAAGTCACGGGCAAACATAGCAAAAACGGTTAACCAACCAATCCCTTGTCTGCGGTTAACGTCAGTTTTTGACGTTCGTGTTAGTTACGCATTAGGTTATATTTATTGTTGTTGACATTGTTGTGTTTTATAAAGCAAAACAATACTTAAGCAAATAGGCACTTCGCGTTGAATCGTGTAGTTTTGTAGTGTTAAAATGAATATACAAGGACTAAATGAAGAAAATAATAGCAGCGATTCAGATACAATTGAAAAATTGAATATGGGTTCTAAGAAAAGAAAATCTTTTGGACGAGAAGTAGACGTTATGAAAAAACTGAGGATAAGTTCCCACGAGCAGGGCGAAGACTGTAAATGCAGAAGGTATAAATGTTTTGAGATATTAGATTTGCTTGAACGTAAACGAATTATAAAGGACTTCAATGAAATATTTTCTAAAGATGAGCAAAGTTCGTATTTAACAGGATTAATAAACGTTTTACCAATTAAACAACGTCGCCCAAGACAAAATGAGGAATTAGCCAAATTTCATGATAGGGCATATTCTTATAAAGTAAGAACTATGAAGGAGAATAATATTATTGAAGTTCCGGTCTGTCGAAAGGCATTCCTGTCCTTGCATGGAATTTCTGGAAGGTGGTTACAAACAATTCAGCAGTCCTTAAAAAAATGTGGCAAGTCGCCAAAAGATATGAGGGGAAAGTACTCACACACCCATTGCACCAAACCTCCTGCTACGTTGGAGGCTGTAAAAAATCACATAGGTTCTTTTAAAGGCAGACAAAGTCATTATAGCCGTAAAAAGTCTACTGTGGTTTATCTACCGGAGAGCCTTAATCTAAAGAAGATGTACAAGATGTACACAGATTTAAATCTTGGATCTGTGTCGTACGAATATTACCGCAAGATATTTAATAACAATTTTAATATTAAATTCGGTTACCCTCGAAGCGACACATGCAGTTCGTGTGACAAATTTACCGCAGAGAAATTGAGCTTAGAGAGAAAACTTGAAAATACACTAACGGCAGAAGGAAAAACAGATCTAATGCAACAATTAAAAAATTTAGAAATTCAGAATGAGTTACACCTAAAGAAGGCTGATGTTTTTTATGCAAGGAAGAGAGCAGCAAAAAAAAGAAGCATAAAAGTTATGGACTACGAAAGCATTGCTATGGATTTCCAAAAGAATTTTCCACTACCGAATATTTCCACTAATGATGTATATTATAAACGTCAGCTTTCTTTTTATTCATTTAATATCCATGTTCTTTCTACAGCCGATTCATACTTCTATTGCTACTCGGAAAATGTTGCTGCTAAAGGGTCCGAGGAAGTGATTTCTATGCTTCACCATTTTATATTTACTCAGTTAGATAAAAGATTAAAACAGCTCGAAATATTTTGCGATTCATGTGGTGGGCAAAACAAAAATTATAATATTTTTCGATATATCCATTACGTTGTTGTAACTACTAGAAGACTTGACATGATCAAAATTACCTTTCCAATAAGGGGACATTCTTATGCGATAAGAATATGGGAATTATCAACCAGAATACTAAAGCTGAGACTATTGCTGACTGGATTAATGAAATAAGAGAAGCAAGAGCTAATCCAGCTCCATTTAAAGTTTTTGATCTAGAACAAAGCTTTATTCGTCAATGGAATAAATATTTAGCCCCATATTATGTAGTAAAATGCCCATTTGCAATACAGCCACTTCGGGAAATCCAAGCAGAATACGAACATCCCAAATATATGACATATCGTTCAAGCTATAATGGGGCCTTCGAGACTGCATAGTTCGTACTGCTTCCATCAACCAAACGGAAATGATAGGACCTGAAAAATTTTTTCTTCCAGATAAAAAGTATACAGGTAATGATTAACTAAACTGTATTAGGATAGTTTAGTTAATCATATGAATCAATGTTTCTCTTTTTTAGAACCCATAAAAATCAGTTTGGAAAAATGGGAAAACTTACAGCAACTAAAAACGTTTTGTGAAACTGATGGTGCTTCAGAATTTTATGGTAATCTACCCTACAAATTAACCAGAAAAGCGAAGAAAAAGACAAAAGATGTGTTGCATACACTCATAGAGACCGACTCTGAGAAAGATGAAGAAGAAGAGCAAGAACAAAATAGGTACTCAAAGACGAAGAAAACTGCAGTAATAAAAAAAAAGAAACTGTTAGCAAGCGTAAAGAGGAAGTAATCAAAAATATGAGAACTGGTGGCAAGGGTAAAAAGAAGTAAAATAATTATCGCATAGCATAGATATTGAACTAAGATCGTTTTTAACAAGTTTGTCATGACAATCAACATTTTTGCGTTGTATTTTTTGTATTTTGGAATTGTTTTTTTATTTAAGTTAAAAACTGAAAGACTTATAAACATGACGTTTTTGACATAATATTATCCAATAAATATTCCACAAAATGGCTACTAACTTGTTTTCCTTAATATTCCTGCTTTAAGTGTATATGGTTTTAAAACTTAAAATTCAATTTACAGAGAATGAACTTTTAATGACCTTAATCGTTTTTGCTTTGTGCTCTTCATATACTGTGCATATAATCTATTGGGAAATCTGAAATCATGCCAATATTCAATTTTAATAAAGGTGAGGTATCCAAGTGATGATCTTCATCTTGCTGAATTACAAAAGATTCATATGGTGCTTTTCGTTGCATTAAGATTTGGGTAAATTAATCTGTTATTATATTTATCACAGGCAGCATATCCACCGTGACTTTTAATGCATTTAATGAATGCACGCGCAGGGGCATCACAAACAAAACTGTGAACTTTGAAGAAATATTGATTAATATCTACGTTTATACCGTCTTGGAGTAAATCATATAATTCATTAACAAATTGTTCAAAAAATGTACCTAGAGGTTTAGGTTTTGAGTCTAAGGGCTGCTTTTAAAGTTTTTTTATTAAACATCAAATTGGCCAGAGTTGAATATTGTTGCTGGCAAAAAGAGGTACTCCATCTATATTAAAACTTAGACTAAGATTTTCAATTACATTGGTTTGTTTCAAAATTATTTTACTCAATTGACTTTTTAAACCTATGTGACAATATTCGCCATTTTCGAGTTTTTGTTCAATAAATGAAACTTGTGTTTTTAATAGACTTCTGCCATCTAATGGCAATTCAGGGTGATATGGATTTAAAATGTGTAAAAGGCCTGTAATCGCAATTTGAGGAATACCAAATGTTAAACACCACTGTATTAGTAAGTATTTTAGATTATCTTCACATTCTATATTATAATTACTTGATTCTTCCGTATTTTGCTGATAAAATTTATAGTTGATCTCATTACAAGCATCTACAAAAATCCCTGTATCCTCGCAAGCATCTACAAAAATTTCTGCATCTACATCACAATTAATCTCTATAGAAATATCTGTATCGACATCACAAGCTTCTGCTTGTAAAAAAATATTTGTCTGAAGTATACTTTCATCTTGTTTTAAAGATTTACTGAAATTTTGAGCATTTACGTTTAGAGATTCAGTTTCATCTTTTTCACCATTTTCAATTAGAGGTAATGTTAATACTTCCTTTAAACTATTTTGGACATTGTGACTAATTCGTCGGTATAATTGTCGTTTTCCTATTTTTTTCTTTCTTGTCAACATTTTCAAAATTTAACAGAGATTTAAAATTTAAATCTTATAGAGTTTTAATTTTTTATAAGAAAAACTAAACTATTAGTTAAACTTATTAAAACTTAACAAGCACAGAAACATTTAGTTAAACTTACTTAAACTTATTAGATTAAACAAATTGTTCTTTAACAAAGAAACATTGAGTCCTTAGCCTAACAGATCTAATATTTCTTTTTCTTACTCTGTCCTACGTCGCTTTATCCTTGTTCTTTGAGGTGCATGCTTGAGCCAGTTTTTGATTAAATCTTCACAACCTCTATCGGAAGAATCTGGTTCTACTAATTTAACACTACCTAAAATAGATTCATATATAAATTTTATTACTCATATTTAAAGCATAGGCAACATTGTGATCAAAACTGATTAGCAAAGGTATAATATAGAATAAAATATATTATATTTTTTTAAGAAATACTTACAAATAATGCACCTGAATAAAGCCAACATACTAAAAGCCAATTTGTTTTGCCTTGAACCAATAAAATTATACCTGCTTGCCAAATCATCCGTCATAACTGTCCTTAAAATACGAGATATTCGAGATGAAGTGCCGTTACCTCCAAGTGATGCCAAATAACAACTCTAAAAACATTAAAATTAAAGTCACAAAACTGATTTTTTCAGTATTATCCACCAAATGTTTAATGAAAAAGAAAAAAACAAAATTTATGTTTAACAGCTTTAATATAAATATAAACCTAAATTTAAGACAGAAACAAGGTACTTACCAAACTGTTCAAGTTATTTTTTTCCTTTAAATAATTTTCCAATGTTTTAACATCATCAAGTGTTTTCAAAGGAATTTCTATGGGCAGAGTGGGTGGTAGTGATTGAACAGTGTTTGAGTCTCTTTCATTTAAACGATTTAAAATTTGTTCATTTTGCAGCTTGACCGTAATTAAAAGTTGTAAATTTTTTTTTTACGGAATGCTAAAATCAATTATTAAAATTTATATAAGGTTGTTTGCTAATAAAATAAATAAAACTATATGCCCTAAGTGGCTTTAAAAATTAAGAAAAAAAATGTTTTCAATGCAACAGACCAAAGAGTTACAGTGTCATATATTTTACTCTTACATAATATACCTATAGATATATGTATACATGACATATTTATAAAAAAATGCATTTTTTATGAAAAAAATACAACAAAGAACTAGTTTCAATAATAATAGATTATTCTATGATTTAAATGTGTTTAAAAAAAAAAGGTAACATACTTACACTCATTACAAACAGAACCGTCACGATGGCTTGATGTTGGAGTTGCATTTACACCTTCATTTCCTAGAAAATTTGGTCGTCCATTAGATGCAATTCTCATTGAAGATGGTGCCTGATATGGAGTATTTTTAAGTACTTAAGCTTTCTTTTGAACTGGTAGTTGGAGATTTATGTCCTTGGTTACGGTGAATGCCTAAATCATGGTTGTCCGAAAATGAACAACTAGGGGACCCGCTATACGAAAATTCTTGATGACTTTCTAAAATAAATAAATAAACTGTAGAATTAGATTAAAGTAGTTTAACTAGGTACCTTGGAAAAGTCTATATGGTTTCACAATTTTTGGCGGGCGAGGCAAATCAGATTTAACGGGATTGTTTAAATCCTCATCACTATCACTGAAAATATATTTTGCAGGTCGAATAATTCTTCGTTTTGTTGGACCCTCTTCTGAGTCGATTTGTAAATCTGAGGTCAGTAGGGTTGGAACAAGAATTCGAGCCCAATTTCCCATGTTAAAATCCCATAGGAAAAAATCAAAAGTTCCATTCTGCAATTTTTTGTCCATATCAAGTCACACACCTGCGGCATCCACCTTCCCCCACCAAGGTCGCTCGGTCGCCGTCAGTTGGCCGCTACCAGCCGACCACCCTCAGGGATTGAACCCGAGACCCCTCTGCACCAGAGTCGGAAGCGCTACCTGCTGAGCTACCGTTCGGAATTGAGATGCTATAAAATATTTATTTAAATATATTTAAATAATTATTAATTATTTAAAATTTAACTAATGTATAAAAAACTATAAAATAATTAATATAAAATACGGTTTAAAATTGTTATTAAACTTTTGCGGTGCGCGCTGATAAGAAAAAAAACCTATTTCCCAAAGTAATGTATGTAAAACTATAAAATAATTGCAAATTTTAAATATCTCACACTAAATTAATTTTTTATTTTTTCCGAGAGGATTTTTTAAAATATTTATTTGAATAAAAGTATTAAATTAGTATTAATTTACCAATGACCTAGTTTTTTTTAATACATGCATTGGCGAAATACCTAATTAGCAGACTGATGCAACATTTCTTATATTAATTTAGTGGAATTCGACGACCTTGTGCTTTACGATCATTGTGAATGGAAGTTTTCATGCACCAATGACCAATTGTCCAGGTAGTTTAAAGAATTAAAGAGATAAAATACAATTAAAATAATTTTCTCTAATGTAAATAAATATGCTAAGGATAGTAATTATAATTATAAACATTGAAAAAAAATATAATTAAAATATTGTTTCCTTATTATTTAGATTTTCAATATTGCTTGGGGTGTGTTAAAAAATGAATTTCTGGTGCAATAAAACAGTTATAAATATATAAGTATACTTTCTCTAAATTCTTAAAATTGTTTAGTAGTTAAAAACAGAGATAAAATCTTGTTTTTATAAATTTTGTGTACAAAATGGGGAGACAAAAACTGAAAAAAACCTTACTTATATCCTCTAATTATTGAAAGTTTCTACATTTCGAATAAGTAATATTATGCATATTTTTAAAAGATTAACAAAACCTTGTGTACCTACATTGTTGCATATCATATTTTCTTGCGTGTTTTTTTCAATTTCTCATGAATTTTATTAAACACCGCCACTTTAATTTCTTAAATGCATAGATGCGATTTAAAATGTTCTGATTTCATTTTCTTGTTAACATGTGTTTAATGATAAAAATAAATGCTGACATGACAATTATTTTCATATAAAACTTTTTTAAAATTATAATTTAATTTTATTTTTACAAGAAACGTGTGTCAACTTGTTTTTATTTTTTGTTGTGAAGTTAATTAAAAAAAATGTTTTTTACAAGTTTTATTACCATGTTGTGTATAATAAAAAATGGTTAGTTTGGCACCAATAGACCAATCAGAACATAAAACTAATTTATCCAGACGATGTGGTAACAGCTTGCAGATAAATTGTGATGAAAAAAATTGTTTTTTGCAATAAGGAAAACCATAGGCTAAGTTTGGAAAATTAGGAAATGCGCAAAGAAATTGACGAATTAGAAAACAATTTAAATAGAGAGGAAGAAAAAATGCAAATTGACTGTGGAAATTATGGAAGAACAATATATAAAGTAAAAAACAATATATAAAGTAAAAAACAGGGATAAAATATAACAAGTATACTTTCTCCAAATTCCCACAATTGTTTATTAGTAAAAACAGAGATAAAATCTTGTTTTTGTAATATTATATTTCTAAAAAATTGTCCAGGTAGTTTAAAGAATTAAAGAGATAAAATACAATGAAAAAAATATAATTAAAATATTGTTTCCTTATTATTTAGATTTTCAA
Source organism: Brassicogethes aeneus (assembly GCA_921294245.1). Lineage (NCBI taxonomy): Eukaryota > Metazoa > Arthropoda > Insecta > Coleoptera > Nitidulidae > Brassicogethes > Brassicogethes aeneus. The sequence goes on from OV121133.1 coordinate 49,783,634, forward strand.
TATTGCTTGGGGTGTTTTTTTTTAAAATGAATTTCTGGTGCAATAAAACAATTATAAATATATAAGTATACTTTCTCTAAATTATTAAAATTGTTTAGTAGTTAAAAACAGAGATAAAATCTGGTTTTTTTTAATTTTGTGTACAAAATGGGGAGACAAAAACTGAAAAAAACCATACTCATATCCTCTAATTATTGAAAGTTTCTACATTTCGAATAAGTAATATTATGCATATTTTTTAAAAGATTAACAAAACCTTGTGTACCTACATTGTTGCATATCATATTTTCTTGCGTGTTTTTTTTCAATTTCTCATGAATTTTAAGAACAATATATAGAAGAGTGTAATGGACAAGTGTTGAGTGCGAAGGATTTAGTTAAGGAGTGTTATGTTAAAGTGAAAGGACTCGAGGAAGAAAATGTTAGAATAAGTATGTTAAAATTAGATTTACAAAGTAATTTAGAAATAATTAAAAATTTAAACGAAACAATATAAGATTTGCAATGGGAAAAATATAAAATTAAATAATTTATATAATGAACAAAAAAATTAAAATTGTTATGATTAAGAAAATTTAAAAAAATGTAATAATGAGGAAAAAAATAAAATTGTAACTTTTTGTTTATTATGTAAAAATATTTAATTTTATATTTTCCCATTGCAAATCTTTTATTGTTTGGTTTGGTTTTATGGTTTAAATTATTTGTAATATTTTTTAAGATAGATGTGTAAGATAGTTTAAGATATTTTAAGTTGTTTTTTTAATTTTTTTTATAGTTTTTTAAGTTTTTTGGTTTAAGTTAAGTTTTACTTTAAGTTATTTTTTTAAGAGTTAATTTAATGTTTTTTTTAAGTAAAAATTATTTATACCAAACAATTTTTGTTTTATTTATAAATTACATAAATTTATCAGTTTGAACAAACAAATAAACATAAGAGAGAACCCAGAATTGACCTTAAAAAACATTTATTTTATCAAATAACACGATGATGAACTTCGTTGCAGTAAAGTTTGTTTTATTATCATCCTTTATAAATAATCACAAAAAACCACCAAAAAATAGGTTTTCCATTCTCATCTTCTAGAATGTAAGTTGTGGGGTTTGTTAGTTTAACCTGTTTCACTGTAAATATTTCATTTGACCAGTTTGGTGTGTAACCCTTTGAAAAAGCTTCACGATATTTGCTAATGCGCACTTTGTCTTTAATTTTAAATTTGTTATTTAAACTTGACATTTTTTTATATTGCTAAACGCTGATGATTTTAACAACCTCTTTTCATTCTGAACATTTACATCTATCGGTTTTATTTTGATACTGCTATGGATAGTATTATTGTATTTAGATACTATTTTAGGCAATAATTCCAACCACTTATAACAACTACCTTGATAACTAAATTCCTTCCACATTAAAGATTTTTAATGTTCTATTTACTCGCTCAACAATAGATGCTTTTTAGTACTATATGTACTATAATGATTAATTTTTAACTTATCCATAAGACTTTTGAAATCTTTATTATAAAACTCCCTTCCATTATCGGTCTGGAGATTTTTTGGAATATTTGGTTTAATTAAAACTGTTTTTATTGCTTGTGTTACATCTTTAGCAGTTTTATTTTTAAGAGGCAAAGCCCACACAAATTTGCTAAAGGCATTAATAAGAACCAATATATACTTGTATGATTTATTTTGTTTTGAAAAAGGGGATCATCTCCACGAGATCGCTTTGCATTAAATCGTTTAATCCTCGAACAATAACCCTTCTACGTTTAAAGTTTTTTCTTGCTGGTGCATGCAATTCAGTAACTATTTTAGTTTTATCGTAACATAAAATCTACTAGAAGTTCTCGAACTTTTTTTATTTCATAAATTTGTTGTTCCTTTGTTAAAAAGTGTTTTATTTTTATCGTAACATAAATTTGCCCATTTTAGTTGGGTTTTTTGCTCAATGGGGCGGGGGGGGGCCAATGGGGCGGGGTCGGTTGGGTTGTGTTGTTGAGTTTGGGATGGTTTGGGTTTATGACGTAATTAACGTGCCTTTAACATTTCGAATCGCGGCACGTTAGCGTGCCTCTAGTCACAGCGATATTTAAACCTTAAAAATTGGTTAAAACAAAAAATGATAAATAAAAGTTGTAGATTTTTTTGGTGTCAAAATATAGATTGACTGTACTAACAGTGAAACTTGCAATTTCGGAATTTTCTGCTGTTTATAAATAGTTTTAAAACTATTGCATATTTTTAATGTTCACGTACCATAATTGTTAAAAATTCGTTTTAATTTATACAAGGACCAATTTGTGGTATCTGCTGTTTCACCTTTTAAAAGGGCCTTGTCAAACTTTGATTGTTTTTTGTATGGAGGCCATGCACCTCGGTTTTTCTCGGAGTAAGCCATGAGCTATGAACAACAGCAATGGTGCCTCCGTCCTCCTCAGCGAACTGAATTAAACTGAATGTCATTGTAAATGACGTTAACGTTAATCTTCAAGATCTTGAGGAGTTCGAACTACAAGTAGAAAATAGATAATATATTTTGGGAAACTTGTGGCCATGAAACAATAGCTGGGGTCTTGCCCTAGCAAGGGTTGGGTCATGTGGACCCTTTGCCCTTACCTTGGAGTTACAGGAGATTGAGATTGGTAGAGTGTTTCATAAGAAACAAATGCTGGAGAGGTGAGGATGGTAGCTGGGGGGGAAGTATTGGGTCCGCCAGCGGCCATTACTTTATCTTGCAGGGGGATGGGAACAAACTAACTATAATAAGTTAGCTGCTCCCATCGTCTGCATTGAAGAGTCATGGTGATTTGTCCTGGAAGAAATTTATTTGTCGTTATTAGAGGGTGGGAGATCGAGACATGCTTGTTGATTTTATTTTGAATTTAGATTTAATTTAACTCAGCCTTTGAAATTTTGTAAAACTATTTGTTTTCAAAATTTTTATTTTGTATTTTTAGAAAGAAAGTAGACTTTGTAGAATCTGACTGTAAATGGAGTAAGTTGTTGACTACTTTGTTAAATGATTACTGGAAAATTGTTTTATGCATGTCTCGTCTCCTTCTTTTTTGACATAGGCTGGTTGATCTTGGCAAAAGCAAAAGCTGAAGAATTAGCAACAAAGTAAAAGCAAGGCAAGGGTAGAAACAGAAAAAGGAGAGATTTAGGGGGGCCTAAGGTTGGAAATTGTCCCTCTGATGCCACGGTATAGGCGGCGGTCGTCTGGGTTATAGTTCAGGGCACTATGCTGTGCGCTGTTTTCTATATTCTCCGCTCTTTCTACCGTGGCAAGAGTCATCTGCTTTATGTAGGAGATAATAGGTTGTAGGCCTAATTCCTCCCTGATCTGCCCATTTCTGACGAACCATGGGGCCCTTGTAATGGTTCTTATGTATTTACTTTGCGCAACTTCCAGCCTTTTGAGGTGTATTTTTGCCGCCGTTGACCATGAGGATGCTGCGTACATGATGATTGGGCGCAGTATGGCTGTCCAAAGTGTAATTTTGGCCTTGAGGTTTAGTTGTTGGTTGGAGTATAGCGGTCTTAGTGCTATACTAACTTTGGCCACTTTGGTCAGCGCGTTATCAATGTGGGCTCTCCAGGTAAGCTTATCGTCCATAGTAACTCCCAGGTATTTTACTGTCGATGTCCATGGGATTTGCTGGTTTTGGTATGCAAGGGGAGCTGGTAGCGAGCCACCCTTTTTAAATAAAATGGCTTGTGTTTTTTCGGGATTAATTTTCACCCTGTACCTGTCTGCCCAGGAGCCGACTCTTCCTAGGGCTTTTTGAAGCTTATCCCGGGTGAAGTGAATATTTGACCCTTTATACAGCAGGGCTGTATCATCAGCATACATGGCTATTTGCACCCCTCTTGTTTGCGGAAACTTAAGTTAAAAACAAACTTATTTTGTTACAGCAGGTAGGTAATTCTGAAATAATTACCTAATGTTTCACGTTTACCTCGCGTTTACCTAAATTTAGGTAAACGTGAAACATTTTTCCGATCTTTTAAGGTTAGGTGAAACGTACTGTAGAAATTTACACCTATTGTTAACTAACGCCTACTCTGCTGTGCTTAGGTAAAAGTAAAGTATAAAACATGGAAACTAATTTAATATTTTTTCACTGTTGGAAAAAAACTTAACACTGACCGGTGGCAACGCTGGTAGCCAAAATGCATATTAATAATGTTGGTTGACAAACCATACGAAGACATCGTAAAAACACTCGCTAGTCATTTCGCACCCGGGACGAGCGAAATTATTAGCAGGTTTCGATTTTATCGCCGCGATCAACAATCGAACGAGAGTTTTGCCGATTATTTAAAAGAACTGAGACAATTAGCGGAAAAGTGCGGATTTAAGGACAGTTTAGACATTATGTTACGCGATCGAATAGTGTGCGGAGTCCGAGACGAAGCCTTACAACGCCGATTGTTGGCGGAGGACAAAATTACATTACAAAAAGCAACAGACATGTGCATGGCACAAGAAACAGCGGCTCGAAGTTTAGCTTCGTGATTACCAAAATGCAATAATCTTAACATATGGTGAATGCAAAGTACCAGTGACATTCGGAAAGAAACATATGCCATTACCTTTAATTATTGCAGAGGGCAATAGATCCAGTCTATTAGGTCGGAGTTGGTTTGGTCCACTAGGTCTAGACATCGTAGGGGTTAACCAGGTTAAGAGCAATGCAGATTACTCGTCAGAATTTCCTAAAGGCCAGGAAAGTGCCATTCGCTCTAAAGGAGAAAGTCGAACAAGAAATTGACAAACTCGTACAACAACAAGTGTTGGAGCCAGTAGCGCACCCCAGATGGAGCACTCCAATAGTTGTGGTGGAAAAAGGAAACGGAGAAATACGGATTTGTGGTGACTACCGCGCCACAATAAATACTGTTTTGCGTGCAGACACCTACCCAGTTCCAGCCGTTCATAGCATGTTCGCAACACTTGCTGGTGGTAAGGTTTTCGCTAAATTGGATATGGCTCAAGCATATTTACAATTAAACGTGGATGACGAGGCAGCTGAGGCACAGACGTTAGTGACTCACAAAGGTGCCTATAGATGTAAGCGGTTGCAATTTGGAGTGTATATCGCACCGCAAATTTTCCAACGTTTTATTGACATGCGCCTGACAGGAATAGAAGGAGTTTTGCCATATTATGACGATATCCTGATCGTAGGCACCTCAGCCAGCGACCTAGAGAACAAGGTTCGTCAAGTTCTATCACGTTTCCGCGAAGATGGCTTGCATCTTCGGAAGGATAAATGCGTTTTATAACAGACAAGATTACATTCTTGGGTTTTGAGATAAGCAGTGAGGGAATCAAGCCCACAGTGGACAAGGTCAAGGCAATACTTAATGCTCCTGCACCCAACAATAAGACTGAACTTCAAGCTTTTTTGGGGATGATCAATTTTTATCATGTTTTTCTGAAAAACAAAGCTGCAATCGCTGAACCCATGCATAAATTGTTGCAGAAGGATGAACAATTTCGATGGAAGAAAGAACAACAAACTGCGTTCGATAAGTTAAAGGCAATACTCGCTAGTAAACCGATCTTGGGACATTATGATGAAAAGAAACCTCTGATATTGACTTGCGATGCTAGTCCATACGGAGTGGGATGTGTACTTAGTCAACCTAACGCACAAATGGAAATGCCGATAGCATATCACAGTCGAACTTTATCTAAATCGGAGAGAAATTTTGCACAAATAGATCGGGAAGCGTTAGCTATTGTAGTTGGCGTGAAAAAATTCCATGATTACATCTATGGTAGGCATATTCGCATATTAACGGACCATAAACCGTTGTTGGGAATTTTTGGGCATGGCAAGAGTACACCAGAAGTACTCTCGCCTAGAATGCTACGATGGACAATTCTTCTGAGTGCGTATGACTACGAACTATGTTATACACCAGGCAGAACAATTGGCAACGCAGATGCTCTGAGCAGGCTACCAATTAAAACAAACGTTCCAGAAGCACCCATCTCGTCAGACGTTTTGATGTTGGAAAACGTTCCCGAAAAACTCATAAATGCGAAGGAAATAGCAGCAGAAACCATAAAAGACAAGGCAATAGCAAAAGTCGTACAATGGGTCCGTAGAGGTTGGCCTGACAAGAGTGGAGAAGATTCAGATGAGTCATATTTCCAAAGAAAACACGAGATAACATCTTACCAGGACTGTCTCCTCTGGGGAGTCAGGGTCATTATTCCGCCAGGGAGGGAGGGAGGAAACGTATATTGGATATCCTACATTCGGGGCATCCAGGAATTGTAAAGATGAAAGGTCTGGCAAGATCGTATGTATGGTGGCCAAACATGGACAAGGAGATTGAGAGAAAGGTAAACGCATGTGAAGAGTGTCAAGAGTCGAGGCACATGCCTAGCAGGGCTCAATTACATCCATGGGAATGGTCCAGAGCACCATGGACAAGAATTCATCTAGATTTCGCAGGACCCATGAATGGAAATTTATTTCTAATAGTAATAGACTCCTACTCGAAATGGCTAGAAGTGAGGCAAGTGGCTACAACTTCGACAGCTGCAACAATCCGAGTCCTCAGAGAACTTTTTGCCACGCATGGGTTGCCAGACGTATGTGTCTCCGATAACGAAACAGCATTCACCTCTGCAGAATTCCAGGAGTTTCTTAAAAAACTACGGAATTAGACAGGCATTGGTGGCACCATATCATCCAAGTAGTAACGGCCAGGCGAAAAGGATGGTTCAAAATGTCAAGGCCGCTCTGAAGAAAATGAGAAATGAGATATAAAAGTAAAACTGGCCAGATACTTGCTGGTTCAACATATAACTCCACACTCACTTACGGGAAGATCTCCGGCAGAAATTCTCATGGGGCGAAAATTGAGCACGGCTTTGGATAGAGTTTTCCCTGATTTCGAGAAAGAAATGACAAAGAAACAAGAAATCGCAATACCACAAAAGATGACCAGAAGGAAAAAACTGGACACCTGCAGTGGTAGTCGAAGCAACAGGACCAGTTAGCTACAAAATATCTACTCCTGAGGGAAAATTAATAAAAAGGCATGTAGATCAACTACGTCAACGAAGATCAACATCGCTAGTGGAAAACACAGATGCGGAAAATGACGTAATTCCAATGGCAACTAACACACCAAGCGAATCTGAGGAAAGTAAATTGGAAACACCACCTTCAAGTCGGGTCTCTCGTACCAAGCATCCACCTAGGTACCTACAAGATTTTGTTTTATAATCCAGGAGGGAGGAGTGTAGTGTATTGGTAGCTCCAACGTACCATTAGTAAGAGTAGCTACAATACGCGTAGGCACAAGGAACATTGGGGACCAACATGACCGCAAGGGGCAGCACATGTTGGTTGACAGAACGATAAAAACTATTTTTGTTATGTAGAGTTATCTTGAGTAATATAAGTATTAAAAGTTAACCAGTGCTTGATTAACCCAAACAACCACAAACCCAACAAATAATAAAATTGACTTACCTACCTAAGACCTTAATGATATTTCCATGCGTGAGTCCGATGGGTTAATATATTAATTATAGCTATAGCTAGGGTAAGGGTAGGTAATCAAAATCACTCACGTTTAAAGAAATTAAGAAAATTTCTTTGCACACGTTAACAAACAATTGTTTGTTGTTACAACAATGTTGTACCATGACTCACGTTGATGTCAAATAATATCAACGTTGCCACGTATGCCGCTATAGCGGTTGGTTAATGATTAATAGCTTGGTTTATTAGGTAATAAAAGTTTTAGCTTTTGTAATTTGATCTAAATAATTATATATCGAATTAATATATTTTTAATAATAAGTAGCCCAGGCAACACAGTGACGTGAATATCACGTTTAATTTACGTCTACGGTGACGTCGAAGTCACCAACTTAGACACGTCTTATCGTCGTAAAATTGACGACAATATGTCACAGCGATTTCACGTGTAAAATCACGTAATATTACGTAATTATTTACGTAATTTGACGTGAATAATCACGTAATATTTCTTGAATAATATATGATTAGGTCATACACATAAAAATAATTACCGATACTGATATTAGATATTTCAATGCGAAATGTGATTTTGTCAAAATTAAAAAAACAAAAAATTTTTAGTTGTACTTTTAAATTTTAAGAAATAAATAGGTAAACCCTACTATATATATAGTATGTATATACTACTATAGTAGATATACATTTAGTAAATACTTAATAATCAAAATAAATGTATGTAAAAAAGTAGAATATCAAAAAAAAATTGTTAGTTAATCTTTGCAGAAACACAAACATATGTATGTCTGGCATATCCCAGGCAACACAGGGTCGTAGAAATCACGTAGAATCGTCGACGAATTGGGTCGAATTTGGTCGAAGTTACATTTCAACCATTTTTCGACGTCTCAAAATTCACCAAAACACGACCAATTATTAACTTAGGTCGATGATAACCAATAAATGACGTCATTATCACGTGAACAGATGACGAAATTTTTAAAAAAATATGAAAATATAGTGATAATTAATAAGAAACAGTTGGCCCGTTTTAATGGGCCGACAAAAAGTTTTGGAAAATAATTTTAAACATTATTTGGTTTTAAACTAATTAAGATAGATTAATAATTATTGATCAATGGATTTTTTAAAACAAATTCGCGATTTTTAAATCCTTTATCATTTTATCACAAAATAAGAAATTAACATGTTACTGCAGTTGACAATCACAATTTTAATTTTAGTAAAATTATTTATCTACAGTGTTGCCAGATGTTTTATAATTTTCTTTTTTAAAATAGTAAAATTTAAATAATAATCGATAATTGTAACATAATTTAATAAGCCGCGTATTTTTGCTTGTTTTTATAAAATTTTTGTTTTGATAATTTTATATAATTTTCTGTAAATTTGATCATTTTGTCAACCCTCTTCGATAATATTAATTTTTACACCTGGTAACCCTGTTTCTCTTTGGCCTTGGGTAAGTTGGCACTACTTACAAAGCGAGGGAACGTTTATTCCTAAAAAACAATATGGTTGATTCAAGCGTCCAACTTTTATAATCTGTGGCATTTATACATAGAACAAACCATTTATACTGATAATACTTTGGCTGTGTCAGGTAGGTCAATTTTTGTTTGTTTATTAATGTTTTAATTACTCAGTATATTCCGCAACGAAGTCATAACACCTAAATGAAGTACCTACATAAGCTCCTAAAATATTGACCTGTCATCTGTCTTAAAATTTAATGTGTTTGATTTTATAATAAATGTTTTGGGCAACTTAAAACATGTTTTATTTATTATTAAACCAAAAGCCCTTTTTGCACTGGTAAAAATAATTATTTATTCTTATATCCGGTATTTTAATGCCAGATATATGCCAGACATATGTATGTGTTTCTGCAAAGATTAACTAACAAATTTTTTTTTGATATTCTACTTTTTTACATACATTTATTTTGATTATTAATTATTTACTAAATATATATCTACTATAGTAGTATATATATACTATATATAGTAGGGTTTACCTATTTATTTCTTAAAATTTAAAAGTACAACTAAAAATTTTTTGTTTTTTTAATTTTGATAAAATCACATTTTGCATTGAAATATCTGATATCAGTATCGGTAATTATGTTTATGTGTATGACCTAATCATATATTATTCAAGAAATATTACGTGATTATTCACGTCAAATTACGTAAATAATTACGTAATATTACGTGATTTTACACGTGAAATCGCTGTGACATATTGTCGTCAATTTTACGACGATAAGACGTGTCTAAGTTGGTGATTTCGACGTCACCGTAGACGTAAATTAAACGTGATATTCACGTCACTGTGTTGCCTGGGATATCTGGCATTAAAATATCGGATATAAGAATAAATAATTATTTTTACCAGTGCATAAAGGGCTTTTGGTTTAATAATTAATAAAACATGTTTTAAGTTGCTCAAAACATTTATTATAAAATCAAACACATTAAATTTTAAGACAGATGACAGGTCAATATTTTAGGAGCTTATGTAGGTACTTCATTTAGGTGTTATGACTTCGTTACGGAATATACTGAGTAATTAAAACATTAATAAACAAACAAAAATTGACCTACCTGACACAGCCAAAGTATTATCAGTATAAATGGTTTGTTTTATGTATAAATGCCACAGATTATAAAAGTTGGACGCTTGAATCAACCATATTGTTTTTTAGGAATAAACGTTCCCTCGCTTTGTAAGTAGTGCCAACTTACCCAAGGCCAAAGAGAAACAGGGTTGCCAGGTGTAAAAATTAATATTATCGAAGAGGGTTGACAAAATGATCAAATTTACAGAAAATTATATAAAATTATCAAAACAAAAATTGTATAAAAACAAGCAAAACTACGCGGCGGATTAAATTATGTTACAATTATCGATTATTATTTAAATTTTACTATTTTAAAAAAGAAAATTATAAAACATCTGGCAACACTGTAGATACATAATTTTACTAAAATTAAAATTGTGATTGTCAACTGCAGTAACATGTTAATTTCTTATTTTGTGATAAAATGATAAAGGATTTAAAAATCGCGAATTTGTTTTAAAAAATCCATTGATCAATAATTATTAATCTATCTTAATTAGTTTAAAACCAAATAATGTTTAAAATTATTTTAATAAAATATTGCACGTTGATTCTCCGTCGAAATAACGTAAATTAAATAAAAATAATAATTTTTGTTTTTAAAAATATTCCAAAACTTTTTGTCGGCCCATTAAAATGGGCCACCTGTTTCTTATTAATTATCACTATATTTTCATATTTTTTTAAAAATTTCGTCATCTGTTCACGTGATAATGACGTCATTTATTGGTTATCATCGACCTAAGTTAATAATTGGTCGTGTTTTGGTGAATTTTGAGACGTCGAAAAATTGTTGAAATGTAACTTCGACCAAATTCGACCCAATTCGTCGACGATTCTACGTGATTTCTACGACCCTGTGTTGCCTGGGATAGAATCCTTGTTTATTCATGATTTGGAAAGAAAAGCTGCAATCTGACAACGGTGTCGCTCCGACATAAAAAGACACGCGGGTAATTTAAATATGTATTGTTATAGAAAATAAAAAAAGATTTATTATACTTAGATAAAGATTATGACCAAGCAAAGTTTTAATGCAGGTAATTTTTTGCATTGGTAAACATAAAAAATATATTATATTTGGAGTTGGGCAATCGCAAAAGTACGTTAATAAAGCGTTATCACACGTATATTGTACAAATTTTTATCTACGCCTCCAAATGAAAAAATAAACGGTAATTATTTTTGTCTAAGACTTAATTTAGGGTTATTTTGACATTTTGACTTTTTTATTTGATTGGTTAAAAGCAGAGAAAAACGCGTGCGTTAATGAACTTCTTATCTCAATGGCTTAGATAAAATTAATTATTATAATAATCATAATTATAATTAATTATTAGAATAATTATAATTATAATAATTATGATAATGATAATAATACTTATATTTATAAAAAAATATGTTCATGTCTTTTATATTAATGCGATCCCACTGTTTTTAAAATAGCAAATGTTACGTGCACTATAGTATACTTTTTAATATGTTAATAAAACACGTGTTTTATAAACATATTAAAAAGTAGTGTGCACGCTAATGTTACGCATAACATTTGCTATGACGTCAAAATTATAATTTTCTATAGACGGGATTGTTGAAAAATATGACTAAAAATTGACGTGTTTATCACGTAACAATTATGACGTATAATATACGTCTTAAAACTACGTTATGTTGACGTCATTTCGCGACGAGAAGACGTCAGATGACGAAAAATCACCAATATTTGACGTGTTAAATACGTCAGCCTGCTACCTGGGTATATATATATATATTGTCCTAAAATGATTGTTAACACCATTTAAGAAAAAACATTTGTGGGTTAGGCCACTCTGGTTCCAAACGCTTCATTTACTTATTCATTTTAATTTCCGATACGTTATAGGCAAATTGCCACCAAATTCAGTAATGCCTCATTTATTGGTATTGTTATTTAAACAAGAGGGTTAGGCGTAAATTTTCATACTCGAATTATTACAAAAATGCCTATATTTACAAAGAAATAAAATATTATAAATATTAATATACACAACAGTATAACCTTAATTATTATTATATAAATTATCGGCTTCAAACAGGCGCAGCCTTATGGAATCTTCATTGTTTACGTTTGGATCTCGACGCTTGAGCCTGATTTATAGATTGCCTTCCTTCCTTCCTCCCGTGGAAGATGAACAATACAAAAACCGTTGTGCTGTTTAAAGGTTTCTGTACGGGAATCTAAATGGCACTACAATTTTCATATTGTTCATCTTTTATGGGAGGAAGGAAGGAAGGAAATCTATAAATCAGGCTTTAGCGGTATTACGTTGACGCTGTTTTGCCACTCGCCGTTACCTCTCTTTGAAGTTCAACACGCGTTGGTGGATCAAAGTTTTTATTGGTACCCACAGCTCCTGCAATAAATATATGTTTAGCAATAATCATATGTTTAGTTTGTATAAAACATTATTTAACATACCAAAAATAGCCCTAACAAGACCAGGATTGGAAAGGGGATGATTACCTTGCTCATCCCCCCCATGTATATTGGGTGCATATCTCGTCAGAGATAAACTTCCTGAACAGTTTATGAATGTGTTCTTTTAAGGTGTCACCATATATAAAGGCCCCATAATCAATCTAAAAAATAAAAATAATTTATTAACGCTTGGCGATAAGAGAGTTAACCTCAGCGTAAGCTTTATTACTTCGCTGTGATTGGTGTAAGCGGGATGGCCCGCTGAAAAATGCTTTAAACGCATATGTCAAGTGACATGTACATGTTTTAAACTCATGGCCAACCGTGATCTCTTTTTGGGGTCGAAAATTTGAAAAGTACTATTGGGGATTTTTTAGAGTAAAATTAACAACGGATTCCTTTTCTAAAACCATGGGTACTTTTAAAAATTTTGTGTGCACACTACCACTTTTATCGCTCTTAATTAAGAGCGATAAATTTAAATAAAGGGTGTCCCAGCTGGAATAATTTATAATTTTTTTTAAGCCATATTACTTTTGATAATCAATACTACATTTTTATAGCCTCTATTTAGGTACTATGCCGAAAGAAGTTTCACTTCAATATAACAAATTATTTAAAAATGTACTTACGTCCACAATCCACACGACATTGTGCTTACGTGTTGATTTCTTTTTTATTTTCAAAGGATTTTTAGATTTTTCCATATGAATACAGGTACATATATCAAAATTGATCAATTTTAGAACTAAAAGAAGAAAGAAACAATTTTAGGCATATATTCGGGGATTCACCGTATGGATTTTTTATTATATATATATATATATATATATATATATATATATATATATATATATATATATATATATATATATATATATATACAGTACTATCGATACCGGCGAAGCGAGTGGATGTGTAGTTCGAGCGCTCAGTGCCGATCCACAAAAAAATTCTTAAAGAAACATAACTATTATATACAGTGTAGTCGAGTAAAGTACGGTGCGAAACAGTGCTACTATTTTGGGTTACTATAGTATGTATACATACCTGTACAGGTGAAATCAGGGTACCTGTTCTCCGAGGGGTTAATAGAAACATTAAATAATTCCTCAAAAGGCAATCTCTCAACGGTGAACATAGGAGTGAGGTTCGTGCGGACACGAAGTAATAAAGTGACAGGGAACAGGTCAAGGAATCACCTATTTAAAGAAAAAAGCAAGCCTAACAAAGAGCGAAAGGGATCATCACCAGCAGATTCTGATAAGTATTATTGCATGACCTAATACGCAAATCTGTAAAAAAAACCTGGCAACAATTAACCATTGCCGAAAACAGCGTACGTGTGTGAAAAGGGGATCAAGCAGGAACGTCGCAATATTATATTATTGTATTATATATATTGTATAATATACGCAACTTGCAGCTCAGTCACAAGGCAAAGCTTGAAGGATGGCGAAGGTAAATAAACAAAGCGCCCACGCAAATAACGTAAATAAACCATCTATTGAAGCATACGTTACACGCCTGACACTGGGGCCGTATTTCAGATTTTAATGCAATGCACCACAGGGCCGGCTTTATTTATTTTGTATTAATTTAGTTTTAAATTAAATTTGGAAAAAAAGTAAGAACGCAAAGACACAAATTAAATAATAATAAACGGTATAAACACTAATTTAACAACAAAATAAATAGTTCACCAACAAGGACAGGTTCTAGCAGCGTACTAACTCCCCGGCTCAAAAATACAAGAACAGCACAGAAGAAAGAAGAACGACCAATAGCCAATGCAGACCATATGGTGGCATTCCACCACATACACTACAGGGCCGGCTTTATCGATTTTGTATATTAATATTTATATTTTTAAATTAAATTTGGAAAAAAGTAAGAATGCAAAGATATAAATTAAATGAAAACGGTATAAACACTAATTTAGCAATAAAATAAATAAAGAGTATACAAGGTTGGTAGCCAGAGTAAGCAAAGAACTAACATACCCACCCCCATTCACGAATACCAATTGAATGGGGTTACTACTAAGGCCTAGGTTGAGGAGGATTCCGGATTGTACTTAGTTTTGGGTCAGTTCAATGTCCTCCAAAAACCCTTCCTAAACTGGACGTATGGCCCGACCCGGCTGACAAAAATCCGGGAGCGGCCTTAACCTTTGACACTGTCATCCACGACCTCCTAGGGTGGAACTACCAGCCGGCGTAAAACTTCGGATCCAACAAACACAGGTAATGCTGTGATTTGGCGGGATACGCAGGAGAACGGAAAGGGGGTAAAATAGCCCCGGGAGATTAGAGGATGACAATATATCTGGGGCCTGCCATACGTTCCCATACTCATACTCATATATATATATATATATATATATATATATATATATATATATATATATATATATATATATATATATATATATATATATATATATATATATATATATATATATATATATATATCCCACTATCTATAGAGCGTCCGTACACAAAACATGAATAGAGCGTCCGAAAAATTATTACTTTCACTTTAATCTCAACAGAGCGTCCGTATATGGCGTCCAATAATATACCAGTACTTTTACTGAAAAGTCTTTGGAGCGTCCGTATTTAAAATGCATTTGTTAAAATCTATTAATAGAGCGTCCGACAGCGTTGCCAGGTGAAGCAGTTGGAAGAAGGCGTATATAAATTAAAGTTACTGTTATTATAACTACATTCAAGCGTCCTTTTATTAAAAGAACCGTGTTTTTTTTACTAATGCGGGGAAATCTCAACGACCACAAAAATAAATTAACAAAAACGACACAGTTACCAGATTTAAGTGTTTCTCTTTCTTTCACTCACAATAAATATGTACATATTTTTTAACAAACCGGCAATTTATTGTTTTAATTATTACGATTTATAATACATTATATATAATGCCTATAGACATGATAATAATTATTTTAGGTGGATCTTTGTAGAAAAATTAAAAAAAAATAGATTTTATCATGCATGCATTTATTCATCGATAGGATCAAAACTATTTGTTTGTGTATAGTAGGGTGGCCCAAAAAAAAAGAATATTTTTTTTTACTCCTCTCTTATAAAAATATGTAAGTTTATCATGCTGTAAGAGCCCTGTCAAAATATCAGCTCGATTAAAAAAATTTTAGGGGTCGCTCAAGATTTTTTAAAATTTTCAAAATCGTCAAAAATTGAATTTTTGTTTTATTTTAATTTTCTTTCTCGTCTCGATATTATTTTTTTGGTTGAAAATAATAAAAATTCTGTAAATTTCAAATCAATATTTTGATTTCTAAAGGTCGCTAAAAGTTCGTTGATATTTATTTTCAGAGGTCGCTCAAATACATTCAAAATACTCTACTTTGAAAGTTAAAAAAATCTTGAGCGACCTTTAGAAATCAAAATATCGATTTGAAATTTTCAGAATCATTATTATTTTTAAATTAAAAAATAATATCGGAACGAGAAAAAAAATTAAAATAAAAAAAATCCAATTTTTGACGATTTTGGAATTTTTTAAAAATGTTGAGCGACCCCTAAAAATTTTTTAATGGAGCTGATCTTTTGACAGGGCTCTTAAAACATTACAAACCAACATATTTTCACAAGAGACGAGAGAAAAAAAATATTCTTTTTTTTTGGGCCACCCTAGTGTATAGTTGTTTTATCTGGTTTGATTTTAATCTGAAATTAATTAATTTATTTATGAAAATAATAATATTTACTTCTTGCATAAAGGCCGGTATTAGAATGTAAAAGAAATTTGTTAAAGATTAAGTTTACTGTTACACAAATTTTCATGTAATATTTATTTGAGTTCAGGCTCAATCAACTGTTAGAAAAATGAGTAAATAAATTAGGCTCGAGATCGCTTCAACTGAGGGTTCGTAATTGTATATTATGCCTCATTTGTCGGCAAACTTTAATAAATTAATAATTACCATAAAATACTAGGTAATCAAAATGACACAAATAAAAAAACAATGTAACCGTCGCCCAGTCAGATGAAATCAAACCGGCCGGCACCTAATAAAATTTACAGGATAGTAATTCAAAATGGTCTTGTTGTATCAGGACTCCACGGACAGTGGATAAATCAAATGTCGCTATCGTACAATTACCGCCGTTAATCACTCCAAATGTAATACCAAATAATTTAATATGACTGGTAAAAATCACTTAACTAATTACGGGACATAAATATGAATTTGCGAGTATAATTGAATAAATCCCGTATTCAAGATAATCGATATTAAATACACTTAATTTACACAGCGTTTATGTTAAATCCCTTTTTTGAAATATTTATTTAAAATAATTAAATATTTCAAGTACAATCCTGACATTTAGGTAGATTAAATCGAATACGGCCCTGTCCATTTTAATTAAATAAAACCCGCACAACTGCGCTTTTAATTAAATAAAATAAAGCACCAATTGTTTATAACTTAAAATCTAAATTATAATACGAGAGTTCAAATGTAAATGTATTTCATGTCGATTACGGGCGTGGTTTATAAGCCTTCATGGTGAAATCGTTCGATCTATAACGCCAAGTCAAATGATCAAATATTTATCTTTACACAAGGTATTTGTGTAAACAATCTGTAAGCGTCCAAACCCCTCCCAGCAAAGAATCTGTAAAAGTTACACCCCAAGTAATAAATGAAATATAACAACACGGCAAATGTTAAATAAATAAAGTAAATACTTAAGGTAATAAAGCTCATTCATTTAGCAACCCAAGGTACTTTTGAGGTGTTGTAATAAATACAGTTAATAAAAGACAATAAATTACGTTTGAACTCGGGTCGAACACCCGGAAGGCTCCCGTTTATTTTTTATTTAAATATCGCTCATAAAACCTTCCAAAATGAGGGATTATGGGAGTGAGTTACACGTATAAAATAATTAAAATTTATAACAAACAATAATGATATTTATTTGGATAGAGCAACAATAATAACCGCAACCCCAACGACATTTAACTTAACAAACCGTTAAAACCACACAATATCTCCTTACTGCGACCACAACCCAAATATAATATAAATAAATAAATATATGTAAGAGTGAAGATTCTACTTTTAAACTATCCTAGTTTCTGGTGAGAACATTGTTGGGGTTGTTTTGTCAAAGTGACAGAATATTTATTTAATTTATTTTTGTGTTTGTGAATTTGCCAACAAACTAAATTAAAGACTATTAAAACCGATTTTCTTTTAAGGTAATTGTAATATTGTATTATTATTTTGTTTGTTTTAATAAAATGTATTCTTTTAAGGATAAACAACGGTCTATAGTCATTTAAGTTTAATCTATCCTGTAATCCAACTTATAAATCGGTTTTTGGTCTTCCTGTGATTACGACTTGATGATGCAGTCGGTGCAGGTCAGAATCCATTTGGAACGAAATAGAGATCAGGAGTCAGGAAAGATAATGCTTACTACAATTCGGTTATTTACGAACGATATAACATATGCATTTGCACATAAACACCAAGATATTCACAATCATATAGAACTTTTTCCAATGCTTTGACAGAGCGAGGTCGTTATAGAAATGTAACAGTTAGTTTACCATCTTCTATTATTCCATTATATTTTGATAAAGAGAAAAATTTTGTTTTTAAAGAGGATTATCTAGAAGAAGTAATTCAAGATCATACTCTTGAATCTTCAGTTTTATTGGAAAATCCATTAGATAACCAAATCGTATTGCTTCAGCTCATAGAAAAGCTGACTACTAGATTGGATGCTAGGGAACATAAATCGTTCAACGTGTCTCAGATTCAAAAGCAATTTGTTATAGATAAATTTCAAGGGACAGGAAACGCCAGAGATTGGATAGAGATATTCGAGAAAGAATGTGAACGACATGAGGTAGTCAATGATGAAAATAAAATACGTATTTTGCGTTTGTTTTTGGAAAAGAATGCATCGGAGTGGTATGCTTCAACTTTATGCAAGCTTTCTTTAGAAAGAGAATGGATAACCTGGCGTGAAAACTTTTTAGAGACTTATAGTGATAAGAGTTGGCGGTCAGTGCACCTTGCTTATACTTTCAGATACATGAGCGGTTCGCTGATTGATTATACATTGAAAAAGGAACGTCTTTTATTACAAACCGAGCCGTTGATGTCAGATACATCTCGAATAAATCATATAGTTGTTGGTCTTCCTTTTAACATCCAAGACCATTTAGACAAAGAAGAGATATTAACAACTGAAAAACTTATGAATCAGCTTCGTAAGTATATTTATACTTATCCTAAAGTAAAGAGGGACAATGTTTGGTCCTCGAGTGCAGTATTGGAAGATAAGACTCAGAAATTGAAAGATAAGAAGGCATGCACTATTTGTGAGTCTCATGGTTATCCAGGTCGTTTCCATAAAGTTGAATATTGTAGATATAAGGAACGCAGTACGGATAATAGAAAAGTGAACCTAACAGAGGTTGCAGACATTTCGATTAATGCTCAAGAAGAACAAAAAAACTAGATTATACACCACTAATTAGATTATCTGTTACAATTAATGATCATAAAGTTACCGGAATTTATGACAGTGGTTCCAATATCACACTTGTAAATTCAAAAATTATAGAAGATGTTAAGAACAAGATGTGGAGGAGTGAAAATACATTTAAGACAATTAGTGGTGTGCAAAAAAGTTTTAATAAAATTAAGTTAGTAATAAATATTCACAAAATCAAACATGAAATGGATGTACATGTCATAAAGAATGATAATTTCTCTTATGATGTATTATTGGGGTTGGATGCAATAAAAAAGTTTAAGCTAATACAAAATGAGCAATTGGATATCCTTCAACGTGTACAGGATGATCTTGTACTCTCTAGTCGAACATTTAGGAGACAATATGCCAGGCAAAGTGAATTACTTTGAAGAATATTCTCCAATTAATTTAGATAAATTGAAACATTTAGATAATGAAAAAAAACTTAATCTCTAAAATGTTGAATGAAAACTTATTATTATTTGCTAAACATAAATATGATGTTGGACAAGTACAACATTCAGAGGCTCATATTAAACTTTCAGAAAATAAATATATTTCAAAGAAACCTAATAGATGCTCCATTTTGGATGAAAGGGAAATAGAGAATGAAATAACTAAGTTGCTTGAAGCTGAATTAATAGAAGAATCAGAATCACCATATGCAGCACCATTAGATAAATAATACATCATACTAGAGCTTAGCTGTCGTATGTGTTCCTCGTTTTCATTTTTCATTTTAATTTGTTTCTTTGTTTGTTGAGTCTTAGTCTCCATTTTTGTATTTTAAATTTAACTTTGTTTATCAAGCATTCCATCTGCATTAGGCCTCCATCATCCAAATAAAGTTTTTATAATTATTTACTGTTGAATTTAAGTTTACTGTTACACAAATTTTCATGTAATATTTATTTGAGTTCAGGCCCAATCAACTGTTAGAAAAATGAGTAAATAAATTAGGCTCAAGATCGCTTCAACTGAGGGTTCGTAATTGTCTATTATGCCTCATTTGTCTGAAAACTTTAATAAATTAATAATTACCATAAAATACTAGGTAATCAAAATGACACAAATAACAAAAACATTGTAACGGTCGCCTGAGGAGATCTGCAAATACCCCCCTACTAAACATTTTGTGGGTTATTACGATCCTAATTATATTACAAATTATATTTAGTAGATTTTATAACTATTTTATTTTATATATATGCAAACAAACTGTATCAGAATCAGGATGTGGATGCCTTATAGATGGTAAAGTATTTTTAACATGTTCCGCTTTGCATAAAATACTTGAAAGCTGATTCTATAATATAATAAATATAATACAAGTACCTACACAGTTGCCAAATTAGGAGGACGCTCCTTTGTAAGAGAAGTAAATGAAAAATGTATACCGCTATACGGCGCGGCGCCCCCTAGTGTCAAATTGATTGAACTCATGATATATGTATACCGGTCTTTCTACTTTTATTTCATCAACAATAGAGCGTCCGGTCAAATTTTGCCCAAGGGTCAAGAAAATTACCTGGAACCACCCTGTAAAATTTTACACGTGATGTGCATGGAGCGTCCGTATACGGACGCTCTATGCACCTGGACGCTCTATTGAATGTAATTTCGCAATGTATGGACGCTCTATTGGTAGGTGGATGTATATATATATATATATATACATATATATATATACATATATAGCTATAGCTAATAGATAACTATTACGTGCAAAACATACCTGATAGATTTCTTGTTTATATTAATCAACACGTCGTACACACACTCGCAGAACAAACCATAAATTATAAAGAACAAATGGTGAGCAACGCTTTAACGGTAGCGGCGACTGTCGCGCAAGCGCGGTTCTTTATTGTGGGAAATATGTTGGTCGTCGGTTGCACCTCTGTTGCATATAATTGTTGATTGGAAACTATTGAAAATACGCGGCTATCTTGGGCGGAAACAAATTTCTTGCAGTTTTCATGCAACTGACGAACAACCCAGGCAACACAGTGACGTGAATATCACGTTTAATTTACGTCTACGGTGACGTCGAAGTCACCAACTAAGACACGTCTTATCGTCGTAAAATTGACGACAATATGTCACAGCGATTTCACGTGTAAAATCACGTAATATTACGTAATTATTTACGTAATTTGACGTGAATAATCACGTAATATTTCTTGATTAGGTCATACACTCAGGCCCGGCTCCAGAAATTTTGGTACCCCGTGCAAAAATATTTTTGCTGCCCCTCATAGTTACCTACTTTTTAGTGCCCATTAATTAGGTACAATTTAAAAAAAAACTACCTAAATAACGTCCCCTTGGTGCTACAATTAGATATCTGGAAAAACACATTTATAAATAAAAATATTCTAAAATTGGTATGTAACTGGATTATTTATGAGAGTTATTTGTTTGTTAATTATTATTTTTTATTAAAAGGGAGCATGCTGTGATATTATATCAATTTTGTATAAAATTTGCATACATACCTTAAAAACACACAAAAAGCCCAGCACAATGTCAAATGTCTATTTCTTTCAAATTAATTAATTTCAAATAGGTAGTGTACAATTGACGCGTTTCTCGGAAAAACATCATTAGTCCAAAATTAACATATTTGGGAAAATGAAAAAAACTCTCCGACATTCCCATTTTTGACCAAAGTACTTCATTGACCTATTTACTACATGTAAAAAAAATGTAAGATACTTTGTCCAGAATTCCTCATGTTTTTTTTTCAAACGAATATGAAAAAAAACACAAAAAATACATGAACATGTAAGGTTTTTAGAAGGTAAAAACAAACAATTCTCCTTACTACAAACACTACAAACTAAATATTAACTCTGAGCAACAAAATAAATGAAAAAACTAAAAACTGTATTACTGCCACACTCAGTCTTCGCATCCACTGCTGTTATCATCGTTGTCGACCGTGTTATCTGGACTCTCAGGTGCTATAGTCTTCTGGTCTTTTATCAAGTTATCATAAAATTTTCTATTGCTGTGGTCAGGTAAAAGAGGTAGAAGCTTTTCTAGAGTGTCCAAAAACGTCACATGTGACTATCTTAGACGAAACGGAGTGGACTTGTGATGTTTTTAGAAGAACAAGCTAAATTTCATATTTAATTATTATGGAACCTATGACATTTTTACGAGAAACACTTATTTGTATACGTATATATGGAGGTTAGGAAACAGTTGGTGCTAATATCTAAATTTCGACGATATTGGACTAATGATGTTTTTCCGAGAAACGCCTCAATTGCAAATAATTTATAAGTTTGCCTAAAAACAAAGCGAAATCCTGAGAAATCAAAAGAAACCGCACATTACATTACGGCGCGTGCCATTGATACTTTGTCGGCGCTATTATAAAGAAAGCCGCGTTTTTATTTAAAAATGGGAAATAATAGTACGCTAACTTTTTGCCGCCTTTCGATTTTCGCCGCCCCCGAATTTTGCGGCTATTCGATTTGTGCAGCTCTTTCATTTTTGCCGCCCTTTGATTTTTGCCGCCCCGTGCAATGGCACGGCTGCACGTACCCTGGAGCCGGCCCTGCATACACTGATAAAAATAATTACCGATACTGATATCAGATATTTCAATGCGAAATGTGATTTTGTCAAAATTAAAAAAAAATTTTAGTTGTACTTTTAAATTTTAAGAAATAAATAGGTAAACCCTACTATAGTATATACTATACTATATATATATAGTATATATATACTACTATAGTAGATATATATTTAGTAAATAATTAATAATCAAAATAAATGTATGTAAAAAAGTAGAATATCAAAAAGAAATTTGTTAGTTAATCTTTGCAGAAACACATACATATGTCTGGCATTAAAATATCGGATATAAGAAGAAATAATTATTTTTACTAGTGCATAAAGGGCTTTTGGTTTAATAATTAATAAAACATGTTTTAAGTTGCTCAAAACATTTATTATAAAATCAAACACATTAAATTTTAAGACAGATGACAGGTCAATATTTTAGGAGCTTATGTAGGTACTTCATTTAGGTGTTATGACTTCGTTACGGAATATACTGAGTAATTAAAACATTAATAAACAAACAAAAATTGACCTACCTGACACAGCCAAAGTATTATCAGTATAAATGGTTTGTTTTATGTATAAATGCCACAGATTATAAAAGTTGGACGCTTGAATCAACCATATTGTTTTTTAGGAATAAACGTTCCCTCGCTTTGTAAGTAGTGCCAACTTACCCAAGGCCAAAGAGAAACAGGGTTGCCAGGTGTAAAAATTAATATTATCGAAGAGGGTTGACAAAATGATCAAATTTACAGAAAATTATTTAAAATTATCAAAACAAAAATTGTATAAAAACAAGCAAAACTACGCTGCGGATTAAATTATGTTACAATTATCGATTATTATTTAAATTTTACTATTTTAAAAAAGAAAATTATAAAACATCTGGCAACACTGTAGATAAATAATTTTACTAAAATTAAAATTGTGATTGTCAACTGCAGTAACATGTTAATTTCTTATTTTGTGATAAAATGATAAAGGATTTAAAAATCGCGAATTTGTTTTAAAAAATCCATTGATCAATAATTATTAATCTATCTTAATTAGTTTAAAACCAAATAATGTTTAAAATTATTTTAATAAAATATTGCACGTTGATTCTCCGTCGAAATAACGTAAATTAAATAAAAATAATAATTTTTGTTTTTAAAAATATTCCAAAACTTTTTGTCGGCCCATTAAAACGGGCCAACTGTTTCTTATTAATTATCACTATATTTTCATAATTTCTTAAAAATTTCGTCATCTGTTCACGGTGATAATGACGTCATTTATTGGTTATCATCGACCTAATTTAATAATTGGTCGTGTTTTGGTGAATTTTGGTGAAAAATGGTTGAAATGTAACTTCGACCAAATTCGACCCAATTCGTCGACGATTCTACGTGATTTCTACGACCCTGTGTTGCCTGGGAAGGTATTTTAGGAAATGTGTTGCCCGTCGGTTACACCTCTGTTGAATACAACTCTTAATCAGAAATTATTGGAAATACGTGTCAAACTTGGGCCGAAACATTTTTCTTGCAGTTTGCATGCAACTGACGGGAAATGTTTTGGACTTCCAACCAGAGATAAAGAAGGTTTCCAACTTATTGGCTTAATGTTGCATCAGAGTTGGGAGTACTGAGTATTTTTTTTAATGGATTATGCTATCATTACTAATTATTACTTGATTTTATAATTGTAATGAGAGAAAAATATTGAGTACTTTTTATTTTTACTTTACCAATTTGATAATTACAATTTTTTTTTATTTTGTAATTATAATCAGAGAAAATATCAAGTACTTTTTATTTTAACTTAAAATGTTTACTGATTCTAAATATTTTTTTATTTTTTAATTAAAAAATAATAAAGAACAGAATACATTATATATATATTTTTTTTATTTGATTAGAATGGTAAATAAGGATACTTCCGTGCTTGTTTATGTTTTTATTGCGACTAGTTTCGATCTATATTAGATCATCTTCAGGCAAACTACAAGAATATGTAAAATTATTGTAAGGTTATGTTAACAGGATAATGATAAAATTACTAGTTTAAAGTAACAATACAATGGTTGATAACAAATATTAAATACTTACATGTCAATAATTAAAATATTTGTAAAAAGGTTTATCAATTATTATTTATTAAATATATGCATAAAGATAGTTTTAGATTCTGATTAAAATTATTTACAATATACAATGACTTGAAGGACGATGTATTCTTGGTACTTGTATTTTTATTTATATTTTAAGTACAATTAATTTTTTACTTTGACTTTAAACTTTTTGCATTACGAAGTACTAAAAAATATTATTTACTCAAATTAATAAGTACAATTATTTTTTTATTTTTACTTGAAATCAATTTAGAGTAAAAAATACAATGTATTGATAATTTTTGTTTTCTCCATTCTCAAGTACCTAACTTAAATATTCTAATGGCAATACTTTTTAAGTACAAATCTCGCAACTCTGTGTTGCATGAAATATGCCAGCTTGTTATTGCCGACAACGCGTTTCTTTAGGTTTACTAAGAAACTTTGGTTATCTGGGAACTTATGTATGTTTTATAAGAAATAACCCCAGGCCTGTTACTGGGGTGTCTGGCGCCTAAGTCCAGCATTCGTTGGTGCGCCCCTTTTATATTTAAATATAATACATTAAATGTTTTAATTTTAAGCCCTTAAATTTAATATATATATATATATATATATATATATATATATATATGGGTGAATATCCAAAACGGGGATAAATTGGTGTGGTAAAAAAATAAAAAGCAAAGATTAATAAAACACTAGCAAAATAATATCTCAATGTGTATTTCTTAATAACATAAAGTAATTTCAAGGCGGCTATAAATTAAACTTAATACTTTTCTATTATTTAACAAAAAATAAATGAGTCCATGGAGTTGACACTAGATATCCGGCTATCCGGCTTCGATTCTTGCCGGATATTCGGGATCCGGTGTCTGGCCAAACAACTATCTATTTCATCTCTATATGTATATATATACAGCATATATGCTGTATATAGTTATAATAATAATAGTATTAGAGAATTTTTTTAAAGAAAAATTAAATTCAATTTATTATAATTTAACTATATATTATTAATTATCGTTAATAATGCCTTTGTTTGTTTTTATAGTTAAAGTCACAAACTTTAGAAAATGGTACATAATGTATCTTTAGTTAACTGTAATTTTTGGTTATTTCACCTGGAGAAAGTTTAAATTTCAATTGTATTTAAAGACATGGAGTTGATCTTTAATAAAAATACTTACCCGTTTTTTCGCAAATAATTGTTCTTTATAAATTTTTATTAAATATTACACCCCCTTTGCCTTGCTTACACAAATCAACACTAAATTACTCAAACGACGAAGTCTTCAAACATTACTAAAATACGTTTTATACAGGGGATTTATCATATATTAAAAGACTGCAAAGAACTCAGCTGTAAAATGGTGTCTCATGCTTTATTCGACATTTTGGGTTAAAATATCAATATATTTGCGTTTGGTTGTTTTTTTTTATACATTCCAATTTAGAGGAAATGCAATATGAAAGAATCATTTTACAATTGCATCTAGTCGAATAGTATATGGATGATTTGTTGTCCCTACGCTAGGTGGTGACAGTCCATGGAGTTGACTTTAAAGCGTTTAAGCAAATTCAAATTAATAAAATAAATAATGTTTTATTTTTTTGGTTAAGTACGTTCTACTGCTAGACATAAACTGTCTATTGTAGTGTTATTTAAATGCTAACTACTTTCATTAGTATATTTTATTTAAGAGTTTCAGCATATTTGCTCCGTTCTGGAGAATCACCCATATATATAAAGGGTGTCCCATTAAGACCGCCTATTTTAAAATTAAAAAAAATGCTGTGTTTATTTAAAAAGTTAAGACATTTTTATTGCAATAAAGAGGGGAGACATGGAGGTTAAATGTGGAACACAATATCAGATAAATGGCCGCCTCGTGACTGACGGCACACGTTGAATCTTTTGACAAAATTTTCGGTTACATTTTGGCATAGTGCCGGCTCAATTTAATCAATGACCCGTCGAATCTCATGTTTTAGTTTAGGAACTGTTCTTAGGTTATTAGCATAAACCTTTTCCTTTAAAAAACTCCAAAGAAAGAAATCTAACGGCGTCAAATCGCATGGTCGGCCTGGCCACATCACATCCTCGCGGCGCGAGATAACTCTGCCTTCAAATTTTGTCCTTAATAATTCCATGGTTTTGTTGTTGTGCATGGTCTGCTGTCTTTAAATATTGTGTCAACCAAATCTTGTACGCATGAAAATGCAGGTCTTTGGCCAAAATTCGCTGTAAACTGCTTCGGGAGAGTTTCAATTGCTGGGTACGGTGGCGAATTGAGGTGGAAGAATTATGTTCAACACTTTCACTAACTGCTGCAATATTTTCAGCAGACCGAGATGCACGAGCACGGACATGTCTCTTTTTGGTTTGAATTGACCCAATCGTTTTAAATTGCTCGATTAATCGGACCACAGTACGGCGAGAAGGTGCGATATGGTGTCCGAAAAATTCACGATATCTTCAAACCGTTTCCGAAAAATTCTCACCATTTCGATAGTGGATTTTTACAATTTCTATGCATTGTGCGGCCGTGTAAATCTCCATGACTTAACCTTAATGTTCACACATGACCACTGTTCAACAACAACGCTGTACGATTGACACAAAAAAATGACACTAAATTTAAAGTAGGTGGTCTTAATGGGACACCCTTTATATATATTTTG
Source organism: Brassicogethes aeneus (assembly GCA_921294245.1). NCBI lineage: Eukaryota > Metazoa > Arthropoda > Insecta > Coleoptera > Nitidulidae > Brassicogethes > Brassicogethes aeneus. The sequence continues at coordinate 49,811,157 of OV121133.1, forward strand.
CGACAAACTGGCAATATGTAATTAAAAATGTAAAAAAAACCGCTTAAATTAAGTATAAAAAATATTTATTGAATTACCAAACAAACAAAATCACAAAAAATATTCAGTGATAAAAATACTTTAAAGAAAACAAAAAAACAATCTAAACAATATAATAACTGCAACTGGTTTTTAGTGACTTACTCTCTAAAAATGAATTAGTCAAAAATGACTAGTTTTCAAAGTAAAAAAGCCGTCACTAATAACTTTAGTCCACAGCAATTTGTAAAAACAATAGTTTACAGCCATTTTGCCCACCATGTCTCACTATGATTTTCTTGCGTAGTCACGAAAATCACACTTTTTTCCACAATTTTTTTTTCATGGAAGCGTTTTTAAAATATGATCTTTCAATTATTTTTTTTTAATTTTCAGAGGTGTTTTGACGTTTTAGAGTAGACTCAAGCTGCTGTTGATAAAAATCCATGGATAAATGAATTTTTCAGTGGAAGACCAAAATTCAGTTTTTCGGGAATTTTTACGTTTTTTCTTCAATTTATTGAATTATATAAAATTTAATACTGAACATTGATTTTTATATAATATATATTAAACATTAAATATTGAAATTAAATTATATATTAAAAATTTAACATTAAAGGTACTGAAAGTTTTATTTTGTTGCAATAAGCATAGGTTTAAAAAAATCCGTCTCCTTCTTTGTTTTTTGTTGCTTTCGTATACCGTTTCTCGTAAGTATGAGGAACCAAATGTAATCACTTAATAATAATAATAATAATAATAATAATAATAATATTTATTTCCAAAAGCGACAATTCACAAAATTGTATAGGAAAACGTCTAAAATATAATATAAAAAACATATAGAATTGTAAACATTTACATATTGTTAAAAAAACATATATTAGCATAACAGGATAAAATTTTAGTTATTGTTCAAAATATTCTTCAATAGAATAAAAACTTCTTTCTTTTAGATACGAGGATACAGCATTTTTAAATTTACGAAAGTTATTTAATTTTATAATATTACTAGGTAACTTGTTATACAATTTTATCGCTGTTATTATTGGGCCTTTGTATACTTGCGTTAAATTGTGTGTGGGGACTGTTCGTAGTGTGAATTCAAACACGCACTGGTTTATTAACGAACTAAACTATTTATTTAATAACTTAACTACACTTAAAACACTATAAAACTAACTAAACACTTAACTACTAATTATTTATATATCACTACTGTTCAAGAGTCTATTTATTTTCACGTATATTTATTTATTTCAACGCGAGTACCAAAACTGGACTGACTTGCTCTGTGCTGCTCCGTTTCTTATATATTACAGCGCCAAGGTCTTCTGGAACATTCCAGCGAGCTCCACACTCTCGATTGTTCGAGCGCTGAGTCACCGGCGATGACTCATCGGCGATGACTAACCGGCGATGAGTCATCACTCCGATATCCAGAGCGGTACTCGCTACAATACATTCTAGTATATAAATACATGGGACGGTTAAAATTTGATTACATTTAAAATAAGTTTTACAATGACTATTATAGGGTAAGTTTAACATAGACCTTAAAATACGTTTTTGTGCTATGAAAATTCTATTACTAGAGGAGCTATTACCCCAACACAATATTCCATAAGAAAGAATCGATTGGACACTTCCATAATAAAAGGCCTTTAATGTGGGTAAATTTACCACTTCTCTTAATTGGGTCATGCAATAGTTTTTTGAAGATAGTTTATTAGCAAGATCACTTATATGCAGCTCCCAAGAAAGATTTTCATCAAAAGTTAACCCCAAAAACTTAACATTCGAACTTTGGCGTAGTGCACTACCATTACATTTTACCCAGATACTGTAGTTTATGGAAGTTTGCTTGGGATGAAACATTATTAGTTGTGTTTTTTAGGATTCAGAATAAGGCCATTTTTATTGCACCAAGAGTTCATTTTATTTACACATTTATTTGCCGAGCTACTCAGAGATTGTATGCTATCACCTGTTACCACACCCGATGTGTCATCAGCATACATTGTAATAAAAGCCTGATTTATATTACTTACAAGATCATTAATGTAAAAAAGGAATAGTAGTGGTCCAAGTATACTTCCCTGAGGAACTCCGCTTGATATGCTCAAACTTCTCATAGCAACCCAAAAGCCGTGATACCGCCGCTCCAGATTGTCCGGGTTATTTACGCACTCGAACTCTCTACTTCTTTTTACTCATTTTACACTTTTTATTAACTAAATAAAACAATGATAAAAAAATTCGGAAATATTTAAAAATAGCAGTAAAATGTCACTATGCCAACACGAGAAACTAAAGAATTCACGTTTGCGGAGTCATGTCAAATTTAAATTTTGAATAATGTTTTCGGTGAAAAAAGTACGTAAAAAACTCAAAAAATTCCAATCATGCACTTTAATTAGGTTTTCATTAAAGAAAAAACATCCCAGATAACAATTATGACATCATTTAAGACATCAACATGAAATCATTGCTGATTCATTCAGTGATGTCACTGAGGTACGCATACTTGTTCCCCTTTTGATGAGCAACATGATATCCTTAATGAGTAACACGATGATTTCGTTGTGACATCAACGTGAAATCATTGCTGATTCATTCAGTGATGTCACTGTGGCACGCATAAGTGTTGTACTTTTGATGAGCAACGTGAGATCCTTAATGGTTCACACGATGAATTCATTATGAAATCAAAGGGATGTCATTAATGATTTTACTTAAGGGACTAAAAATGCTAAAATTAATTAAAATAAATATTTATTTTCTTAAATAAAATAAAAAATATTTAAAACATGTTTTTAATAAAATTTAAAAAAGTAACTTGCATCTGATTATTAATTTTTATACATGTATATATGTACCTAGCACGTGCTAAGTATAATTTATAAATTAATTATAAAAATATATTTAAAAATACGATAATTTTTAAGCCTTGGTAAGATAAATCCATTCCCAAAACTTGGCAACACTTATGGTATATACTATGCAGAGCTTTACAAGAAAAAAGTATTCGAGTAAAAGTACAAGTACTTTGAAAAAAATGTACTTGAGTACAAAGTACAAAAAAATCCAAAAGTACCTATTCACGAGTACAAGTACAAAGTACTTTTTCCAAAAACTCTTAAAATGTAATTTAGGTTTCAGTATCTAGCAAAAAAAGTTGTTAAAAGTTGAACATAACAAAATATCAGGTTTAGGTAACTGGGATATTTAAAAAAAACTGCATTTTTATATTTATTTATGCTTTAAATATTTTTTTTCCTTTAACCAATTATTTCGATTCTAAACTGATAAAAATAATATTAAAATAGATTAACTATTCTTTTACATAACCTTTATTACCTATATATATATATATATATATATATATATATATATATGGGGGATTCCATATAATATATATATACAGTGCTTGCAAATCCAAGTCCGACCGGTTTGGGAAGGACGCGTGAAAATAACAAGGATAGAACGCCAAACAGAAGGCGCTTACAATACGCACGCCTGACGCTCTGACCAATCAAATTCTGTTTGGCATTCTATCCTTATTCTTTTCACGCGGGTATTGAACAACCATCCTTCCCAACGCGGTCGGACTTGGATTTGCAAGCACTGTATATATATATATATTAGGGTGATTCAAAAAAAGCCTTTTTTTAAAAATGAACCCGCACTGGCCTAAATTATAAAGATTACATTAAAACTAAAATATTGATACCAAAAAATCCAAATTCGATGAATATTTAGAGGTCGCTCAAATCAACTTTCGTATTTTTGCACATTCGAGCCGCGAAATTATTACTGCACAAAATAGTAAATAACTCCGTTAGTTTTTAATCGATATTATTAAAAATTTAAGGGTTACCTAGTTTTTTAATACCCTCTGAGACAAAGTATTGAACTTTACAGAAAAAAATTTTTTTTTCATGAAAAAAAAATAATTTGTTAATAAAAACCCCAGCAAACACAACCGTAAAGGTTCTGTAATGGCCCTTTAAACGCGTGCCTTTAATAAACTAAAGGCCCTATAAAGGCTGACTTTAATGGACCTCTACATATTATGTCGCGTTCACCTTTTATGGGCATGTAACGGCAGTCGATAAAGACACTTACAAGAACCGCTAAAGGTTCCGATATGGCAGGTTAAAGGTACAAATGTGGCAAGCTAAAGGCTCTTATATGGGGTATTAAAGATTCTATAGTGGTTAGTTAAATATTCTTTAATGGATAAGTAAAGTACCTATTATGTCGGATTAAATGTGGTACCTACCTATATATTTACTATATATTTACTACCTATAGGTACGGATATTCCATAATAATTGAAATATTTTATCCCGACCGATTCTTGACGGTAGGGATAAAAAAATTCCCAAATATCGTGTTATATCCGACCTAATAAATATATACTTATCAAATTTAATCCACCATAATAGATAGGTACTTTACTATATAGATAATAGTCGGGACAAAAATTTCGTTATCATGGAATGTCCCTAAAACTTTCAAAAAATTAAAAAATACAAATTTGTATTTTTTAATTTTTTGAAAGTTTTAGGGACATTCCATGATAACGAAATTTTTGTCTTGTTTGTATTTTATAACACATTAAACACTTAAGTGTTTAATGTGTTATAAAATACATGTAATTCAAACATAATTATAACATAACATATTTAATTAAAAAAAAAACTTAACAAATATTATAAAATAAAATCAAATTTCTTTCAGTAAATAAAAAAAAATTAAAATAAGAAAAATTAATAATTTCATTGATTTTTTTCCTCTCGATTTTTACGACCACCATCCCTGTCGATTGCTCCCCTTAACCATGCTTTTATAGTATTTTCAATATCTTTTGTAGTGGCTTATTCAAATTTTAGCCTAACCGTTTCTAAAAATTAATTAATTTTTACTTAAAAGTATCATTAGTAAAAGAATATATTAACCTAGGTTATTAAATAGTTTGACATTAATGTAAAAATTGTACAGTAAAAATACTTACTTGAAAAAGGTACTACCTAGTTGTTTAGTTCATTAATAATTAATTATAAAATACACCTATTAGATAATTAATTAATATATCTCAAAACCTATATTATTTTTCTATATGCATATGCATAATACCACTAACATGAGGCAATTCATTAGTAAATATGGTGTAAAGCAAAGGAAAACATTTGGCACTGTAATGGTGTGTTACAGTTCCATTAACTTGATACTTATAATTGCCATATGTGGGCCTTTAATGTTAAATTATACATATCATTGCCTGAAAAGGGCCATTGCAAGACCTTACCACGACAGCCTTTGGTCTAAATTGACATTTATTAACGAAAAATTCCTGTAGAGGCCCAGTACAAGAACAGCTTGGGTTAAAAATGCCATCATTTAACCATTAAACGCTGTAATGGGCCATTACATTACCAGACTTATGTGTTTACTGGGACGTATCATCTTATAAAATAAGCAACAATTGGAATCGCACTATGATGGTACCGTAAAAAAACTAAGAAAATAACACTTAAATTATTTAGTATACAGAAAACCTGCCGAAAGAAATATTTTATTTGATTTATATAAAATATAACCTAAAAATAATTAAGTAATTTAGATTTTTCCCATTTTCAAACGATTTTATAAATAATTTATATCCGTTTTATTAATTATGACGTATTTTTATAATATTTCTTTATTTTTGATACCATATTTAATTAATTACACTAGGTAGTTATTAAATTAGGTCCTTTTTACAAAAAAATAAAATAACGTTAACTACAAAATTATTCACTGCATTGATATGGCTTAAGCAGAAATTTAAATTTTATTAAAATTATTGACATACAACAATTCTCAAATTTTGATACCAAAATTATTTGATTCTGTCTAGATGTTGCTAAATTGACATACCACAATAATAATTATTATTCTTAAATTTTGATAGTAGGACCTACTACCAGGTAGTTGATAAATTATATAAATATATATATATATATACATTAGGGTGCTTCAAAATGGGGTACCCAAAAAATGAGCATATGAAAAGTTTTCCAAAATTGTACCATCCTTTTTCTTGGTAAGTAAATATATTTTCAAATGATTTAGAAACCGAAAAAAAACAATAAAACAAAAAATTTACGCTGCAACGCTGCCTTGTTTTGCCCCCTTTCACCTCCCGTCTGCTAATTATACCATAAAATTAAAAAAAACAGAAAGTTTAATGTTAATCAAACTTTGACCTCCAATAACTCTAGAAGAAATCAATTTATCGAAAAATAATAAGCGACCTTTTTTGTAGAGCGTTAAATTTTATTATTTACTTAATTCAAAAGCGTCTAAGTAGCAGATGGATGAACAAAGCTATATACTCTCTAAAGATTTTCTTATTTCGGGATCAATTTAAACTCACTAACAATAAAAATAAGTCATTGCGTAGAATTTGTATTTTTATTATTTCGTTTACATATTTGCCTGGTTCCAAGCTCCAAATGCAACTTGCGCGCCCAAAAATGATTTGAAAACACTTCATGAACATGTTTACAAAAATATAGATTTGCAAATAGAAGAGCTAATTTGTTTGGCATTTTTTGATAAAAGAGTACCTACTGAAACAAAAGAAAAAATTAACATTAGAAACAATCATTGCAAAGAAAAAGATGTAGAGCAGTGGATTTTTTTTTATTTTAATTATAAAAAGGACATAAATTAATAACTACTTAGTGTAATTAATTAAATATGGTATCAAAAATAAAGAAATTTTATAAAAATACGTCATAATTAATAAAACGGATATAAATTATTTATAAAATCGTATGAAAATGGGAAAAATTTGAATAACTTAATTATTATTAGGTTATGTTTTATATAAATCAAATAAAATATTTCTTTCGGCAGGTTTTATGTATGCTAAATAATTTAAGTGTTATTTTCTTAGTTTTTTTACGGTACCATCATAGTGCGATTCCAATTGTTGCTTATTTTATAAGATGATACGTTTTTATTAACAAATTATTTTTTTTTCATGAAAAAAAAATTTTTTCCGTAAAGTTTAATTCACTGTCTCAGAGGGTATTAAAAAACTAGGTAACCCTTAAATTTTTAATAATATCGAATAAAAACTAACGGAGTTATTTACTATTTTGCGCAGTAATAATTTCGCGGCTCGAATGTGCAAAAATAGGAAAATCGATTTGAGCGACCTCTAAATATTCATCGAATTTGGATTTTTTGGTATTAATCTTTTAGTTTTAATGTAATCTTTATAATTTAGGCCAGTGCGGGTTCATTTTTAAAAAAAGGCTTTTTTTGAATCACCCTAATATATATATATATATATATATATATATGCATGTTACTTTAATTTAATTTCGTGCTTGCAGTTAAATAATGTTTAGGCTATTTATTAAATAAAATATATAATAAATTACTGATAGGTATACCTATTCATGCAAGTAATTTATTATATATTTTATTTAATAAATAGCCTAAACATTATTTAACTAATTTAGGCCAGTGCGGGTTCATTTTTAAAAAAAGGCTTTTTTTGAATCACCCTAATATATATATATATTATATATATATATATATATATATATATATATATATATATGCATGTTACTTTAATTTAATTTCGTGCTTGCAGTTAAATAATGTTTAGGCTATTTATTAAATAAAATATATAATAAATTACTGATAGGTATACCTATTCATGCAAGTAATTTATTATATATTTTATTTAATAAATAGCCTAAACATTATTTAACTGCAAGTACGAAATTAAATTAAAGTAACATGCATTTATGACTGCAAAAAAATAAGATTGAATGCAAAAATATAACCTAACTTTTTAAGCGTAGGTACCAAATATAACAAAAACATAATCAAGTAGGTAATCAAATACAAAATAATATTTAAAATCCTACACTGAGAAAAAAGTTTATTGCTCCCAAATAAAAAAAATATTTAAATATGGGACAAGGGTACAGTTTATTTATCCTAAATATATTTTTATTCCAGACACATAAAGTTTTACTAAAGTACATTTATCGTTATTATTTCGACTATTTAGAGGTAATAAACAATATACCCGGGAAAAAAAAATTATATATAATAATATATAATTATATATAATTTCATTATATATGATCATGTATGAATTTTGCCCATGTATGACCATACATGAATTTTGGTCCACGTATGATCATATATAATTATGTATGAATATATAGGGACCAAAATTCATAAATGATCATATATAATAAAATTATATATGATCATATATAATAATATATAAATTCATTATATATGAACATGTATACCTTACCTACCCTGTAGTTAAAATCACAAATTTTACTATAAGAATTTTACTTTTTGACAATCAACATATGTTATTAGGAATGAATTTTCTCTGAAAATAAAAAATTATGTATTCAGATTTTAAAAAAAATTAAAATAACAAAACTTTTCCCTTGTATTGATTTCATGTTTGCCTAATTTTTAAACACCCTGAAGATCAAATCCAATTTTTTTATGTCAATATTATTTTTAAACTTATTATTAAGAATAACTTTTATTTCAAAAATTAAAAATAAAATAATTTTTCTCTTATACACACATATATATATATATATTAGGGTGTCCCAAAAAAAAAGAATATTTTTTTTCTTCTCGTCTCTTGTGAAAATATGATGGTTTGTCATGTTTTAAGAGCCCTGTCAAAAGATCAGCACCATTAAAAAATTTTTAGGGGTCGCTCAAGATTTTTAAAAATTACCAAAATCGTCAAAAATTGTATTTTTTTTTAATTTTAATTTTTTTTCTCGTTCCGATATTATTTTTTAATTTAAAAATAATAATGATTCTGAAAATTTCAAATTGATATTTTAATTTCTAAAGGTCGCTCAAGATTTTTTTAACTTTCAAAGTAGAGTATTTTGAATGTTTTCGAGCGACCTCTGAATATAAATATCAACGAACTTTTAGCGACCTTTAGAAATCAAAATATTGATTTGAAATTTACAGAATTTTTATTATTTTCAACCTAAAAAATAATATCGAGACGAGAAAAAGAATTAAAATAAAACAAAAATTCAATTTTTGACGATTTTGAAAATTTTTAAAAATCTTGAGCGACCCCTACAAAATTTTTAATTGAGCTGATATTTTGAAAGGGCTCTTACAGCATGATAAACTAACATATTTTTACAAGAGACAAGAAAAAAAAAATATATTCTTTTTTTTTTGGGACACCCTAATATATATATATATATACCTATGTATAAGAGAAAAAATATTTTTAATTTTTGAAATAAAATATATGAAAAATATATATAAATAAATATAATAAATATATAAAGAATCTCTACGCGTCCGTTCTGAAGGGTAACATTGTTTTTTTAACGTTAAAAAAACAATGTTACGTTACCATATGGTATTGTCATCAAATTTAACATCACTATACCAGATATGTTCATATATATATACTTTGTATGACCATATATGTACATATATAGTCATATATTATAAATATTAAGTATCCTGGATATATACATCAATGTATTTTGCATCCAAAATAAATAATATGACATCACATATAATAATATATACATATACATACATATATATGACTATAGTATATATATATATGTTCATATATTATAAATGTAAACGTTCTTCATCTAAAATAAATTTAAATATATATAAGTGTGTATGACCATGTATGTTTCTACATGTTTATAGATATTTATATACAACCATATATAAAAGCCAATTATACGTAAATAAATAATCATATATAATCATATATGTCCATACATTATTTTATATATGATCATTCATAATTATATATAATTATATATGATTATATATAAAAATTTTTTCCCGGGTATTCACTATTAATAAAAGTATTAGGTACACAGTTTATTTGTCCCATTTTTTTCTCAGTGTACTTACCCCCGTATAACAAAAACCAAAACACTTAAAATAATACTAATGCACATTCTGTATTGCAGAATAATCTCAAATTTATTTAAAAAAACCGTTACATACGACATTATGACAGCACTACCAGAGATAAAAAAGGGCACTACCTCTTGTAATATGTAATATTACAATGATATTTTACCAACTTGCCCATATCGAGGGTTTATTCCGAATATTGCCGAACCGTTAAACTTTAGCTGCTAAAGCATTATAATTATGGCGATAAATTTGAATATGTAGTAGTGGTTATGTTAACTTAACACAAAGATGCCGAGTACAAAAAGTACTCCAGTACATTAAATGTACTCGAGTACAACAAATGTACTCGAGTACAAAAAATGTACTCGAGTACAACCAATGTACTCGTGTCCATTTTTAAATTTTTAATTTAAATAAGTACAAGTACAAGAACTTTTTTTGAAATGTACTTTGGACTAAGTACCTACCGAGTACATAAAAAGTACTTAAAGTACAAAATTTGAGTACAAGTACTCGAGTACCGCACAGCTCTGATACCATGGCAACACTGTTATGCACTTGCATAGTTCAGAGAAAAACCTTAAGGTTATAAATTTAAATTATGGCACTATGACATCAAATGCATTTCTGTGAAACCACCTGGACCTCACCTGGAGCTCATTAGCTGAATCATTGCTGAGCTCATCCTGAGTTCTTAATGAGATCATTTGTGAGCTCACGCGATGATTATCACTGAGTGATTTTTTAATGATTCATAAATGTTATCTGGGATATTACAAAATAAAAGAAAAAAAAACTGAAAATCGTCATGACGAAGTTATGAATTTTTTAGTGGAAGACCAAAATTCAGCTTTTTGCAAAAAGATTAATTTGGGTCTTCCACCCTCTAAAAATGAAATAGTCAAAATTGTACCTACTATTTGAATTAGTACCAGCATTTTTTCCTAATAAAATAGTCGTTTTCACTTTTAAATAGTTATTTTTTACTACGTAAATATTTAAAGTTTAACTAATTTAAGATTAGTCACCATCTTTGACTAATTCTGAGAGTTAAAAGTAACTAATTTCTTTAATCGTTTGCGGCCAACAACAAAGTATTATTTGAATTAAATGCATATGCGCTCCATGGTTAAATGACCCATCAAAACAAATAAAGATGCAAAAAATTTTGCTCAAAACAGTAAAACAAACATAGTACAGTCAAAAAAAGGGTTCAACCTCGGAATCTAACGGAATTAGCTGAATTTTTGTAAAAACTTTTATTTTAGCATTACAAATGTTGTCTCAAAAGTCACATATGCCAACGTGTGAGCGGCCTTAGATATTCAAGGTCAAAGGTCGCAAAAATCAGTTTTTTAAGAATATCTCGTTTTCTCTGCCTCCTATCGTATTTGCATTTATTATAAAAGTTGTAGAGAATAAAATTCTCTACAAATTTTGTTTAAAAAATTTTTTATACGTCGAACCGTTTTTGAGATAGAGGGCGCAGAGTGTGGAGCGCTCAGCCATATGTACCTTTAGCGCAAGGTAAATCGTGAATCCCAATCTATTATACCGTTTTTTTAATTAATTATATAATAAATATTACTAAAATAAAAATTTAATACATTATACTTATATTTATATTTCTTTTAAATCAAATATATTTTATCTTAATTAAGATATTAATATATATCTTATATTTTAATCTAATTTTAATGAAGGATAATTGGATCGGAGTAGGAAAAAATGTTTTTATTTATATCAATATTATTATTATTATTATTAATCTTTATCTTCTTCATCCTCGTCTTCTTCAGGTTGGCCAGCAATTTCAGACTCATTCTCATCATCACTCTCCTCGTTATCATTGACATTAATTGTCATATCTTCAAAAACTTACTTATAACGCGTTTGTACTTTGCAGATTTTTTTGCCTTTGTTGCCTCATCTCCGACTTCACCACAAAATAAGAACAATATTTTTTTAAACACATATTCCCTTTTTTACGAGTTACAGTTGATGACGTTGAAGGTCCAGTCTCTTCAAGGCGACGTTTTGCTGCTGCAATTTTACTATAGTAGGCTATAGGGTACAATTTTCAACACTCAATATGAACGTTCACAGAAGTCAAAGTATTTAGGTAGTTTATGTTTATTTCTCTCAATAATTGCTTCTTTTAAAGTCTGTATACCGCGCACAAAAGTCACAGAATGAAGGTGATTCTATGTCTCTGGTCAGTGGCTTAGCTAGGCGTAGGCGAAGTGGGCCCTCGCCCACGGCCTCGCACTTAAAGGGGCCTCGCGAGGCCTCTTTAAATGCGATGCCATCAGACTTCAAATCCCCGTTTATTTTTAAATTCAATAAAAACCTAAAAAATATGTAAATTTAAGATCCTTATATACTAATAATTAATCAATTTTTTTCAATATTCTTCCACCGCGCATTTATATTTTATCACTATCATAAGTAGGTATGTCGTATAAAAGCATGTTTGGTAAGATAGATTTATTGGTTCGATCTTGGGAACGAAAGAAAAGGGGCCTCGCTGATGCGACTTCGCCTACGTCTATATTAGTCCACGCTACGCCACTGTCTCTGGTCATCTCTTGGATCCAGATATTGCTTTTAAAATAACAGACCTGGAAATACTATAGTGGGCTTGCTATAAATAAAAAGGTTAGGTATACCTATATTTAAAGCAATTTGTGACCCTAGGTATAGGTCTAGGGTTGTGACAGGTAATATTCGTAATATTTTAAAGGTTAACATGGCTGATTTGTGTTTTATTTGTAATAATTATTATTAGCCATGTTAACCTTTAAAATATAACGAATATTACCTGTCACAACCCTAGACCTATACCTAGGGTCACAAATTGCTTTAAATATAGGTATACCCAACCTTTTTATTTATAGCAAGCCCTCTATAGTATTTCCAGGTCTGTTATTTTAAAAGCAATATCTGGATCCAAGAGATGACCAGAGACATATTCAAGGCAAATTCATTTAATGCCTTTTCTTTTTAAAATGCATTTATCATTAATTAGAATATCATTAGAATATATTTAGAATGATTCACTTCATTATTTAATTATTTGTATGTCAAAAGTAAGTAATATTTAATGACTATTTGTTTAAAAAAAATATATAAAAATAAATATAAGGTATTAAATTGTTATTTAAGTAATATTTAATAAATAATTAATTAAAAAACGGTATAAAAGATTGGGATTCATGATTTACCTTGCGCTAAAGGTAGGTATGGCTCAGCGCTCCACACTCTGTGCCCTCTATCTCAAAAACGATTAGACGTATAAAAAAATGTTTTAAACAAAATTTGTAGAGAATTTTATTCTCTACAACTTGTATAATAAATGCAAATACAATAGGAGGCAGAGAAAAGGAGATATTCTCAAAAAATTGATTTTTGCGACTTTTGACCTTGAATATCTAAGGCCGCTCACACGTTGGCATATGTGACTTTTGAGACAACATTTGCAATGCTAAAATAAAGGTTTGTACAAAAATTCAGCTTATTCCGTTAGATTCCGAGGTAAAATGCCTAGATGACTGGACTAACAATATATTCAACTTTAAAATATTATGAACAATATTTATTGACAAATAAAATTGATTTTTATAAGAGCGGCTGATGGCCGAATGGGTTATGGCAACCGCTTGACAAGCTTGACAAGTGATAGACCTGAGTTCAATCCCCGGCAAGGTCAAAATTTTTTTAAAATTTAAATCTACTAATTTGACTATTTCATTCAGTAGAATTTGACTAATTATTAGTGACTGCTATGACAATTGGTCAAATATGACTTATAATTACTTATTTTTGAATAATTCATTTTAAGAGAGCACTAAAAAATTTATAACTTCGCCATTTTTTCATGTCAATGTCAGCTTCACGAAAAATAATTCAAACTGTTTGATTTAAACCTTTCCCAGGACGGTATATACATTTTCTACCTTAATTTTTGCCATAAAAACAAATTTTTGAAGTTCGCTATGGCTAGCATCCAGGGCCGGCCCGACGTTTTTTGCCGCCCCGGGCGAAGATATTTTTGCCGCCCCCTTTTTATTCAGCAGGAATAGGAAAAAAGTAGTTTAACGTAATTATTTAATTATTTTTTTCAAATTTATTAATTTTTTATAAGAGTTTTTTATTCTTTAGAATTACTAGGTAAGGCAATATACTGTTAAATATATATACATAATTGCATAAGTTGTCAATGATTATATCCTATATATTATTATATAATGTAAATAGTGTCACTATTATAGTGAGTATAATTAAACAATATTTTTAAATTACAAGAATTCTTTGGTTTGTTAAAATTTTCTTTCGCAATATTCCGCGATAGCTCAGATTATTACATACATAATTGCTGTTAAAATATCGTATTTTTAATGTAAAAGTATACAGACCGAGTGCGAACATTTTAAGTAACTTACTTCAGGTGAATCATCTTTAAAAGTAAATTAACTTAATAATTACATAATGAAACATTCAATTTTCTTAGTTTCTTTAAGAAACTTTCTTGATCCATTACTGGTAATATTCACACCCTGCTGAAAAAGACGGGTAATACCGGATGATTGCGGATAAAAAACCAAGCTAGTTTTATGTCCATTTATATCTGTTTTCATCCGACATATCTGATTTTACCCGGCATGTCGGTTTTTATCTGCAATTGCGGGTATAAATATTACCCGCGAACGTCGTTAGTTCTATGTCTGCTTTCATCTGGTTTCATCCACAAATACCTGTATTTGGGTTTATATCTTCATTCACCCTGTTTTATCTGATTTTATCCGCAAACATCTACTTTAATCCGCAAACGTCTGCTTTATCCGATTTCACCTGCAAACATCTGCTTTTATACGTGAAGATCTACTTTCATCCGCGAACATCTATTTTAATCCACAAACATCTGATTTCACCCGCAAACATCTAATTTAGTCCGCAAAAGTCTGCTTCATCCGATTTCACCTGCAAACATCTGCTTATATCCGCAAAGATCTGCTTTTATCTTTAAACATCTGCTTTAATCCACAAACATCTGTTTTAATCCGCAAACATCTAATTTAGTCCGCAAAAGTCTGATTCATCCGATTTCACCTGCAAACATCTGCTTTTATCCGCGAAGATCTGCTTTTATCTGTGAACGTCTGCTTTAATCCACAAACTTCTGCTTTTATCCGCAAACATCTGCATTTATCCGCGAACGCCTCCTTTAATCCGCAAACATCTGTTTTAATCCGCAAACATCTGATTCTATCCGCAAACATCTGCTTTTATCTGCAAACATCTGTTTTAATCTCCAAACATCTGCTTTTATCCGCAAACATCTATTTTAATCTGCAAACATCTGCTTTTATCCGCAAACATCTGATTTTATCCGCAAACATATGCTTTTATCCGCAAACATCTGCTTTTACCCTCAAATATCTGCTTTTATCCGCAAACATCTGATTTTATCCGCAAACATCTGTTTTAATCTCCAAACATCTGCTTTTATTCGCAAACATCTATTTTAATCTGCAAACATCTGCTTTTATCCGCAAACATCTGATTTTGTCCGCAAACATATGCTTTTATCCGCAAACATCTGCTTTTATCCGCAAATATCTGCTTTTATCCGCAAACATCTGATTTTATCCGCAAACATCTGATTTTATCCGCAAACATCTGCATTTATCCGCGAACATCTGCAAACATCTGCTTTAATTGCAAACCTCTGCTTTCATCCGCGTTCGGTTTGCCTGAATTTCCTTTGTCCATTCCCGGGAAAAAAAAATTATATATAATAATATATAATTATATATAATTTCATTATATATGATCATGTATGAATTTTGCCTATGTATGACCATACATGAATTTTGGTCCACGTATGATCATATATAATTATATATGAATATATAGGGACCAAAATGCATACATGATCATATATAATAAAATTATATATGATCATATATAATAATATATAAATTCATTATATATGAACATGTATGAAGTTTGCCCATGTATGACCATACATGAATTTTGGTCCACAATGTGTCCGCGCGCCAAATTCAAAAGGTGCGCGCAGTTTTTGACGCCTATAGTATGGTAGGGGGTAGTTTCTGGATACATGTCCCCAAAAATACTTGTCTCGGCGTGGCCTACCACAACCTTGAAGTTTTAGCATTTATTCCATAACCCTGTATAATTATGGACTCCACATATAATTATATATGGTACAAAACATATTGGACAAGAATTACTGAACAATATTCAAATTATGCGTGGCATGCAAATACTTAAATATCAAATAAAAGAAAGAAATAAGCAAGAAAGTGATTCAGTTTTTCGACAGTTTGAAAATACTCATGAAAAAGGTTTAATTTCTCCATTTAACATCAAACTACATGAGAATGAAAAAGAGTTGCTTATTTCTAAAGGATTGGACGTTAGGAATTGTAAGATGTATCGTCAAGCTGTGATTCATGGAGAAAAGTATACTTCTCTTGCTTACAAAGATGCAATGCATAACAGTTCTGTGGTTAAAAGGCATAAGGGGATAAGTCAAAAAAAGCAATTTTTCGGTAGAGACTTAAACGTGTTCGCATTAATTCAGGAAATATATTTATTGTAAGCGAGTATACCCTTTTGCTAGCATACGACATGTGCTGGCAAAAGGGTATACCCGCTAACCATAAATGTATTTCCTAAATTAATGCGAACACGTTTAAGTGTCTACCGAAAAATTGCTTTTTTTGACTTATCCCCTTATGCCTTTTACCCACAGAGTTTTACTGTTCAAATAATAAAACTAGACAACTCAATTCTTTATGGGATGATAAGATCTTTTTTTCGTATTGAAAACGATTTGTGCTTTATTGTTCAACATTTATCTGTCCAGCATTTAAATTTTATTCTACATTATGACACAGAAATTAAAATATATATAGTACCCATCAAGGAAGAAAATGAATTTACATTAATAAACATGCAGGAAATCAAGGACATTTTTCACGTTATTAGAGTGCTTAACTATGTAGTAAAACGACCAAACCTTTAAAAAAAAACATGTAAAATGATATGTATATTAGATATTACATGATTAATAATTATTATTATATTTTTATGTAGCTATAGTTGCTTACCTAATACATAATATATATTATGTCCCCAGATTTAGTTTACAAGGGGGAAATATTTTTTATTTTTGTTTTTTCAAAGAAAAGTAATTCTTGATAGTGGATTGTCAAAAAAATAACATTTGCGTAGTCAAATTTAAGATTTTAACCACACACCTGGGTGTTTAAAAGTTATCAAAACAAAATCCATTCAAGACATTTTAAACACCCTGTAGTTAAAATCACAAATTTTACTATAAGAATGTTACTTTTTGACAATCAACATATGTTATTACGAATGAATTTTCTCTGAAAATAAAAAGATTAAAAAAAAAATTAAAAATAACAAAACTTTTCCCTTGTATTGATTTCATGTTTGCCTAATTTTTGAACACCCTGAAGATCAAATCCAATTTTTTTATGTCGATATTATTTTTAAACTTATTATTTAGAATAACTTTTATTTCAAAAATTAAAAATAAAATAATTTTTCTCTTATACACACACACATATATATATATATATATATATATATATATATGTATAAGAGAAAAAATATTTTTAATTTTTGAAATAAAATATATGAAAAATATATATAAATAAGTATAATAAATATATAAAGAATCTCTACGCGTCCGTTCTGAAGGGTAACATTGTTTTTTTAACGTTAAAAAAACAATGTTACGTTACCATATGGTATTGTCATCAAATTTAACATCACTATACCAGATATGTTCATATATATATATACTTTGTATGACCATATATGTACATATATAATCATATATTATAAATATTAAGTATCCTGGATATTATACATCAATGTATTTTGCATCCAAAATAAATAATATTACATCACATATAATAATATATACATATACATACATATATATGACTATATATGTTCATATATTATAAATGTAAACGTTCTTCATCTAAAATAAATTTAAATATATATAAGTGTGTATGACCATGTATGTTTCTACATGTTTATAGATATTTATATACAACCATATATAAAAGCCAATTATACGTAAATAAATAATCATATATAATCATATATGTCCATACATTATTTTATATATGATCATACATAATTATATATAATTATATATGATTATATATAATTTTTTTTTCCCGGGTTTCGGTCCTGTTTCGTACGCAAACGTCTGGTTTCATTCGCGCCTTTTGTTTTCCCTTTTCTTGTGTATACTTTAGTAGTGTATGGTTGACATTGATAGACGTGTCAAAAATAGCTCTGTGAATTTTTGCAAAAATATTGATAAATATACAGATATTGACTAAAAGAAAAAATACTGCCAATAGAGCAACTGCTAATGAAGCTATACTACTGTTGGTGAGAGTATCTGCTTTAATTTTAGAATATAAAAAATTTCTTATTTTGTTGTCAGCTGCTTCTTTGGCAGATATTTATCTAAAATTTTAAAAATTTTAATATAATAACATAAATTATACATTGACTGTCTAATATCAACCATACATATATTTTTAACTTTAATTTATTTCTAATTTTATTTATTTTATTTTGTTTTAATATATAACTTTATCCTTTTAAGGATAGTTCATTTCATTAAATTTACACATTAGCGACTTTTCCAAAAAACGGCTTGGGGGTTGCCAAAATGCAAAAAATACTTGTGGGGGGATGTAAAAGTGCATAAGCAATCGGCGCAGGGTAAAAAAATTGTATAATTATCACGTAATTAATAAAAGGGGCTGATAATTGAAGTGACTTACAGTGATTTTCTGTGAAAAACAGCATGTAGCGAGTCAAAAACACGTATCTAATAGACGTAGAATTTGAAAGTGAAGTGAAAAAGCTTGAATTATAAAAAACAACGTCATAAATTGCGGAAAATGCAATTTTTAAAATCAGGTAATTTGAGGTTATGCAGGTTCACAATCCAGCCTGCCTTTAAATATATTATACCTTTATTGCTCAATGGGGCGTGGGGGGCCAATGGGGCGGGGTCGGTTGGGTTGGGTTGTTAAGTTTGGGTTGGTTTGGGTTGGTTTCGCTCACTTTTGCCCATTTTAGTGTACCTGCATAACCAAGATGGCAGCTAATCGTCATAACCTCAAATTACTTGATTTTTTAAAATTGCATTTTCCTCAATTCATGACGTTGTTTTTCATAATTCACGCTTTTTCACTTCCACTTTTAAATTCTACGTCTATTAGATACGTGTTTTTGGCCCGCTGCATATTCTTTTTCACAGAAAATCACGGTAAGTCACTTCAATTATCAGCCCCTTTTTTATTAAATACGCGATAATTATACAACTTTTTTACCCTGCGCCGATTGTTTATGCACTTTTACATCCCTCCACACCTATTTTTGGCATTTTGGCAACTTTCCTGCCGTTTTTCGGAAAAGTCGCTAAAGTGAAAATTTACCAAGATTTTATTAATTTTTTTTTTTTTTAACTTTAATATATTAATATATATACTTTAAGAATAGATCATTTTATTTTATTTTATTACTTAATTTACTTTTTTTGTTGTCAGCTACTTCTTTGACAAATATTCATCTATATTTAAAAATTTTATTTTTATTTATTTTTTTCTTCTACTTTGGTCTATAACTTTATCCTCTTAAGGATAGATCATTTCATTTTATTTTATTATTTTATTTACTTTTATTTTATTTTTATTTATTATCAGTTGCTTTTTTAGTAAATATTCATATAAGATTTTAAAAATAATTACATATAAATTACTTCGACTGTCTCAACCATATTTATTTTTTAACTTTAAATATATTTTTTTATTTTTTTATTTTTTTTATTTTATCCTTTAAGGATATTTCATTTCATTTTATTATATTATTTTATTAAATTTTTATTTGTCATTTATTTTATATATTAATTTACATTTATTATTTTATTTTTGAATATTTATAATTTTGGGGACGTACACCTCACTGGTGACACTCTTATTTATTCAAGTTGACAGAGACTTAAATATAAATATCAATATAATTTAATTTAAAATTTAAATATTAAATATGAGTTCTGGAATTAGACACAATAATGGTTTTACCTCTGTTCTTCAGGAAGATGATTTCATTGATCAAATTAATTCTCCAAATTCCTCTGTTGTTTCTTTAATTGATGATGCACCCTTGAAATCTGATGAGACAAATGAAAATCCTGATTTGTCGAGGATGCTGATGAAGATTATTACAAATAATTTAATTAAAACTATTAAGGAAGGTACTGATTATTTATCTTGTTATAAAGCTAAAAAAGACGATGCTATGAAAATTATACGAAAATTATTTATTCAACTAGAAAACGATGTTAACAAATTGAAATAATCTCAAAAGGCAATAAAAGGTATTAATGAAATTCTGAATTCAATAAATAATTTTAATAATAAGCAAAATAATATACATGTATTACCTCCTAACCCAGACAGCACATATATCCATTGGACGTCCAGCGGACGACCATTGTACATCCAAACGTCCAATGTAAGTCCATTTGACGTCCAATGGACATCTTGTGCTGTATCCACCTAAAGTGGGTTCCTATAATAAGAAATCAACTGGAATTGTTCATAAAATTGAAATTTTACCAATTAATATTGACGATTTTGAATCATCTTATTCTGTTAAAGATAATGTCTTGAAATCTATTAATCCTACTACAGTTGGCTTTGTTCCTACTTAAATTTATCCAAGTAAAAATAAAGGTATAATAATTGAATCAAACAGTAATAATATTTCTAAATTAGTTGACCGACCTGAATTAATCTCTTTAAAATTAAAAGCTTCTTTTCCTACAAAACGTAAACCAAGAATCTCTATTTTTAATGTTTTAAATAACTTATCCAGTGAAGATCTTGTAAGAAAAATTCTTGATCAAAATAATTTAAATGATTTTGAGGTTTCAGACTTGATTCCAATTCATAAATTTGGTGCAAGAAATAAAAATATTGTACATTGGGCTATTGATGTAACTCCGGAATTGAGAAAGAGAATTTTGAATATTAAATATCTAGGTATTGGATGGTCAAACTGTAGAGCGGAAGATAGAACTCGCATTACTATATGCAACAAATGTCAAAAATTTGGTCATACTGCTACTAAATGTAGAGAAACTAATTTTACTTGTGGACAAGTTGTGGTTTTTGTGCTGGAAATCATGATAGAAATTCGTGTGAACACACTGCTAATCCTACTAAATTAAAATGTGGTTCTTGTGTTAAATTTAAGATAAACTCTGATATTGCTCATTTACCTGGTGCAAAAAATTGTAAAGCATATAATAGAAGAGTCCAAGATTTAATTAATGATACTGATTATGGTTCATAAAGATTTTAATCTTAATTTTTGTCAAATTAATTTACATCACTCAATTACAGCAACTTATGCTTTTTTTAATTCTCCTATTGTATAAAATATGGATATTGCTCTTGTACAAGAACCATACTGCACTTTTTCAAAAACTTCAAATAAATTTGACGCGTTTCTCGGAAAAACATCATTAGTCCAAAATTAACATATTTGGGAAAATGAAAAAAACTCTTCGACATTCCCATTTTTGACCAAAGTACTTTATTGACCTATTTACTACATGTAAAAAAATGTAAGATACTTTGTCCAGAATTCCTCATGTTTTTTTTTTTCAAACAAATATGAAAAAAAAACACAAAAAATACATGAACTTGTGAGGTTTTTAGAAGAAAAAAACGAACAATTCTCCTTACTACAAACACTACAAACTAAATATTAACTCTGAGCAACAAAATAAATGAAAAAACTAAAAACTGTATTATGGCCACACTCAGTATTCGCATCCACTGCTGTTAGACAACGATGATATCATCGTTGTCGACCGTGTTATCAGGACTGTCAGGTGCTATGGTCTTCTGGTCTTTTATCAAGTTATCATAAAATTTTCTATTGCTGTGGTCATGTAAAAGAGGTAGAAGCTTTTCTAGAGTGTACAAAAACGTCACATGTTATGCACATGTGACTTTCTTAGACGAAAGGAGTGGACTTGTGATGTTTTTAGAAGAACAAGCTAAATTTCATATTTAATTATTATGGAACCTATGACATTTTTACGAGAAACACTTATTTGTATACGGAGGTTAAGAAACAGTTGGTGCTAATATCTAAATTTCGACGATATTGGACTAATGATGTTTTTCCGAGAAACGCCTCATTTGTAGTTCCAGGAATTGGTCATTACAGTGTGTTCGCCGATTCTTCATGTTCTTTTCGCTCTTGCATTGTCATTTTAAATCCACTTATAAATGCTTTACCAACAAATACTTTAAATACTGATATTACTGTTGCTGCTACTGTAGAATGTCTATCTTTTGCCATTATCAGTGCATATCTCCCACCAAAAGATGAACTAACTGTGTCTGCTGATATAATCTCTACCATTATTAATGACATTAGTCTTCCTATTATTATAGGTATGGATGCTAATGCTAAAAATCCAATTTGGTTTTCAAATATTTTAGAGGTGAACTTATTGAAAGTTTTGCTATTGAAAATGATTTATTTTGTATTAATACTCCTCAACAACATTTTACTTACAGTTCTTCTCTTGGTGAGAGTAATATGGACCTTACATTATGTTCATCATCTTTACTTAATAAAATTTCTGAATGGACAGTTACTCCGGATATTTGCCCAAGTGATCATAGAATGATTTCATTAAAACTTGCACTTTCTTCTCCTAAAAAGCAATTTAAATTTGTTTGGTCAAAACAAATCAGACAAATTGATATAGACAAAGCTATTAATGAAGCTGTTGTTGGTATAAATAATATTGATAACTATGTTTGGAATTACGATTTGGAATCTATTGATCATAGAACTAATGTTCTTACTAATTTACTCTCTAGTATAGGTGAACATTGTCTTAAAAAACGTAAAAAGTTTTTAGGTCGTCCAATATGGTGGAATGATGGTCTGGATAAACTAAGAATTAGAGTTAATTTACAGCGAAGAGCTTCTCAACGTTCTCGTCCTCCTTTAAGATTTGCTCTCAAAAATATTTATCTTGATACTGCTGATAAATTTAGAAAACTTATTGAACGTACTCGTTCGCGGTCGTGGGGACAGTTTGTGGGTGAACAGCTTGAGTCTAATCCTTTGAGCTTACCTTATAAATTATCTAAAGCTGGTGGACTGAATGTTCCTCCTCTTACTAATATTCGTCTTTCTGATGGTACAATTACAAGAGGATTTACTGATACTGCTAATGCATATCTAAATCATTTTATTACTTCTGACGATCCTGCAAAGGATGATGTTTTTCAAAAAGTTTTTAGACATACTACTAGTAGATTGTCTGGTTGTTTGCCCATTGCTGACCCACCGACTGTTACTGAAGTAGAAGTTTTAAATCTTCTCTGTAATTTATCCATTAGAAAAGCACCTAGTCCTGACAATGTTTTTCCAATTATTCTTCGTACTGTTGCTCCAGTAATTGCTAAATTTCTTGCTAATATATATAATGACTGTTTGAAATTCCATTATTTTCCTAAGATTTGGAAAGAGGGTAAATTGATTTTAATTCCTAAAGGAGATTCTGTTTCTAGATCAGATCCTCTTAAAGGTTTGAGACCAATTACTTTATTGCCTATTCTTGGCAAACTTTTGGAAAATCTAATTAAAAATCACATGTTTTCTGAAATACCAGAAAGTGATTTCATAATAAGGACCAATTTGGCTTTAGAATAGGTCGTTCGACCTCTGATGCTATAACTGGGTTGACTAAAGAGATTGATTCATGTAAATCTACTTTCTTAGCTATTTGCTTTTTAGATTTCAAGGGTGCTTTTGATAATGTATGGTGGCCAACTATTATACACTCTTTAATAAACAAAGGTTTATCTTCTGACATAATTAATATGATTAAAAGTTACTTATCAAATAGAATTTCATCTCTTTCTCTTGGTTCTGCTCAAGTTTCAAAATCTTTAACAAGAGGTGGCCCTCAAGGTTCAGTTCTTGGTCCTTTATTGTGGAATACCGCACTGGATTCCTTATTAAAAATTCCTA
The DNA here is from genome assembly GCA_921294245.1 of Brassicogethes aeneus. NCBI lineage: Eukaryota > Metazoa > Arthropoda > Insecta > Coleoptera > Nitidulidae > Brassicogethes > Brassicogethes aeneus. The sequence goes on from OV121133.1 coordinate 49,835,316, forward strand.
TTGGTAAAAATATTAAAAAATTTGCTTATGCAGATGATCTTGCTATAATAAACAATAATTGTTGTGTCTGCTAATAACAGGGGCGTGCTGGCTATACCAGACCGGCCCGGGAAATTCAGAAAAATCGGCCAACTACACACGAAAAATGGGGGGTGAACAAAACCAAGTTAAAAAATTTCAAACATTTATTAATAATTAATAACATAAAGTATAAATTAAACTCTTGAAAAACAAACAGGCAACAAACACACACAGACAATATTTTACACAATGCTAAAACATATAACATTGCACTTAAAATAAAAACTAATGCAAATTATCATCGCTCAGGTGCGCGATCCTCGACATCACTCGCACCGTACGTATACGACATGAAGTCGAGCGATTCATTTGCGAATAAACAATATACAATCTCGAAAAAAGAAACAAAGCTGGCAGGCTGGCATGCATGGTATGTGTAAAATAATTATGATATTTATACATAACTAACTAAAAAAGTTTTTAATTGACCACGTGCTGCGGCATGCTGCCTACATAGCCGTCTGGCACACCGGCCCACTTAGCTCTCCGGACCACCGGCCCACCGGGATTTCTCCCGGTGTCCCGGCGGCCCAGCACGCCCCTGGCTAATAATAGAACTCATTTACAATCCTCCATGAATAATGCACTTAGAATTATTAATTCTTGGGCTGGCGAAAATAAATTGAGTTTTTCTCATAATAAGTGTTGTTATATGATTTTTAAGGGTAAGCATAAAACAAGACCAAGTATTAAATTAAATAATAAATCTGTACGATTTGTTCAATCAACAAAATATTTGGGAATTACTTTAGACCCTCTTCTAAATTATCAACTTCATATTAAAAATGTTTGTTTTAAAGCTAAAAGTTTATTCTTTAATCTTAGAAGACATATCACCCATGTATGGTCTCCACCATCTGATAGTTTGAAAATTATTTATAAAATGGCTGTTATTCCCATTGTTGGATACTCATTTCATATATGGTCTAATAAAGCTAATTATTGCCGTGCTGAAAGATTTCTAAATTCTTGTAGAGCGATGTGTGCTCGTGTTATTTCTGGATGTTATAGAGATGTAGCCGCTGAAGCAGCTGGTGTTATTGCTAATATCAAACCACTATATATTGCACTTTCTGAAAGATCTGCCCTATCAAAATTAAGAAGAAAAATTCCTGCTAAACATTTAAACCTATCTTGGCCTGATTATAACAATTTACCCAAATTAAGAGTAGCTAAAACTCTAATTGAATCTGCAAGTATTGAATATTGGCAAACTATATGGGATGATTGCCCAGTAGGTCGTTTAACATATAAATTTTTACCCTCTATAATTAATAGACAAAATTTTAATATCCCTCATTCTCGTGGATTAGCTGCAATTCTTTCTGGTCACGGAAGATTTAAAAGACATTTTCATCTTCGTGGTGGTGCTGATGACCCATATTGTATGGAATGTGGAATAATTGATGATCCTACTCACAGAATTTTTGACTGTCCTTTATTTGATTTATCAAGAAATTACCTAATCGATGCTTTGCCGAATTGGCCTATTTCACATGAAAGATTATTTGAATTACTTTTAGATTTAAATTTAACTGGTCTTCTTTTACCTTTTACTAAATGTGATGATCTACCAAATGAATAATAATTGTAATCGCCATCCTATGAATTTTATGTTTCATTGTCTGTTGATATTTGAATATATTTACTCTTAATCAGTGTGATTATTTAATTATATACTTTAAATTAAGATACTTGTTAGGCTTATATATGCCGAAATTACTCTATTATTTTATCTTTAGCTGTACAACTGTACACTTCATCAATTTCATTTATTTTTATTTATTACTAAATTAACAATTTTTTTTTTAATATATTTTTCTATCTATAAATACAACATTGTATCTACATTAAAAATATTTTTACCAATCCAAGGGTTATTGGTACCTTGGACACCATTGGTGTAAGCTTGAGAGGGGCCCTTATACTTTAGTTTAGTTTACCTGCTTTGTCAAATTTTACTTTAACTAACTGGTTGTTAGCCGTTCACGGCACACAACTTTATAACTCTAAAAGGAATTATTTGAATAAAAACAACCTGTAAAGGAAATAAGTTTATTCAACACGACCCAATGGGAAAATAATTTAATTATATTCACCAGATTTAAATTTAAAAATCAGGTATACTACATAGACATATATATATATACATATATAGACATATATATATATATTTGGCCAGCATACAAAGTGAGGACTTGTCTTAGCACGTATATTATGAGGACCGGTAGAAGGAGTCAAAATAGAAACACAATTAATATTAAGTTACGCTTAATATTAAATTAGTAACAGGTGGGTAAAGAATATACACGTAAAATGTTCATTTAAATATTTTCGAGTATATCAGAACAAAGTGAGGACCGTATATCTGTCTATTCAAGTGAGGACCGTTTATAATTTTTTATGCCACCCATTTTATGAGGTCCATCGTACTTTTGTAAAACTGTGTAACAGTTGGCAATACCACAAAGAAATTACATCCTTGGACAAATATACAAAAGTTATATACAAAAGTGCTCTTTTAGTTCCACCCTTACTTTCTAAAAAGTCCCAAAAGCCAACTGAATGGCATGAGCGGGTTAGGGGTAGGAACGGACCGCGGGCTTAAAGGGCCCTCCACCTTTACGGGTTAACATATGATTAGACTTATTAATATTTATTAGATATTTTGTTATTTATTATACAGGGTATTAATTTTAAAACTTCCCACACTAAATTTCTCTTAAACTGAAAGGTTTATGAAAAAAAGCCGAGACATGTAAAGTTTAATATCCAGGGGTACAATTTTGCATGACAAAAATTGGTTTCCCACCCTTACCCTCTGCGCCCTTAAGAATTTGAATAGGTATCGAGTAATACATCATTTTAAAGATCTTTGAAGTCGTACGGTGTTTTAAATCAGTCTGTTCGTTTTTTATATATTTTAGAAAAAACATTCTTAGGAGTTAGACATAATAGAAAAAAATATTGTAATAAATGCTCAAAAATTTGGTTACCCAACCTTACACCCTGCACCCAGCAGATATAGGAGTAATACATTTTTTAAAGGTTTTTAAAATCCCTATAAATCGGTATTTTTTTTAAATCGTTCTGTTTATTTTTGAGATATTTCAGAAAAAACATTAAACACAATGTATTGGAATACACAATATTTGTAATGTAAGAATTAACTGTATAGGTTATTTTAATTCTTTTTTTTATATTACAAAAAAAGTTTCCTAGTTTTTACAGTAAATCGAGGTCTCTGAATCCGATTTACACAAAATGTTTGACTTTAAATTTTGGTTTCTGAATGCCCGAGTAAATCAATGTCTAAATATTTAAATATATTTAAAAAAACGTTTAACCTAAAGGATCTTGAAAAAATATTGGTTTACGGATACCACTTGTTTTATTGTAAATTGAGGTGTCTAAATCCGATTTCGATAAAATTTTTGACCTAACAGGCCTTCAGAATATTTTGGTTTCCGGATATCCGAGTCACCACTTGTTTTATAGTAAATTCCATTTGGATAAAATTTTCAAAATTTACAACTAGCACTAAACTGGGCGGAAATTTAATAATTAAATAATATTAGTTGCGGTCGCGGCGCGATAATCTTCATGTTAGCCAACTATAGCTAGTTTAATAATAATTAATTATTAATTATGAACATTAATATAGTTCTACACTATTTTATTCAGTTTTTTTAACATTTGATTTGTTTATTAGTGTTGCATTTGTTTTTGATTTTTTGTAAGGCCTATAGGCCCATACGGTATATATACATTTGATTTTGTCTTAATAAAGAATTAATAAAGGGTTCAAATAAAACTAAAAAACACAAACCGGCTCTTTTATACAAAAAAACACGCTTTTAAGCACTAAAAACTTCAAAATAATGTAATTTAATTAAAAATATTTTGTTCCGATGGACAAGGTTCCAAAAAACTTACGCCAATGCTTGGCTGGAGATTTGTCATCCAAAAATAAGAAAAAAGTTCATACAAACGTAGTGCCAGAAATGCTTACTTTTAAAGATACTTACATTACACACATTTTTTTCAAAACTTTTTTAAAATATCTTAAATATCGTTTGCCAGGTTTTTTTGAAAGTTGGCAACGTTATTTATTGCTTTTGTTAATTTTCTTCAAACCCGTCGATTAATTAAAAAATAATAGGAAGTATTTTTTGTTTAGCTTAAAAAAGGTGCAAAATATGGTTTTTGTTAATTTTCATGCAATAATATTGTTTTATTTTTTCTGTCAAAAACGAGGTAATAAACAACTTGGGAGACCAAAAAGTTTTTTAGTGGCTTGATCATAAAAAAATATATAAAAATAGCAAAAAAAGTTTAGCTAGTATAAATAACGTTGCCAAATTTCAACAAAATCGGGAAAACGATATTTAAGATATTTTGAAAACTAAACATTTCCGAAACTATGTTTATTAAGGTCATATAACTTTTTTTCCTATTTTTCTATGACGAATCTCCAGCCGAGCATTGGCGCATGTTTTTTAAACACCCTGTATAAACTTACCTATCACTTCAATGACTATACCAAAAAGAGTTTGTAGCTATATCGAAATTATATTTTGCCTCAAAATTAATGAATGCATATTATGCATTGCCTAACTGACATATATAAACTGCTTCATCGTCTTCACTTTCAATTAATTCTTAAAAATAAAAAAAATTCTTTTGGTCAACGCGTCAGTATTGCAAGGTGCCGCCATATTGTATTTAGTATGACTTAACTTAATTTATCATTTTTTTTTCAAACCCTTTCATTTGATACCCATGTCAAGGAGGTTCTAAAGAAATAGGTATTCTGCACCCATGGGGCGGCCTCCATATTGGATTTAGTACGACGTCACTTACTTTATTGTTTTTTATTCGTCAAACCCTTTCAATTAATACCCATGTCAGGAAGGTTGTGAAGATAAAGGCAATCTTCCATCTTGGATTTAGTATGAGTTTATTTAATTTATGTTTTTTTTTTGCCAAACCCTTTCATTTGATACTTATTTTAAGGAGGTTTTAAAGAAATAGGTACCTATTCTGTCACCTTGGGGTGGTCTCCATATTGGATTTGATTCGACGTCACTCACCCTATTGTTTTCTACTAGTCAAGCCCTTTTATTTGATACCCATATCAAGTTGTGAATAATAGATAAATCGCCATCTTGGAGCGGATGACATATTGGATTTAGTATAACGCCTTATCTTCAAAACCTTTCATTTGATACCCAAATCAAGGGGGTTGTAAAGAGAAAGGTAATCCTATACTAAATTGTACTGTCTTCAGCACCTAAAGTATGTGCAAAATTTCAGCTCAATCGGTTAAGTATAAGTTGGTTAAAATCCACTTGTGGACACTATTACAAGGGAAGCTAATATAACCTAATCGCTATGTTTTGGTCTAGCCAATTACTTTATATCTATAAAAATAATATAATATTTGGAAAAACATATCTAGTGGTCTCTAACAAACCACTTAGTAGCGGTTAAAGGTTAAAGCAGTTTTCCGCCAGATTACTTAAAGAATCAATACCCTGGCACAGATCAAACCAGACAAAAGACAAATTAAAATTATAGTCAACAAACCATTCCTAGCATTTAGTGAGGACCGTTTACAGTTGTCAATTTTATGGTCCTCACTTAATGCGTAGAAAGTTGCTTATAAGCACCTAAAAATATACGTCTTGAAAATATACTCAACAAGAAGCGCCACCAAGTTGCGGTAGCAGCGCCACCTAGTAGCGGTTTAAGAAACTAAAATGCAAAGTGAGGTTTTTTTTATGTCTTACTGAAACAACATTTTATGTAACACAGAAGCGTTCAGGCATAAAATTATTGCTTTGACAAAGTGAGGACCATATACGGTACTCACTTTGCCATGGACCTCACTTTAATAGTAAATTACCTTCGAAAGTGGCTCACTTTGTATGCTGGAAGTAAATATATATATATATATATATATATATATTTAAATTATATCACTTAATCTTCTTTCTAGTCCATTTTTATATCAAACTTATTTATTTATATAATTTCAGTTCATTCTTAATACGTCTTCTCAGAACACTTAACATTTAACCATAAACAAAATCGGAAGTCACTTTTAATACACTTTTAATATTGTAAATACAAAATCGATCACGATATAGGCAGCGGAAGTAAAAAGGCAAAAAAAAGAAAAAAAACCGACCATGTTCTACATGGCTGTTTGCTCGTATAACATTAATCTTGAAAAACTTCGACCATCTCTTGTGGAAATCTTTTGGAACTTCACCAATCTATTGTAGATTATGCAATTTAAACATTTATCAGCTTATTTTTGTGTGCTGTGGGCCCCATATTGTCCTCCCAAGGACCCCTGTCACTTCGGCGAACAATACAGAACTGATGTTTTAAACCATGGAGCCTACACAAGGAGCCCGAACAGTAGAGTAACAAAGAGAGTTCTGCGCCGGAAGTGACCCAGACAGGTGACGTAGCGCGTTGGGTTGGTAGCGCTGTTTTCCGAAGATGGCGCCACCTATAGATAAGCGATACAAAAATTTCGAACTAGAGATAAGGGAAAGGATAAGGGGGTGGGCGTGACTGGTTGGTGGGGTCGCCTAGGATCCGTTATTTGGAGATAAGGATTTATTATTAATAATATAAATTTCATTTATAACGCCATTTTGAATTGTGACGTCAAATTTTTAGAGATAAGGATATATTTTGAATTAATAATATAAATTTCATTTTTGACGCCATTTTGAATTGCTAACGTCAGATATTTAATATTTTAAAATATATACCCGCCAAAACGTGTGACCTTGAAAGCACCAAAATTGGATATATTATAAGTCTATATATATATATATTTTTAAAAGGCATTATTCAGTCTTAATATTATCGGACAGTAATAATGATTAGTGCAAAGGAAATTGAAATGGCAATCTAAAATATTGATAATTTTTTGGAAAAATGTGGTAAAGAAGGTGAAGAAAAATTTGAAAATAAATATCCTACTCAACATGAAATATATCGAGAATTTTTGAAAAAGGAAAAAATTAAAAAATGGGTTAGTCAAAAAGCATTTTTGGAGCAGCATCTTAATGCTAATATTGTAAATAACCAGTATGGAAACATTTTAAGATGTGCCCCTGGTCAAATTCTGATGAAGGTCCAGATACATGTCCATGTTGTATGGTTTCATTTTATGTGAAAGAAGATAATGAGGTGTTAAATAAGTTACCAAAAATTACGTGCTGTTGTAAAATTAATTGAATAAACTTTATTATATATTTCTTAACAAAACTGAGTTCAGTTCCTAAAATGCGTTGCGTTCAACAACCCGAAAAACTACCTATAAATAATTTATTTGAAACCAGTTCTGATGCTAGTAAACATGGTAATTTACTACCAAATTCCTTTAGAGCAATTTTAGTGGTCCTAGTGGGTGTGGTAAAACAAATGCTTTATTAAGTTTAATATTTAATGCTAATGGAGCTAAATTTGTAATTATTTACGTTTATTCAAAATCGCTTTTCCAACCATTGAATTATTTTCTCAATTATTACAAAATGTTTTAAGCAAAGTAAAAGGTGTGGGGTATTTTCCATATAAAGATAATGATGAAATAATTGAACCTATTAAAGGTCGAAACAATTCAATTTTCATATTTGATGATGTAGCTTGTGATAAACAAAATAAAATACGCGAATACTATTCAATGTGTAAACATAAAAACATAGACGCTGCATACTTATGTCAAACATATTCAAAAATTCCAAAACAATTAATACGTGATAATTGTAATATTATTGTGCTATTTAGACAGGATGATATGAATTTAAAACATGTATTTGATGAACATGTCTCACCTGATATGCCTTATGATCATTTAGCTATTATAAAAGATTTTCGTTTAAACTTTGGACATTATCGAAAGGGGTTTGATAAATATATAAATATGTAAAACAAGTAAATTTAACATCATTTGTAATCATGGCAGCATCGACTTCCAATTTAACAAAACAAGTTAATGAACTCTCTCGAAATGTAAGAAAAAAATATTTAACTCTTAAATTGGGGAAATCAGAAACCGATGTTGCATTAAATAAATTATTTAAACCTATAACCAAACCAATAATAGAACTTGTAAAAAAAAATTAAAAAAGAAAAAATTGAGTTAAAGGGTGAACCAAAAGATGAAAAATTAGAAACTACCCTCAAAAATAGGGATGATGACGATGATGATGATGATGATGGTGAGGATGGTGGTGATATCTCTTTACCTGCAAATGATGACTACCTCAATAATTATCCAAAATTATTAAGTCAATATTTAAATTAATATATAAATGGTGGCAATAAAAAAGATTTTGATACAACATATGGGATGACTTACAATCCCACATTAAATCAATGGTTAATTGGAAAAAGTGTTATAAACTTTGGTGATAATAGCGATTTTATTACTGAAAATAAAAATTTTAAGGTAACCGAAGGTTTATATGAATTATTATTTAAAAAGAATCCCAAAAATTATTCTAAGGAAGATCTACAAAAATACAAACAAAAATTATTAATAACAAACGTGCATAAACGAGACTTTGAATCAACAGGTGTACTAAGAGGAACTAATTTAAAAAAATATCAAAGCAAAATAAAACCATAAATATAATAAACCTATACCTATAATATAGTTATTGGGATAATATTAATGAGATTGTTGAACGATTAAAATTATTCGTGGCCTCCAAGGATGCTGGAAATACCTCAAATTATAATGAAATTAAAGCAATTATTAATGAACTAAAAGAAGCGGGTGTTATATATTAAACAAACATAGTTTTACTATCAGTTTAACAATGCCGCTTAACAAGTTTGGTCAATCTCTTAACCATTCTAATCAAAATTCGATACCATTAAAATTACAGTATGGTTACAATGTACTAAAATATACTCCTGATGGTAATATAGATATAGAAAACCTAAGAATATGTTATGTGAAATCACCAACTTTAAATGCAAATGCTACTAATATGGGTTATGTTGATTAAATATATGCAAATTTTTATGCTGATACAGTAAAATCACTAAACAAATTTAAGCAAGATACATTAAAAGCACTCAAGTAATCGGATTCAAAAATAAAAAAGGAAATTGAAAACCTCGATAGTAAAAAACAAGATAAATTAAAAAACTCAAGATGTGAACTTAAAGGATATAAAACAGCAACAAACAGCAGACATTTTAGATTTTAAAAAGCAAATCGAAGAACTTAATACAGCTTTAAAGTCTCTGGATACAAACTTGGATAATTTATATGAGGACGTTCAAAAAAACAAATCCGCAATCAATGATATGGAAAAAAATATATTAAAAGTGATTACAGTGGCTGCTGGACCAGCAGTGCTGGTGCTAGTACTCACTCTTCCACCACACCATAATCATGAAACACACAAAGGAAAAAATTAAAATTGTTAATGAACTTCATAGGCCTATAAGAAACAAATTTAAACGTCGAAAAACAATTATTAAGGGCATTGATGACCTTTGGCAATCAGATTTAGGGCAAATGGACATGTATGCATCAAATAATAAAAATTTTAAATACATATTGATTGTTATTGACTGTTTTTCAAAATATTTATGGGCTAAACCATTAAAAAATAAATCTGGGGAAGAAGTTACAAAAGCTTTTAATTTAATATTGAAAGAAAGATGTCCACAAAACTTACAGACTGATCAGGGCAAGGAATTTTTTAATAGTAAGTTTAATGAACTTATGCAAAAATACTCAATAAATCACTATAATACATTTAGTTGTAAAAAAGCTGCAATCGCCGAGCCTGTTATAAGGACTGTAAAAGAACGCCTATTTAAATACTTTAGTTTAAATGGGTCATATAATTGGGTTGATATATTGCTACAAATTGTTTCAACTTATAATAATACAAAACATAGAACAATTAATATGAAACCAATTGATGTTTGTAAAGAAAATGAAAAAAGTTTTAAAGTTTGCATTTACACATTTAAAATTAGCAACCAAACCTAAAAAGTTTTCCATCGGCGATATAGTAAGAATAAGTAAAGCAAAACATGTTTTTGATAAAGGATACACCCCCAATTGGACTACAGAATTGTTTAAAATTGTAAAAGTAAAAACTACAAACCCAACCACATACATTTTGGAGATTTAAATGGTAGACTCATTATAATTATAATTGGTTAGGAAAAGGAATAACTTATGGTCATGAAGGCATCGCGGATATGGCTGAGAGGGAGGTCCCAATTAGCAGTATTAGAACGATGCCAGCAAAAGACCGCTTAAGTTTAAAAAATAAGTTTTCCCTCACGATACCAACAAGAGAGCAGTGGGAGAAAAAGGATGTACACTTTGCACAAAATGCACTAGTGTGCTACACTGATGGCTCTCGTATGGCGAGTACACTGTCTTCAGGGGCAGGTTTCTACGTGGAAGACAGGTATATCCAAAGGAGCTACCCGCTCGGAGAATATACCACTCTCTTTCAAGCGGAAGTGTTTGCCATACTTGAGGTTGCAAACTGTGAGGATATAAGAACAGGGAGTGAGACAGATATATACATCTGCTCAGATAGCCAAGCAGCTCTGAAAGCGCTTTGGGCAGCGAGAACCACATCGAAGTTGGTTCAAGAGTGTGAGGAAGCGCTGGAAAAGCTAGCAAGTACAAAAAGAGTGCATCTCGTATGGGTACCAGGTCATAGTGGGGTGGAAGGTAACGAACGGGCTGATGAGTTGGCCAGATTGGGATCTGAAACCCCCTGTGTAGGACCCGAACCAATTTTTGGAATTACGAGAAAGCAGGTCAAATCAGCCCTAAATAATTGGGCTGATAAAAGAGCGAACAAAAGCTGGAGAAGAAGCGGTGGCTGTAGGCAGACCAGGGATTTCCTGCAAACCCAAATCCATCTGGCTTCTAGGTAGGAGCCGAACCTCCTTGGGCCCACTTGTGAACATACTCACGGGTCATGGCCTAAGGAAACACCTCACGAGAATAGGGGCTGAAACCAGCCCCTCCTGTACCCAATGCGGAAGGGAGGATGAAACCTCCTTTCACTTCCTGGGACAATGTGAGGCCCTCGGCAGACTAAGGTATAAAATCTTTGGAGTGATGACACTCCAAAGGGAAGAATTGGCCTCTCTTGCCAGGCAGGATATCCTGACCTTTATAAGAAGGTCTGGAAGATTCGAAAGGGCTGGTATGGGCGAAGAGGAGGATGAGGAGTAGTTTGGTTGGTTTAGGAGGGGCAGATAAAAAGGACCATAGAGTCTAATTGTCAGGCTTCGAGCCTACCCAACCGTACTACTACTAGGCCTGGTAAACTGGTTGCGGGGTTATATCCCAAATTTAGCCCTGATTACCGCACCACTTATGGAACATGCCAAAACATTCCTTTTAAATGGACAGAAGAATGTCAACAGAGCTGGGTACGGACCAGGAAAGCCCTGGAGAAGCCACATCGCCTGGAGCGCCCGCTCCGGGAGTAGCCATATATTCTTCAAGTTGATGCTTCGGACCAGGGGATGGGTGCCGTACTTATGCAGAAAGATCCAGAAACAAATCGACTTCAGCTCTGCGAATATTCATAAAACCGAAAAAAACTATCATATAAATGAAAAAGAGTGCTTGGCGATGGTATGGGCCATCCGAAGATATCGTCAGTACTTGGAAGATCATCATTTTACTCTGAGAACTGACAATAAAGCTCTAATCTGGTTACAAAATCACCAGGATGACCGCGCCAAGTTAACCCGATGGACACTACTGCTTCAGGAATATTCCTTTACCGTGGAGCATGTTGCCAAGGTATATCGAATTAATTCCAACACCGAAAATAGGCGTAATTCAAGACGAGCCTATTATTAGACAAATCCTTGCAGGCCAATTGGTCGACCCTACGACCCAAGGCTGGGTGAGAAGAATGAAAGAAGTAGAGAGCCTCAGACCACGAAATAACACGGACCAAAGTTTATTGGATAACTTCGTGGTGTCACAAGAAGATAATATTTTTCAACAGCGCCGCGACGGAACATGCAGAATCTACGTACCTGAAAATATGCGAACCCAAGTGTTGGAAAAATATCATAACAGCGATCTTGGCGCACACCCGGGCCAAAAAGAAACATTTCGGGCCATTGATAGCAGATTCCATTGGCCAAAACTGCGCACAGAAGTCCGGCGATATGTACAAGATTGTTTAATCTGTTGTCGGATCAAAGGACGAAACCTACAAGCCGCCGCTCCGATGGATACCCACAAACCAACAAAAGCGTGGCAAATGGTGTCGGTCGATACACTGGGCCGATACCGTGACTATGGAACAGGCCCCGGGTATGCTATAGTGGTAGAAGATGTTCTAACAAAATGGACAGAAGCCATCGCCGTCAAAGATAGTCGATTTAAAACTATCGTTGAGTATTTAGACCAACTGTTTATGCGATATGGTGTATAATCCGTAATGATCTTCTCTGGTATACGTATACCAGAGATTATCATTACGGATTATGCGTCGCAATTTGCATTTGTGAAATGGTCAAGATATTGCCGCAACAAAGGCATAAAAGTGGTAAATTCGGCTATATATCATCAACGGGCAAATCTTGTTGAAAGACAAGTACAAGAGATCAAAAAAATAATCCGGGCCCTAATGAAAAATCATCCACACAAAAAATGGTTCCTTCTATTGCCACAGGCTATAACCATTTTAAGTTCAAGGGCAAATCGGGCAACAGGCGAAACCCCGGCTAAAGCTTTTCTGGGTTTCGAACCAAAATTACCAGGGGATTGGTTAATTCCGGGAACAGAACAAGTCCGAAGTTCGCAAGAAAAACACGACCAACAATTGAGACAAAGAAAAAAAGATCTTCGTAAGAGAATACGTAGGAAACCCTGAGGATGTCTTTTCAAAAAGGGACTCAGTCATGGTACGGAATCTACGTAAAAAATTATTCGAAGATCCTTGGTTGGGCCCATTTAAAGTTTTAAGACGAACATGACCTGTCACGTATGAAATAATGATGGAGAATCGTCCATCACTATTACATGTCGATGAATTACGACCCCTACCAACCGCACCGACAAATTAACGCACGAAATAGTTTAAGATAGTACACTCACTTTCAAAAGTCTTGCACCCCCCCTCGTATTTCAAATATAAAATAAATAGGCACAAAATATTTGTATTAATAAAAAGAGCAACTTATTTATAACTAAATACCATAAAAAAATCCAAAACAAAAAATGTTAAAGTAATAAAATTCTGATGTGGTAAGAAATTTATGCTGTTCAATATTTATTGGTTAGTACGAATCAGTTCAATAAAGGTGTAATATGCCTAGAAACGAGTTGTCTGAGTTTAATAGAGCTAGAATTATTGCTTTGTGGCAAGAAGGGCTATCTCGACACCAAATAGCCAATAGAATGAATATTGTTAGAAGCACAGTTAGCAGAACAATAAGACGGTATGAAGAAACTGGTGAGGTGCAAAATAGACCTAGAAATGGTAGACCTCGTGTTACTACAATACGTGAAGATCGATATATTGCCCAATCAGCCCGTAGAAATCGGTCAGTCACCGTACCGGCTCTAAAACATCAGTTCCAGAGAACGTATAACAGGGTGATTTCGAGTGCTACAATCCGTAGAAGGATTTTAGCTTCAGGATTGCGGTCCACAAGGCCTTTAAGAGTTCCTTTGCTAACTCCTCGTCACCGAGCCGCTCGTTTGCAATGGGCCAGAATTCATCAAAACTGGCGTTTAGCTGAATGGAGAAACGTGCTTTTTACAGATGAATCGAGGTTTGGGTTAGTGAGTGATGATTACCGAGTAAGAGTTTGGAGGGAAGCAGGACGCATAAATAGACTGGAATTGGCATTGGAGTTGCTCCTTATCGCGGTGGTACGAAAATGTTTTGGGGAGGTATTATGTTCAACAGAAGAACTCCACTTATTCATATACCTGGGACAATGACAGGCGCATACTACCTGCAAAACGTCATTACACCCCTACGTAATGAATTAGGGAACCAGTTTATCTTTATGGACGACAATGCCAGGCCACATCGTACCAGAGGTGTTCAAGAAGTCTTGGAAAACCAAGCTATCACTAGAATGGAATGGCCGGCGATGTCGCCTGACATGAATCCATGAAACATGTATGGGATTACGCATCCAGGGCTATTTTTACCAGGAATAATCCGCCAAGAAATGAGCAGTAACTTATTGTTGCCACTAGGGAGGAATGGGAGAATATTCCGCAAGAAATAATTAATAATTTAATTATTGGAATGCCAAGACGCGTTGATGCATTATCAAGAAGCAGAGGTTCAAATACCGAATATTAATTTGTTGTTGTATTTATTTATATTTAGTTTTTCTTTAAAGTTTCATTTTTTTTTTTTAATTTTTGTATCCCAATTTTGATTTGTTTTTATTTATTGATGATTGTTTTAAATAAAATTTATGCATGTCATTTTCTTGTAAGCTTTTTATTAAAATTTACCAGTAGTCTTTTAAAACTTTGAAACAATTTAACATAATCCTAATAATTAGGGGGTGCAAGACTTTTGAAAGTGAGTGTATTAAGTTTTTATTAATTGTTTTATTTAGTTATATGTTTTAACATGTTTTTTATGTACTTAGTTATAAAATAAAAGTATCACTTGGTCTAAATTGCAGGGGGGCATGTCGAAAAAGGTACGGACGAATACTTTTAACATTGAGAGATAGGAGCCATGGGGGCCTTTTTGGATTTTTCACAAAAGTTCAATAAGTATTCAGTTTTCCGTCTGTCCGCCTTTTTCTAAAAGAACGACTTGCTTCACAGCAACTCAATAGTTAGTTATCAGCGTGAGTACCTATACGAACACCAAGTGCGAGCCAAGTGATAGTCTGAAGTAAACAGTGTGTTTTATTTTTGAATAAACCTTTCCAATTTCAGTTTTTTTATACCAAGGTTTCTATTATTGGCAACAAATAACCAAAGGACTGGTAGACCGCCTTCGGGTGGAATATTATCCAGCAAGGGCCATGCAGTGCCGAGAAAATGCCCGTCACGCGTAGCCAGGACCGTTCACAACACACGTATATCAGATATATCAATGTTGTCAAAATATGATGGATCTTTTGTATCATTACCTCTTCTATTGGTATGAAAAGCTAAAATTATATAGAGTGGACTTTCCAATGCAGTGCACGTTTTAACTGACCATATTTCCTTAGTGGCATCTTTAGTTAATTAGGGTAGCTCATGGGATTCCCACTTTCTAAATGGAATTACTATAGGTCTGTCTGATTTTATTGATTCCAACAACTGAAGCTTTAATAAATCATTAGGTGTAATAACTTGTACTTTTAACGAGATATTTTCAACTGTTAATTTAGCCTTTGTTGTGCCAGCAGCAGCAGCCGCATTTTTTTCTGTTATAATTTGACAATCAGAGTCATTTCGAGCTCTTACAAGACGTATAGTTTGTTTACCAAGTTGGGCTATCTGATAATCATTAAATATACCAAATAAATGATGTAATGGTATACGTATATTAAAAGTTGAAATTTTGGCTATTGTTGAGACTATTGGTTGAGCTGGGTAATTCCACCCTGCAAAGCCTAAATGGTTTGAATCATCGCTACTGTAATTAAGATAGCCCTTAATTGTGCTCACAATACCTTTGTCGCGTATACCATCAATCTTTTTTCCATTTATTTCATAAGAAATTCGGTCAAACAAAAATGCCCCAAAATTATTTACTAGGGCTGCCTCGCCATCCCCTTTAGTTACTTCCAATTTACCATCTATTAATAGAGCTGCATCGTGCATAAGCAACCAGGAATCTCTTTGATTTATTGAAATTTCTATAACATCATTATTATTAAAAGATTTAACATAGGGGTAATAAGTTCTGTAGTCAACCTTTTGAATTGTTTCACTAAACTGTGGTTTTCGATAGATGTCGAAGATTTGGTCTAATGATGACATTATATCCTAATGATTGTAGAAAAAGTCGATTTGAATAAGTTAGGTTGTTTGAATTAGGCAAGCGTTTGCTGCCAACTGATTTCAAATTGCTTGTGCTGGGATTTTTATAATAATTGTTCAATATTACACCATTATGATAATTTTTTTAATTCCACGAAAATTAACTGGCTTAAAATCTTGGTTTAAAATTACCAAAGTAATATTAGATATTTTCTGTTTATTTATTATTGGTAAATATATAAGGTTTCGGGGAATTTCGTTGATTGTATAGCTGTAGTGCGTGGTATTGGCCACGTCAGTACACGTATTATACACGTATTGCTGATCGGTCAATACTGGTGCTAGGTAAGACCAAACTAGGTCACCAACAGCAGAATGGTCCCCAGTCGTGATGTTACAATGTACTAACAATAAAGGTGTTAAAAGGTACGTGATGTATTACTAACTTTGCCCTTCAACCCAATTGGACACTACATGGCGATCCTGCCTAAACAGAATGATCCTGCCTAAACAGAATGATCTTGCCTAAACAGAATAGATAGTGTTGGTACTAATTGGTGTCTACGGGTTAGCAAAATTAAAACAAATGTTCAGAGTGTGGTATACCGAAAAAGTTCATTCATATCAGTAAGAAAAAGAAATCCAAGCAACACTGGAGCAGCCGTAAGTTAGTGCCAAAGGACTTGTATTAAAATTAGTGAAAATAAATATACGTGTAAAATGGGGAAATCTAATTCAAAACATAGCGAGGTTACGGATACCGGAGTTGTGAATTCGAATTTTATCGTCGAAGAGAGTGACATTAAAGTGCCAAGTGACCTGAGAGTGATCTTATACGTCATTGCCGGATCAGTTTTGGCTATGGTGGCGCTAAAATTCCGCAACGCCTACAGACGAGGAATTAAGAAGAACCTGTCCAGAATCATGGTCCTGAGGTCTCAAGCCGGAGACGTGTAGAGGGCATCATCCCCGTCCACAGCACCAAGGAAGCCGTACCAGCAAAATCAAACGCCAAGGCGAAAATTTACACCGTCAGCAAAAAGAAGGTATGTCGTTTAAAGTACGTAATAATTGCTGCGGTTGCGAATATTTAAATGTAGAATAAAAATTTAGTTAATTATGCAAAATAGAAATTTAAAAACAAATGGGTCATGTTTATGTTTATTTATGTTTAGGTATTATTTAATTAGGTCAAAAATTTTAATTATAAAGTGGGTTTTAAAACTCCAATAAGTAAATGTCAAAAGATTGGAAGGACACTTATACCTAACTCCTAGATATAAAACTAGTAATAGTAAATGAGTCAAAAAGGGTTCTAAAAAAACAAGTCCCTAAATCTGAAGACATCCTTAGAGACGTTACAGATAAGCTTCTAGTTAATTATAATAAATTTGTCAGGAGATTAATTTCAGTTTTTCCATTTTTGACTGAGCAAGAATGCTCTGTAGCTAAAAAACTTTTTAATTCAATCCGCGATAAAGTATCAGATCTTACCAAGTGTTAGGTGTAAATTATAAGGTCCGTGTCTTGAATTCATAAACCCTTTGATAAAGGAAGAGGTTATAGAAGAGGAATCTGAATATTCATCGTCTGAAGAAACTAACCTCAGTATAAGCAAGATGGCAATAACTAAAGTAGAATTTTTTAACTTGGCCAGTAAAATATTGCCAAATGAATTTAATGGTAGTTCGGATAAATTAAAATCATTTTTGGACTCATTAAACCTATTGTCGACCAATGCAGAGGGCCACGAATTAAATGCCGTAGCATATGTGAAAACAAGATTAACTGGAAAAGCTCGGGATCTGATCGGTGATAATGATACCTTACCGATAATTATATAAAAAATTAGACAAGGAATAAAGACGGAAAGTTCTTAACTTTTAGCAGCAAAGTTATTGTCATTGAGACAAAACCATAAGGACGTTGCTAAGTACACATCGGAAGTAGAATCTCTGTCAGCTTGTTTAAAAAGAGCTTACATAAGCGAAGGGGTTCCAGAAGCTGTGGCTGAAACTTATTCTGCCAATACTACTGTACAAGCCCTAAGCAAAAATGCCAGATCAGAAAAAACTAAGTTGATAATGGAGGCCAGTACCTTTGGAACATGCCAAGAAGCCATAACTAAATTCGTAAGCACTAGCCCTGAAGAAAATGCCACTGTCCTTTTTGCTCAACGAGGCAGACCATTTGTAAGAAGAAATTATCGTGGTAGAAATAATTGGAGATACTCGGGCTCAAATCGTAATGGCAATAATTATGACAACAATTCGGCTAATAGTAACAATAGGAACTATCCAAATCATAGCAATCGTGGTCAAGGAGGAAACTACCGAGGTCCGTTGGGGGATTCCTAAACATTTTCAATATGGACCTAACACTTTCGAACTTCATCATAATAACAACAGAAATGACTGATGATGAAACAATTTGCTTGCTAGTGGATACAGGGGCTAATATTTCACTATTTAAAAGAAACAAAATTAATCCCAGGCAGATCGTAAATAGGTCAGAAGTAAGTAAAATTAAAGGTGTAACAGACGGTATTACTAGTTCAATAGGAACTACGACAACCAAAATTTTTGTAAATAATCATGCTATAGAACACACTTTTCATATAGTAAATCAGCAGTTTCCAATCTATGCTGATGGAATTTTGGGAAGAGACTTCATCTCAAAATATCGATGTCAACTAGATTATGACGAATGGATCCTAACATTGAAAACGCCTAACATAGATCTAGAATTGCCAATTTACGATAGTCAGGAAGAAGATTCTTTAATTGTTCCACCTAGGTCAGAAATCGTTAGAAGAATAAGAGTATTGGAAACCTTAGGTGAAGATAGTGTGATATTAAATAATAATATAGCCACAGGAGTGTACATCGCAGGCACAGTTATATCAAGCAGCAGTCCATATGACAAAATACTAAATACAAATTTCGAAAGTGTTAAAATAAAAACAACAAACATAAAAACATCAAGCCTTAACAATTACATGGTTTATAATATTAATAGCAATAATAATATTAATAGAGAAAAGGCATTATTACAGGAGTTAAACACAGAAATTCCAAATCTTGTCAAAAATAGAACGATTGATCTATGCAAGGAGTTTTCGGATATTTTTGGCTTAAAGGATGATGAGTTAACAACAAATAACTTTTATTCTCAAAAAATTAAATTAACAGATGAAACCCCAGTATATACAAGAAATTATAGAATTCCTTATACACAATCATCAGAAATTAATACGCAGGTAAATAAAATGATTAAGGATAAAATTATAGAACCGTCAACAGCGGCTTATAATAGTCCTGTTTTGTTAGTGCCCAAAAAGTCAACAAATGGTATTAAGAAATGGCGCTTGGTTATTGATTATAGGCAACTGAACAAAAAACTAGTGGCAGATAAATTCCCTTTGCCTAGAATCGATGACATTCTCGATCAACTTGGCAGAGCGAAGTGGTTCTCAAAATTGGACCTAAAGTCAGGATTTCATCAAATACCTCTAGATGAAAGCGCGCGCGACATGACAACTTTTAGTACGGTCAATGGTTCTTATAGATTTAACAGACTCCCGTTTGGGCTGAAGATAAGTCCCAATAGTTTCCAACGTATGATGAGTATAGCCTTTACAGGAATTACTCCAGAAAAAGCTTTCTTGTACATGGACGATTTAATAGTAATAGGGTGCTCAGAAAACCATCATTTACAAAATTTACGAAATGTTTTTGAAACATGTAGAAAATTTAATCTAAAGTTAAACGCTGAGAAATGCAAATTTTTCCAAAATGAAGTAACGTTTCTGGGTCATAAAGTCACAAGTAAAGGCATATTACCAGAAGAGTCAAAATTTGACGTAATTAAAAAATTTCCAAAGCCAACCGACGCTGACGCGGTCAAAAGATTTGTTGCATTTTGCAATTATTATAGGCGATTTATTCCAAATTTTGCTGATCTAGCAAGACCATTGAATAAATTATCTAGGAAAAATTGCACCTTTATTTGGACAACTGATTGCGATAATGCATTCAAAAACTGAAATTGGCTTTGTTAAGTCCTAAAATTCTTCAATATCCAGACTTTAGTAAAGACTTCATTTTGACAACAGATGTATCAAAAGAAGCATGTGGAGCTGTACTTGCACAATATTTTAAAGGTCAAAATCTGCCTATTGCTTATGCTTCAAAAACATTTACAAAAGGCGAATCAAACAAAGCCACTATTGAACAAGAATTAGCAGCTATACATTGGGCTATTGGAC
The DNA here is from genome assembly GCA_921294245.1 of Brassicogethes aeneus. Taxonomy (NCBI): domain Eukaryota; kingdom Metazoa; phylum Arthropoda; class Insecta; order Coleoptera; family Nitidulidae; genus Brassicogethes; species Brassicogethes aeneus. The sequence goes on from OV121133.1 coordinate 49,855,670, forward strand.
ATTTCAGACCGTATCTATATGGTAAAAAATTTATTGTTAAATCAGATCACAAGCCACTTATTTATTTATTTGCAATGAAAAATCCTTCATCGAAACTGACGAGAATGCGATTGGATTTAGAGGAATATGAATTCATTGTCGAATACATAAAAGGAAAAGAAAACGTAGGAGCAGACGCTCTATCAAGAATAACGATAAGCGAACTCAAATCAATTTCCGAAAACGCTAAGCAAATATTAGCAATTACGAGGTCAATGACAAAAGACAAAAACCAAGTGAAACCAGTTTCACAGAAAAGTGACAAAGTGGAAATTCCAAAAATTTTAGAAATTGTAAATAATGATTACTTATCAGTTGTAAAATTACCTACCTTAAAATGTATGATTACGCCCAATTATCTTAGGATAATTGTGGAAAAACTAGGAAAATTTAGAGGTGAATCGAAACTAGTATTATCAGAAAATATCACTAAAGGCAAAGTTCTATTAGAAAAACTCTTGTTTAAGCTAGATGAATTGGCTAGTGAATATAAATTTAATGACGTCAGATTAAAAAATAACGATCCTATATTCAATCTGTGCACAATAAATAAATTTAAAGAAATAAGACAAGATATACTAAGGAAAACAAAGGTAATTTTATATGACGAGCCGAAATTAATAACCAATAGAAAAGATAAAAATATTCTGCTAGAAAAATTTCACGATAATCCACTTACAGGAGGTCATAGTGGAAAGAGTCTGTTCTATCTCGTACTAAAAATACTAAAAATCACTGCAACACTGCACATCATTCAATGGCGGCCATTTTTGTTGTTTTCAATTCTTGTGCTTTGGGTTTGTACAGATTAATAATCGTTTTAAACGTTGTGTTTTTTTGCAGAGGTACTTGCAAGCCGTAAAAGAGACCTCAAATTGGTAAAAACAATCATTTTACTCCTCTTTTGTAAAAAATAAACCTTATTTTATCAGGGCTGTCAAATGTCAATTTGAAGGTTAATTTGTGGGTTATAAAATATCCTTACTTATAATAAGTAATTGGTTTGAATTGGTTTGAAATGTGTTTTGGCGCTATGAATCAACAATTTATTCCAGTTGCATTCCTATTGGCAAAGCCAAAGTTGTATTTATCCCAAAAGGAGGCAAAAAGGGTTATACAAGTGTAAAGGACTTCAGACCAATAAGTCTTACGTCCTTTCTCCTGAAAACTCTAGAGAAACTGATCGACAGGTTTCTGAGAGCGGGTCCTTTGAAAGGCTTGCCCTTTCACAAGGAACAACACGCTTATCAGAAGGGTAGATCCGTGGACACGGCACTTTTATCGGTTTGCAACTACATAGAAGAGCAACTGGAATGGAAGGACGTTTGCATAGGCGCCTTTCTAGACATTGAGGGGGCGTTTAATCGCACCTCAAAAAACGCCATACGGCGAGGTGCAGAGGAACATGGAGTGCCCGAGGGCATTATCAAATGGATAATGTCAGCACTATCGGGTAGAATTCTCAGCACTAGCTGGCAAGGTCAACAATTGGAAGGCAATGTGTCAGAAGGATGTCCGCAGGGCGGAGTTTTATCCCCACTACTGTGGTGCTTGCTTGTAGACAGCTTGTTAAAGCTGCTAAACAAAGACGGCATACGGGCTATTGGTTATGCAGATGACATTTGTCTCCTGGTCAGAGGCCCACATGAGGAAACACTTAGGGACCTAATCCAAGGGGCTCTTAAAAAGGTACTGAGGTGGTGTGCTGAGATGGGACTTAGTATACAGGCCCAAAAGACAGCGGTCGTAAGGTTTGCGAGGAAATACAAACTCAAAAAACTGACAAACGTTACGATCGGTCAGCTGCAGATTCCCTTTTCTGAAGAGACCAAATATCTGGGAGTCATCCTAGATAGAAAGCTCTTATGGGGGAAACACTTGCAGGATAAATGCCAAAAGGCAATGATCACCTTCTGGCAGTGTAGTGGGGCCATGGGAGCGAAGTGGGGCCTTGGTCCACAGCAGATGATGTGGATCTACCAGGCAATCATTGTTCCCAGGCTTGTTTATGCAACACCGGTCTGGTGGAAGCGTACTTTGCTAAAGACCGCTCGCGGAATGCTGGACAAGGTACAAGCAGCTTTTCTCAGAGCTATATGCGCTGTGAGAAGAAGCACCCCGAGCGCAGTGTTAAGAGTCTTACTAGACGTTCCGTCGCTGGCTTTGGAAAGCAAGGCTGCGGCGATGCGAGCGGCTTACAGACTTCACTGTGTGGGTGAATGGAGAGATAGCTTCATACATCTGAAGCTTCAGAGAAGCTGTCCTAAAGAAATATGGAATATGCCGCAGGATAGGATAAAAACCCAGCTAGCTGAAGGGGTGTGTTTCAAGGTACATATCCCCAGTAGAGAGCAGTGGGAGCAAGGCTTTGGCCCAAAACATGGAAGCATTTGGTTCACAGATGGGTCAAAGACGAAGGAAGGAGTGGGAGCCGGGTTCTGTGGTCAAAAGTCGGTGGACAGCTTTGTCTACAGACTTGACAGACACAACACGGTCTTCCAGGCGGAAGTTCTCGCCATAAAAGAATGCGCGAGGGTTCTGTCTGAACGAGGTACAGGTGGAGACATCTGGATTTGCTCAGACAATCAAGCTGCTCTAAAAGCCTTGGTTAATGAGTCTTTCTCATCCAAGCTGATAGAGGAAACCATCCTGGCACTCCAGCGAGTCGCTAGAGGGAATCGGCTCAACCTTGCCTGGATTCCAGGTCATGCCGGATGGAAAGGCAACGAAAGAGCCGATAGATTAGCAAAGGAGGGCACCACTCTATGTGGTCCTCAAGAGAAGGTAGTGGGCATGCCGTTCAGGGAGGGCGTAAACCTCATTAAAGCATGGACAAAGCGCCAACAGGCGAGAGAGTGGCAGCAAAGCCCGGGATACAACACAGGCAAGACCCTTATGGGCAGCGGTGTAGAAACCTGGTCGGTAGAGCTCCTGAAGCTGAGCAGACCAAAAATAAGGGCTGTTGTGGAAATCGTTTCCGGCCACAACAATCTGAACAAGCACAGATACGTGATAGGAAAGACGACATCTCCACGATGTGAAAGATGCGAGGAGGAGATTGAAGACTCCCAGCACTTTTTGTGCAAATGTGTAGCACTAGCGAGGACCAGATTCGCGGTGTTTGGGCAGACGGAGATCCATCCGAAGCAGGTTAGGGAGCTAAGTGTGGGACAGATTTTAGACTTCTGCAAAGAAGGACAATATCTTCGGTAGCCCTAAGGTAATGCGGGGGGGATAGAGTACAAGAGTCTCATCGGCTAGGTGCTCTGAACTGTGCGTGCATAGCCCCTTGAGAGTACATAATAATAATAATAAATGTTATTAGCATGAACGATCAATCGCGATCTTATTTCCTATTTCTTATTCCTTATTCCTTATTTCTTATTTTAAGGGAGCATTAATACGCCTTAAGTTTTAGGCATATATGCTAACATACAGTATAGCAATATACTAAATATATTACTAAAATTATTTTAAAAATTGTATTCTAAATAATAGTTGTTGTTAATATAGGTACTCAGTTTGTTCCAAATATTTAGGAAAATACCAGAAATTATAATATAAATTGGTAACTATTATTTTATGATAAATAAACTTATACCTTGGTTTATTAAGTATAAGTTGCAATAATTATCAGGATTTAAATGTTATTGCAAAATATAATTAAATATTCTTTATAATATTAATCAAAAATTAACTTTTAGAAGATAAATTATAACTATCATTATAACCGAGTTGTGCGAAAAGTAAAAAGGTAACTATTAGCGAATGAGTTATTAACAGGAATAATGTACGCCGCGTATGCCTAAGTCAGTGAGAATGCTCATGCGGTGAGGTTGATACAATGACATACCATAACACGAAAGTATTATTAGAACTTTGGGGCTTGTACTTATTATAAAAATCTACTTTTGCTTTTCCAAAAACTGTGCTATATAAGAGATATACCATAAATAATACGCTGAAATCGTGTTTTGCCACCATGATAGAAGTAACAAGCGTTTGAACCATAAGGTTTTTTGTTGTTTTTTTCTAAACAATTAGGTAATAGTTTATATTAGTATTAATAATTATTATTATATATATATTGTTTTGTTAAATTAAATTTCGTATTTATACTTTTTAAGCATGTGAACCATGCTGTTTGCATAATTATATGCTAACATAATACTTACTTTCATAGATTAACTATTAGCTGATGAAAAAATAACAAATAACTCAGAAAATGTGATTATTATAATAAAATACTAATAGAAACCCAAATAATATAACAGTTAGTAAATACGATATTTAAAATAATAAGGTAAATTTAATAGTTATTAAAGTGATTTACCTATTAATATTTCAAAACCTTTCTATTAATTAATGAAAGGTAAGATTAAGTACTTCTTTATACCTTGAAGTATTATAACTATTACTTCATATAGGTTTGGCAGAATACGAATCCACTAAATATTGTGATGTTTGGAAGTAAGGCAAAAGGTAAACCAACGAGGTGTACTAATTAACTATATATTAATATCTACAACATTACAACTATCTATATACTATGTAACTCTCTACTGCCTTAGCTGTACTGCTTCAGCTAGGGAACAACCGATAACGCAGTAACGCATTGTCCCCCACTATAACTACTTAGGTACTACACTACACCTTCCCCGTTTTTTTTTTCAAAACAATTTATATAGAAAAATAAATTATTTTTGGGAAGAGAATACTATTGCCAAATTAAAATTAAACTTATTATTATACACCCAGGTACCTGTTATCTAATTAAGTGACTTAAATTACATAATTTATAAATAAAATGATAGTTTATAACTGTAAAAAATGTATTTTAATTGTAATATGGCTTAGTCCTATTTTTATGAACTAATTGTTCTTTATTGTTTTTTAAAATAAGCACATTGGGATCACTCACGTTTAATACCTTATATGGACCTTCAAACACTGCACTAAGTTTGTTCCCTGTTTCGCACTTTACCAAAAGAAAATCACCTATTTTATAATTTACAGGGTTTGACTTTTTGTCATAACTCAATTTTCTTAGATATTTACTTTTGACAAGATTTTGGTGAGCATCTGCATTGGCTCGTTCTAACCTATATCTTAATTCTAGAGGATAGTCGTCGAAGTTATATAAAGGATTTACATTAACGTGACTTAAATTAGTGGGAATATTACATGTTCTACCAAAAACTAATTCGAAGGGGGTATATTTAGTTTCGGTGTGCACCGTTGTGTTATAAGAGAAACACCAAAATGGAACCCAAGAGCTCCACGAAATTCTTTGATTTTGAGCCAAATTTCTCAAATATGCTCCTAAGACCTTGTGTGAGTTTTCTAATGATCCTATACTTTCATGATGATAGGCAGTACTATAAAGTTGAGTAATATTTAAGAGTTTACATATTTCTTTCATTGTGGAAGAAATAAACTCCGCCCCCCGATCTGTAGCTATTTTGCTTGGAATACCGTATCGCAATATAAAATTGTTTACAAAAGCTCTTGCTACCGTGACAGCGTCTTTAGCTTTTAGCGGATAAGCTTCAACAAATTTTGTTAATTCGCATTGCAGTGTCAAAATATAAGAAAAGTTTTCTGAATCGGTTTCCATTGGACCTACAATATCCAAATACAATTTTTCGAAAGGTGAGTTAGCCGTCGTCGTAATAACCATCGGTTCTCTTACGTGTTTGCTATACTTATTACGCTGACAACTATCACACTTTTTTACAAATTCCGTTACGTCCTTGTTCATACCTGGCCAGAAGTAATATTTTTTAATATTGTTTATCATTCTATTTATTCCCGCATGTCCACTTGTCGGAAGAATGTGAAAATCGTTTAAAATTAATTTTTTGTTTTCCTTGTCAATTATTCGTTTTTGATTTCGTATTATGCAAACTCGAGTTTTTAACTTATTTGAATTTATTTTAATTTGAGTAGCTAGCTCCTTAATAAATTTATCGTTATTATTATCTTTCATAATTATTATTTCCGGAATATTTAGTTGCATACATATTGAATCCAATTCTCTCAACATATCGTCTGGCGTGTATATTGATCGAGGTACTGGATTTATAAATATTGTAGAAAGTTCTGGTACAAAAATTAAATTTTCTGACTTAGTCGAAATGTGGTTTAGCTTTTTTAATTGGGTAAATTTTGTTTTACTATTTATAACGAATTCTACACAGTCTTTAGGTCTTTTCAAGATTTCTACTATATTTGGATGCGCATTCCAATTATTGGTATCATTCTTGGCTTGACTGATATTATGTTCGACAAGTTTTTTCTGTTGTGCTCTGGTCATTACATTTATGATTTCCTCATTCATACATACATTTTAACTCATTCACACTCACAATTATTCTAGACAAAGCATCTGCAGTTACGTTGTCTTTACCTTTTACATACTCCACATAAAAATCATATTCTTCTAAACATAACCGAAACTTAGTTAAACGACTTGACGGATTATTATGGTTAAATAAGTATATTAATGGTTTATGGTCTGTTAAAATTTTAAATCGTCTGCCATATAAGTAAGGTCGGAAATGTTTAACCGCCCAAACTATAGCTAATAATTCTTTTTCAATTGTTGCATAGTTTAGTTCTGCTTTATTTAACCCTCGACTTGCAAAAGCTATGGGTTTATTATTTTTATTTAGTAAAACTGCACCTAGTGCGAAACCTGATGCATCAGTTTGCAAAATAAATTCGTTTTTATCTGTAAAATCTGGGTAATCCAATATTTTTGGTTGAATTAAAGCATTTTTTAATAATTCAAAGGCTTGTTGACATTCGTTTGACCATTGAAACTGAGCATTTTTTTTGTTAATTTATTTAGACAAGATGCTTTTTCAGCAAAATTTGGAATATGCTTTCTATAATAGTTGGCAAATGCTACAAACCGTTTTATTTCGTCACAACTAGTTGGAGTGGGATAATTTTTTAATACTTTGGTTTTTTCAGGGTCTGGTAGAATACCATCTGAAGTTATTACGTGACCTAGATAAAGAATTTGTTTCTTTAGGAAATCGCATTTTGCGGGATTAAGTTTTAAGTTAACTTTCCGCAATCTGTTAAAAACTTTAACTAGGTTAGTATTGTGATCTTGCAAATTTTTACCAAACACAATTAGATCATCCAAATACACAAAGCATTTTTCAAAATTTAACCCAGACATTGCAACCGTCATCAAACGTGAAAAGTTACTAGGGCTGGTCTTTAAACCCATAGGTAACCTTTTCATTTGATATTGGCCGCGGTTGGTAGTAAATGCCGTAACTGGTCTACTTTTTGGCTCTAATTCTACTTGATAATAGCCTTGACTTAGATCTAAATGACTAAAATAAATTGCGCCTGCAAGGGAATCTAAGATTTCAGTAACATTTGGTAATGGAAATTTATCATCTTGAATTTTTTTGATTAAGTAATCTATAGTCTATAACAACTCGCCATTTTTTATTTCCCAAATGATCGGTTTTCTTGGGGACTATAAGCAAAGGCGAAGACCACTCGCTTTGAGCTTCTTCAATGATGTCATTTTTGAGCATGTCACTAATTTGATTTTCAATTTCAGCTTTTTGAGCTTGCGGTAACCTGTACGGTTTAACATAAACCGGACTAACATTGTCTTTTAGTTTAATTGATTGACTATAGATATTTGTAGTAGTTAACTTATCACCTTCAAGATGAAAAATATCCGCAAATTTAGCACAAATGTTTTCTATCGTTATTTGTTCTTCTTTATTAAGGCCTTTAAAATTAATAATATTGAACAATTTTTTAACCCTATCAACGCATACACTTGTATCTTTAAATAAACAAAAGTTATAGTTATCTAATGTATCAATTTCCGGTCTGTAATTAGTTAAAACTACTTCCTTGTCTCTGGTATTAAGTATTTTAATTGGGATTTTTCCGTCTTTTGGACGCACAACACTACCCGCCATAAAGACACCTTCGCATATTTCTTTCGAAATAGTTACACAATCTTCTTCCGTACATACATTTATATATTTAATACTTTCGCATCTTGGTGGAATTGTCATTAATTTTTGGTTATGGGAAAATAACGGTATATTTGTTTTTATATTCAAGTTATTTAAGGTTAAAATGTTTTTTTCGAAATTTATTACGCCAAAATATTTTTGTAAGAAATCTTGACCTATAATTCCATCAGTTGAACAAGACAATTTATCAAAAACATAAAATTTTTGTTTAAAGATTTGTTTATTAAAGTTTAAATTTAAATTTAAGTATCCTTTTGAAGTTATGTTACCACCAATACCTTTAATATTTAATTTACTTTTTACTATAGAAATATTTGTACCTAAACTTAAATTTTTTATTGCACATAACGATGCGCCGGTGTCCACCAAAAATTTCAAACTTTTCCCATTCACACAAAAATTTATACTATTCATTCCTTCGGATGTAAAAATAAAGTTATTCCCGAAAAAAATAATTTAATTCATTGGCAGGTTCGCGTACTTGTTTGTTATCCATGTGGTAGATTCGCCTACTTGAATTACCTCGGTTGTAATTTGAACCGCGACTGTAATTAAATCTTTGTCTAACTGACCTACCTCTACTTGCATTAAATTGTACCGGGTGACGATTTGGAATATTGCTATTAATATTATTTCTATTAGAATAGTTGCGATACTTATTTCCCCTATACGGCCTTTTACCCCTATGCATTGTCATAACTTGTGAGGGTTCCGGTCTAGACAGTTCCTCATCTTGGGCCGTTCGTATCGCATCTTTCAAAGAGGTGAAATTCCGCGCTGAAATAATTGTACTTAATCGGGAATTTCGTAAACCGTCCGAAAATCTTTTTATGGCGTTTTTCTCGTTAACGGCTTTCAAAATTTTGTACGCATCCGAGTTTCCGTCTGCTTGCGAAATGGTAAGATCTACAAAAAGCTTTTCCAATTCCTTTCCGAAGTCTTCCACTGATTTATCTCCTTGTCTAGCCCTAGACAATGAAGATTGCAAGGCAGTATCGGATTTTTTGGTTAATAAATGCGTTTTTATATCGGAAACTAAAGACTGTACAGAATCGTATGACTGAGCTAACCTCAATTTCGCGCTACAAGATAATCGGGTTTTAAGGACAAATTTAATTAGCAACGCTTTGCCGTCATCATTAAGCATAGATTCATATAACTCTAAAGCATCTATTAAACAGTTCGTTACCTCCTCAGAATCATCCAAAACAGGTAATAGGCTAATTGCGGTCTTAATATCAAATTGGGACATGTTTGAAGTTTTTTGATCGAGATTGGGTGTGTCGGACTTTTCTAACATAAAATTTTTGATTGCGTCATACACTTCTTTAATTTTTTCCTGAGTTTCTTTTATAAGCAACGTGTCTTTTATCGAAACTTTTTCTAGTTTTATTAAACTGTTTATTTGTGTAATAGTTAATGAAAATTCTTTATATAATTCTTCGGCTTCCGCAACTTTTTTAGCTAAAATATCTCCTGTATTACGCCTTGTGGGGCCGATTTTTACTAAATATGTTTTAACATTTTTTAAGTCCTCGTATATTTTAGCTAAACTAGTCTCCATTAACTTATAGTTACCCAAAATACAAATCTATTTAAAATTATTTATTAATTTAATTTAATATTTCATTTAAAAATAAAAACTAATTGTACTACTTAATTTGCTTGTATTGCAAAATGAATTTCTTGCAAAATTATTTTGTTTGAATTATTTAAATAAAAATTAAGCTATAACCTATGTCACCATCAATCAACAATCTTTTGGATTTCTCCTAAACTGCTTAAAAGTTTCTTTTTACATACCGTACTGCAACCCCACTCTAACCTTACGATGGAAACTCTCTTCTTATGCGTCTTCTTATTCGGACTGTCCTACAACTCAATCGTTGATGCGGTGGCTGCTGCTGGGGCCTGAAGAGTACGCAGGTACATACTTCTGGAAAGATTCTTCTTGAGACCTTTTCTGTAGGCTTCCCGGATTCTCATCACCATAAAAAAACACAAGATTCCAAAGATCATGTATAGTAGCACTTTTACATCGGTGGGTAAATTTATGGTTTGATTCTCCACAATAGCTTTGGAATTTACCACGCCATTTGATGTAACTTCTGGTTGACTGTACGTTGCTCGACACATTTTTAAGACTCCTTCTAGTTCGATTGCAGGATCGCCATGTGATGTTTGGAAGTAAGGCAAAAGGTAAACCAACGAGGTGTACTAATTAACTATATATTAATATCTACAACATTACAACTATCTATATACTATGTAACTCTCTACTGCCTTAGCTGTACTGCTTCAGCTAGGGAACAACCGATAACGCAGTAACGCATTGTCCCCCACTATAACTACTTAGGTACTACACTACAATATTACTAAATATTATTACCTTGTAACAGTTAATATCATTATTTCCAACTAATCAATAGCCTTTAACTTATCCCAGGTTACTATTAAGAAAACCACATTTTATTATTTAGAATACAATTTTAAAATAATTTTATTAATATATTTAGTATATTGCTATACTGTATGTTAAACTTATATTTATTAACTATTAATCAAATTTTTCTTTCTGTGTATGGTTTAACATAATCAAATAGAAAATTAAAGAATCCTGTGATTTGTATTATAATAACTGTTTTCTAAAATTTCAGAGACATTTAACAATTCCTAATACTTTCAATACTATTTTGTATCAATAAACCTGTGAAATTCTACATGTGGGTTAATGTGACAGTGGTTACCACCAAATCTGTCAATTTTTAAAATTAATTAAAATATTTTATTGAAATTTTTTTTTATATTTAATATAATGCCATACAGGGTGTTTCTGGAGAAACGCAAACGATATGGATTTAAAATTTTAATATCATGATGTGCACATACAATTTGATTTAGACTATACTTAAAGTCAATAGTTTTCAAGATATTAATTTTTTTCGTTAAAATTTTGCTAAATGAGCGTTAATCAAAAATAGTCTCTATTTTTTTTGTTATTATGTTTGCTGACAGGGGGTTGTAAATTTTGGAATATTAAAACATTGTTTAAATAATTTGATTTTTTAAAGGTTTTTCAACAAATAGCTTGAGAAAAACCCCTTGAAATTAGGCAACCTTAAGTTTGCCTGTTGAAACAAACAATAATAACGTTTTTATTATAAATGTAAAACCCTGTACACAGAAAGAAAAATTTGATTAATAGTTAATAAATATAAAGGCGCATTCATGCTCACTAAAATAAGAAATAAGAATAAGAAAAAAGATAAAAAGTTAAAACTGTGTAAAGTAATGGTTGCGTTCATGCTCATGAAAATAAGGAATAAGAAATAAGAAATAAGAATAAAGATTAACAATTTTTAACTTTGGTTCTTATTCTTGCGTATAAAACTGCGCAAAGGACCAAAATGGGTCTGTGAATTATTTTGATGGGTTTTATGTGCTGGCCATGGAGCCATGGTGTTGGAAATCGCGTTGAGTGTCGCTGTCGATTGTTTACGTTTATAGCCAATATAATCCACTATAATAAAATATAATTGTGTGACAACATTTTTTATTTCTTACGTTATTAGCATGAACGATCAATCGCGATCTTATTTCCTATTTCTTATTCCTTATTCCTTATTTCTTATTTTAAGGGAGCATTAATACGCCTTAAGTTTTAGGCATATATGCTAACATACAGTATAGCAATATACTAAATATATTACTAAAATTATTTTTAAAATTGTATTCTAAATAATAGTTGTTGTTAATATAGGTACTCAGTTTGTTCCAAATATTTAGGAAAATACCAGAAATTATAATATAAATTGGTAACTATTATTTTATGATAAATAAACTTATACCTTGGTTTATTAAGTATAAGTTGCAATAATTATCAGGATTTAAATGTTATTGCAAAATATAATTAAATATTCTTTATAATATTAATCAAAAATTAACTTTTAGAAGATAAATTATAACTATCATTATAACCGAGTTGTGCGAAAAGTAAAAAGGTAACTATTAGCGAATGAGTTATTAACAGGAATGATGTACGCCGCGTATGCCTAAGTCAGTGAGAATGCTCATGCGGTGAGGTTGATACAATGACATACCAGAACACGAAAGTATTATTAGAACTTTGGGGCTTGTACTTATTATAAATATCTACTTTTGCTTTTCCAAAAACTGTGCTATATAAGAGATATACCATAAATAATACGCTGAAATCGTGTTTTTGCCACCATGATAGAAGTAACAAGCGTTTGAACCATAAGGTTTTTTGTTGTTTTTTTCTAAACAATTAGGTAATAGTTTATATTAGTATTAATAATTGTTATTATATATATTGTTTTGTTAAATTAAATTTCGTATTTATAAATAAAAGTATATATACTTTTTGAGCATGTGAACCATGCTGTTTGCATAATTATATGCTAACATAATACTTACTTTCATAGATTAACTATTAGCTGATGAAAAAATAACAAATAACTCAGAAAATGTGATTATTATAATAAAATACTAATAGAAACCCAAATAATATAACACTTAGTAAATACGATATTTAAAATAATAAGGTAAATTTAATAGTTATTAAAGTGATTTACCAATTAATATTTCAAAACCTTTCTATTAATAAATGAAAGGTAAGATTAGGTACTTCTTTATACACCTTGTAGTATTATAACTATTACTTCATATAGGTTTGGCAGAATACGAATCCACTAAATATTATTACCTTGTAACAGTTAATATCATTATTTCCAACTAATCAATAGCCTTTAACTTATCCCAGGTTACTATTAAGAAAACCACATTTTATTATTTAGAATACAATTTTAAAATAATTTTATTAATATATTTAGTATATTGCTATACTGTATGTTAAACTTATATTTATTAACTATTAATCAAATTTTTCTTTCTGTGTATGGTCATAATCAAATAGAAAATTAAAGAATCCTGCGATTTGTATTATAATAACTGTTTTCTAAAATTTCAGAGACATTAAACAATTCCTAATACTTTCAATATTATTTTGTATCAATAAACCTGTGAAATTCTACATGTGGGTTAATCTGACAGTGGTTACCACCAAATCTGTCAATGTTTAAAATTAATTAAAATATTTTATTGAAAAATGAATAACTAAAAAAATATTGACTTTATACCTATACCTATACCTATGCCTATAGGTATAGGATATGGTAAAGGTATAGATATGGTATAGCCATTTTACTCAAAATTTTATGTAGAATTAAAAAATTTAAAAATTTATGAGGTGTAAAATAACAAAGTTAAAGACATTTCCGCTAAAACAGGAAGTATTATTTTGTTCAAAATAATTTAGGAAAAAAGTCTAATAATTTACGCTATTAAAATTTTAAATCGATGACTTTTGCGATTCCCTAGAAACTTCTAACAGACTACGTACGTGAAACACCCTGTATATTAAACGTCATTTATGTGTTATGCTATACTTAATTATTAATAAAAGATACAACAATATTTGTATAAAAATGACAAAATGAACTAAACTAAAAATTTATGAATACTGCTACTTCTAATTCAAAACTGATCCTGGCCACAAAAACATAATTTGCATAAAAAAGTTAATATATCAAATAATAGTCAAATATCAATACTTTAACGTGTTATACTCAAATTTATAATCTTCGATTATTTACCCTTTAAAAATTGTTAAATTTTAAATTAAATTATCACCAGCGCCCCCTGTACGTAAAAAAGTTATGTACCTACAAAAATTGAAATTTCTTCATTTTTAACACAGTGAAGAAATAAATAAAAATAAAAACAAAGTTGTCAATGGACGAGATTTTTTTTTTTGAAAAAAGTTCTGCCTTTAGATGTAGAAATAAGGTAAAAAAGTTTCAATCGATTTCTTAATCCCTTGCAAATCGACCGTTCGATCCTTTCGCGAAACCGTAGTTAAATGGAAAACCCCACAATCCACACAACAAGGCCATTTTTGTTGTTTTCAATTCTTGTGCTTTGGGTTTGTACAGATTAATAATCGTTTTAAACGTTGTGTTTTTTTGCAGAGGTACTTGCAAGCCGTAAAAGAGACCTCAAATTGGTAAAAACAATCATTTTACTCCTCTTTTGTAAAAAATAAACCTTATTTTATCAGGGCTATCAAATGTCAATTTGAAGGTTCATTTGTGGGTTATAAAATATCCTTACTTATAATAAGTAATTGGTTTGAATTGGTTTGAAATGTGTTTTGGCGCTATGAATCAACAATTTATTCCAGTTGCATTCCTATTGGCAAAGCCAAAGTTGTATTTATCCCAAAAGGAGGCAAAAAGGGTTATACAAGTGTAAAGGACTTCAGACCAATAAGTCTTACGTCCTTTCTCCTGAAAACTCTAGAGAAACTGATCGACAGGTTTCTGAGAGCGGGTCCTTTGAAAGGCTTGCCCTTTCACAAGGAACAACACGCTTATCAGAAGGGTAGATCCGTAAACACGGCACTTTTATCGGTTTGCAACTACATAGAAGAGCAACTGGAATGGAAGGGCGTTTGCATAGGCGCCTTTCTAGACATTGAGGGGGCGTTTAATCGCACCTCAAAAAACGCCATACGGCGAGGTGCAGAGGAACATGGAGTGCCCGAGGGCATTATCAAATGGATAATGTCAGCACTATCGGGTAGAATTCTCAGCACTAGCTGGCAAGGTCAACAATTGGAAGGCAATGTGTCAGAAGGATGTCCGCAGGGCGGAGTTTTATCCCCACTACTGTGGTGCTTGGTTGTAGACAGCTTGTTAAAGCTGCTAAACAAAGACGGCATACGGGCTATTGGTTATGCAGATGACATTTGTCTCCTGGTCAGAGGCCCACATGAGGAAACACTTAGGGACCTAATCCAAGGGGCTCTTAAAAAGGTACTGAGGTGGTGTGCTGAGATGGGACTTAGTATACAGGCCCAAAAGACAGCGGTCGTAAGGTTTGCGAGGAAATACAAACTCAAAAAACTGACAAACGTTACGATCGGTCAGCTGCAGATTCCCTTTTCTGAAGAGACCAAATATCTGGGAGTCATCCTAGATAGAAAGCTCTTATGGGGGAAACACTTGCAGGATAAATGCCAAAAGGCAATGATCACCTTCTGGCAGTGTAGTGGGGCCATGGGAGCGAAGTGGGGCCTTGGTCCACAGCAGATGATGTGGATCTACCAGGCAATCATTGTTCCCAGGCTTGTTTATGCAGCACCGGTCTGGTGGAAGCGTACTTTGCTAAAGACCGCTCGCGGAATGCTGGACAAGGTACAAGCAGCTTTTCTCAGAGCTATATGCGCTGTGAGAAGAAGCACCCCGAGCGCAGTGTTAAGAGTCTTACTAGACGTTCCGTCGCTGGCTTTGGAAAGCAAGGCTGCGGCGATGCGAGCGGCTTACAGACTTCACTGTGTGGGTGAATGGAGAGATAGCTTCATACATCTGAAGCTTCAGAGAAGCTGTCCTAAAGAAATATGGAATATGCCGCAGGACAGGATAAAAACCCAGCTAGCTGAAGGGGTGTGTTTCAAGGTACATATCCCCAGTAGAGAGCAGTGGGAGCAAGGCTTTGGCCCAAAACATGGAAGCATTTGGTTCACAGATGGGTCAAAGACGAAGGAAGGAGTGGGAGCCGGGTTCTGTGGTCAAAAGTCGGTGGACAGCTTTGTCTACAGACTTGACAGACACAACACGGTCTTCCAGGCGGAAGTTCTCGCCATAAAAGAATGCGCGAGGGTTCTGTCTGAACGAGGTACAGGTGGAGACATCTGGATTTGCTCAGACAATCAAGCTGCTCTAAAAGCCTTGGTTAATGAGTCTTTCTCATCCAAGCTGATAGAGGAAACCATCCTGGCACTCCAGCGAGTCGCTAGAGGGAATCGGCTCAACCTTGCCTGGATTCCAGGTCATGCCGGATGGAAAGGCAACGAAAGAGCCGATAGATTAGCAAAGGAGGGCACCACTCTATGTGGTCCTCAAGAGAAGGTAGTGGGCATGCCGTTCAGGGAGGGCGTAAACCTCATTAAAGCATGGACAAAGCGCCAACAGGCGAGAGAGTGGCAGCAAAGCCCGGGATGCAACACAGGCAAGACCCTTATGGGCAGCGGTGTAGAAACCTGGTCGGTAGAGCTCCTGAAGCTGAGCAGACCAAAAATAAGGGCTGTTGTGGAAATCGTTTCCGGCCACAACAATCTGAACAAGCACAGATACGTGATAGGAAAGACGACATCTCCACGATGTGAAAGATGCGAGGAGGAGATTGAAGACTCCCAGCACTTTTTGTGCAAATGTGTAGCACTAGCGAGGACCAGATTCGCGGTGTTTGGGCAGACGGAGATCCATCCGAAGCAGGTTAGGGAGCTAAGTGTGGGACAGATATTAGACTTCTGCAAAGAAGGACAATATCTTCGGCAGCCCTAAGGTAATGCGGGGGGGATAGAGTACAAGAGTCTCATCGGCTAGGTGCTCTGAACTGTGCGTGCATAGCCCCTTGAGAGTACATAATAATAATAATAAATGTTATTAGCATGAACGATCAATCGCGATCTTATTTCCTATTTCTTATTCCTTATTCCTTATTTCTTATTTTAAGGGAGCATTAATACGCCTTAAGTTTTAGGCATATATGCTAACATACAGTATAGCAATATACTAAATATATTACTAAAATTATTTTAAAAATTGTATTCTAAATAATAGTTGTTGTTAATATAGGTACTCAGTTTGTTCCAAATATTTAGGAAAATACCAGAAATTATAATATAAATTGGTAACTATTATTTTATGATAAATAAACTTATACCTTGGTTTATTAAGTATAAGTTGCAATAATTATCAGGATTTAAATGTTATTGCAAAATATAATTAAATATTCTTTATAATATTAATCAAAAATTAACTTTTAGAAGATAAATTATAACTATCATTATAACCGAGTTGTGCGAAAAGTAAAAAGGTAACTATTAGCGAATGAGTTATTAACAGGAATGATGTACGCCGCGTATGCCTAAGTCAGTGAGAATGCTCATGCGGTGAGGTTGATACAATGACATACCATAACACGAAAGTATTATTAGAACTTTGGGGCTTGTACTTATTATAAAAATCTACTTTTGCTTTTCCAAAAACTGTGCTATATAAGAGATATACCATAAATAATACGCTGAAATCGTGTTTTGCCACCATGATAGAAGTAACAAGCGTTTGAACCATAAGGTTTTTTGTTGTTTTTTTCTAAACAATTAGGTAATAGTTTATATTAGTATTAATAATTATTATTATATATATATTGTTTTGTTAAATTAAATTTCGTATTTATACTTTTTAAGCATGTGAACCATGCTGTTTGCATAATTATATGCTAACATAATACTTACTTTCATAGATTAACTATTAGCTGATGAAAAAATAACAAATAACTCAGAAAATGTGATTATTATAATAAAATACTAATAGAAACCCAAATAATATAACAGTTAGTAAATACGATATTTAAAATAATAAGGTAAATTTAATAGTTATTAAAGTGATTTACCTATTAATATTGCAAAACCTTTCTATTAATTAATGAAAGGTAAGATAGAAAATTAAAGAATCCTGTGATTTGTATTATAATAACTGTTTTCTAAAATTTCAGAGACATTAAACAATTCCTAATACTTTCAATATTATTTTGTATCAATAAACCTGTGAAATTCTACATGTGGGTTAATGTGACAGTGGTTACCACCAAATCTGTCAATGTTTAAAATTAATTAAAATATTTTATTGAAAAATGAATAACTAAAAAAATATTGACTTTATACCTATACCTATACCTATACCTATGCCTATAGGTATAGGATATGGTAAAGGTATAGATATGGTATAGCCATTTTACTCAAAATTTTATGTAGAATTAAAAAATGTAAAAATTTATGAGGTGTAAAATAACAAAGTTAAAGACATTTCCGCTAAAACAGGAAGTATTATTTTGTTCAAAATAATTTAGGAAAAAAGTCTAATAATTTACGCTATTAAAATTTTAAATCGATGACTTTTGCGATTCCCTAGAAACTTCTAACAGACTACGTACGTGAAACACCCTGTATATTAAACGTCATTTATGTGTTATGCTATACTTAATTATTAATAAAAGATACAACAATATTTGTATAAAAATGACAAAATGAACTAAACTAAAAATTTATGAATACTGCTACTTCTAATTCAAAACTGATCCTGGCCACAAAAACATAATTTGCATAAAAAAGTTAATATATCAAATAATAGTCAAATATCAATACTTTAACGTGTTATACTCAAATTTATAATCTTCGATTATTTACCCTTTAAAAATTGTTAAATTTTAAATTAAATTATCACCAGCGCCCCCTGTACGTAAAAAAGTTATGTACCTACAAAAATTGATATTTCTTCATTTTTAACACAGTGAAGAAATAAATAAAAATAAAAACAAAGTTGTCAATGGACGAGAATTTTTTTTTTTTGAAAAAAGTTCTGCCTTTAGATGTAGAAATAAGGTAAAAAAGTTTCAATCGATTTCTTAATCCCTTGCAAATCGACCGTTCGATCCTTTCGCGAAACCGTAGTTAAATGGAAAACCCCACAATCCACACAACAAGGTCTGTTCTATCTCGTACTAAAAATACTAAAAATCACTGCAACACTGCACATCATTCAATGGCGGCCATTTTTGTTGTTTTCAATTTTTGTGCTTTGGGTTTGTACAGATTAATAATCGTTTTAAACGTTGTGTTTTTTTGCAGAGGTACTTGCAAGCCGTAAAAGAGACCTCAAATTGGTAAAAACAATCATTTTACTCCTCTTTTGTAAAAAATAAACCTTATTTTATCAGGGCTGTCAAATGTCAATTTGAAGGTTAATTTGTGGGTTATAAAATATCCTTACTTATAATAAGTAATTGGTTTGAATTGGTTTGAAATGTGTTTTGGCGCTATGAATCAACAATTTATTCCAGTTGCATTCCTATTGGTAATTTCCAATGGAGTCAGCGGCTTAAATTGGAATATACCAATCCATGCCAGTAGGTATTCTGTCGCTTGAGACCACCCCTCCACTTTTTTCACGACCCACTAAGCCCCGCCCACTTTACCCTCTACCCCTTTTGGACAGACTTGGATGACTCATCGCCAAATTGCGGTGGAAACCATGGGGGCCCCGGGGCCCCCATGATTTTAGGAGGGGGTCATAGGAGAGGCCTATCTAAAATTCAAATAATAAATATCAGTCGTCTGAATAATAAATACCCAGTGACCACACAATAGATGTTTGATACGCTGCATAATTTTTATTGTACCGCTGCATATCGCCTATCTATTAGATCTCCAATGCGACCAACTGTTTTGGGTGCATTTAAACCGCGATTTTAAAATAATTATTTAAAACATTAGACTTAAAAATAACAACGCAGTAATCAAATGCCACAAGATCGCCAAAGGTCAAATTGCGGTATTATCAACTTTTAAAACAAATCTGTCTAAATATAATTATAATAAATATTTTAAAAACAAATGCGTTTTTATTTCAATTAAAATTAAAAGCTGAAAAATCAGGGTCAAATTGGTGGTACTATCACACTGAACCTAAGACAATATTGTGTTGTCAGAAAAATAAATATAACAAATATGACTATTTTAAGTAGGTTTGTAGCTAAATAACGTCTTGCAATAGAAAACAAATTGATTTTCAATTTATAATAACTTATAATGTGTGAAATATAATTTACTTTTAATTGTATTTTTATCGCTTTTGCGGTTAATGCATTGAAAGACGAACACTTTTAACACAGCGAGATAGGAACACCATGGGGCCTTTTTGAATTTAAAAAAAACTTGAAATGTTAAATAATTTAAACTTTAATTATTATTATTATTATTATCATATGATATGATAACTTAAATTAGAAAAGTTAATTAAAAAAAAACTTGAAATACTCACGTTTAGACAGGACAGCACACACACACCGAAAAACAATGAAAAGTTTTTCTCAGTTTTGGTATGGTGACTCATCTCTGATAAGGCGTTCAAGACCAAATTGTGGTATTGTCACCTTGAATGCCCATTTAAAGGTTACCCAACTCCGAAAAACAATTAAAAACGTAAATTATAACTGCACTCCCTGTAAAAAATTTCAGCTATTTAAATTAATTAGGTCGAATTTATGGTTATTATTGTGTAATATAAAATACTTGCATAGTGGTTAAATAAATATTAATTAATATTAAAATAGTAATAATAAATGTATCGTATTTTTATCGCTTTGTGGTTAATGTAGTGAAAGACGAACACTTTTAACACAGGGAGATAGGAACATCGGGAGCATCCAAATTGTAGCCTCCAAATGAATAAAACTGGGCTTATTGCCCTAGCAAAGGACGGGTCATGGTGACCCTTTGCCCTTACTTTGAGGATAGGAATGCATGGGTGGGAGTGGAAGTACTATAGCATAGTAAAACTGGGATGAGGTGAGATGTGGGTGGGGTAGTTTGGGTCCGCCAGCCGCCTTTACTTAATATAGCAGGGGAATGGGAACGAGCTGGTTATAATAAATCAGTCGCTCCCACTGTCTGCATATGGTATAACTGAGTGGATGGCTGATACCTTGGAGAGCTGTAAAGAATTTAATGATTAGTATGATTTTTAAGTGTTTAAACTGTGCATTTCTCTTGAGGAGAGAGTTTATTAAACTTGTGAGGCAATTGTTGATTGACTAGAGTTTAAGGATAGTTAGTGTGATTGAAATATGCCTGCGTGATTTTATTTGAGTTTTTACTTGGAGAATTGGTGATATTTGTAATGCACAGATGCAAGAATAAAAAATAAAATTTTCAGAAATTTGCCAAAAAGCCAGGGCTTGTAAAAATTTGCTTTATGATGTGTTAAAATTTCGTGAAAAAATAACAAAAAATAAATGAAAAAATCGAAATGAAATAAATTTTTCCGCACGGTGCGGCCACTTAAAAACCTCGTTTGACTGAGCCACATGATAAATGCAACATGAAAAATTTGCGTTAAGCGCCTTGTTTGTGGTAAATTGTGAAAGAAAATTGTGTTTTTGGTTTAGGGGGGTCTTTGGTGATGTAGTCGGTCTTGAACGGTACCACGGATGCCTCGGTAGAGGCGTCGATCGTCCGGATTATAATCCAGAGCGTTGTGGAGAGCCCTGTTGGTAATTGCATCTTCTATATCCAGCATGGCGTTGGCAAGGGCGTATATATGAGTTGTTAGCTCTGGCACATTGAGCTCATCCCTTAGCTGGGCGTTTCTTACAAACCATCGGGCCCTGGTAATGATTCGAAGGAACTTGCTTTGTTGGATTTCGAGTAGGTTGAGGTGCGTTTTCGCAGCCGTTGACCAGGCTGCGCAGGCATAGGTGATGATGGGCCTGACGAGCGCTATCCAGACTGTGCGCTTGTTCTTTAGGCTTAGGAAGTTGCCGATGTATAGTGGCCTTAGTGTCTTGGTGATGCCTATAATTTTTGCCAGCGTGGCGTCAATGTGCATCTTCCAAGTTAGTTTCTCGTCATCACTCCCAGATACTTGGCTGACTGGGCCCAGGGGATGTCTTGGTTGTCGTATTTAAGGGTAGCTGGTAGCGCACCTCCTTTCCTAAATAGAATGGCCTGTGTTTTCTCTGGGTTTATTCTAACCCTGTATCTGTCGGCCCAGGACTTGACTCTGTCCAGTGCCTTTTGTAGTTTGCGGACGATTAGACCAGGGTTAGAACTTTTGTAAACGAGGGCAGTGTCGTCAGCATACATTGCCGTCAGGACTCCTGGAGTGCGCGGAAGGTCAGCCAAGTAAAGATTAAATAGAGTGGGTCCCAGTACAGATCCTTGTGGGACTCCTGATTGTATGGGGTGGGCCAGAGAGAGGGCGGTGGTAACTTGGGTGGAAAAAGTCCTGCCAGACAGGTATGATGCTATAAGCTTGACTAGAGGTGGTGAGATCTCCATGTTTATGAGCTTGATGAGAAGTCCAACATGCCACACTCTGTCGAAAGCTTTACTGATATCTAATAGCACAATACCTGTTTTCTGTTTAAAGTCAAAGCCGTGAGTGATAGTCTCAGCTATACGCGTGATTTGTAGCTCGGTAGACAGCTGAGGCCTGAAACCAAATTGGTCGTCTGGGAGGAGATTTTTCGACTCAATTTCCTCATCAAGTCTGACCTTGATGGCTTTCTCCAGAAGTTTTGACAGGGAGGGCAAAAGAGAGATAGGCCTGAAGTTTTCAGGAAGATGCCTGGCTTTTTTCTTCTTGGGAAGTAAAATCACTTGGGCCCTTTTCCTGGAAGAGGGGAAGTGAGATGTGAGTAATACGCTGTTTACCAGGGCTGTTAAGTTACTGATCATAACTCTGGGCAGGTGTTTGAGGGCCAGGTTGGTAACTTTATCCTCTCCAGGAGCGACTTTGTTTTTTAATGATTTGATGGTGGTAGTAATCAGGTCAAAAGAAATTGGCCTGATGGTTTCCGGATAGTCATCGGCAAGGAATTCGTCCACAAAGTCCGCCATTCTGCGGTCCTCCTCTACATGCCTTGGTAGGGGGGGATTGTCGGTGAATTGGGACTCAAGGACTTCTGCAAAACAGTCAGCCTTCTCCTGGTCAGTGCACAGGAGGCCGTTTGGACCCTGGAGGGGGTGATTCTGCGGTGGCTCCTGGTTTTTTAGACCCCTGATTATTCTCCATATGTCGTTACTCTTTGCAGGGTCCAGGTTTTGGAGAGTGTGCCCCCATCGGGCGTTTCTGTGGTCGGCCAGCGCTGTTTTTACTTGGCTTGCCAGTCGGTTGTAAGTTCTCCTGTCCGCCGGGTTTAGTGTGCGTTCAGCCCTCTTTTTTGCCCGCCTTTTTTCACTAATTAGTAGTTTGGTTTCCTGCGAGATATCGTAGGGGCACATTATCGGGACAGTTTTAGCGTAAGTGGCCTGCTGGAGTGCTGAGTGGATTTGTTGAGATATTTGGATGGCAAGGGCAACCACCATTTCAGGCGTCGTGGGGGTAGGCGTTAGATCTTCATTGGCAGACAGGAGGCGGTGATAGGTGGTACCAGCTACCAGTTTTCGGGAGCCTTTTTTGGTTTTCGAAATAGTCGGACGGAAGACTGAACGTTATCACAGGTATAAAAAGTAGCGATAACACCAGCAGGTTATTTCAAATTGTCTGAAAGATGGTAAATGTGCAATTCTTTATGAAGTGTTCTGCTTCCAGGAAAATTAGGCACCTTAAAATAAAGAACGATTTGATTGGTCAGTGGTATCATGATAATAAAATTACTTGTTATATACTCATTGTAAATGAAAAACCAGTCTCATTTGCTTTACTATCATCCATGGATTTCGACCCTTTACGGCAGCATACAAACCCAAAAACGCTCAACTATATTCACACTTTAGAGGAACATAGAATAAAAGGATATGCATATCATGGGTCGAAACGAGTTTACAGTTTTGAGTTGTAATACAGAATCCGAGGAATTATTTAAGCGAAGCAATTGTAGCAATTATTTTTGTAAATAAATCTGTTTGGATTAAAATTGCACTTCCCTGCTGTAATATTTTATTTTAAAAACCGACCGGTTTCGCCTTAGGGCATCTTCAGGGTTTCCACAAGAGGTACATAAATAGATATTAGATACATATATATAGGTTAAGCATACTTTAAAGTAACTTACACGTCAATGAGAGTAGTATATAAAGGCGGACTCTAACCCACAATAATTGGGTTAGAACCCTCACTGTGTAAAAGTATAGGAAATAAAAAATAATTGTGTTTGAAACCTCACTGTGTAAAAGTATAGGAAATAAAAAATAATTGTGTTTGAAACCTCACTGTGTAAAAGTATAGGTGTATGTGTTTGAACCCTCACTGTGTAAAAGTATAGGCATATCAATTTGTGTGTGTTTGTGTTTATGTGATTTGTAGACATCCTGAATTAAATAAGTGGCTGATGAAATAGTATATGCATTTTAGTGGAATTTGACCTTTCATGTGACAAACGGAAATGTATTAAATACCAAAAACCAATGACCTAGTTTTTTTAATACATGCATTGCCGAAATACCTAATTAGCAGACTGATGCAACATTTGTTATGATTATTTTTGCGGAATTCGATGACCTTGTAGTGCTTTACGATCATTGTGAATGGAAATTGATTTAATTAGTTTTCATGCACATGCAATGACCTACAGTTTTTAATAAATGCATTGCCGAAATAATTAGTATACTGTTGCAACAATTTTTTTATATTTATGTTTAAAAGATCCTTGCTAATGAGAATTTGAAAATTAATTAAATTCCTCATCCCTACCCACAGACTGCCGATTTGTATAAATAAGAGGGCATTTTTTTTACCCGGTAGTACACTATAATTGTAATTTTGCTTACATTTTAAATTCAACACATCAACAATATTCGTCAAGATGAATGCTTTAAACAAATTAAACGACTGTAACAATTCCTTCAAAAAAATCGCCGAATTGGATGTTGGAAAGAAATATAAAGTCAGAAAAATGGAAAAAATAACGACAAAGTATGGAGACTCAATTTTAGCATTTTTAGATGATTTTGCAACTCCTTTTATTCTGCCAATAAGATTCTCAAAATTAATCCCCGAACTTGAAAAATTAAATAAAACTTTTCTTAAAAACGATATATATTTGCAGAAAGAAGAAACTATTAATAAGTTTACTCCAATTAATTTTGTATCAAAATAAATATTTAAAAAATAGTTTAAATAAATAAATAAAACAAAAGGTTTGTATTTAAATTGAAATATACTTGAATTGTAAACACCATTTTTTTTTCAGTTCAACTAATTTTTTGGAACAACAACAAAATGATCTTCAGCAACAACGTCAAAAGCTATTAAAAAAATTAAAAATTATTCAAAAAGAAGTACAGTTGGAAATAGACATATGTGAAATGATAATAATGTTTAAAAATTTAAAAATTGAATAAAAGTATTATTTATTTTGGTATTATATATAAATATATTTTTAAAATTTTAGTTACATTATTATTTAAACTCTTACTATGTAGTTCAGCTTTGTTGTGAAACAGTGTTAATGATATGTAATTATAAAACCATATATATTAAATAAAAAATATAATCGAAAAAAAATATGTTTTATTTTGTGTGTATGATTGTGTGTGTGTGTGTGTGTTTAAAACTTAAAATAAAAAACACTTAAAAAAATAAATCTTTATTTATTTTTTTTAATTGCAAAACAAAAATATTTTATGTTAACAATAAACAAATATTTTAACTGTTGTATTCTCCAATGAAAGCCTTGCAATTTGGACAGAAATGCTGTTTGCTTTGACAACCATTTATGCAGTAAGGGATGCAACAGCATAGCCAACATCCAAACACAAAAAATAAGGAGCTGAACAGATGTGTTTTGGTGTTTGGAGTTACGTTCACTATGCTTCTAATTTGTTCTTTACAATTTGGACATGTTATAAATGCTGGAGACGGTCCCAAACTTACAAATTCATATTGTTTTTTGTTTGGATAGATTGTTGTTGGATGGTTTTCCATTTGTAACTAAACGTTCTTTTCTTTTCACCTCAAACTACTCAACTGAGCTCCCACTTTCTGATGTTTGGCTTTTTAAATTTGTTAGTTTTTATGTTTTTGGTTTAAAAATAGAATTTTTATTGCTTAAATGTTGCATTATCTTTGTTTTGTTGGGATAGGTAAGTTAGTAAAACACACAAGTAAATAGTTTATGTTTTATTTAAAAAAAAATTCTGTTCCTGTTCCTGTTCCTGTTTTTGTTCTAAATGATTTTCTAAAAAATAATAATAAATTGAAACATCAAAGCTAGACTACTATTTTAATTCATACAAATCACTTGCAACTTAACTTACTAGTTTCTTTCCTGATGGCTAATGCTATCTCTATTTCTTCTTTTTCATTTAATTTTTTATCTCCTGACCAAATTTCTTCCACATAATTTAAAATTTTTTCTCGCAACACTGAAATTCTTTTATTTAAGTCCATGTTTGGGATATTTTTGAATGAATACAATTAAAAAATTAATGTATTTATATAAAAATTTTACATATAAAATGGGGAGACAAAAACCTGACTTATATCCGTTAATTATTTAAAGTTTGTACATTTCAATAATTATTAAGTAATATTATATAAATTTTTTAAAAGATTAACAAGCTTGTGTACATTGATGCATATCACATTTTTTTTGTATCCTTTTCAATTTCTTGAGAATTTTATAAAACACCATCATTCTATTTTTTAAAATTTAAAATGCATAATTGTGTTTCAAAATATGCTGATTTTACTTTTGTATAATGTAACTTTTCTTGTTAACATGTGTTTAATGATAAAAATAAATGCTGACATGACAATTATTTTCATATAAAACTTTTTAAAATTATAATTTAATTTTATTTTACAAGAAACGTTTGTCAACTTGTTTTTAATTTTTGTTGTAAAGTTATTTTAAAAAAAATGTTTTTTACAAGTTTTATTAAATGTTTTTTACAAGTTTTGTGTGTAATAAAAATGGTTAATTTGGCACCAGTAAACCAATTAACCCAAAAAAATAATTTATCAAGACGATGTGGTGGTAGTTTGCAAATAAATTGCGATGAAAAAATCGCTTTTTGCAATAAAGAAAATTATAGACTAAGTTTAGAAACCCAGGATATGCGCAAAGAAATCGATGAGTTGGAAAACAATCTGAATAGAGAAGAAGAAAAATGTAAATTGACGGTGGAAATTATGAAAGAACAATATGTAGAAGAGTGTAATGGACAAGTGTTAAGTGCAAAGGATTTAGTTAAGGAATGTTATAATAAAGTGAAAGGACTCGAGGAGGACAATGTTAATATAGGTTTATTAAAATTAGATTTAGAAAGTAAGTTACATTTAATTAAAAATTTAAATAAAACTATAGAGGATTTACAATGGGAAAATGTAAAATTAAATGAATCATATGATAAACAAAAAAAAATGAGATTAAAATGGTTAAAAAATTTTAGAAAATGTAATAATAAGGAAAAAAAAATAAAAAATTAAAATTGTAACTGTTTGTTTATCATATGATTCATTTAATTTTATATTTTAATATTATTTAAGATAGTTTAAGATATTTTAAGTTGGTTTTTAATTTTTGTAGTTTTTAAGTTTTATGGTTTAAATTATTTGTAATATTTTTTAGATAGATGTGTAAGATAGTTTAAGTTGTTTTTTTTTTAATTTTTTTATAGTTTTTAAGTTTTGGTTTAAGTTATGGTTTTTTTTGGTTTAAGTTAAGTTTTGCTTTAAGTTATTTTTTAAGAGTTAATTAAATATTTTTAAAATAAAAATTATTTATACCAAACAATTTTTGTTTTATTTATAAATTATATAAATTTATCAGTTTGAATAAATAAAGATGAAATTTTTATTGCTTACGTAATATTTTATTTTTGTAAGAGAGATAACCATGCAGCATACATTTTTATGACTGCATTATCTTTGTTTTGTTGGGATAGGTAAGTTATTAAAACACACAAGTAAATAGTTTATGTTTTATTTAAAAATATTTTATTTAATACATTTCACTTTCACTCATATACCCTTCATCATCAACATCATCCTCATCTGTAAATTCCTGTTCCTGCTGATTGTGTTCCAACTGATTTTCTAATAAATATGAATAATTTGAAACATCAAAACCCCACTCCTCTTCTAATGCATACAAATCATCGAGAGGTGTTAAAGATGTTGTAAAACATTGTGCTAATTTTATAATGTCTTCAATGGTTAATGGCTTAAGCATGCCGTTATTTGAGTAATACACCGACATGTTTAGTCGTTTTATTATTAATAAAAATATTTAAAAAAAAATTATCATTTATAAAAACTATTCTAAGAGTGGGGGGAATAAACAACATTTTCAAAATACCAATCTCTAAATAAATTTACATTTTCATTGGTGCAATTTAAATGATTAAATACATGTTTTCCGCAATGATAATTTTGTTTATTTATATTTGAGTTTTTTAATTTTAAAATACTGGGACAGTTTAAATTTTCCAAGTCTACAATATTTATATTTTGAAAAATAAACGAATTTAACCATTCAACTTTTTGCCTACCCTTAACAAAAACCGTTTCTACATTTTTCATATCATTGATTTCTTTATTTAATATTGAATTTAATTCTGAATAGTAATAGACATTTCGGTTTCCGCAAGTTTCCCATTTAAGACCGTGAATATTTTCTGTTAAAAAATCTATTTGTTTTCGAAATTTTTCCGACAACGAAAAGTATTCTCTATTATAATTAAAAATAAAATGTTTAGTTTCTCCCAAATAAAGAATTGATAATTCTTTACATATAAAATTGCTATTTTTATACTGAAAACCTTGAAAATCGAGAAAAACAAAATTTGACATATTACTTAAATTCTCTCTTCGTAAAAAAAGTAAATGTATGTGTTATATTCTTCTCCTTATATATCACGAATTAAACCCGTAAGTGGGGTATAATTAACAACTCGATCGTGTAATATCAAACAATAAGCGGAAGTATTGTCTGCCATATCTTTGGTGCATTCGAACTCAATTCTGACCTCGATAACACCATAATTTAGGACATCGTTTTGTCTCGAACAATCGATAACTGCTAATGGAGCAATACTTTTAAACTCTGATGGATTAAAAAGTGGTTCATTGTCACGTTCGTAGTATGAATGTTGAAAGTTTAAGTACATTTCATACAATATAGAATATTGATTTTTTTCATAGTCAATCGATATTGAGTCGTAGGGATATAACTCTCCATTCAAGAAGACTCGAATGGATGAGAGATATGAAGAATCAAATTTACTATTATTTTTATTAAAACTATTTTTACGATCTGTCTGAAAACCCACAATAACATAACGCGGTTTTTCCAATTGTGTAGTAGATTTAACATTCCACGTGTGGCTTTTTGTTTTTTGCAATAATGGATATTCTACTAATTCCCAACTTCTAAAAGCAATCTGCAATTCGTTTCCGCTCTCAATATGTTGTAATAGTTTTAATTTTTCATCATCGGCAACCGAAATATGCGGCATTTTCCACAACATTTTGTTAATTTTTATTTTATTAATTTCATTAGCAACGCTGTTATAAATTGCATTATGATCAGAATTACTTCGAATTAAAACTAATTCTTGTCTTAAATTTATAATAATTTTTTTAAAATCTTCAGCAAATCCTAAAATTGTGTTTAAAGGTACACATAAATTAAATTCACCGGTTGCGGGGTTGTTTACATCAACTAAACAATCTGCATCAATATTCCAACCAGCGTTTTTTAAACGATTAACATTATTTTTATTGAAAGACGTGTATCCTTTAAGGGTTGTAGTTACTCCTGGATTTCTTACACGATCAATAGTTTTCCCCGAAAGCTCATATCTAATTTCACTAAATAAATGATTGAAAAAATTATTTACCAGTTTTGCAGTACTAGATACTGAATTATTATCTTTTAATAATTTTCCTTCGACATATAAATAACTTTGACTGGGTAGTGTAAATAGATGTGTTTGTGGTATGACAATTCGTATTTCATCATTGTTTTCAAATGCGCTAGAATTATATGGTAGATGGGAATGTTTTTCTACATTTACTAGAGAATCATCCGAAAAAACTCTATCATTTACGTTTAAAATATTCATAATTTGTTTTTATTTTAAATCCCAAAGATTTTAAGTATTTGATATTAACAGGTGTTAACTGGTTAACCGTTTGATTAACACTAACAGAATTTGTTATTGAAGTTTTGTTATATTTTAGAACCATTTTTTTTTTCTGCTGCTACTACTCAGCCTTTAAATGAGCTCTTATCGTAATGGTCTCTCCTCTGAAATTGAGCAAATCACCATTCTGATCGACTATTTTAAAGGTTATATTATTGATTATTTTTGTATTTATTGGTAAATAAATAACATTTAATGGCGATTCAACAATTTTAAATCCTGCTGCTACCGTGGGAAAAAATTCATGCAATGTATGACCTTGTTTTCCATTATCATAAGATCCCATCACGATATTGCATAAAATTTTAATTGCGTTTACTTTCATTATGTCAACCGGTTTTTTTGAGGTTTGTTTAATATTTGCTTTAAGTTTTTCATTATGAAACCCCAATAAATCTCCAATTGAATCGGTTTTGGTAAAATCAATAACGTGTGTACATTTAATTTCACATTCGAGTGTATTTAAATTTGGTTCTAAAGTTAAAAATAATTTATCATTAGGGCTTTGTTTTTTGTTTAACTCATGAATTTTGTTATTCAAAAAATTGTTAATATTATCGATATCATATGTTCCTTCGGGAATTTCAATGTTAAATTTGTCAATATAAAACATATTTTTGCCTTTATAAATATTTGGTATTGCATTATATACTTCTAAACTTAAAAGTCCAATAACAAAATCATTATCAAAATCTCTTAAATCTATTGGTGGATAAAAATCCGCGCTCAATTCGGATTCCTCACCCGAAAAACTAAACGTCCTCATTGTTCTACTACTACTATTTTACTAACAAACATTTACGAATTATGAATTATTATATAAGAATTTTAAACATAAATGTCCACAATTAAAAGAATTATAATTTTGAAACTGAGTATGATTATATGTGATTTTTATAGGTAAAGTAGAACTGTAAAAATAGTCTACAACTTTTGTAGGCGGCTTAAGATTACCAAAACTATCGTAATATAAAATGTTTTTATTTTTTTTAATGTATGAAACCCTGTGAGTTCCCACACCCTTACTATCATCTAAATTTATAATTCCGCATTCAAATTGTTTTATTTTATTAGGTAAATTATCCTTCATAAACACTCCGCGAAAGTTATTAAGTTTTAATTTTTTAGCAAATTTATTTAAGTCGATATTTGTTAGAGCTCGTTTTGGTAATCTTTCTATGGAAATTTTTTTTTTTTTTGTAATATGAATAGGGATTTACAAATAAACCGAGACCTTTTTTGTGCTCTTTTAATTGCAATCCCTTTCCCATAGCTATGGTCTCCATTTTTTCGTTTGTTTTTCTTTAAGATCTTCTTGCGCTGTTTTTGCTTTATTAACAGCGATCGAGCTAGCACCTCCGGCCAAAGCTCCAAGAGCGCTCAACCCCGCAAATAATGGAATTAAAGGTAAAAATCCACCGGTTTTTGGTAAAGCAATAATTCGAGCTGGTTTTTTCTTTTTATTAATACCTTTAACCACTTTTACAGCAATATTAATAGCAGATTTTATATTTTTAGGATTTCTATTTCTTAAAGCATCTTTCGCTTTTTTTATTGCTTTATTAAATGATATAGCTTCCCCCACTACCACTCTTTTATTCTTCTTTACTTTTCTATATTTCCTTTTTTTCTTTTTTATTTGTTGTTTTAAACCCATACCAAGTTTTACTTTTGCTTTCATGGCAGTTGTAACGCCTAAAGCAGCTAATTTTTCGCCAAAACTAGAATCACGAGCTTTAAGTCTTTCTAAAGCACTATTCGCTAAAATTTTATCTGCTTCGTGTCGTTTATCTAATTCCTCGTTTTTCGAATAAGCAATGTCGTGAACTTTACAAGCTTCATCCAACGGATTTACACCCTTATCGTTTCGTGCTAATCGTTTATCGAGCTTTGTTCCTGGTCCACAAAAATTATACCCCAAAATATGCAATTCAACAGGTAATTTATTAATTAGTTTATTAACAAACCCCCTACCACCTTTCTGTCGAATGATGTTTTTGCGAATGATAATATTTTTATTGTAACGCTTCATTTATAACATGTATCTATATTGAAAGTTAAAATGAGACTAAAGTGTATTTTACCAATTTGTTTCTAATATAAAAATATTGCAAATATTTAAAAATGTTTAGTCTTAAACAATGCATTTAGTTAAACAGACGACTAGTTTCAAGATAAAAAATTTTGATGATGATGCGCAAATTAATAAACAGCAAAGACATGGTGTTTTGTTACCATCTACTATTCGGTGCATAATTTCAGGCCCATCTAATTGTGGTAAAACGAACATAATGATAAATTTACTTGAAAACATAAACGGCTTACGTTTTGAAAATGTATATATTTTTTCCAAGTCTTTATACCAACCGATCTATAAATATTTAAAGGAATTATTTAAACCTATAAAGGGTATTAATTATTATGAGTATAACGATAATGAAAATATAATATCACCATCGAAGGCAAAATCAAATTCTGTTTTTATTTTCGATGATGTAGCTTGCGAAAAACAGAGTATAATAAGAGATTTTTTTGCAATGGGTAGACATAATCTTATCGATTCATTTTATTTGACGCAAACTTATGCTCATATACCGAAACATCTTATACGTGACAATGCTAATATGTTGATAATTTTCAAACAAGACGATATGAACTTAAAACATATTTATAAAGATCATGTTAATACTGACATGACCTTTGATAAGTTTTATAATATGTGTTCATTATGTTGGCTCGAAAAATACGGTTTCCTTGTAATATGTAAAGAATTCGATATTGATAATGGTCGCTTTAGAAAAGGATTTGATCAATACATAATTTTATAAACAGCTAAAACAGCAAAAACATCTAATAACAGCATGCTGTTTTTTGAAAAACAGCTTACTGTTATTTATAAACAGCTAAAACAGCATGCTGTTTTTTTTTGAAAAACAGCTTACTGTTATTTAGAAACAGCTAAAACAGCATGCTGTTTTTTGAAAAACAGCTTACTGTTATTTAGAAACAGCTAAAACAGCATGCTGTTTTTTGAAAAACAGCTTACTGTTATTTAGAAACAGCTAAAACAGCATAAAAAACAGCAAAAAAACAGCAAAAAACAGCATAAAAACAGCATGCTGTTTTTTGAAAAACAGCTTACTGTTATTTAGAAACAGCTAAAACAGCATAAAAAACAGCAAAAAAACAGCAAAAAACAGCATAAAAACAGCATGCTGTTTTTTGAAAAACAGCTTACTGTTATTTATAAACAGTACTCCTGTTTTTTAGTTGGTTTTTGATAAATTTTAAATATATATGATTGTAATGTAAAATTAAATTTATTATAACAAAAACCATTCCAACATTAACACGCACAAATACGCTAAAAAATATGAAAGATAAAATATTAACCAAAAAAATAATAAAAATTAGAAAGGATATCAAAGCTAAATTAAATGCTATTAAATCGGGTAGACTTCAAACAGAGTATGAGTTGGAACCATTAAAACAATTAATATCAAAAGTTTCACCGCAGCCACCTCCATTGGCAGATTTTAAAAAGGAAAAGGAAATAAAAAGCGAGCATGATGTTAAAAAAAAAGAATTACCACCTAGCCCTATAAAAAAGAAAAAAACAAAAAAAACACCAGTACCACAGTTTATTGACGATGGTGAAATATTTGATAGCACATTACGAGACGATACATTACGAGACAACACATTACATGTGAATAAAAGTTTGAAAGTTAGGAAAGAAAGAATTGAAAGGAACTTACTGTTTTTGGTTGCTGGTAATCGAAAATTGAAAGGATTTCTCAAAAGCCGGCATTGAACAGTTGTGCACTTCTTGCTTCGGTTTTAGCTTCTGCATTTAACGTCTTGCGCGTTGTCAACCACACGCACAAATTTCCGTATATCGTAAATTAGGCGATAAAAGGTAGATGACCGGAACAATACGTAAGTGTAAGGTGGGTTGTAGGAACATGGGCAACTTTACCAATTATTAAAGTAAACAAAATAAATGTGTACGTAACATCTTCCCCCCGCAGTGAAATGACCCCGGTTATTTCACCAAAAAAAATAAGAAAGTAAGTTTAATTTACACCAAATGAAAAAAAAAGAAAAATAAATTTAAAACAACGTTTTACATTGAGTGTCCCGGAAGAGGACATAATTTGACCAAAGGTCTCTTAAAGATACCCGTTTTGGTTTTAATTGAAACAACGCGCACAATACCGTCGGCTCCTGGGTGGAGTTGGTTAACACGTCCAAGACTCCACTGCAGGGGAGGAAAGTTATCCTCTTTTATTAACACTAGACTACCTATTTCAATAGTTTTGTCTTGCTGTAACCATTTAGACCTTTGTTGAAGGGTATGTAAATACTCCTGACTCCAACGTTTCCAAAACGACTGTTGAATTTGTTGAAGTAGCTGCCAACGAGAGAGACGATTGGAGGGGATTTCCAAAAGGGGTTCGTCGGCCACATGATTAATTGGTTCCAAATTAAGAAAGTGGGCTGGAGTTAAAGCAGCGAGGTCATTTGGATTGGAACTCATCGGGTAGAGGGGTCTAGAATTAATTGTGGCCTCAATTTGCACGAAGAGGGTGTATAATTCCTCAAACGTTAAAATTTGAGAACCAATTGTTCGGTATAGCAGGTTTTTAATTGAACGGATAGAACGTTCCCAAAGTCCGCCCATATGTGGACTGGAGGGGGGATTGAAATGAAACTGTATCTTCATTTGTTCCGTGGCGTTTGAAGATATGTTTGAATAATTCTGTCAGCGCCAACAAAATTGGTTCCACAATCCGAGTAGATGTGAGACACTCTACCACGTCGTCCAACGAAGCGTCGAAGGGCGGCAATGAATGCCTCGGAAGAAAGATCAGACATGAGTTCAAGATGAATTGCTTTAGTCACGAAGCAAATAAAGACACATAAATATGCCTTGTAAGATTTCGCGCCTCTATGTTTTCCCAATGTAACTTTAAATGGTCCAGCCACATCCGTGCCAGAATGAACGAAGGGCTTGGCTTGATTAATCCTGGGAGCAGGGAGATCTCCCATAGGTGGATGTAAAGGTTTAGGATTAACCCGAAAACATTTAATGCATTTGGACAAACAGCGTTGAATAGCCCTTTTTGTGGATAATATCCAAAATTGCCGAGCTAAAATCGATTGAAGGATTTGAGGACCTGGATGACAGTAGAACTTATGGAAATGTTCGATGACTATTTCTGTAAGTTTATGAGTTTTAGGAAGTAAGATAGGGTGTTTATTGTCAAAAGAAAGATCTGCATTCCTAAGTCTTCCACCCACCCGCAAGATTCCCTGATCATCAAGAAAAGGGGACAACTTTTGAATGGGTTTAATACAAGGTTTCCCAGAGGTTAAAAGTTTGATCTCATCAGGAAACGAAATCTGCTGAACAAATTTAACAAGTGTAAGGGTAGCCTCGTTAATTTCTGGAATGGATAAGGGACCTTTGTATTTGTCTTTTCTTGTAATGTGGCAAAATCTAAGAACATATGCTAGAACTCTTTGTATGGTTCGAAAGGACGAAAATTTAGTAAGAAGGCGAGAGACAACACTTTCATCTTGAAGAGTAATGCAAGCTATTTTAACAGGTTTTACCTCTTCTTGGTCAAGATCAGATGACACAGAAGGGTAAATTTTTGTAAGAGGCCAAGACTCTTTTGGAAGGTAGAGCCATTTTGGACCAGACCACCATTCTGTGGTTTGTAATAAACGTTTGGGTAAAAGACCTCTGGAGCAGCAATCTGCAGAGACATTGTCTGTTCCAGCAATATGATACCAACGATCTGGACTAAGTTTTTCCTGAATCTGCGTTACCCTATTAGATACAAAGGTTTTAAATCTATGAGGTGAACCTTTTATCCAATGAAGAACTATACTGCTGTCTGTATAAGCATATAATTCTGCGCTAATCACGGAGGAATTATAGGTCCGACGAACATAATCCACCAACTCAGCATTGAGTACCGCCGCACATAACTCTAATCGTGGAATTGTTATGCGCTTTAAAGGTGACACCTTGGATTTAGCTGTAAGTAAGGAGATTTTTATTTCACCAGACACTAGAATGCAGCGTAAGTAAACAACAGAAGCATAACCCAGAAGTGAGGCATCACAAAAAGAGTGAATTTCGCAGCATTCGATTTCGTTAAAAAAGGCTCTTCTTGGAATCTGAAGATTAGAAAGTAAAGGAAGTTCCTCTTTATATTTAATCCAAGATTCGGAAATCTCTGAAGGAGGTCTTTCATCCCAACCTATACCCAATGTCCACAGCTGTTGCATCATATGTTTGGCAACCAAAGTTAAAGGGGAGAGAAATCCCAGTGGATCAAAAATTCTTGCAATTTCAGAAAGAATATGACGTTTAGTACAAGATTGTTCAAGAATATTAATATTGTAAGAAAAACAATCCGTGTTAGGATTCCACCTCATTCCCAAAACTTTAATCACTGAATCAGATTTATCCAAAGATAGTAAGTTAGACTCCTTTAAATGCTCAGCCAGTGGATCCAATAGTCTTTGCTCGCTGCTGGACCATTTTCTGAGCTCAAAACCTGCTGAAGAAAGTAACTCTAGAAGTTCAGCTTGGAGTTTCAAGCCGTATTCCAGAGAGGGGCAGGAAGAAACAACATCATCTACATAAATATCATTTTGTAGCACTTGAGCCGCTAGGGGGTACGCCTCTTTATTGTCTACTGCAAGTTGTTTGACAGTTCTTTGAGCTAAAAATGGGGAGCAACTTAAACCAAAAATTACAGTGTTAAGATTGTATACTTCTATGGGATCATGTGAGTCAAAACGCCAGAGAATTTGTTGATAACACCTATGTTCAGGTTTTATTAGAATTTGTAAGAACATTGCTTTTAAATCTGCCGTAAAGGCTATGGCGTGCTGCCGAAAGGACAAAAGAATAGAAGGAATTTCCTTTTGCAGTTTGGGACCGGTAAGCAATAAGTCATTTAGACTAACTCCGTTGGAAGTTTTACAACTGGCATCAAATACTACACGAGTACGAGTCGTTGTACTGTCTTTAAATACGCAGTGGTGAGGAATGTAATATCCTCCATCATGTGGCACAGTTTTCTTGTTGGAAAGCGACATATGCCCAGAGTGCAAATATTCCTTCATAAATGCGTGGTATTCTTGTCGTAGAGAAGCATTTTTCGACAATCTGTTTTCTAATTTTAAGAACCTAGATAACGCATTAGAATAAGAGTCACCCAACTCTACCTGGGAGGTTTTGAATGGTAAAGCTAGAATGAATCTTCCAGACTCGTCTCTAGAATGTGTTTTCTGGAATATAGATTCGGCTAGTTCCTCTTCAGAGGAAAATAAAGGTTGAGTAGGTATGGACTCTAATTCCCAAAAACGTTTCATGGTGCTATTCAGATCGAAAGTGTGAGTAAAAGCACAGAAAGCCGTTTCTGGCTGAAGGGAAGATGAGGAACAGACATTTCCTGTAAGAATCCAACCTAAAGTGGTCTCAATGGCAATTGGCTGGTTAGAATTACCTTTCTTTAGACCACCGAGAAGAATATGACCGTAAATATCTGCACCTAATAAAATATCCACTTCAGCTGGCGTTTGGAAAGAAGGATCAGCTAAAGAGAGAGACTTTAGATGAGAACAGTCATCAATAGAAAGAGATGTGGCAGGTAAGGCGTCACAAATTACGTTCATAATAATAAAATCCACCGCGTAAGTGATACTAGAATCATGCAAAGAACGAA
Source organism: Brassicogethes aeneus (assembly GCA_921294245.1). Taxonomy (NCBI): domain Eukaryota; kingdom Metazoa; phylum Arthropoda; class Insecta; order Coleoptera; family Nitidulidae; genus Brassicogethes; species Brassicogethes aeneus. The sequence goes on from OV121133.1 coordinate 49,893,280, forward strand.
TGACACTAGTAGTGGTTCCTTTAGTGCAATTTGAAGTAATATTATTTAACCACTGGACCGTAAGTTTGGAAGGTTTTAAGGACAGATCAAGTCTTTTTAAACAACGTTGTGTAATAACAGAAGCATGAGATCCACCATCAATAAGAGCTCGACAAGTCTGATATTTACCATGAGAATCTTTTATTTGAATAAGAGCTGTTGATAATAATACGGATGTATTAAGATTAGAAACTTTCGACGATCTATTATTATGTGTGACAGTACCAATAATAGTTGTAGGCTCAGTAGAGGTGTTCACATTGGTTTTATCAAAATGTAGGAGCGTGTGGTGTTTTAATTGACATACTTTACAAGTTGATTGAGACGTACAGTCCTTAAGTGCATGATGGTTAAGACAATTGTAGCATAGATGATTACTTTTAATAAAAGCATGTCTATCCGCGGAAGTTTTAGACCTAAAATCGTCACATTTATAAAGAAAATGAGATTCAGAGCAACAAGGACACGATAGTTTAGAGGAAGTACTAGAAGATATTTTATTGAATTGAGCAAAAGTATATTTTTTATCTTTGAAAGTTTTATTTTGTAAGTTGGCAGGTTTCTGTGAGTTATTTTTCCAAAGGTTGGACGAGGTTGAAGGTGGATGTTCAACCGGCCTCTTTGATAACAGGAGGTCCACTGCCTCAAGAGATTTAGCATGATTTTCTAGAAACTTTTTCAGTTCGTCAAATGTAGGAAATTCGTTATCCTTAGTATGAGTTTCTTCAAATTTATTACATAAACTACGATCAAGTTTTTTAAAAATCATGTCAAATAGGATAAATGACCACTCATTAGTTGGAAGATCCAGTTGTGATAAGGCAGCTAAACTTTCAGAAATAAGATTTATGGTTTTAAAGATATCTACAGCATTATTTGGGATTTTATCAGGCAGTTGAGTAATATTGGACCAGTATTTTTGGGCAGTTATTCTTTTATTGGAGTAGCGTTTAACCAATGCGTTAAATGCTATAGAATAATTAGAAGCCGACAAAGGGATGGCCTTTACAATTGCTAGAGCAGGTTCTCGAAGTGAGTTCAGCAAGTATGTAAACTTTTCGATTTCTGAGACAGAATTGTTAGAATGTACAAGACTCACGAATAGATCATGCCAATTTTGCCACTCCTCGTGGGAGCCCCGAAAGATGGGTATTTCAAGTTTTGGAAGCCTAACAGAAGACTCTTTACCTTGGGATTTGTCTCCAAATAATTTATTGTAAATTGTCAAAATGTTCCAGTAAATCTCATCACTCCCTGCTATGAATTCTTTAAGCCGAGCTATTTCCTGTTTCCTGGAAGCCTCAGTGTAAACCTCAGAATGCATGATTAAATCAAGATATTCATCATGAACCCTTTCTAATGCCTTATTTGTACTCTCCGCCATATTAAACTTTGCTCTGAATTCACTTAACTTCGCAACATCAGCTTCGGCGGCTATAGCTGAAGTTTCAATTCGTTTTAATCTATCTAGGTGAAGATATCTTTGTTGCAAAAGTAATTGATCACCCATTTTAAAGAGTATCAAGTATAAGTAGAAAGAATAAGAATGAAAAAGGTAGCTTTAAATAAAAAAAAAACGAGATGATTTTGAGCTGAAATATTGAATACCCTCCAAGCGCCCCTCGTATATATGTCAGAATATTATGTAAGGTCGTATGGAGTCAGTAGTATCGCAATACCTTATTTAAAATAAGAGAAAGATTTAAATAGGTAATTTTAATAAAATAAAATGAAAGATTTAATTTTGAATACCCCCCGTATATATTTATATTTATATAGCAGGATTTGCGAAATAATTATTAAAGTTAAATTATACTATGTAAGAAGGTAAACATATAAAAAGTTACTGCAAGAAATAACTACGTACAATTGTCTAATTTAATTATTTGTTTGCAATAAACCAATCTTTAAGAACCCAAACTTATTAATAAAAATGAAAGAAAGTATTTAAAATTAAATAAAGTTTGGTTGATTGTAAAGAAATTCAATAGATTTAAATGTTTACCGTTTTTATACGAACAAAAAAAACTACTGCAATAGGTTAATTTCAAATTTAACGATGTCTTCAAACGACCTTGAATCAAATTTTTGAAATAGTAATTAATTGATTACTTTACCACCTTTCTAGATTGTTCTAGATTGTTTAAATTAATGCAAATTAAAATAATGACTACTAAATTTTTAGACAACTAAACTAAAATGTACCGAGAAAGAAAAGGTTATTTTACCTTTAAAAAACTAAAGATTGATTGAAAGTAAAGTTGCTGGAAAGGATAATCGGGCAATCGAAGGACCATAAAATGTGAATAAAAGTTTGAAAGTTAGGAAAGAAAGAATTGAAAGGAACTTACTGTTTTTGGTTGCTGGTAATCGAAAATTGAAAGGATTTCTCAAAAGCCGGCATTGAACAGTTGTGCACTTCTTGCTTCGGTTTTAGCTTCTGCATTTAACGTCTTGCGCGTTGTCAACCACACGCACAAATTTCCGTATATCGTAAATTAGGCGATAAAAGGTAGATGACCGGAACAATACGTAAGTGTAAGGTGGGTTGTAGGAACATGGGCAACTTTACCAATTATTAAAGTAAACAAAATAAATGTGTACGTAACATTACAAGACAGTTATTTTTACGATGACAGTATTCGCGAACAGCAATTTGATACCATGGATGATTACATAAATCAAGATTCATCTTTTAATTTGTATTTAGATCAATTTGATGAAATGCCTCGTGAATATGTTAAAGGATTTATACGAGACACTGAAAATAGATTTGACACACATTATTTGACTTACGACCCTGTTTTGGGAAAATTTAATCATGGAGATTCAGAAATGGATTTTAAAGGAAATGATATTGTTATAAAGGACAACAATAGAAAAAAAGAAGATAAAATATATAAGGGTACTTTTGGTTTATATGAATTAATATTTAAAAACGAACCAAACGAAAGTTTAATAACGCCAGAAGATAGAAACACATATAAAAGTATTATATTGAGCACAAATGCACACAAAAGAAATTTTAATGCAAATGCACAAAAAGCAGGAAATAGAGGTATTAAGTATATAAATGTAATTAAACCCATACTTGATTTAGAGGAATCAAACATATTACAAACTGAAAAACAATACAGATCGAAATTAAGAGCGCCACAACAACAACGTCTTGGAAAAGGATTACAAATGCAATACACAAATAAACTAAAAGAATACGTGCATTGGGATGATTGTAATGAGCTAGTTGAAAGATTAAGATTATTAATTAGTTCTCAATTTGCTGGGAATAATAGTCATGTGAATGAAATAAACAGCATAATTGAAGAGTTAAAAGAAGCTAATATAATTGAATAGGTTGCAAAAACTTAAACATTTTTACTATGTCTGTTGATAAGTTTGGACGTGGGTTGCATAATCACTTAAGCAAAAAGCAACTAAAATCTGCATATGGTTTATTAAATATTACATTAAAAAGTGTTAATTACATTATTCAATATCCAAAAGTTGTCTATGATTTAAGTTATGGTTATTCAATCTATGAATTTCCATTAAAAGAGGGAATAATAAATCACGTAACTGTTAATAATCAAACTTTTCAAATCAAAATAAACAATCAATTGTATACACACGATACATTGCTAAATATAAAACTAAGATTAGGCGATAAAATTTCAATAGAGTCATCTAAACCTATTGAGCATGTTTTTCTAGAATTGATTATTAAATATCCCATTTTAACTGAATGAAATAAAAAAAAACAACATGCCAAAAAAACGCAACAACACAAAAAACCACAAAAAGGTTTCAATAGATTATAAACGGAAAATAGTTACTGAATTGCATGCACCAGCAAGAAAAAACTTTAAACGTAGAAGGGTTATTGTTCGTGGATTAAACGATTTAATGCAATGTGATCTCGTAGAGATGATCCCCTTTTCAAAACAAAATAAATCTCACAAGTATATATTGGTCCTTATTAATGCCTTTAGCAAATTTGTGTGGGCTTTGCCTCTTAAAAATAAAACTGCTAAAGATGTAACACAAGCAATAAAAACAGTTTTAATTAAACCAAATATTCCAAAAAATCTCCAGACCGATAATGGAAAAGAGTTTTATAATAAAGATTTCAAAAGTCTTATGGATAAGTTAAAAATTAATCATTATAGTACATATAGTACTAAAAAAGCATCTATTGTTGAGCGAGTAAATAGAACATTAAAATCTTTAATGTGGAAGGAATTTAGTTATAAGTGGTTGGAATTATTGCCTAAAATAGTATCTAAATACAATAATACTATCCATAGCAGTATCAAAATGAAACCGATAGATGTAAATGTTCAGAATGAAAAGATGTTGTTAAAATCATCAGCGTTTAGCAATATAAAAATGTCAAGTTTAAATAACAAATTTAAAATTAAAGACAAAGTGCGCATTAGCAAATATCGCGAAGCTTTTTCAAAGGGTTACACACCAAACTGGTCAAATGAAATATTTACAGTGAAACAGGTTAAACTAACAAACCCCACAACTTACATTCTAGAAGATGAGAATGGAAAACCTATTTTGGGTGGTTTTTATGAATATGAACTGCAAAAGGCACAGTTTCCCGATATTCATTTAATCGAAAAAATTGTAAGACGAAAAGGAACAAAATTATATGTTAGATGGTTTGGTACCACGAGTCCCCCGTATAGTTGGATCGATAAAAAGGATTTATTTTAATGTGTTATTAGTAAATGTATTTTTTGGTTAAATAAAACAATTTAAAAATTTTAAAGTATTTTATTTTTTTCACACACAACATTATAAATATCTACAATACATATTATTTAACGATGTCTTTCCTAATAATTATTGCAATAAAAAAGAATACAAACCAAAAAGATGAAATTGTTAATAAAATAGTAGATACTTTGTATGCTAAAAGTTTTGAGTTTGTTTTAATTATTAATCTGTTTAATGCGGTAAAATTTGTTAATGCAGTATTTAAATCATTTAATTCTACATAAGTTCTATCTGCTAAATAATATTTTAATTTAAAATGCAATAAATATGTGTTGGATGAGTTGATGTTTATTTCACAGCCATCATTGGTTCTGTTCATAATAAGAAAATCCTGAGACCATTTTTCATGAAGCGTGATGTTTTCAGAATTAAAAGTGATGAAACATGTTAATGTATTTCTTGGATAATTAACATATAACGTATTATTTATAAAGGATGATAATAAAACAAACTTTACTGCAACGAAGTTCATCATCGTGTTATTTGATGAAATAAATGTTTTTAACTAAATTCATACATACCTTACAATTGCTTATATCTGAAAGAAAAAAAAGTAGGAAAATAAAACTCAATAAATATGTTTATAGTGTTTTTATTAAATATCAAATTTAACAAAAGGTTTTATAATTTTAAATGTTTCTATGTAATCTTGCGGTTCTGTAGATGGCCAAATACCACTGTTTGGACCTTCTTTCCATCCAACTGATTTGTTTTGGTTTATTTTTTCCAAATTATTTAAAATCCATTTGTAAATTTCCTAATGCGATTTTCTTGTAAATGGATTAAACTCAAATTTTGTATATGGTTTATTTACCATCCAATCAAAACAAATTTGCAAAAATTTATAATTTGCATTAAAGATTGCATCACAAACTAAATCATTCATATAAAATAATGTTGATTTATAATTTTTACATACATTTGACATACATAATTTTTCCATTGAAAAATCCATTTTATCTGCTAATAAATTTGTTGCAAACATTAATTTATAATTTGAATCATAATAAAAAATGAAATTATTTATAGCTGTTAAAAGATCTTCTATTTCAATATTCTTGTTAAATGTCAGTGACGATGATGTGTTGTGGTTTTGTAAAACATTTTTCACAAAAATATCAGTATTTATTTTTGATTCTATTATTGTTTCAAACACATCATAATTACAATTTTTTAATATTTTATATTGCAAAATATTATCTGGTACGAATATTTTTTGTAAAATATAATTAACTTCTATTAAATTTAAACTTGAAATATATAATTTTAAATATTTACCATACGTTTCTGTTTGCTGTAAAAATATATCGCGAGATAATTTGTATTGATTCAAATTCATCATTGCATAAGTCAATGTTCTTCACCGACCTACTTTAAGTAACTGACCTGTCTCAATATCCTACCTACGTCAAACATGTTAATTAACCTTGAACGAGTTTCGACTCAAATATTTCATTATTTTTTGCTTATGTAACCCCAAGGTACTGTATCGGTTGTTTCCGTATTAATTACTCGTTTATCATCGTCGAAAGATAATGCGAGTTTTTTTTGTTTCTTTGTAAATACTTGATGATTTCTTGAAATAATTAAACTTTGACTTTTAATTAAATTGGTGCAATTTTGAAGACATTCTATAAAATCATCGAATGTAATTCTTTTAACAACCGGTCTTCGAACTCCTTTTACTTTTTTTATAATTTTATCATGTTCAACTTTATAAGCATACATTTTAGCTCTAAGTCCAACAAATTCAGTCATTATTTTTCCCTGGTTTTCATCTTTCCATAATCCAAGTTCTTTTTTATTTAATTGCAATATTCCATGCTGGTTATCATGCGAAAAATCGGAGGTATCAAATTTGCAAGGAAATTTTTTAATAATATCATAAATATTTAAATTGGTAAATTCATAAATTAAACTATCTGTATCAGTGTATAATAATTTCGAAGAACAATTACCCAGTTCTTTTTTAATAAATCCATAGTGAAAGTCATATAAAAATGTTTTTGAAATATCTAAAATTGAAAAACCCGCATATATAGGTTTATCGAAATATATTTCAGTCTTGTTTAGTTCTATTAAAACTAAATCTTTATCAATTATAACACTGTTTTTAAAATTTGGTTTTGAAATTAGCTTTCTGGCCGATTTCCAATTGTTAACAATTTTAATTATCCTATGTTTGCGCACGTTTTCCAGGCATTTTCCGAAAATAGAATTTACCTGCAATTTATAATAATTTTGATCTGATTTAAATTTTGATTTTTTTCTTAATTCCGTATTAAGGTTAATGTATTTTTTTAACCAAGGCGCTTGTTTAAATTTTAATATTCTATGTATTTTTGTTACAATAAGCCCATTTAATAAAGCCTGTTTTAAGGCAGTATAGTGTATAACATACTCTTTTTTATTATATAATGTTGTTAAAAGTTTCTTTTGTTTGGATTTTGAATTCGGTGGAGTTAAATGTTCTGGACAAAATGGCATATCTCTATGTATTTCGTGTAAATTTTCTGGATATGTTAAATCTACCTCTAAAATATAACCTATAGGAGAATTTATACTTGGTAAATTTTGGAGATTAAATGTGCTGGGATTTTCCACCCACTCAAAACCAGCATAGGGAAGGTATCTGCTCATAGAAAACCCGTACATGTTATTTTGGTCCAAAAGAAGAAGATACTTTTCCGGTTTTGAAGAATCATAATTTTCCATAAATTTATTGTTTGCTTTAGCATATCTGTTACAACATTGAGCAACGCCTCCCCGAATTCCATTTTCAATCATCATTATTTGATCAATATCGGTTATTAGCTCTAACTTATATTCGATTGTTTTTAGCATTGCTTGAAAGGAAAATGATGGAGAACTTACAAAGTTTGCCGGATCAAGTTTATATGTTTGTATGCTGGTTTTACGAAAATTTTCATATATATCAGCCAATAAAAGAACATCTGTTTTTAAATATAAATCAGAGTATGTTCCGAGGTTTTTACACTTAAAAGTTGTCCATACATTATGAGCGTTAATGTATTCAAGATCTGATATTTCGCTTTCATTAAGAGAACTATAGAAACACTTTTTTTCGGGCAAAGCATTATCATTTAATTTTTCCCACGAATCCAAGTACTCAAATGGAAAAACCCCTTTTCTGCACAATAAACTAAATTCTAATTCGTTAGCACAATGAAGTCTTGTAATTTTTTTTTGCTCATTATCCAATTGGGATGCTAATGTATCTAAACTTTCAGGCATAAACCGATATGAATCGACAAATCTCAATTTTATATTAGTTCCATCAACAAATTTTGTAAATGAAATGTATTTTTCTTTGGTAGCAGGTAAAACCGTTAAATCACCACTAAAGTTGTTTAATAATTCTTTTATCAAAAAATGTGAGTCATAAGAGCTTAAATTGTGGAAAAAAACAGGTATCGTGTTGATTTTTTTAAAGTTTAGATTGCAACTGTTATGCGCAGGTCCTCGATAATTTGTTTTTAAATTATTTATATCATTAGCGCCATTTGCTAAATGAAAATGGTCTTTAACTTTTAAATCGTTTGGTAAAAAGGGTTTTTCGCAAATATGACAGAGACTTGCTTTTTCATAGTCGATTATTTCAGTACTTGTTAAAGGATCTATTTGTTTTGTTTTAGTATTATGCAGGTTTAATGCAATTTTATTTAACTCCGATATAAACCATTGAATACAACTTTCCCCACGATTCATCGCAAATTTTGACAATGAATCATTATAGGAACACTTTAAATAATAAGCAATACTAAATGGAATGTGTTTTTGAACATAAACAAAGTTTTTTTTATATTATCAGTGTCACTATCTTGTTCATCGCATTTTTCCAATATGCATTCTAAATCTGCATATATAACAAATGGTGCTATTTGTTTAAACTTATGGTTTTTAAATTCTAAAATATTTTCATTAGCTTTTGGAAGTATAGTTTTACACACGTTTTGATTAAAACAATATTCAAAATGTTTGTCAAGCAAATTTTGATTACCAAAATAATTTAAACATCTATTGCATATAAATTTAAAATTCTTATGTTTGGAAATTTGAGAAGATAATAATCTGGATAAACTTTTTATTAATGTAAAGTGATATTTTTTTCCATCTTTTAACATTAATAAATTTATAAAATTATTTGATTTTATTTTACTTAAGGAAATTGGTACAATACTGTTCTTTTCTTCAATTGCAAAAACATTAATGGATAAGTTATTTATTTTTTCAAATTTCGCAATATTTTTAAGTTTCATGGGAAAATCGATTTTATCATATTTTAATACTTGACTGAATGCAGGATAACTCGATACCCTTTCTGGGTGATGTGGGTTTGGATGGAGTGCTGCCACTATACAGTATAAAAAGCAATATTCATCATTGTTACGTATGTTAATCACAGCTCTTTTATCCTTTATAAATTTAGGGCAATCGATAAATTTACCGATGTTAATTGGCAAATGTTTATTAATATTTATTTTAAGACCAATTATTTCTATTAAACTCCACCCTGAATCACGTTCTGAAAAGTCCTCTAATTTACTTTTGAGTTTTTCCACAACATTTTCAATATACCATTTTTTTAAGTTAGTATTTATATCAATTATTTCATTAGAAGTTGTAAAATGTTTTAGGTCAATTTCTCCCGATTTTGGTTGAATAAAATTTGCATACAAGTTTGAATTTACTTTTAGCATTCCAAGCTGTTTTAATTGTTTATTGATTTTACATGCAAAACTTTTGTATGATTTATGAAAAAACAAATTAATATCTTTAATTTTAACATTAACAATTATTCCAGTTTGTATGCGACTTTTAAAACAAGAAGTTAATTCTTGCCAATATATATTTCCAGTTTTATTATTTAATTTTTTATTATTTAAACCTTTTCCTAATTTAACAAAATTAAAAATTTTTCTTTTTAATTTATTTTTATAATGATTTAAAATTGTCAAGTTTGCTTCTAATTTAAATGCATTTTCATTAGATTTAAAATCAAATTGAATATTTTTAATTGCTTTTCGCACCAAAAAAATATTTTGCTTTAAAATTTTTAAGTGTTTCTGATATTCCTGCTCTGTTTTAAGCAAAGGAACTATTTTTTTATAAGTTTGAATAATATTATCAGATAAAATTGATACAGATGACATTTTTAATAAAGTGTTATCGCAATAGAATTTTTTAAGGTTATAGAAAAAATTAATTCCACAATCTAAAAATAAAATAAATATGTTTAAATAAAGAATAAAAATTAAAAAAATATCTTACCTTAACTTTTAATATATGTAGATATGATTAATTTAATTAATTAATTTTCACTCTATTATATTGGTTTGCTCAACACTATAAAATTATATTATAACTAATTAAACACAGAAAAGAGTTTCCTATTTATAAGATTAATTTGTAAACCAAATTGCTTCACCTTCACAAACTCTCCCCACCAAACACTGCACTTGCTAATTATTTCGGCAATGCATTTATTAAAAACTGTAGGTCATTGCATGTGCACACTGAGAGAAAAAGAATGTTAAATCAACACTTTTGGCGGTTAAATACAATCAATCTTTTCTGGGGGTTAAATTAACTATCGGGGAGTTAAACTAACTATCTAGGAATGTTAAATTAACTATAGTTAGTTAATTTAACATTCGTATATAGTTAGTTTAACTCCCCGATAGTTAATTTAACCCCCAGAAAAGATTGATTGTATTTAACTGCCAAAAGTGTTGATTTAACATTCTTTTTCTCTCAGTGCATGAAAACTAATTAAATCAATTTCCATTCACAATGATCGTAAAGCACTACAAGGTCATCGAATTCCGCAAAAATAATCATAACAAATGTTGCATCAGTCTGCTAATTAGGTATTTCGGCAATGCATGTATTAAAAAAACTAGGTCATTGGTTTTTGGTATTTAATACATTTCCGTTTGTCACATGAAAGGTCAAATTCCACTAAAATGCATATACTATTTCATCAGCCACTTACTTAATTCAGGATGTCTACAAATCACATAAACACAAACACACACAAATTGATATGCCTATACTTTTACACAGTGAGGGTTCAAACACATACACCTATACTTTTACACAGTGAGGTTTCAAACACAATTATTTTTTATTTCCTATACTTTTACACAGTGAGGTTTCAAACACAATTATTTTTTATTTCCTATACTTTTACACAGTGAGGTTTCAAACACAATTATTTTTTATTTCCTTTACTTTTACACAGTGAGGTTTCAAACACAATTATTTTTTATTTCCTATACTTTTACACAGTGAGGTTTCAAACCCAATTATTTTTTATTTCCTATACTTTTACACATTGAGGGTTCTAACCCAATTATTGTGGGTTAGAGTCCGCCTTTATATACTACTAATGAGACTAAACACGAGTTAAACAATTGATACTGTTAAATGATTTCCGAAATTTGATTTGTGATTATTGTTATTTGTGTGTTCTTTAATTCTTGTCTTAAAATTTCTGCCTGTTTCACCTATATATGTGGCTTCGCAATCATTGCAAGTTAATTTATAAACTCCACTTTTTTCAAATATGTTTATTTGTTGTTTTGCGTTATTAAGGTCATTATGTATATTGTTGTTTGTTTTTATGGCTGCTTTTAAGTTGTATTTTTAAAAAAAAAAAATATTGTTTCTGTGATTGGTCCTTGAAAGGTTATTTTTCTATATTGATATTCTTTCTTTTCTTCGTTGTACATGTTTATAAGTATTAAAGTGTTTTTCCATTGTATTCTTTTTTGTGTCTTTTTAATTGTGTTATTATTAAATTTGTTTTCGTGGCCTATTTGTAGTATTGTGTTTAGTTCTTTTTGGTATTCGTTTTCCGTTAGAGGTGTGTTGTTAAGTCTGTGTAAGAAGCTGTGGAAAGCGGAGTGTTTTTGTTGGTTGCAATGGAACGAGTCACTCGGTATAACAGCGCTTGTTGTTGTAGGTTTTCTGTAGATGTTGAAGTTGTAGGCTGTTTCACTGCGGTGTATTGTAATGTCTAAAAATGGTATTTTCTTTTCACTTTCTTTTTCTATTGTGAATTTAAGCTTGATGTGTTGATTATTGATGTATTTGTGAAACTGTCCAGATGCATAATATGTCATCTATGTATCGTTTCCATAATTTAATATGTTTCATATGTTCATTTTTCTTATCTAATATGGTGTTTTCGATGTGGTCCATAAAGATGTCTGCCAGAAGACATGCGTTAGGTGCACCCATTGGTAGTCCGTCGGTCATTTTGTATACATATATTATTGTTAAAATTGCAAAATGTTTGTTCTGTGGTGTGTCTAATGATTGTTTTTAAGTTAGGTAAGGTAAGAATAAGTTTTAGCAACAATCCCAGTGCAGTTAATAAACATCATTTTGATTATGAGCAATTTAAATTTAGTAATACAGGGTGTTCAGAAATAAATGCCAAACTTTGCAAACTTCAGAGTGGTTTAACTAATTTTTTTCAAACGGAGTGCCCCATATTTTATGTCATCATTCGATAGGTCTTTTTCTCCTCTTTAATGTGATATGCCATATCTTATTTGTAAATCTCATAGTTGTTGAGATATTTAATATTTTTCGCAAAAGTAACCATTTCATTACATTTTTAAGTAGAAAGTGTTGGGACAAAACAACTGTCAAAATGTAAGAGTCAAAATGACTTCTAATAACAAATAATACTAATACTAATAATAATAAGATTAATTATTTTATTCAAAAACCATGCAAGGTAAAAAAATTGAAAATACATAGTAGAAACGTTACTATAGTAATTGTTCAAAATGTCTTCCATTTTCATTCAGGCACAAATTAATTCGCTGCTGAAAAGACCTTTGCACTCTTCCTAACATTTCAGGTGAAATACTTGCAAAAGCGTTTACAATCCGTTGTTGCATATTCATAAGTGTGGTAGGTGGTTCGTTAAAAACAATTCCCTTTACATACCCCCACAAGAAAAAATCAGGTATTGTCAGATCCGGAGATCTAGCAGGCCATCTGGAGGGTCCATTTCTACCAATCCACTGGTTGGGGAAAATGCCATCAAGATATGCCCTCACGTCTCGCGAAACCACATCCTGTTTCTTGTATGTTGAGGTACATTAGCTAATAATCCAGGTAAAACATTTTCCAAAAAATTCAATTACATAGGCCCATTGAGATGACCATCGAAGAAATGTGGACCTACCACATATCCTCCAACAATTCCTCCCCAGACATTCAAAGACCATCGATGCTGATGATCAACTTGTTTCATAACATGCGGATTTTCAGTTGAATAATAATGAAAATTGTGCCTGTTTACAGATCCGCTTTTATGAAATGTCGCCTCATCAGTGAATAAAACATACTGAAAAAACGCAGGATCTTCCTGTATTTTCAGCCTTGCCCAGGTGCAAAATTCGGAACGATATTGAAAATCAGCATTGCTAAGTTCTTGATGCAACTGAATATGGTACGCATGATATCGATTCTTCTTTAGAATCCGTTGTACTGATCTCTCGGTTATGCCGGTTGCTCCACCGATGTCTTTTTGGCTAATGTTGGGATGCTCAGTTGCTGTTAATAGCACTGAAAATTCGTTTTCCTCATTGACAGCAGGTTTTGTTCTTTCTTGTTTTTTATAATGTACACTTCCCGTTTCAATAAATCTATTGAGTAGTTTCCTGAAGCTTTTCTCATCCGGGTGTCTTTTTTCTGGATAACGCATCGCGTAAATTCTAGTCGCCAATAAACAAGTTCGATCAGTCTCCCCCAATACAAAAATCATATCGACTAGTTCGTCTATTTCAAAATTCATGTTTTATGATACAAAAACAGCAACGTTTTTTCTAGTTTTTTTTTAAGTTTTTTTACAGGGTCAGTTTTTAATATTTAATACAAACTAATTAATAGAGACCGGAAATTTAGGCATTTTAAGAGAGGCAAACAAGGCAAAAATGATTTTGGATTAAAAATGCTCAAAACTTATTTTGCATGAAGAATTTTTAATGTCCCATTAAAATTGACGAAAGGTATTTTGCCTAAAATCTGGTCTTTACTAATTAACATTTCGAGTTTTAACATAAGAAAATTTTATCAAATGTTACATTGACAATTACTTACATTTTGCTTCAGCACGGCCTACTTCAGTGCATAGAAATTTAATTAAATGGTTACTTTTGTGAAAAATATTGAATATCTCAACAACTATGAGGTTTACAAATAAGATATGGCATATCACATTAAAGAGGAGAAAAAGACCTATTGAATGATGACATAAAATATGGGGCACTCCATTTGAAAAAAATTAGTTAAACCACTCTGAAGTTTGCAAAGTTTGGCATTTATTTCTGAACACCCTGTATTACTAAATTTAAATTGCTTATAATCAAAATGATGCTTATTAACTGCACTAGCATTGTTGCTAAAACTTATTCTTACCTTTAAAAACTGAGGTCGCTACGATTCTTTAAAGTTCAGCTTGCTTTTGCAAGATTTTTTGAAAAAAAAATTGTAAGTTGACAACACTGTATTTAAATCAAAAAGTAAATGGACAACAATGTAGAGGTTGAAAGATGTTATCGGAAAACTTAAATAAATACAGTGTGTTCCATTTAAATAATAAAATAATTTCTCGGCATAAAGATTTTCAAACCAACAATTTTTTGTAGGAAACTTTTTTTTCTATCCCTCACTGTAAAGGCACTAGGAAAGCCCGACGCACTGTTGCAGGACCCTGTATAGGTGAAACAGGCAGAAATTTTAAGACAAGAATTAAAGAACACACAAATAACAATAATCACAAATCAACACTTCTTTAACATGGAAACAAACACAAAAATACTACACATACAGGAAAAAAGCCACAAATTAACCCTGTTAGAAGCATACGAAATTAATAAACAAATAAAAAACAAAAAAGAATAATGCCTTAATGAACAAGTAAATTTATTATATACACCAATCTACAAACATCTAGTCAACTAACCAAAAACAACAACAACAACCTAACCTCATTTTATATTTATATTCAATCAGTTCTAATTTTATGGAAAAATAATATTCCTTCAGTTTTAATGTATCAATTGTTTAACTCGTGTTTAGTCTCATTGATTATTTATTGTATCGACAACCTAGTGATAGTTTATTTATGTAATAATAGTATATTTTAATATTTTGACGTGTAAGTTACTTTAAAGTATGCTTAACCTATATATATGTATCTAATATCTATTTATGTACCTCTTGTAGAAACCCTGAAGATGCCGTAAGGCGAAACCGGTCGGTTTTTAAAATAAAATATTACAGCAGGGAAGTGGAATTCTAATCCAAACAGATTTATTTACAAAACTAAAGTACCACTGCTTAAATGGATTACATAATTAAACAAATGTAACAATTATGGTGAAATGAATTGCACATGTACACGACATGTACAGCACATGTACACGACATGTACAGCACATGTACACGACATGTCCAGCACATGTACATCATGATGTAATCATGACTGCAGTTTAAATAGGACTACATAAGGCTCTTACATCCATTGGCTTACATCATGTCGTGTAAACAACGTATTTCTGAACTTGGCAAAGCTGTTAGACAAAAGTATAATGACTTGAAGAGAATGGAAGATGATAATAAAAAGCGACTGGAAAACGTCTTCAGGCCTATTACCGCTGAAACAAATTGTACAATCGTCCAATGAAAAACACTTGCTGCTGTAGCCGTACCTGCTACACAATACTCGGAAACACCAAATGGTGTAAGCCTATACTCCTGCAATAACACAGATACTGGTTATGGCCCTGAATTGAAAAATGGTCTGTGGTTGCTGGGTAATACACCTCTAAATTTTGATGATAATCATATAGTTGTGGGCGAGAAAAAATTTAATAGTAGTGAAGGTCTACGACATCTGCTATTTTGTAAAAATCCCGGAAGTTTTAGTGTGAATGATGCGCAAATATACAAACAGATATTAGAGATGACAGGGGTTCACAGAGATTCTGTGGGCCGTTTGAGGGTTAAAGCGTGTAAAGAAAAATTTAATACAGTCATTAAACCTCTATTTAAAAAGAAACGTGAAAGGTATGGAAACACTGCGTCAAGAAAGCAGGGCCTAGATTCTACTACTAAAAACAATAATGAATCCCTTGAAAGTATCAAAAACATTACTACACCGAGATACAATATTCTTCATAATTGGACTGATCCAAACATGCTTGTTAAGCGTTTAAAACAGCTACATGAAGAAGATCGGGAATTTCAAGAAATAATTGCTGAGCTTAAACAAACTGAATGTGTTGAATAATAACTTATTTATTTATTTATTTATTTAGTACATACAGAGAAAATCCAAGTAGTACAAAAATAAGATACAGTAAGAATACTTATATCAAAACAAAAAGAGAAAAAAATATATATATAATACACAAACATATAATTAACTATTATTAATAAGGTACTTTTTAAAAGAAAACAAGCTTACATTAAAAATATCGATATTACAGGAATTCAGATTACGTGCCACAACTGAATTGCCTGTAATTAGTTCTACACAATGGAATATGTATTAATGCATCATTTCGAGTATTGATGGTAGGTACACGTAAAGAAAATAGTTTCAATATATCAGAACAGTTAATCAAATCTTAAACATAAAAATTTTTACAAAGTTTATACGCCGTGTTTCTAGCGATTTTATTTCTAGCAAGGATAACTTATGATTATAACTAATATCATCCGAAATCTTAAGTTTAAATAGCAAAAATTTCACAATTTTTTTCTGAGGTTTTTCAATCAAGTTAATATAACACTGTTGTGAGGGTCTCCATATAACTGATGCGTATTCTAAAATGCGAGACAAAGAATTAAAAAGAATAAGAATAGCATGAATATCAGTAAAATCTTGACATTGTCTAATAGCAAAACCACACATTCTCATAGCCTTATTAACAATTTTATCAATATGCTGGATAAAAGTTAACTTTGTATCAAACACTACACCTAAATCATAGTGGAGACTCTTTCCAGTTCATTATTATTAATAAAGTAATTATAATTCCAAGTACTTTTAGAAAAAGAAATTACCTTACATTTACTTATATTTAACTCAAGAAAATTGTCATTACACCAGTCAACAATACGATCAAGTTCTGATTCGAGCATTTGGTAATCCAAAAGTGAAGATACTTTTTTATACAACTTTAAATCATCCGCAAATAAAAGAAGTTCACAAAATTCAACACATGTAGTAATATCATTAATAAAAAGCAAAAATAAAATAGGGCCCAAATGTGACCCTTGCGGTACTCCTGAAGTAACATCAATAAAATATGAAGGATATCCTAGAATAACTACAACTTGCCTTCTATTAGTTAGGTAACCTTCTAGCTAGTAATACCATAAGACTTTAGTTTCAAAAAAAATAAACCAATATCAACCCTGTCAAACGCTTTTTTAAAATCTGTATATATAGCAGGGACTAGGAGTAATATTTAAACTCATTTTTAGTTTCGATCCCTGAGCGAGTTAAATTCGGTCAAACCAGTTTGAATCAATCGGTGATGCGAACAGTCGAGACGGCAGCGAGATTTAATCTGAGCGATATTTAAACGCCTTAAAATAATTTCGATCTGCTCACGAGTTATATTCTCTGATGTATAGAAAGTTTTGATACTTTAGTGATTTAATCATACCAGATCATATTGGGATTAAATCCCAACGAGATCGGTAAGGATTTAATCTTTTTAAGAGTTTTAACTTAAAACTTTTAAGTTTACACTTGCGCTTGGTTTTGTTACTATAAAGAGTTGGGCATGTATTAAAAATAGTTTTACTTTTTTATTTAGACTAATTATTAGAGAACATTAATTTAAACATTTAAAGTAAAAAAAATTTAACAAAGAAATTTTAAAATTAACAATATATATTATATATATTACTAAAAAGTTATTAATAATTGGTAATTAATAATTACTTATTATTAATAATTATTGATAATTATTAACTTTTTAGTAAAACATTTTTATAGATTTAAAAAAAATTATATTATTTACCCCCTCTCTTTCCCACAATTTAATAAGTTTCTATATTTCAAAATTAACTTGTCAAGATGGGTATCTATAAAAAGGTCTTAATATTTTCAATTTAAAAAATATAATAATAACCCCTGCCTGCCCCCTTATTAAAAAAAATTATATTGCAAAATTAATCTGACAACATTGGTAATTACAAAAATGTCTTAATAATAATAATAATAATAATAATAATAATAATAATAATAATAACAATTTAAAAAATATTATTAATTACCTACCCCCTTCCTCCGGTTAAGCCGGCAAAATGATAAATTGAGAACTTTTTATAGATACCCATCATGCCATTCTAACTTTGCAATTTAATAATGTAATAAATTAGGAGGCTGAAGGGGGTAATTAATATAATTTTTTAAATTGTAATTTTTAAGACCTCTTTATAAATTAGGGGGCAGAAGGGGGGTAGTTAATATAATTTTTTTAATTGTAATTTTTAATACCATTTTATAGATACCCATCTTGCCACGTCAATTCTTCAATAAAAAAGTTTAAGAAATAAGGGGGGAAGGAGGGGGTAATTAGTACAATTTTTTAAAAAATGTAATTATTAACACCTTTTTATAGATACCCATCATGCCATGTTAATTTTGGAATTTAATAATGTTATAAATTAGGGGGCAGAAGGGGGGTAATTAATATAATTTTTAAAATTGTAAATTTTAAGACCTTTTTATAGATACACATCATGCCATGTTAACATTGGAATATAAAAATGTAATAAATTAGGGGGCAGAAGGGGGGGGAGTTATTATAAATTTTTTAATTGTAATTTTAAACACCATTTCATAAATACCCATCTTGCCACGTTAATTCTTCAGAATAAAAGTTTAATAAATAAGGGGGGAAGGAGGGGGTAATTAACATAACTTTTTAAATTGTAATTATTAAATCATTTTAATGATACCCGGGGAAAAAATTTTCATATATAATCATGTATATTCATGTATGCTCATATATATATATATATGATTATATATAAAAAAATGTATGAAAATATATGATTATATATATGATTATGCATGATAATACATGAATATATATAACATTAGTTTATATAAAATTGACTTCCATGTATGATTATGTATAATTATACATGACCATATATACGGCTTCCCATTTTAAACGCATATGCGACATATGACATTCCATGTCGTAATATATAACCACATTTAATGTTTATAATATATTATATTATATTATACTGTTATACACAACCAGATATAAATCTATTATGTCATTTGTTTATATATGATTATGTATGGTACATAATCATATATCTATGAATGAATCTATGATTATGTATGACCATATATTATCACTGATATTTTCATGGCTTGTTAAGTTTAAAAAATATTGTGAAAAGATTAACTTGCTTTTAAAAACATATAATAAATTTAGTAAGTTTCAAGTGCAGCAAAATTAAAGGAAAAACCTCCCGTACAACATTCATGAGTTCATGAACCACCTCATGTCATGACTTCACGGTTTTGTGCTCGTGTAGAACTCATGATGAGTTCAGAGTCATGATAAGTTCACAACATGATCCGCCGTGATGTCTTTTGAATATTCGCGCTTCGAAGATCTCCACCGGCTGCGCATATGAATGCGCATGGAACAAGCTGTGTCGTCTTTGCCCGATTGTTTTATTTGTTTAAGTGGTTGTAATCAGTGCTGCCGTTCTAGTACATTTGTACTATTTACAGTACATTTTTGCTTGAATTTTCATGAAAAGTACGAAAGTACATTTATCTAAAAATAACATGATTTACAGTACATTTTATAAAATTTTACTAAAATGGTAGATATACATTACAGAACTCTCAAAATGAGGGTTTTCGAAAATGTTTAAAGTTATTTATTTTATGTTTTATATTTATAATATAGTTTAATACATACTTTGTTGATTTTTTTAATTTATATTTTATTAATTATTAATTTATAAAGAGTTAAAAATCAATTAATGGTAATAGCACAGCATTTTAGGATAAATTTGGTTATAGTACATTACAGTACATTTTCACTGACAAAAATAGTACATTCGATTAAAAGCTCGCGGCAGCACTGTAATATTCTGTTTCTATGGTTGTAATAATTATTTATAATAGTTTATAATTATAATATAAGTGCACAGATCGTGTTGGGAAAAAGAAGGTAAGTTTCGTTTTTTTTGTTTAATTTAAACATGTGACATGTCCTCGCTTATTAAATTATTTGACAGTCGGTTTGTTTTCAAATTTACATTTTACTTACTCATGAATTTATTAAGTATTATATTGGTTTTTTCTTAACAAAATTAATAATTATTTATTAAATAATAATTATTAATAATTTAACCTCAAAATATAACCTAGGTTTTTTTTGTAATGTCTGCAAAATTGAAACGTGTGAAATACGAACGTTAATTAAATTGATGTGAAATGTTTATCTGGGTTTATAATTTATGTGCGTGATTAATATAGGCATTAAATGCAAATTTTGACAATTAACGGCAAGAAACTTATTGAATAATGACAGGCTGTCATTGACAGCACAGCTGAGTGCAATCGAAGCCAAAATTTATAGGTACCTGTGGTTCGTAGAAATGCATTGTACTATTTTCTATTTAACAGAAGCTGCCATGGACTGCACAAGGTCCATCAGAATTTAAAGAACATGTAGACGAGGTATTTAGGACTACAAAACAACGATACCTTGGGCAACAAAAGAACCATGGCTTGCAAAGAAAAACCCAAGAGTCACCAGGTACCACATAAGTAATTTTTTTTACAAAATTTGCTTTTTAATTAACTAATAAACAACTATAAAAATATTTTTTATAAGCTTTTTTATTTTATTTACTATCCACTACCGTGGTTAAAAAACGTCGTTACCAATATTTTGTGATTTTCAGCTTAATGGCATTTTTTACTAGAACAATAATAATTATTAACGATTATTGTATTAACACATCCTGCATCCATTCCTGCTACCCAAAAGGCCCTTTTTAGGTGGTGGGAATGTATGCAGGATAAATTGTTCTAATAGAAAATGTCATTAATCCAAAAATTGCAGAGTGTTGTTTACGGCGTTTTATATACAGTATGTCTCAGTATCTTGGAATCATATGGAAAACTTTTTTATTATTAATTTTAGGAAAAAAAGTTATTCTTCATAAAAAGTTCTGCATGGTGTAAAACTTAAAATGCAACCCACAAATATTAATTTTTTTTAGTCGTATACGAGGTATGTCAAAAAATATGAATTTGGCGCAAGAGTAAAGTACCTTTATATTTGACAATATCAAAAACTGTTATAAAGAAAAGGTAATCAGAACTAAAAACTACGTTTAAATATGCAATTTCATACATTTACATTAAAAAATTAGGTTTTGTTAATTTTTACTAATCTTTCTATTTTAAATGAACATTTATCTGTTATGATTAGAAAACACATGAAAACCTTAAGTTAAGTCAGGGGATCTAGCAGGCCAAAAAGTTTTAGAATATCAACAAATCATTTGTTTATCAGTGAATCCTAGATTACATGTTACAGTTAAATTTGCATTGATATTGTAGACAAAAAAGAAAAAATATTTTTTTTTAATTCTAAATGGATGTAATTGCATATTTGAACGTAGTTTTTAGTTCTGATTAACTTTTCTTTATAACAATTTTCGATATTGTCAAATATAAAGGTACTTTACTCTTGAGCCAAATTTATATTTTTTCACATACCCCGTATACGACTAAAAAAAAATAATATTTGTGGGTTGCATTTTAAGTTTTACACCATGCAGAACTTTTTATGAAGAATAACTTTTTTTCCTAAAATTAATAATAAAAAAGTTTTCCATATGATTCCAAGATACTGAGACATACTGTATATATATATATATATATATATATATATATATATATATATATAATTTTGATTATATATGGTCATATATAGTTATATATAATTATATATGTTCCAATTCCATATATGATCATGTATGGTTATATATAATTATATATATTCCAAAATTCATATATGATCATGGATGGTCAAAATTCATATATAATTATATATGAATTAAATTATGTATAATTTTATATAATCATATATGATTACACAGTACAACACAATTTCCCTCCCATGAAAAATTTTAGCAGATTTTGAAAATAGAGGTAAAAAAAACGTACCCGTGTCTCACAGTTTCACGAGATCACGTCATAAAAAAATTTTAAGCCGTCATTCCTATTATTTATGCTTATACAGATTGTACATTTTTTACTCGGTTAAAAATATATTTTTTTGTAAATATTGTATGTTTTTACACAATACAAAAAACAAATATAAAAAAAGTTTATATTTTGATTTTTTTTAAATAATTTTTTTTATTTTTTTTTTAATGAAACACATTTTTGTATTTATCTTATATTCAATACATGTTGGAATAAAATCTTGGTCGTTTAGTTTGACGATTATACAGCTCGTTCAGACTAAAACCGAATATATCTATATATATATATATGGGGCGTGGCCTCGCCTCCCTCCAACGCGCGACACAGTAGCTAAGCAAATGGACTGCATCGCTAATGAGATTTTTTGCATTATTATCATTTAATTTTTTAAGTCCTTACCTGCTCGACCTTTCGTCATGTCGTTTATCACACAAGCAACTGTGACGCGCCTTGGAGGGAGGCGAGGCCACGCCCCATATATATATATATATATATATATTCGGTTTTATTCTGAACAGGCTGTATATTGCTTCAGAATCTCGAACAATTGACCAGCAATATTCACCCAGCAAATGCCTGACGTCTTTTCCCTTGAAGCGTTTTTCAATTGTTAAAATGTCTTGGTGAAAACGTTCGCCATATTCGTCACTAAAATCGCCCAAATTTGGTGGAAAATAGTCCAAATGAGCATGGAGAAAATGTATTTTCAGTGACATATGTACTTTCATGTCCTGTGTTATAAAATGTACTTTATAACCCGGGAACTACAGGGAATAAATTCAGATTCCATCTCGGAAAAAATGGTTGTACTGGGTGTTAAAGATCTTTTACTTTTATCCTCACATATGTTTTCTGAAGGAGCAGTTGGATAATCTTCAGATCGCACTCTTGCGAGAATGACAGATTCTACATCGGCGTAATCAATTTTCTCTCTAGTATTGTACCGAAATCCAAAACTTTTTAATTTTGACATGCAGAAATAACACTGGTCAGATGCGTGTTCGGTACGTCGCGACGGGTCGAAGCCAAATTGTTGGTACAACATATTTCATACTGTGTGTTTTATCTTGCAATCCATGCAAACAACGGTAACAATAATACCTCTGGTACATACCATAAGTTTGGTATATACGTCACCAAAAGCTGTTACTACATTTTTGTAATATTTCGCATATGGCTTGGAGGTGCAAATAAACCACATACATAACAAAAATTATTTCGATTCGGACACTGCATTTTTACTTTGATTTCAAATGGATGGTTAACTCAACAATCAAAATTAATATGAAAAATTTATCGATTTATCGCTGCAATAATGTTTTTATTTAACATTAAAAAAAAAGTATTACCCTCAAATAAAGATTGTTTTGAAAACAATGCTTTTTATGTATAAATGCCGCAGATGTGTAAATTTTTTGTTTTTTTTGCTGTTTCAATTGACTTCGTATACTTAAATTAAATATGTTTTAGGTACATTTGCTTTAAGACTTAAATCAATTCATTTAAATATCTTTTAATTTTTTTTTAAAAATGTTAATTCAACAAAGCTCAATTTTTACAAAAAATTGAATAAATAACAATTTTAATTACCCGACTTTAAAGCATTTTGATTGGCTTAAAATTGAAACATTTTGTTACTTGGTTTAAAAATAAACCGTTTGATATATATATATAAATGTGCAAAACTCTGCAGAGTTTTATACATGTATAAGATTAAAATAATTTTAAAATGCATCTATAATGGTTGCCTATCCATTTAGTAAATATATATTTTTTTAACTATGCAGTCCAGCTGTTATCGAGTCTATTAAATTATGTCGCGAATAGTGTGAATAACATTTTATTGGATGGCCCTTAAAAAAAAATTATGACGTGATGTGAAAAAACGCCGAGACACGGGTATCATTTTTTTAACTCTATTTTTAGAATCTGTAGAAATTTTTCATGGGAGGGACCAAAAATCAAATTTTGTCGTACTGTGTTATATATGAAATTTTTTTCCCCGGGTACCCATCTACTTATGTTATTTTTGTAATGATTATTACCATAATATTAATATAGTTTAATCATAGAGAAATGTAATGTATATTATAAATACCACTTTTTTATAAAATTTGCTAAATAAATATATACTATATATCAATAAAATAATTTTAAAAATTAACAATAATATTAAGGTATTTTTATAAAATTATAAAGTTAATTTAATATAATTTTACAATTTATTAATTTAATAGGACTAAAAATTTATATTTATTTAATAAATATAAAGTTTTAGCCCTATTAAATAACCAGCATTAATAAATTACCAGTATTTAATTAATTATATCATCTGATAATTTTACTCTAATTTAATCACTGGGTTCCAAAAAGGATTAAATCTTAAATGAGCAATAATATAAATACTCTGAAATGATTAAATCTTAAAAGTAGCTAAACTATTGTTATCATTTAGAATATAAATCTTTTAGGTATTTAATCTTTAAAAGAGTAAAAGTGTTTTGATACTTTTGGGATTGAATCCTTAATGTATCGAATCACTACGAGAGCGGTATAATTTAACTCATCTGGAGAGTAATACTTCGCAGATCGAAATAGGTTTCGATCGCGAGTGAGTTGAGAGCTATTCAAAATCAGTGATTTAATCCTAGTCCCTGATATATAGAGTCAACCTGAACACCCATATCCATGGCCGTAGATATATAATTAGAATAAATTAATAAATTCGTTACTGTTGATTTTCGTTTCGAAAATCCATGTTGTCTTGTAATTAAATTACGAATTAATGGTGTAATAAATTCAGTTACAAGCTGTTCAAATACTTTTGCCAAAGTAGAGAGGCCACTTACACTGTGCAACACAAAAAATGAACTGGGATGGTTTAACATGATTTTCTGGCCAGCGGACCGCTCGTATAAGGTATTTTAAAGCATGCATAGGACCGCTTGGCCCTGATGGCTGACGAAGATACAAGAGTTTTTTAATTATTTATTTTTTAATCTGTATTTTGACGATTTAATTTTTAAAAAGGATACAAGTAAAATAACAACTTGGCCCAATAAAAAAAAATCACCAATAACGCCGTGGCGTTTAACGTGTTAAGGGTGAAACGGGGGGTAACTTTGGAAAGTCAAATGGAATGACCCGATTTTTTTCACAGAGTTTGGTAGTACATAAAAAAATAAATAACTTTTATTTAAAACTTTTTTCAATTTATCAACAGATGGCGCTGTAATTAAAAATTTAAGAAAAATGAGTTTCCTTGTAAAATGTATTATTTGAAACCTTTGAAAAACAAAAATTAACATTAACAACAATAGTCGGCTATGAAAACAATTTATAACAAATGTTCGAAATGTCGTCATTCCATTTCAACACATTTTTGAATGCGGGTAATGAATTCTGGCAAACAACGCGCCAACATGTCGGGCGCTATCGCCGCACATGCGTTCCTGATCCGCTCCACCATGTCCTCCCAAGTTGTAGGAATTGCAGCGTAAACTTTTTCTTTCAAGTAACCCCACTGGAAGAAGTCTGGTGGCGTAAGATCAGGTGATCGAGCAGGCCAAATTACTGGACCACGTCTACCGATCCACCGCGGTGCACCGGCCATTGAACTCCCGATCCAACACCTCTCGAGCAATTGTCGAATAATGTGCAGGACAACCATCTTGCTGGTACCACATGTTTTGGAGCCGTGCTAGTGGTACATCCTCCAAAAGGTCCGTCAGACCGTTTTCTAGAAAATTCGGGTACTTTTCGCCATTTAATGCACCGTCAATAAAGAAGGGTCCGATTAATCGTTCGCTTAAGGTACCGCACCAAACGTTTACCGACCAGGGACGCTGGTGCTCCACTTGGTGTCGAAAAGGAAGGACGACATTTCGAACATTTGTTATAAATTGTTTTCAGAGCCGACTATTGTTGATTTAATGTTAATTTTTGTTTTTCAAACGTTTCAAATAATACATTTTACAAGGAAACCCCTTTTTCTTAAATTTTGAATTACAGCGCCATCTGTTGATAAATTGAAAAAAACTTTGAAATAAAAGTTATTTAATTTTTTATGTACTACCAAACTCTGTGAAAAAAATCGGGTCATTCCATTTGACTTTCCAAAGTTACCCCCCGTTTTACCCTTAAGGAGGGGTAGGGGGGTGGCTAGCGGTAGCACCAAATAATGTCCCCTTTGGTCACATTAACCTTTTATTTAAGACATTTTTCCGTGAAATGCGTATTTCTCGAGATATTGAGCTGTCTCAAGTTAAAAGAAACATCCGGTATATCTCCATTATTCGAGCTAAACTAGCAAAACCCCTTTAAAGATTAGTTTTGGGGGTTGCATAGATTCGATTTTTCCACATTTCATCCCAGTTCAAATTGTAAGGTCAAAATTTGTCGCACAGTGTTATTGGACGATAATTATTAACATCACTTTTGATACCAGATTTATAGATTGGATTAATATAAGTATCCTTCCACAAACTGGGAAAGCAGCCCATAGATAACGACAAATTGTATAATAATGATATTGGGTATGAAAGTGTCGGGCAAGTTTGTTTAAGAAAAAATGGAGGAATTTTATCAGGTCCAGAGCACATCTTGGGGGTCAAGGATACAAGTTTCTTAAAAACATCATCACAAGAAACATTAAATCTAGAGATATTAAGATTAATATTATCATAAAAAGATTTATTTAAGTTATAATTATTAAGTGTGGTTTTAGAAGTAAAAACAGACTTAAAATAATCAGCAAACATGTTAGCGATAGAACGAGCATCATCTGCTTTTTGATTACCAAAGTGCATACATTTAGGTAAACCATGCGTCTTTTTTTTTAATTAACATAGTCCCAGAATGATTTAATATTACTATTCTTTAAATTGCCTTAAATATTCCTAATAAAAAAAATATAATCATTGTCAATTTTCTTTTTAGAATCAGTGCGAGCCTTTTTATACTTGGACAAAATTGAAGGATCATGGGTTCTTTTATATTTACTATAGAATTTATTTTTAGATTTCAATAATTTAATAGTTTCTGAAGTAAACCAAGAAGGATATTTATTTGATTTAATTTTAGTTTTTGGTATAAAAACATCAATGGCTACATTTAAAACTTCATAAAAGGCATGCGTTGAATAATCGACAACGTTAATCTATTCTAGTGTTTGGACAATCCATCTGCTGAAGGGCAGAAACCAATGAGGACATATACCAGGACCCAACTAAAAAAAGCATTAGGCCTTCTCACAGGCCATGCTCCATTCAAAAAACATCTTCACAAAATGGGGATGACAGATGACCCCTTGTGTAGAGGATGCGAAGAAGAAGAGGAAACACCTCTTCACATTATGTGTCAATGTGAGGGATTCAACACCTTAAGAAGAACACACCTGGGAGAGTCTAAACTCACACCAGAACTTTTAAAATTGCTTCCACTGCCTCGGCTACTGCGCTTCATAGAAGCAACGGAGCTAGAGCTACGGAAGTAATACCATTTAGGGCACAATAGGATTGCGAAAGCAAACCGCAGTGCAGGGCTTTAAACCACCTAACGGGGGAGTTTTAGTGGGTATACGTCAATAGACGGAGTCCCACACTACTCGGGGCCCCAAGAGGAACCGAGTGTTCGTAAAGAATTTCTCCGCCGGCCAAAGAAAAAAAAAATTCTAGTGTAATTTTAGTTTACTTATAGAAAAATGTAATTTAAAATATTATTAGGCAAATAAATAATATAAAAAAATTGTTTTTATTTTACCTTAATAATAATCAGTAAAACTTCCTGTACCTTTTCAGCCAAGTCTTTTCTGTTTTTATTTTACAATCTCAAAGTTTAATAAGTTTAATATATTAAACAAAATTAAATTTATAAAATATCACATGATGTATTTTATGCTAGTGTAGAAAGTTATTGTTTTTTTTAGAATGCTTATACTATTTAGATATGAATATGTCAAATGATTTAGAAAAATATACTGATTTTTAAACTTACCCTTGAGTATTTATGATGATTGTTGTCAATAAAAACACAATAATTTAAAATAAACAAAATATTTTTATTATTATAAATAATTATTACATAATATTATTAATCTTGAAATGAGGTAACGTATTAGTTGAATTTTATAATAAATGCCTTTTATCATCATATGGACTTAAACCAATTTTACTCTGTTTAATACTAAACACATTATGCGCATTTAATTTAATGTTCGCTGCTTTATTATTTTAACAACACTTTCTCGTAAACATTTGAGATAGTCATTAAATGTGAGGTTTTCAACAACAGAATATTTAACCCCCTTTGATTTTTTATACATTTATTATTAATAATTTTATATTTATACTGTAAGGGTCCTGTGGTCCATAAACTTTTAAATTCAAATTTGGCGCTATTTTAACCAAGGAAAATTTAAATAATCCAACAAAAATAATGTTATAGTTTTAAGTTATTTGCTTAAACGCCTTAAAATAATTTCGATCTGCTCACGAGTTATATTCTCTGATGTATAGAAAGTTTTGATACTTTAGTGATTTAATCATACCAGATCATATTGGGATTAAATCCCAACGAGATCGGTAAGGATTTAATCTTTTTAAGAGTTTTAACTTAAAACTTTTAAGTTTACACTTGCGCTTGGTTTTGTTACTATAAAGAGTTGGGCATGTATTAAAAATAGTTTTACTTTTTTAATTAGACTAATTATTAGAGAACATTAATTTAAACATTTAAAGTAAAAAAAATTTAACAAAGAAATTTTAAAATTAACAATATATATTATATATATTACTAAAAAGTTATTAATAATTGGTAATTAATAATTACTTATTATTAATAATTATTGATAATTATTAACTTTTTAGTAAAACATTTTTATAGATTTAAAAAAAATTATATTATTTACCCCCTCTCTTTCCCACAATTTAATAAGTTTCTATATTTCAAAATTAACTTGTCAAGATGGGTATCTATAAAAAGGTCTTAATATTTTCAATTTAAAAAATATAATAATAACCCCTGCCTGCCCCCTTATTAAAAAAAATTATATTGCAAAATTAATCTGACAACATTGGTAATTACAAAAATGTCTTAATAATAATAATAATAATAATAATAATAATAATAATAACAATTTAAAAAATATTATTAATTACCTACCCCCTTCCTCCGGTTAAGCCGGCAAAATGATAAATTGAGAACTTTTTATAGATACCCATCATGCCATTCTAACTTTGCAATTTAATAATGTAATAAATTAGGAGGCTGAAGGGGGTAATTAATATAATTTTTTAAATTGTAATTTTTAAGACCTCTTTATAAATTAGGGGGCAGAAGGGGGGTAGTTAATATAATTTTTTTAATTGTAATTTTTAATACCATTTTATAGATACCCATCTTGCCACGT
Organism: Brassicogethes aeneus; assembly: GCA_921294245.1. Classification (NCBI taxonomy): domain Eukaryota; kingdom Metazoa; phylum Arthropoda; class Insecta; order Coleoptera; family Nitidulidae; genus Brassicogethes; species Brassicogethes aeneus. The sequence continues at coordinate 49,922,841 of OV121133.1, forward strand.
CAATTCTTCAATAAAAAAGTTTAAGAAATAAGGGGGGAAGGAGGGGGTAATTAGTACAATTTTTTAAAAAATGTAATTATTAACACCTTTTTATAGATACCCATCATGCCATGTTAATTTTGGAATTTAATAATGTTATAAATTAGGGGGCAGAAGGGGGGTAATTAATATAATTTTTAAAATTGTAAATTTTAAGACCTTTTTATAGATACACATCATGCCATGTTAACATTGGAATATAAAAATGTAATAAATTAGGGGGCAGAAGGGGGGGGAGTTATTATAAATTTTTTAATTGTAATTTTAAACACCATTTCATAAATACCCATCTTGCCACGTTAATTCTTCAGAATAAAAGTTTAATAAATAAGGGGGGAAGGAGGGGGTAATTAACATAACTTTTTAAATTGTAATTATTAAATCATTTTAATGATACCCATCTACTTATGTTATTTTTGTAATGATTATTACCATAATATTAATATAGTTTAATCATAGAGAAATGTAATGTATATTATAAATACCACTTTTTTATAAAATTTGCTAAATAAATATATACTATATATCAATAAAATAATTTTAAAAATTAACAATAATATTAAGGTATTTTTATAAAATTATAAAGTTAATTTAATATAATTTTACAATTTATTAATTTAATAGGACTAAAAATTTATATTTATTTAATAAATATAAAGTTTTAGCCCTATTAAATAACCAGCATTAATAAATTACCAGTATTTAATTAATTATATCATCTGATAATTTTACTCTAATTTAATCACTGGGTTCCAAAAAGGATTAAATCTTAAATGAGCAATAATATAAATACTCTGAAATGATTAAATCTTAAAAGTAGCTAAACTATTGTTATCATTTAGAATATAAATCTTTTAGGTATTTAATCTTTAAAAGAGTAAAAGTGTTTTGATACTTTTGGGATTGAATCCTTAATGTATCGAATCACTACGAGAGCGGTATAATTTAACTCATCTGGAGAGTAATACTTCGCAGATCGAAATAGGTTTCGATCGCGAGTGAGTTGAGAGCTATTCAAAATCAGTGATTTAATCCTAGTCCCTGATATATAGAGTCAACCTGAACACCCATATCCATGGCCGTAGATATATAATTAGAATAAATTAATAAATTCGTTACTGTTGATTTTCGTTTCGAAAATCCATGTTGTCTTGTAATTAAATTACGAATTAATGGTGTAATAAATTCAGTTACAAGCTGTTCAAATACTTTTGCCAAAGTAGAGAGGCCACTTACACTGTGCAACACAAAAAATGAACTGGGATGGTTTAACATGATTTTCTGGCCAGCGGACCGCTCGTATAAGGTATTTTAAAGCATGCATAGGACCGCTTGGCCCTGATGGCTGACGAAGATACATAAGTTTTTTAATTATTTATTTTTTAATCTGTATTTTGACGATTTAATTTTTAAAAAGGATACAAGTAAAATAACAACTTGGCCCAATAAAAAAAATCACCAATAACGCCGTGGCGTTTAACGTGTTAAGGGTGAAACGGGGGGTAACTTTGGAAAGTCAAATGGAATGACCCGATTTTTTTCACAGAGTTTGGTAGTACATAAAAAAATAAATAACTTTTATTTAAAACTTTTTTCAATTTATAAACAGATGGCGCTGTAATTAAAAATTTAAGAAAAATGAGTTTCCTTGTAAAATGTATTATTTGAAACCTTTGAAAAACAAAAATTAACATTAACAACAATAGTCGGCTATGAAAACAATTTATAACAAATGTTCGAAATGTCGTCATTCCATTTCAACACATTTTTGAATGCGGGTAATGAATTCTGGCAAACAACGCGCCAACATGTCGGGCGCTATCGCCGCACATGCGTTCCTGATCCGCTCCACCATGTCCTCCCAAGTTGTAGGAATTGCAGCGTAAACTTTTTCTTTCAAGTAACCCCACTGGAAGAAGTCTGGTGGCGTAAGATCAGGTGATCGAGCAGGCCAAATTACTGGACCACGTCTACCGATCCACCGCGGTGCACCGGCCATTGAACTCCCGATCCAACACCTCTCGAGCAATTGTCGAATAATGTGCAGGACAACCATCTTGCTGGTACCACATGTTTTGGAGCCGTGCTAGTGGTACATCCTCCAAAAGGTCCGTCAGATCGTTTTCTAGAAAATTCGGGTACTTTTCGCCATTTAATGCACCGTCAATAAAGAAGGGTCCGATTAATCGTTCGCTTAAGGTACCGCACCAAACGTTTACCGACCAGGGACGCTGGTGCTCCACTTGGTGTCGAAAAGGAAGGACGACATTTCGAACATTTGTTATAAATTGTTTTCAGAGCCGACTATTGTTGATTTAATGTTAATTTTTGTTTTTCAAACGTTTCAAATAATACATTTTACAAGGAAACCCCTTTTTCTTAAATTTTGAATTACAGCGCCATCTGTTGATAAATTGAAAAAAACTTTGAAATAAAAGTTATTTAATTTTTTATGTACTACCAAACTCTGTGAAAAAAATCGGGTCATTCCATTTGACTTTCCAAAGTTACCCCCCGTTTTACCCTTAAGGAGGGGTAGGGGGTGGCTAGCGGTAGCACCAAATAATGTCCCCTTTGGTCACATTAACCTTTTATTTAAGACATTTTTCCGTGAAATGCGTATTTCTCGAGATATTGAGCTGTCTCAAGTTAAAAGAAACATCCGGTATATCTCCATTATTCGAGCTAAACTAGCAAAACCCCTTTAAAGATTAGTTTTGGGGGTTGCATAGATTCGATTTTTCCACATTTCATCCCAGTTCAAATTGTAAGGTCAAAATTTGTCGCACAGTGTTATTGGACGATAATTATTAACATCACTTTTGATACCAGATTTATAGATTGGATTAATATAAGTATCCTTCCACAAACTGGGAAAGCAGCCCATAGATAACGACAAATTGTATAATAATGATATTGGGTATGAAAGTGTCGGGCAAGTTTGTTTAAGAAAAAATGGAGGAATTTTATCAGGTCCAGAGCACATCTTGGGGGTCAAGGATACAAGTTTCTTAAAAACATCATCACAAGAAACATTAAATCTAGAGATATTAAGATTAATATTATCATAAAAAGATTTATTTAAGTTATAATTATTAAGTGTGGTTTTAGAAGTAAAAACAGACTTAAAATAATCAGCAAACATGTTAGCGATAGAACGAGCATCATCTGCTTTTTGATTACCAAAGTGCATACATTTAGGTAAACCATGCGTCTTTTTTTTGAATTAACATAGTCCCAGAATGATTTAATATTACTATTCTTTAAATTGCCTTAAATATTCCTAATAAAAAAAATATAATCATTGTCAATTTTCTTTTTAGAATCAGTGCGAGCCTTTTTATACTTGGACAAAATTGAAGGATCATGGGTTCTTTTATATTTACTATAGAATTTATTTTTAGATTTCAATAATTTAATAGTTTCTGAAGTAAACCAAGAAGGATATTTATTTGATTTAATTTTAGTTTTTGGTATAAAAACATCAATGGCTACATTTAAAACTTCATAAAAGGCATGCGTTGAATAATCGACAACGTTAATCTATTCTAGTGTTTGGACAATCCATCTGCTGAAGTGCAGAAACCAATGAGGACATATACCAGGACCCAACTAAAAAAAGCATTAGGCCTTCTCACAGGCCATGCTCCATTCAAAAAACATCTTCACAAAATGGGGATGACAGATGAACCCTTGTGTAGAGGATGCGAAGAAGAAGAGGAAACACCTCTTCACATTATGTGTCAATGTGAGGGATTCAACACCTTAAGAAGAACACACCTGGGAGAGTCTAAACTCACACCAGAACTTTTAAAATTGCTTCCACTGCCTCGGCTACTGCGCTTCATAGAAGCAACGGAGCTAGAGCTACGGAAGTAATACCATTTAGGGCACAATAGGATTGCGAAAGCAAACCGCAGTGCAGGGCTTTAAACCACCTAACGGGGGAGTTTTAGTGGGTATACGTCAATAGACGGAGTCCCACACTACTCGGGGCCCCAAGAGGAACCGAGTGTTCGTAAAGAATTTCTCCGCCGGCCAAAGAAAAAAAAAAATTCTAGTGTAATTTTAGTTTACTTATAGAAAAATGTAATTTAAAATATTATTAGGCAAATAAATAATATAAAAAAATTGTTTTTATTTTACCTTAATAATAATCAGTAAAACTTCCTGTACCTTTTCAGCCAAGTCTTTTCTGTTTTTATTTTACAATCTCAAAGTTTAATAAGTTTAATATATTAAACAAAATTAAATTTATAAAATATCACATGATGTATTTTATGCTAGTGTAGAAAGTTATTGTTTTTTTTAGAATGCTTATACTATTTAGATATGAATATGTCAAATGATTTAGAAAAATATACTGATTTTTAAACTTACCCTTGAGTATTTATGATGATTGTTGTCAATAAAAACACAATAATTTAAAATAAACAAAATATTTTTATTATTATAAATAATTATTACATAATATTATTAATCTTGAAATGAGGTAACGTATTAGTTGAATTTTATAATAAATGCCTTTTATCATCATATGGACTTAAACCAATTTTACTCTGTTTAATACTAAACACATTATGCGCATTTAATTTAATGTTCGCTGCTTTATTATTTTAACAACACTTTCTCGTAAACATTTGAGATAGTCATTAAATGTGAGGTTTTCAACAACAGAATATTTAACCCCCTTTGATTTTTTATACATTTATTATTAATAATTTTATATTTATACTGTAAGGGTCCTGTGGTCCATAAACTTTTAAATTCAAATTTGGCGCTATTTTAACCAAGGAAAATTTAAATAATCCAACAAAAATAATGTTATAGTTTTAAGTTATTTTATGTTTTAAAATCCTATTGAGTTTTAAAATTTTACTTTTTTAGTAGGTATGGCGCCGGTTGAGACCACCGCCTATCGGTCCGACCCTGGAAAATTTGAGGCCCAAAATCGCTTCGAATTTTAGGGGGCCCCTTCGAATTTTAGGGTGCCCCGGGGGCCCTCAGTCCTTCGGACGGACCACACGGACTGCGCTAGAAATCATGGGGGCCCCAGGGCCCCCATGATTTTAGGAGAGGCCTATCTAAAATTCAAATAATAAATATCGGTCGTCTGAATAATAGATATTCAGTGATCACACAATAGATGTTTTATCGCCGCTATCTATTAGAGCTCCAATGTTTTGGGACCTGGATAATTATTTAAACCACGAGCTGACCCTGATACTTTTTAGTCTGACATAATGTTGCGTAACATTGCATCATTTTATTGTATCGCCGCTATCTATTAGATCTCCAATGCTACCAACTGTTTTGGGGGCGCGTTTAAACCTCGATTTTAAAACATTAGACTTAAAAATAACAACGCTGTACCACAAGATGATGACTCATCGCAAAAGGTATTATCAACTTTTAAAACAAATCTGTCTAAATATAATTATAATAAATTAAAACAAATGCGTTTTTATTGCAATTAAAATTAAAATCTGAAAAATCAGGGTCAAATTGTGGTATTATCACACTGAACCTAAGACAATATTGTATTGTCAGAAAATAAATATAACAAATATGAGGTAGTAGGTTTGTAGGTAAATAATGTCTTGCAATAAAAAACAAATTGATTTTCAATTTATAATAACTTATAATGTGTGAAATATAATTTACTTTTAATTGTATTTTTATCGCTTTTGCGGTTAATGCATTGAAAAACCAACAATTTTAACACAGCGAGATAGGATCACCATGGGGCCTTTTTGAATTTAAAAAAAACTTAAAATACTCACGTTTAGACAGGACAGCACACACACACACACACGACAGCACACACACACACCGAAAAACAATGAAAAGTTTTTCTCAGTTTTGGTATGGTGACTCATCTCTGATAAGACGTTCAAGGCCAAATTGTGGTATTGTCACCTTGAACGCCCATTTAAAGGTTACCCAACTCCGAAAAACAATTAAAAACGTAAATTGTAACTCCCTGTAAAAAAATTCAGCTAATTAGTTCGAATTTAAGAATTTGTAATATAAAATACTTGCATTGTGGTTAAATAAATATTAATTAAAATAGTTAAATGTATCGTATTTGTATCGCTTTTGCGGTTAATGCATTGAAAGCCGAACACTTTTAACACAGCGAGATAGGAACACCCGGGGCCTGTTGAACGTGGGACTCCATATCCGGGAAAAACATTGGTATTTCCGGCTCTGGATCCTGCACACTTCCGGGATGGTTCCCGGGAAGATGGGTTGTGTCGAAAGGCATAGTACTCGGCTGGTTGACTACAACAGTTGATTCCGTCACAGCGTCGCCTTCCTGAAAGCAGTCCTCAGCAGGGTGGAACTGTTCCTCGTTTCCTTCGTGGCGAGGGACCGGTTCATCGCTTGTGGGATCCGACATGTTGGCCTGGGATCGGGTTACTACCATGGACCTGGAATCGGCCCTGATGTGGACCAGGGATCGGCCCTTGGAACGGGCCTGGGGTCGGCCCTAACGTGGGTCTGGAATCGGCCCTGAGGTGGACCTGGGATCGGTCCTGCAGCTGGCCTGGGGTCGGCCCTGTCGTGGGCGTGGAAGCGGCCCTCGAGAAGGCCGGCTGGGACACCTGGGGAACCTGGTGGGCACCTGGGGGACACCTGGACACCGGGCTGGTAGCGTGGAAGTCGCTGATCCTGGCTGGAGATGACGTCGGCTTGGCGTTGTCTTCAGTTAATTCTTTTCGAAGGATTTGGTCCTCAAGAAAGACCGGTTTTTGCCTACACTCAGGACTTTTACTAAGAGCTTCCACAGAAGCTAGTTTGCCTACACTTAGGACTTTGCGATGTAGCTCTGAAGAAGAGCTGGTTTTGCCTTCACTCAGGACTTGGGAATAAAACAACTAGTTGCTTGGTAATTCGACGGTTGACTCTTCGTAGCTGCCAGAGGGTCTGGTTGCTTATCTCTCGACGACTCGAGAGAGACTGACTTGAAGGGATCGAAGTCCCTTCTTTTATAGATGAATTGTTATATTCGCTGCTGGATGCTTGACCAATCACAACACAGCAGCGAATGAGAGCCAATTCAACATGCCCCCTGGCTTTTCGAGTAAACCGTCTATGATTTATTCAAAAAACTCAGAAAATATAACAATAATATTTGTAAAACTATATCACAGTTTGTAAGTGTTCGAGACAGATAGGTTTCGCGCACTTGACTATTGTTTCCATTGCGCTTCACTATACTCTGCTTTTTTGCACTATTGCACTGCTTGTGTCCTTTTTGGGGCCGGTCGTATATCGTCCACGTGTAGTAAGACGACCCGGCCATCAGTGTGCACTTCGTAGGTCACTGGTGAGATCTTCTTCAGGATGCTGAACGGTCCTCTCCAGGGGTCTCCAAAAACCCCCCGGTCTTGGTTTCGTATCAGCACCTCGTCGCCGATGTCGAAACTCACTGGGACCTGGGCTTGGTCACCCACGTACTCTCTGGCGAAGATTTGTTTCTTCGTCCGGAGTTGTTGGTCGTGGTCTTCCCTCGCCTGTCGCACCTCGTCTGGAGTTGGTATCAGCCAGTCCCCAGGAACGTCTTCGCCGGCGTCTCCCCTGTCGCTCGGTTGGCTCGGCTTCTCAGGACTCCTGTGGCCTTTGGCAGAAGTTCGAACCATTTTGCCCTGGGGTTGGTTTTCATCAGCGCCCTGATGATCTTCTTTTTCTCCTGGACCTGCCTCTCCACCGGGTTGGCTCCCTGGTGATAGGCCGCCGAGTTGACCATACGGATACCCAACTTTCGGCAGTAGCGTTCCCATTTCCGGAATGTGAATTGGGAGGCACAATCTGCCATGATCACCTCGGGCACTCCATACTTCATGAACAGCTCGTCTAAGTAGTTCGTGATGGTCTTGTGGCGGGCATCCTTGACCGCGACTGCCTCTGTCCATTTTGTCAGGATATCTTCGACGATGATGGCATATTCAGGTTCTTGGCCGTCACCTCGGTAGCGGCCCAGCGTATCCATTGAGATAGTTTGCCAAGCCCGGGTCGGCTTGTGGGTTGACATGGGAGCTGCTTCCTGGAGATTCCGCCCTTTTATTTGTTTGCACACCAAACAAGCTTGCACGAAACGACGAATCTCTGCCCCAATTCTGTTCTTTCCCTTCCACTGGAGCCGCGAGTACAACATGGCGCCCGAGCAGGGACCCTTTTGGAAGGAATTTCGCAAATTCCTACGTCCCGACCTTCATGCCCGGACCTAGGGGAGATGGTCTATGAGATGGCACGGGCCCTGAAGGACGTTCCCGTCCAACGAAGTGTCTTTCCGTCCTTCACTGGGGAAGACTTCGAAGATCCAAGATTCTTCCTTCGTAAGATGGAAGAAGCGTTGAAGAAGAGGCATATCCCCGAAGACGAGTGGGCCTTCCATGCGTTAGGCCAAATTAAGGGGAAGGAAGAAGCCACATTTGCGTGAGACGCAAGAAATCAGTTGTAAGCGGTTTCTTACGGAATTCGGCGAGACCTTTATGTCCAAAGGTCGTATCACCAAGCTGATTTCCAAGCTATATGGAGAAAGCCAGACGGATGAAGAGGGCGTGGTTCGATTCATCCAACGCAAACGCTCAATGGCTCGATGGTTGCTTCCGGATACCAAGGAAGACAGCTTGGTCGACGTGGTGTTCGAGCTACTGCTACCCCGGTATGCATTGCGCCTCAGGATGCCAATGCACATGGACGAGTTGACCCGGTACGCACGCACGCTGGAGACGGATCTCAGGGCGTGTGATTTCAACTGGGCCACCCACATCAAGTTTCGGGAGGCGCAGCTAACGTCGGAAAACTTCCAGCGGAGGGGTGCCGAACCAAGTACCCCTCCGAGTACCCCTCCGAAGTAAACACCATACCAGAAGGCCTGGGACCACCCGTGATACCTGTCCAGTAGGGTGAGCCAAAAAAACTAACCTATCGGGTTTATGGGTTAAAATGAACCTACATACCGAGCAAAAAATTTCCCTGCAAGGCAAAATTTTTTGCTCAATTTTAAAAGGTGTCGGTGAGCATTCTAAGTTTTACATTGAAATAACACGTAAAAAAATCTTTTTTCATTAAAAAAACTATAACTTTTGAACCGTTTGAGATAAAATTTTTTACGTCGCGGATTCTTGTAGAGCATAAAATTTCCCAAAGAATCTATACCAGGATTATTTTTTTTAATTCAAAAACTCGTATGTTTGAAAGCTTTGAAAAGTGTAAAAAATCACTACAAACTGCAGTTTTGCCTTGCAGGGAAATTTTTTGCTCGGTATGTAGGTTCATTTTAACCCATAAATCCGATAGGTTAGTTTTTTTGGCTCACCCTACTGTCCAGGTACACGGGCAAACGTTGAAGGCTCTGGTGGACACCGGAGCGAGCATCACCTTGCTAGACCTGGCATATGCTGATCAGTACCTTCCGGAGGCCAGGAAGGTTAGGACCGTCGCAAGTAAGGCAAAATGATGTATTTACGTCGTCAAAAATATTTATGATAGGCAAATATCCAAACGGTGTTTTCCTTAGCTAATTTTATTGTTTTTAACTATTTAAGTGGTTTTGGGGTCCAAAGAAATTCATTTAAAGTAAAGTACACAATATTTTGACTAATTCTAATATCGAAATTACCGTGCATAAAACAAAATAAAAATAAGTTGCTTTATGTATATAAATTATATATTATATATGTATATATATTATATATGTATATAAATTATATATATATATAGAAATAATATTTATATACACATATATATATATAATTTATATATTTCATTTAAATGTTTGTCTTTTTTTCTAAATGTTATAACAAAAAAATTATAATAACTAATATTAATATTCACTTTCACCATCGCTATTTCTTTCGATTGCGTTATTCGCCTCATTATTGCCGAAATATGTGGGCATTGCGAGTAAGGTATTTATCTCCTCATTAAATCATTTTTTATTAATTTTCTTTGCTTTAGCTCTCAATGAACTTATAACAGGATCGGAGTTTATGCACATCCAATGGATAATATCCGTGTTTGTATTTTTTCTAGAAGTCTTTCTGGAGTGGAAAAGCCTTATATTTTGATATTCTTTTTGACTGGCTTCCAGCACATCTTCTGATAGCTGACCTACAGGTAATGGCATAGAGGCTATAATGTCACTGCTGTGAATTAATAGCTTATGCACAGATGCGCTCATCTTGTACCATCCGTACTTTTGGACGCATATTTTTGCGGTTTCAAAGCAGTATGTTCGGAAAATATCCACATTAATGTAATAGCAGCTAGATAAAGCTTTCAAAATATTAGAAAATTTGTTAAGAAGATGAACGTCAATGCCAGTAATTTCAGCAACAGTATCTGTATTTTCAAAAAAATTTCGCGCGTTGTTCCCATCGTTCGTGTTTCCGCCTCCTTGCTTGGGTTGATCGACAAGTAAGCCTAGTTTATCATAAAAATAAATCTGTCAATTTCTTTTTTCTCTTCTGGACTCTTTCTTTTGCTTCTTTGCCTCTTGCTTGCCATTCCTGTGTTTCAATTTTATATGAAATATGTAACAGGAATTCAAAACATCTTAAATAAGCATGCAAAATCGGTATTCCATATTTATAAGCTGAGGTATCGCAAGACCGTGTCAATACTTTTTCTAAATTATTAATATCTTAAAAAAAAACAGACGAGCGAGACTTGATGTTATATGTTACGTTATATTTTACTTTACCGAGTAGGCGCCGGTCCCCTTATGCTTCGTTTTTTGTTTTGACCCCAAGTTTTTGTTTATTTTTGTTTCTACTGTGCACGAGGTTAGTGATACTATGTTTTGTCCCTGTCCATATACACTGTTACAATCTTAATTGATATTTATCATTTTGATTACTATTTTTACCTATTTTTATCTATTTTAAATCGCATGTGCCCGTCCCATTTATTTTACCATATTTATTCGTATATTTTTACTATGTGTCTTTTTACTAATTTATGCCCATTATTTTCGCTTATACATATAAGTCCAAATTTTTAAATTTCTGTTTTTTACCAAAAAACAAGATCCATTGCCTTCGGCCACTGCGAAGGATTTGCTGCGGATATAGGTCGCTCGCAGGCTTTATAGCCCGAGCAACAGAGCACACAAGCCCCGCCCCCTTTTTGCGACCGCTCATTGGTCAGCTTAAAATCTTTCGCCTCGTGCACCTGGATCGGCCCCACTGACGGACCTGGGTCGGCCCGGTGGTTGGACCTGGATCGGCCCAGCTGTTGGACCTGGCACGGCCCCGCTGGTGGAACTGGCACGGCCCCGCTGGTGGAACTGGTCGGCGATGTTGACCACCTGTGCAACCCGGTGGTTGGGACGTCGCTCGACCTCGCTGGCGGTGCTGGAATCCAATGGCTGGGATCTGGTGCTGTCGTCCACGGTGTAGAAGTTTATTCTTTTTTATGAAAGGTAATAACTACGCAAAATCTTTCTTTTCGTTTTGGTTGTTCTTAAAAGAACAATTTGTTTCCTTGCTCTCGAAGCAGCAACAAGGAAAGGTAGCCCTCAGGAATGGAAATGAAATTCAAGTTCTCGGTTGAAGCGGCGACTTGTCTTCGTAGGCAACCAGGGAGCTGTTGTCTTCACGAGTGGGAAACTCGTACTGAATTTTGAGAGGTCTGATCCTCTCTTTTATAGAGAATCGACTGACTGTCGAATTCAACACGGTGTCGTACGCGGTCCTCTTGGGTCGGAAGAATCATGGAAGTCTCCGGCCCTAGTGCCGGTAGTCTTCCGGGTTGGCCCTCGAGGATCGTGGTGGCTTCTGAGGGCGTCGGGGGCTGGCCATCGACTTGGGCAGTCGGGTTGACCAGATTGATGTCTTCCTCGAAGGAATCTTCAGCCTGGTGGAAATGCTCGGCCTCGTTGTCCACCAATGGTGCTGGCTCAGTGCCCGTGGCTTCTAACATTGTGGCTTGGCTACGAGTGACGACCATGGACCACTAGGTAGCAACCGATGGCTTGGATCGGCCCTGCCGGTAGCCTGGGAGCGGCCCAGTAGCTGGCCTGGGAACGGCCCTGACGCAGGCCTGGGAACGGCCCTGCTGTTAGCCTGGGAACGGCCCTGCTGTTGGCCTGGGAGCGGCCCTGCTGCTGGCCTGGGATCGGCCCACTCGCTGGCCTGGGATCGGCCCACTCGCTGGCCTGGGATCGGCCCACTCGCTGGCCTGGGATCGGCCCACTCGCTGCGATGTCCGACGACGCTGTCCAAACGGCCACTGTCGAAGACAGGGACCTGGGGCTCGACGGACGTCTTCTTCGCGGTGCTGAGTTCTAAGAAGAACTATTGTTGCCTGCTCACAGGACTTGGACAGGATAACCAGGTGCCTACCTCGGGTCCTCGATGCTGGTTTGTTCTAACAAGAACAAATTGTGCCTGTTCACAGGACTTGGGCAGGTATTGCTGGTGGGTAACCAGGTCGAAGAATAAAACCAGTAGGTAGTAGTAAGTTCGACGGTTTGCTGCTTGTTACCAGGGGAGCTGGTGACTTTACTCTTGACTAGCTCAAGAGAGACTGACTCGAAACGACACTCGTCGTTTCTTTTATAGCCGAACGAACCTCAGTCTTGCTTTGATTCGCCACGATGTGTGGCCAATCAGCATCAAGCAGCGACTGAGGCCCGTTGTAATGTAATGTAATGTGACCTGATAACAAAGGGGGGCTACTGGGCTTGGTCCCGAGCAAGAGTAGGTCATTAGGACCTTTTACTCTTTCACTTGGATAGGATTTGTGCGTGGGTTGGTGGTTGGGGGTTTGCTTGCGCAAACTGGGGAGTGGGGTGGGGAGGTCGGGTATGTAGAGGTATTTGGGCCGCCAGCGGTCTAAATATTATCTGGCAGGGGAACGGGAGTGACATTGTCTATAATAAGTCAGAGCACTCCCGCTGTCTGCGTATAATGACTAGGCTTGTTAAAAAGACTTGAATGTCTGGAAGGCAATTGTATTATGAATTTGTCACATGATTGAGAAACTTTGATCAAAATTTGAGTTGAGAACTAAGTTTATAGTTAAGTTAAAGCTTTGCATTCGAGTTGAAAATAAAAGTGGATTAAAAACTTATTACTGAACATTAAGATTAAAATTTAAGTTAAAATCGCATTCAAAGCGGAGAAACAGAGATAAATAGGTAATTAGTTTTGAGCCTTAGAAAACGTATTTGCCTGATTTTATCTGATGAGAGCTAGATTGTATTATTACTATTAATTTTGTTACTAACACTAAAATTAAGATTATCATTAGATTATGGCCGCGTTGACAATGCAGAACAAGAATTACAAACAAAATTAGTATTACTAAAGCCTTAAGAACCGGATTTGGCTTTTGTACGGTTGAGACTCTTGTGAGGCAAGAGGGTTTGAAAAGTATCTGGTTTTGTTTTGAGTTGATAGCAGGCTTGTTGTGAGGCAACTGAATGTTTAAATGTGTGGTCTAATCTAGAAGCGATTCGACTGCCCCCCGGGCCCCGCGGTATCTTCTGCGATCTGTTGGGTTATAGTCGATTGAGGCCGTGAGGAGAGAGTTGTCAATCATTTCCGTTCTTAGAAGTGTTGCTTCAGTCTGTTTGGCTATCGTTGTGAGTAGCGGCTCTAGGGCTAGTTCTCTTCTGAGTTGGGCGTTTGTAATGAACCAAGGGGCCGAGGTGATGGTTCTCATGAAGCGGCTTTGTTGTGCTTCCAGTTTGTTGAGGTGTGTTCTTGCGAGGCGCTTGCTCCTCTGATTTTTCTGCGGGTCTCTTCTATGTGGGGGCGCCAGGTCATTTTGGCATCCATGATTACTCCCAAGTAGGTCACGGTGGGGCGCCAGGGAATATTTATGCCTTTGTAATTGGTGGGTTGGGGAAGAGACCGGTTTGGAATAGGATAGCCTGGTTTTTATCTGGGTTGACTTTGAAACGCCAACGGTCTGCCCAGTCCTGGATACGTTTTAAACCCTTTTGCAGCTTGGTCTGGATCAAGTGTATATTGGTGCTTTTGGCGATTATAGCTGTGTCGTCCGCATAAAGTGCTAGGTCGGTGCTTGTGGTGCGTGGGAGGTCGGACATGAATAAGTTAAATAAAGTTGGTCCCAGCACTGACCCCTGAGGTACTCCTGCCCTTACCGGTCTTTGGTTTGATTTGGTGTCTTCGATAGTAGCTGAGAAGGATCTATCTTCGAGGAATGACTTGATGAGCTTTATTAGGGGGGTTGAGAGTTCCATATTAATGGGTTTTATAAACAGACCCACATGCCAGACACGTGTGGCGTTGAGGTTTTTGTTGGTACCTACTTTTGCGAACGGCTACTCATGTTTAAACCTTGCGGAGAGCTGGGTTTAGTGGGTCCATATGGTTTTAAAAAGTCAACAGCAACTTACCTTGTGGGCACCAAGTGATCATTTAAAAGTATTTTAAAAGGTTAGATTGATCACTAAATCTAACGTCTGACTGCACTGAAAAAGGTTGTTATATTTAAAAGAAAAAAAAAAGGTGGTTGAACTTTAACTGTGTTTAATATCGTTGAGTTTTAATTTTATCAAATGTAAAATGGGTTTGGTGCGTTTGTCCAAATTTGTAAATACAAGGTTTAATATACCGAAGATAGCTATCTGTGGTTCACAAAGAACTTTTATGATAATATTTGTAAAAAAAAACGCAACCCGGTTAAGCGGCTCTTATGTCCGACACAAAATAATTAAACAAAAAGGTACTTAAGGTTCTATTCCTTGTTCAGTTCATGCAATCGGTGGTAAAATGTTGTTGATGGTTCAAATTGGGGATGTGGCGTCAGGCCAAGGTATCCAAGAAATTTGTCCGGTTGAGGATGTGGCGTCAGGCCAAGGTATCGAAGAAGTTTGTTCGGTATAAAATACAATCTTAAGGAAAAAACCTAAGGTTGAATCCTAAGGTAGAAGCCCTAAAAGAGAAAAAAAAATCCTGGGTATTGTTTCAAACAAAACCTCCTTGTACTTACGGATTTACACAATCCGGCTTAGACAAAACGTCATTCCTGTCATCGCGCAGGAGAGGGATAAAAATGTCAAATCTGGGTATAATCGTCAAAATCGGTAATATTCTTTTCCAGGCATAGGTGTGTCGTTCCAGGACTGCATGGAAAAATAAACGATCAACATTAAAGACCGATGACTTAGATAAAGTTGGAAAACTCACCAGTTTTAAAGGTTAATGGTCGCCATGCCAATGTGCTTTCGCAGAAATCATAAAACTAAAGGCTTCTAGAGTTCGCGCCAACGTTGAACTCATCGACGTACTTTTCTAGATCCTTTTACACACAATGATTTGCATTTGCAGTGGATTTTCAACACAGAAACTTTAACTTTAAAACTGCTTCAAAACGACACACCGCCTCCATTGACATTCGCAAGAAGAAGCAAGAGGACGGAAATACGTAATCAGGATATGAAACTTCGCGCATACGCAAAAACAAATACCAACAAGAAAAAGGAAATCGTTAACGATCGATAATGGTCTACTAACCACCACAACCGCTAAACATCAACTTAAAACAAAGAGAAACCTAAACAAAATATAATTATCAGGACAAAAGAAAAAAATAAACGTCGACATAACGAAATAAACTTTTCCGAGGGGAAAGCGCCATCTATGCTTGAATAGCCAAAGTCTTTCAAAACCAATTTGAATGTGACATTTAAAAACAAACAAATTATTTATATTTAATGATTATAAACAAAAGAAAAAAGGTATGTAATAAGGAAACCAAAGACTAACAAACAAATCTGTTAATCCGAAATAGAAAAGTAAGTAATAATAGTTAAATTTTTAGTGAGGTTAAACTTGAAAATGTAAGCAAAAATTAAAGAAATACAAAGGACACGAGAAACGAACAACGTCTGCCAACAAAGAGTTCACACCGGCAGAATGTAAACATCACATCAACAAACGCAAATCACTTGACGCAAAATAGTTAAACAGTCAACAATAATCAATCATGCCATTGACCAACTGTAAATTATTAGTATTTAATTATTGCAAATTGAATTGAATATCAAACCTAGTAAGTACAGCTTGGCAATGCATAATATCTTAACTATTAACTTGTATTAATTGCAGATAATCTAAGAACAATCTATCAAGTGTCGTTTCAAGGTAAAAATGTTTAAACAAAATACTTT
This sequence comes from Brassicogethes aeneus, assembly GCA_921294245.1. Taxonomy (NCBI): domain Eukaryota; kingdom Metazoa; phylum Arthropoda; class Insecta; order Coleoptera; family Nitidulidae; genus Brassicogethes; species Brassicogethes aeneus. Next base: position 49,939,036 of record OV121133.1, read on the forward strand.
ATGAATTTAATATAAAAATATGAAAACAACGGTTAACTTTGGCTAAAAATAGTAGCATAAAATGTGCATGCTACAACACACTCCTCCTCGGAAAAATAAAATTTCATACCTAATTAAATTTTATTTTTAAGTAAAAGAAACAAACTAAGGTAAAAATGTTAAATGGTGACAATTGTGTAGAGGAACGAAGCAGACCCTTAGTCATGCGACGCCTCGAATCTTTAAGCAACTAAAACGTCAGAAGATTAAACTAAATGGAAAGAAAATTCTCCTTGAAGAGGAAGGATCCTGACAAACCCAGTTACGCTGGGAACAAGTCCCAGAAACAAATCATACGGTATGTCATTGAGAAGGAAAAATTAAAAACTCCTACCAAAATAAATCCTGTTTTAAAGGCAAAAAAGGAACTAAAACCCTTTAGTTACCCAGTCAAAGTTCTAAATTTTGTGTTTTTCACTTACTAACCTAACTTACGAGCTAATGTCCTTAAAGTCTAACCCAACTTACGAGCTAATATCCTTAAAATCTAACCCAACTTACGAGCTAATGTCCTAGCTAACTTAACTAAAGGTCTCACGGCCGTGAAGTTAAACTAAATGTACTAAAACTAATATTTACAAGTCAAAGTAGGGATTTGAAAGTCAAGGTAGGGATTACGAAATCGACATGGCTAGGCACCTTACTATAATTCAGAGATTATACTAGAGTTAGAACCATAATATTTCTTTAAGTCCTTCACATGGTAATTTCCAGCATTTGTCCCATTTGAGGACTTGAGTTCGTACACAAGTCTAGAGACCTTTCTGATTACGGTACATAGTACATATCGGGGTGCCAATTTAGCGGAAAAATCTTTACTTTTATCCGAAAGCACATAATTCCGTTTCCATACCTTTTCACCAACGGAGAAAACAACATCGCGTTTACGCAGATTATATTGCTTGACGTTCCGCTTATAGGCTTCATTAAGCTTTGACTGTATTGTTCGATATAGTAAAGGTAACTTCTCAAGTTCCTTACTATAGTTTAAAGAATCTGAAGGATTCGTGTCCAAATCGATAGAACTCTGGTGTTGTCCATAATAATCACCAGAAATCGGTACGTTGCGACCAAAATTCAAAAATGCTGGGCTATACCCAGTAACTTCGTGAACAGCGACTCGAAGAGCATGCCCTATCTTTGGTATCTCCTTGTCCCAAAACTTGTGAGCGTCTTTATCTTTAATAAAACTGCGAATCGCGGTTCCTATAACGCGGTTAATCCGTTCAACGGTGTTTGGAGCTGGATGATAACGAGCATTGAACAAAATTTTTTGAACTTTATATTCCTTTGCCAGGTTCCTAAAAAGAGAGCTGGTAAATTGTACACCAATATCACAAACAATTTGTGACGGTACTCCATAAACTAAAAACACTTCGTTTTCCATAAAATTACAAATTGCCTTTGCGGTAGCCTGTCTTAAAGGTTTTAATAGAGCGTACTTAGTGAAATGGTCCGCAACTACGAGTAAAAACATATTCCCCTGATTTGAGCGTGGGAAAGGACCCATTATGTCAACACAGACACATTGCCACGGGAATTTTACTCTTTTCTCGGAACCCATGAGACCATGCCTACTGGTGTTCGGCATTTTTGACTTTGACAGGTCTTGCAACGTCTAACAAACCATAAGACAGACTCACGCATTTTTGGCCAATAAAATTGTTCTTGAATTTTTGATAAGGTCTTAAAATAACCGAAGTGTGCTGAAGTAGGTTCTGAATGAAACTTGTATATGACAGATTTTCTGTCGTGAAATGGGACAACCTGCTTCCAACTTGAAATGTTTGTGGATAAAGGCAACTCCCTATTGATATGGTGGTACAATTTACCGTCTCGAATCATCCAATTGGCATGCCCTTCGGGACGCTCTCTCACTGCTCGCAACATTCTTTGATACCAAGGGTCAGTATCTGACTGATCCTGGTTCTCATCACTCTCTGCAACAACAAGCACATCAGCAATACCTGAAGGTAAGGAACTACTCAAATCCAAGGAAGCGCGAGATAGCGCATCAGGTACGACATTTAGTTTCCCTTTTCGGTGAACTAATTCAAAATTATGTTGGCGCAGGCGCAGTGCCCAACGAGCCAATTTACCGGTAGGTTCCTTGATATTATTAAGCCACAACAGGGAATAACAATCAGTTATTACCTTAAACTTTTGAGGACAAGCCTCCAGATAACACCTAAATTTGTCTAAGGCAAAAAGTACGCCTAAAAGTTCTCGCTCAGTAGCGCTATAATTCCGCTCAGTTCTGGAGAGACTCCTACTACAATACGCTATGACTTTCTCAACATTATCTACAGTCTGAGATAAAACACCGCCTACACCTGTCAAAGATGCATCGGTCTGAACAGTAAAAGGAAGAGAAAAGTCTGGACTTGTTAAAATCGGTGCCGACACTAAGGCAGTCTTAATGTTAATAAAAGCTTTTTCAGCCTGTTCGTTCCATTCTATCTTTTGTTGCTTGCGCTTGCCCTTAATAAGGTCGTTGATAGGTGACATAATAGTCGAAAATTGAGGAACAAAACGTTTATACCAGGCACACAGGCACACATCTTTTGATCTCAGTGGCAGTTTTAGGCCTAGGGAAATTTACCATAGCAGTGACCTTGTCAGGGTTTGTTCTTAAACCACGAGAATCTACGGTGAAGCCTAAATAATTTAAAGAATTTCAAAAAAATTGACATTTTTCAAGATTAATAGTTAAATTGGCATCTTTAAGTTTATTCTTAACTTTTTCTAACAAATTTACGTGTTCCTCAAAGGTTTTAGAAATTATAATTATATCATCAAGATAACAAAAGATAGAAGGTTCAAACTCAGCAGCAAATATGCTGTCCATCAAACGCTGCTGCGTCTGCGCGGCATTACTTAAACCAAAAGGTAAAACTGTAAAGGAAAACGTACCTCTATCAGGTACGGAAAAACTACACTTTTCCGAGGATTCTGAATCCAAAGGAATTTGCCAAAAACTGTGTCTCAAATCAACACTAGATATATATTTTGCATTTCTCAATAGGCTCAAAATTCTATCAACATAAGGTAAAATATAAGCGTCTGGCTTAGTTAATTCATTAAGTTTTCTCCCATCAAACACAAATCGATATTCATTACCCTTAGGCTTCTTTACTAGGAAAACAGCACTATTCCAAGCACTTTGAGATGGTTTAACTACCCCCAGCCTTAACATTTCGTCAAGCTCTTTGTTTAGGTGCTCGAGCATGTATGGTGACATTAAATACTGACGCTGTTTAAAAGGCTTATGATCACCTGTATCGATGTGATGTATCAACTTCTTTGTACGACCAAGACCCTTTTTCGAACCGATTTCGTTAAACGAAACTACGACTTTTTGTTTGATAACTTCTTCAGAAGGTGTTAAAACGTTATTATCAATTGAATTTACTTCTAATTTAGATACTGCATTTACAGCGATATTATTAAATTTTATATCAAAAGAATTATTATTAAAGTTAATTGTTATACCAAAAATTTTACAAAAGTCACTACCAAAGATGAAGTCGTGCTGGAGTGATGGAACTATCAAAACTTTTATGATTTTAAAAACGTCTACGAGGTGAATGGGCAAGTAAGCGTAACCACAAATCCGCTGTTTTGCGCCATCGGCAGTGATTACGTACTTGGCACTAGAAAAATGAAATTTGACCTTATTCTTTCTTAACAGTTTTAAGCCTGTGTTACCAACTACACTCTGATTACAGCCAGTCCAACAAAACGGTAATATCTTGATCATACAAAGAAGCAACAATATAAGGTCTATTATCATTAAATTTACTGACTAATATGGGAGAAACCCGAGGGGTATTGAGAGACACAAAATATTTTATCAAAAAATTTTGGTTTAGGTAGAGCTCTTCCAGAACTGACGTTTTTAAAACTAGGTAGCTTAACAATATCAAGGTTATTTGGCGATAAACGGGAATTCCTGTGCTTGCCGAAGGAACAGGTACCCTCTATACGTTTTTTGGATTTGGTAGAGAATTTTTGTTTGAGCACTTGGGGCATGAACGGACTGTATGATCCTTAATACCACATTTGAAACAGAACTTATTACGAGGACTTCGACACTCGTTATAGACATGACCTTTGGCATTGCAGTTAAAACATGTCACTCCAGATGACTTAAACTTTGTAATGAATTTACTAGTATTTCCCCTATCAGGTTTTGACGACAAACTATCATCAACGTATGCCAACTCTGGCTCAAGCAAATTTTTTGACTTAACTGGAGTAACGTAGCTCTTTCTTAACTGAAACGCTTCGTCAATCTTTTTGCATAAGATAATTAAATGGTCTAGGTCGTTAACGTCCTGCAAAGCCAAGGCCGATATGTAATAAGGCAAAAGATTGTGTTTAATAATCTTCAATTTAGTGACGTCGGCAGGTTGATTTTCCAAATGACTAAAAAGACTCTCCATAATCGAAATATACACAATGGCTGACTCATTCCGCCCTTGTTTTCGCGCCTTTATCTCATCCCACAGCTTGTCGTTGTAATCAGAAGGTAAATAATCAGATTTCAGCTTCTTTACAAGGTCATCCCAGTTGTTTAAATGTTTCTTCACACGTCTGAACCAAATGAGAGCGCTGTCAGAAAACAGGTCAATTGCTGAGTTAAACAAAAGAGTCTTATCTATATTTCGGGCTACGGATAATTCCTCTACCCTATCGAGAAATGAATTTACAGACATAGAAACGCCATTAAATTTTAAATTCCATTTATAAACTGAAACTGAGCTCTTACTACTTACAAGCTATAGGCTGAGATATTGACGTATTTTGGCAACAAGAGGTACTAGGCGATTTTACTGTAGAATTAAAAACTTCAGCAGTTTCTGGAGTGACCTTTTCTTCCAGTTCTGCTTCCAACTCTATGCAAGTGGCATGAGACTCGCTTTTGTACTCTAACGCGTCTTTATCCCCTTCGGGAACTACAATCCTGCCAATACGGCCAGCAATATGTAATAAGCGCGTCTCAATTCTCTTATACATAGAGTCAGAAGTTGGACCTTCAAAATCGGAGACTAAAGCCTTAAGGGCATCAAGGGTGGAATCAATAAAAGTTTGATTGATTGATTGATTGATTTGAAGGGGAGCCTTTGCAGGCAGCACTTAGGCACACATACGGCCCATTGTGCAAACCCCCTTTTGGTGAAGCTCTGCCTTACCTTACGAGCCCGCAGCTTTTAAGAAAAGCGCAGACCCGCTCTGGTCGGGCATGCATTATTTCCTCTGGTTCCAAGTATCTGTCCCCTAGGTGTCTTAGTCTACTATTGACTAGAGCGTCGCATTCGCAGACTATATGCTCGGTAGTTTCGTCTACTTCGCTGCAGTACCTACAGTCCGACTCGTTGCTGAGTCCGGTTTTGTGTAGGTGGTATTTGACTACCCAGTGTCCTGTTAGGACTCCTGTGATGGTTCTTAACTGGTTCCTGTTAAGTTTCAGGAATCTTTTTGCCTCTTTGCAGGTAGTAGGACTCTTTATAAAGGCCCTTGACTGCCTGAGGCCTTGTTGTTCACGCCATTTTTTCTGGAACTGGTCGTTAGTCCAGTTCCTGATCTTGGTTTTTACCAGACATGAGGCGACCCCTATGACAGGTTCCGGCCCCAAGAAGGCCGTGTTGCTGCCCTCACGAGCCAGCTGGTCTGCTTCCTCGTTGCCTCTGATGCCTCGATGACCCGGTACCCAGATAAGGTTAACCTTGTTGAGCACACTGAGTAGTTCGAGGGTTTTTATGCAGTCCAGTGTAAGTCTCGAGTTGACCCATTCCGAGTGAAGAGCCCGGAGTGCTGCTTGACTGTCGCTGCATATGTAGATATGTTTACCCGAGTAGCCTCTCTGGAGATTCTCTTGGGCGCATATCTGGATGGCAAAGATTTCAGTCTGGTATACCGTTGGGTATCGACCTAGTGCAAGGCTTATTCTCGCCCCAGGTCGCTCTCCATATACACCAGCTCCTGCACCTTCTTTCATTAAGATATACCAGATGAGCCCTTCCGGTTTGAGAAAGCCTGGGTCAGGCTCGCTCCAGTCGTTTCTGGAGGGGAAAACCACTTTATATCTCCTGTGGGGGGTAGACGTCTTTGGCATTGCATCCCTTCTTGTGAGAAGGGGGTCCCGGTTGATAGTCTCAGTCCAGGCCCTTGCATGCCCTGAGTTCTCCCCCCCGTGAGTCCACTGTCCCCAATCGTTGAGTCTGACTGAGGCCTCCCGAGCCCGTGCCTCCACAAAGAGATGTAGAGGCGCCAGTCCCAGTATGGCCTCCATTGCCAGTGTTGGAGTGGTTCTGAAAGCTCCAATTATGCCCATGCAGGCAAATCGTTGGAGCTTGTCCATCTTCTTCCTGTAGGTGGGCTTGCTTAACGCATTCCACCAAACAAGGCTGCCGTATGTGATCATTGGCCTTATGACTGTTGTGTAAAGCCAGTGCACTATGTGGGGTTGTAAGCCCCAGGTGCGTCCAATGGTCCTTCTGCATGCCCATAGGCTATGAGTGGCCCTCTGGACGACCCTGTTGACATGTTCCTTCCAGGTCAGCCTGGAGTCAATGATGACTCCTAGATACTTGACTGATTTGGATGGGATCAGTCTTGATCCAAAGAGCGTGAGCCCATCAAGGTTAATGTTTCTTCGGTTGGTGAATGGTACTACTTCTGTCTTATCCGGATTGACGGATAGTCCGTGATCGTTGCACCACCTTTCGACCTTATTAAGAGCTCTTTGCATGATCTCTTTAATAGTGTTTGGTACCCTTCCGGCTACGACGATGACAAGGTCGTCCGCGTAGCCTTGAGTGTATATGCCTTCCTCGTTTAGGATACGAAGTAGCCCATCCAGCACTAGGCACCACAGCAAGGGCGATAGTACTCCTCCTTGCGGGCAGCCTCTGGCTACGGTTGAGCTGATCTCCGTAGTTCCAATCGAGCTTGTAATGATCCTGCTTTCCAGCATGACACGGATCCATTTGACAATGGTATTCTCTATGCCAAAGCCTTCTGCAGCTCTATTTATCGACTCGAAGGAGGTGTTGTTGAAAGCTCCTTCAATATCTAGAAACGTGCCCAGAGCCATCTCTTTAGGACGAGTCCCTCTCTCTAGTCTTGTTACAAGGCTGTGAAGAGCGGTCTCCGTCGACATGGCTGTCCTGTAGGCGTGTTGATTGGGATGCATGGGAATTCTTTTTAGTGCCCCGTCCCTAATAAATATGTCCACCAGTTTCTCCATAGTTTTTAAAAGAAACGAGGATAGACTGATGGGTCTATAGTCCTTTGCCGTATCGTAGTTACAACGTCCTGGCTTGGGGATAAACACCACTCGAACCTTTCGCCAGGATTGTGGCACGTAGCCTCGTGCCAGGCAGGCTCTGAAGAGGTGTATCAAGTGCGGTGTCAGTGGTTCTAGTCCCTTTTGTAAGAGAGCCGGAAAGATGCCATCTGGTCCCGCGCTTTTAAAAGATCCAAATGAGTGGATGGCCCACTTTATGGAGCTTTCTGTCACTACCTTTGCAGCTAGCTTCCAGTCAGTCGGTCTTACACCCGCTGGTGGAGCCCGCCTTGGTGGTTCAACAGTTTCCAGGATTTTTGAGCCTGGAAAGTGAGTTTCCAGGAGCCATTTAAGTGCCTCCTCCGCGGTGGTGCTATAGTCACCGGAGGGAAGCCTTAATGTCCCCAGCATAAGTTTTCTCTGCGTCAAAATTATATAGAGGGTCAACCAGTACTGCGTCGGCGTCAGTTTTTTTTAAAAGTCTAGTCAAAATCTTACGCTTTGCTGCAGCGTCTTTCTTAGAAGACTCACAGCCGCGAATTCTTAACTCATAGTTAATTTCGTCAGCTAAAAGATAGTTAGGCCTCATTGCAGCCATCGTAAGAGTGTATATTTCTATTACAGAAGGATGAAATATAAAATATAAAAAAAAAATATTAATAATTTAACTTTAAGACCCCCAAGTGTTCAAACAATTTGCGCAGGGTAAGGAAAAATCAAAAGCTGAGTTGTTGCAGAGAGAGAGAGAGAGAAATTAAAACGGAAAGATAAATTGTACTAGTGTACAAGCTATAGAAATACCACGTAAAAGACTCAAAGAAATTTTTACGCGGGTAAGGCAGTATAAAATAAGGTAAGGTAATGTCAATAATATTTGTGAGATAGTCTAAGATAAGGTAAAATTATACTCCAGGTATAATTGTCACAGTTTGCTTACTATACTTCTTGCATAGCAGCATTACAGGTAATATACTTCGCGTATAATGTATCAAAGTCATGATAATATAAAATTCAAAAGATACTTGGGAGACAAAACTGAATTCCCCACAAAGATTCACCCCAATTTGAAAATTTAACCAAGTTATTAAAAAAATTTTTTTCCCCAGGAACAACACTTTTATATTATTTATACCAGAAACAACACTTTATGTAAATTGATTATTATTGTTTTAAGGAAAATATAAGTTGCTGTTTACTTCCAAAACCATATGCTCAAGGTCAAAAACCGAAATTCCCCCTTCACTTTAAAAAAATTTTTTTTAGGAAAATTTGAAATAAATTTAAAGGGTTTTAAAATTAACTAAGTGTTAAAACACGTTGGGCGCCATTTGTGGCGTTGAGGTTTTTGTTGGTACCTACTTTTGCGAACGGCTACTCATGTTTAAACCTTGCGGAGAGCTGGGTTTAGTGGGTCCATATGGTTTTAAAAAGTCAACAGCAACTTACCTTGTGGGCGCCAAGTGATCATTTAAAAGTATTTTAAAAGGTTAGATTGATCACTAAATCTAACGTCTGACTGCACTGAAAAAGGTTGTTATATTTAAAAGAAAAAAAAAAGGTGGTTGAACTTTAACTGTGTTTAATATCGTTGAGTTTTAATTTTATCAAATGTAAAATGGGTTTGGTGCGTTTGTCCAAATTTGTAAATACAAGGTTTAATATACCGAAGATAGCTATCTGTGGTTCACAAAGAACTTTTATGATAATATTTGTAAAAAAAAACGCAACCCGGTTAAGCGGCTCTTATGTCCAACACAAAATAATTAAACAAAAAGGTACTTAAGGTTCTATTCCTTGTTCAGTTCATGCAGCGGTGGTATCTGTGCAGTAAAATGTTGTTGTCGACAATCGGTGGTAAAATGTTGTTGATGGTTCAAATTGGGGATGTGGCGTCAGGCCAAGGTATCGAAGAAATTTGTCCGGTTGAGGATGTGGCGTCAGGCCAAGGTATCGAAGAAGTTTGTTCGGTATAAAATACAATCTTAAGGAAAAAACCTAAGGTTGAATCCTAAGGTAGAAGCCCTAAAAGAGAAAAAAAATCCTGGGTATTGTTTCAAACAAAACCTCCTTGTACTTACGGATTTACACAATCCGGCTTAGACAAAACGTCATTCCTGTCATCGCGCAGGAGAGGGATAAAAATGTCAAATCTGGGTATAATCGTCAAAATCGGTAATATTCTTTTCCAGGCATAGGTGTGTCGTTCCAGGACTGCATGGAAAAATAAACGATCAACATTAAAGACCGATGACTTAGATAAAGTTGGAAAACTCACCAGTTTTAAAGGTTAATGGTCGCCATGCCAATGTGCTTTCGCAGAAATCATAAAACTAAAGGCTTCTAGAGTTCGCGCCAACGTTGAACTCATCGACGTACTTTTCTAGATCCTTTTACACACAATGATTTGCATTTGCAGTGGATTTTCAACACAGAAACTTTAACTTTAAAACTGCTTCAAAACGACACACCGCCTCCATTGACATTCGCAAGAAGAAGCAAGAGGACGGAAATACGTAATCAGGATATGAAACTTCGCGCATACGCAAAAACAAATACCAACTTAAGAAAAAGGAAATCGTTAACGATCGATAATGGTCTACTAACCACCACAACCGCTAAACATCAACTTAAAACAAAGAGAAACCTAAACAAAATATAATTATCAGGACAAAAGAAAAAAATAAACGTCGACATAACGAAATAAACTTTTCCGAGGGGAAAGCGCCATCTATGCTTGAATAGCCAAAGTCTTTCAAAACCAATTTGAATGTGACATTTAAAAACAAACAAATTATTTATATTTAATGATTATAAACAAAAGAAAAAAGGTATGTAATAAGGAAACCAAAGACTAACAAACAAATCTGTTAATCCGAAATAGAAAAGTAAGTAATAATAGTTAAATTTTTAGTGAGGTTAAACTTGAAAATGTAAGCAAAAATTAAAGAAATACAAAGCACACGAGAAACGAACAACGTCTGCCAACAAAGAGTTCACACCTGCAGAATGTAAACATCACATCAACAAACGCAAATCACTTGACGCAAAATAGTTAAACAGTCAACAATAATCAATCATGCCATCGACCAACTGTAAATTATTAGTATTTAATTATTGCAAATTAAATTGAATATCAAACCTAGTAAGTACAGCTTGGCAATGCATAATATCTTAACTATTAACTTGTATTAATTGCAGATAATCTAAGAACAATCTATCAAGTGTCGTTTCAAGGTAAAAATGTTTAAACAAAATACTTTATGAATTTAATATAAAAATATGAAAACAACGGTTAACTTTGGCTAAAAATAGTAGCATAAAATGTGCATGCTACACACGGTCGAACGCCTTGCTTATATCGAGCAGGACCATGCCGGTCTTTAGCTTGTTGTCCAAGGCCTGGGAAATGTTCTCTGATATCCTGAGGATTTGTAGCTCTGTGGACAGTTGTTTACGGAAGCCGAACTGCTCCTCAGGTAGCAGGTTTTTTAGTGTGATTTCCAGGATGAATTCTTCGACAAATTCTGCCATGGCCTGGTCTTCTTGAACGTATTTGGGAAGCGGTGGGTTTGTTGTAAATTGTTCTTCGATGTGTTGTGCGAAGAAGTCTGCTTTATCCTGGCTCTGATATAGTAGGCCCGCAGGTCCTTGAATTGGCAGAATTTGGGTAGGGCCGCTGGATTTTAGGCCTCTGACTATTCGCCATATATTTTTGTCTGCCGTTTCAAGGCTTTGTAGGGTGTCCCGCCATTTCATATTCCTATGTTCAAGAAGGGCCGTCTTCACTTCGGCTGAGAGGCGGTTGTAAATGTTCCTTTCTCGGGGGTCTAGCGAGCGTTCGGCTCTTTTCTTTGCGGTTCTCTTACGCTTTATGAGCGCTCTGATTTCCGGGGTGATGGCAAGGGGGTTTGTTATGGGAGTGGTAATTGTTTTGGTGGCAGTAAGTAGAGCCTGGTGTATGTTTGTCGTGATGGTTTCTGCTAGCCTTTCAACTTCAGGTGGGGAGTTTGGGGGAGATATGGGGTAGTTGGTGGAGCTTAGTAAGTTGTAAAACACGTGCCAGTCCGTGATTTTCCTGTCTGTGGTGTCACGGGAGGGTGAGTGCGGTCCCAGCTGGATTAGGACTGGGCTGTGATCGGAGGTAGTGCCCGTGAGGGTTTTGGCTGTGATATCATGATGGTATTTTTTGTGTATGGCGATGTCCAGGACATCCGGCGGGTGATTTGGCCGTGAGTATGTGGGGTCTGAGGGTCCGATCAGGTCCCAGTCCGAATCTTCAGCAATCGCAAGAAGTTTTTTCCCATAAACGTTAGTTGTGCGGCTATTCCAGGACGGGTGTTTGGAATTGAAGTCTCCAGCCATGATTGTAGGGGTGTCTTCTGCGAGCGCATCTTGAAAACCGTTTGTGGGGAAGGGGTGGGAACCGGGGAGGTACCCAACCATAACTTTTAGTTTTTTTGGTGTCGACGTATACTCCACCCGCTTCTAGAATGCTGTTTTGGTGGAACGGGGCGGCGCAGTGGGGGACTGAGTTTTTCACCAGTATCATCACCCCCCCTCCGCCATCCTGGGCTTGCCTTGGGTAGTTGTAGATGGCATAGTTTGGCATTTTGAAAGTGTGGGAGGGGCCCAGTCTTGTTTCTGTTATCAGGACGATTTCTGGTGATATTTCAGCCAATATAGCTTCCAGTTCGAGCCTTCTGGGGCGTATGCTGTTCGTATTCCACAGAATAATTTTAAGTTGCTTTTGTTTTGTGGTTTTTATACGCATTTCGCCGGGTTGAAAACTGCCCTGGATAGTTCTGTTAGCGTTTTGTCTTGAGATGCCATTTTGTTTGAAAGATCTTGAATGGTGGTAATAAGTGTGGTCATCATCGTGGCTAGGTCGGTAGTTAGTGCCTGTGGGGGGGTGGGTAAGCCACCCTGGTTTAGAACCTGGCTGTAAGATGGTGCTTGGTTGGCTGGTGTTGGGATGCTACTGGGGGGGGGGGTTTGCTGGAGTGTTTGGTTTTCTTGAGTTTGGATTTCTAACGCACACCGGTGCGTTTGCCGTGTGGGCGCCTCCGCCTCCGCCCGTTTCGACAACGGCTGTTGTACTCGATCGTGTGGGTCGGACGAAATCGTAGAATCGCCCGTCACCAACATCGGTATTCTTCCGGGTTGGTTCTCTAATACGACAGTTGCATCCGAGGATGGCGGGGAAAGTGGACCTGGGGCGACGAGGTCCGCCTCGTCGATGATGCTGTCCTCGGCCTCGTGGAAGTGATCACCCTCCTCGGTGATCACTGGATTGGAAACGGCGGCGCCTTCTGTAGTCGGTTCCGACATCTTGGTTTGTGACCGGGTCAATACCATAAGCGATGTCTATGGATAGGCCTGGGAACGGCCCGTAATGCGGCCTAGGATCGGCCCTGCACCTGGCCTGGGATCGGCCCTGCAACTGGCCTGGGATCGGCCCTGCAACTGGCCTGGGATCGGCCCTGCACCTGGCCTGGGATCGGCCCTGCTGACGGCCTGGAAGCGGCCCTGCGGACGGCCTGGAAGCGGCCCACTCGTCGGTCTGGGAACGACCCTGCTGAGGGCCAGGTAAAGGCCCTGCTGGATACTCCTCTTGTCCACTAGGTGTCTCGTACGGGGCCGCTGTCGAAGACCAGCGACCAAAGCACACGTCGTGGAAATAATCCTAACAAGGACTGATTGCCCCTCCTGAGGACTTCGAAGCGAAGCAGTGAAGTTTCTCTTAGGGGTAGCTCTGATAAGAGCCGGGTTTTGCCTGTGCACCAGGTCTTTGGAATAAAACACCAGAGTAGCTTGTATAGACGGTTTGATGTAGGCCACCAGTAAGCTGGGGGCTTGTCGAATCGTAGCTCAAGTGTCACTTGAGGTATCTCGATGATGACTGACTGAACGGTGCTCGGACCGTTCTTTTATAGAAACGCGGACCTCAGCCGTGCTCTGATTCGTCCCGATGTTGGACCAATCAGATACGAACAGCGACTGAGGCCCGTTTCGACACGGCTGTTGTACTCGATCGTGTGGGACGGACGAAATCGTAGAATCGCCCGTCATCATCATCGGTATTCTTCCGGGTTGGTTCTCTAATACGACGGTGGCATCCGAGGATGGCGGGGAAAGTGGACCTGGGGCTACGAGGTCCGCCTCGTCGATGATGCTGTCCTCGGCCTCGTGGAAGTGGTCAACCTCCTCGGTGACCACTTGGTTGGAAGCGGCGACGCCTTCTGTAGTCGGTTCCGACATCTTGGATTGTGACCGGGTCAATACCATAAGCGATGTCTATGGATAGGCCTGGGAACGGCCCGTAATGCGGCCTAGGATCGGCCCTGCTGACGGCCTGGAAGCGGCCCTGCTGACGGCCTGGAAGCGGCCCTGCTGACGGCCTGGAAGCGGCCCTGCTGACGGCCTGGAAGCGGCCCTGCTGACGGCCTGGAAGCGGCCCACTCGTCGGTCTGGGAACGACCCTGCTGAGGGCCAGGTAAAGGCCCTGCTGGATACTCCTCTTGTCCACTAGGTGTCTCGTACGGGGCCGCTGTCGAAGACCAGCGACCAAAGCACACGTCGTGGAAATAATCCTGACAAGGACTGATTGCCCCTCCTGAGGACTTCGAAGCGAAGCAGTGAAGTTTCTCTTATGGGTAGCTCTGATAAGAGCCGGGTTTTGCCTGTGCACCAGGTCTTTGGGAATAAAACACCAGAGTAGCTTGTATAGACGGTTTGATGTAGGCCACCAGGAAGCTGGGGGCTTGTCGAATCGTAGCTCAAGTGTCACTTGAGGTATCTCGATGATGACTGACTTGAACGGTGCTCGGACCGTTCTTTTATAGAAACGCGGACCTCAGCCGTGCTCTGATTCGTCCCGATGTTGGACCAATCAGATACGAACAGCGACTGAGGCCCGTTTCGACATGCCCCCCTGGTTTTTTAAACAAACCGTCACGATTTATTTAAAAAAATTCAGGTAAATAACAATAAACTTTGGATTTTTACAAAAATAAATGTTCGAACAGAGTTTCGCGCACTTGCATTGTTTTTGAGGCACTGCACTTACTCTGCTATTTCACTTATTGCACTTGTCTTGGGATGGGCCTGATGTCGTCTACGTGGAGTGGAACCGCTCGGCCATCCGTTCTAACTTCGTATGTTACCGGCGAAATCCTCCTGACGACGGTGAAGGGGCCCTTCCAATGGTCGCCGAAGTTGGTCCTTTCATGGTTTTTGATTAAAACCTCGTCCCCCGCTTGGAACTGCACCGGAACGTGAGCTGGATCGCCCACGTATTCTCTGGCGAAGATTTGTTTCCTTCGGCGGAGTTGTCCATCATGGTTTTCCCTTGACTGTTGGACCTCCTGGGCTCGGGGAATGAGCCAATCGCCGGGCTGACGGGGCTCGTAGCCAAGGAACGCCTTGGCTGGTGTCTCCCCTGTGGCACGGTTGACTCGTCCTCGAAGTATCCCTGTGGCTCGTGGTAGAAGTTCATACCAGGGGGCTCGTGGATTGGATTTCATCAGTGCTCGAATGATTTTTTTCGTTTCTTGCACCTGTCTTTCCACGGGGTTGGCCCTCTGATGATAGGCCGCTGCGTTGACCATCCGGATACCCAGTTTTCTGCAATATCGTTCCCATTTCGTGAGTGTGAACTGGGAAGCGCAGTCAGCTACGATGATTTCCGGAACTCCATAACGCAGGAACAAATCATTCAGCACGGCAGTGATGGTTTCGTGACGAGAGTCTTTGACTGCAGTGGCTTCTGTCCATTTTGTCAGGATATCTTCTACAATCACAGCGTACTCGGGTTCATTTCCATTTCCTCGGTAGCGGCCCAGCGTGTCGATGGATATCATCTGCCAGGCCTTGGTCGGGGAGTGGGTTGTCATCGGGGCTGCCTCTTGGATGTTTCTACCTTTGATTTGTCGGCAAACTAAGCAAGCTTGCACGTATCGCTTGATTTGGGCCCCCATCCGGTCCCAGTAGAAACATCCGTCGATGGCTCTAGTTGTCTCCTTCTGACCAGGGTGTGCCCCGGCGTCGCTGGTGTGGAAATGGTCCAGGATCTTCTGTCGCATCCCCTCCGGCACGTAGATTCGGCAAGATCCATCTTGCCGACGTTGGAACAGGTTATTTGTGGCTGACACCAGGAAGTTTGCCACCAGGCTGCGGTCGGTGTCGTCCTGGGGTCCATCCTCTTCAGCCCGTTTGATCCGGCGTACCAATCCCTGTGTGACGTTGTCCACCAGTTGCCCGTTCAATACCTCTTGTATCAGAGGTTCATCCTGGACGGCACAAACTTCGGGTGTAGGGATCAGCTCGTCGTACTGGACAGCGGGGCCCTCCGTGCATTCCACCGCATTCCTGGACAAGTAGTCGGGCAGTTGGTTTGTCTTCCCTGGTACATGCTCGAGGTGGAACGAAAATTCTTGTAGCAGTAGCGACCACCTGGTCAACTTGGCCCTATCGTCCTTGTGATTTTGCAACCACACCAAGGCCCTGTTGTCCGTCCTGATGGTAAAATGCTGATCCTCGAGGTACGGCCTGTACCTCCTGACGGCCCAGACCATCGCCAAGCATTCCTTTTCATTCACGTGGTACTGTTTCTCGGCCTTGTGGAATTTCGAGGAACTGAAGTGGATTAAATGCTTGGCACCTTCTGGATCCTCCTGCATCAGAACGGCGCCCATGCCTTCTTCCGACGCGTCGACCTGGAGGACGTATTTCCAGTCACGGTGGGGACGTTCTAACTTCTGCGGTTTCTCCAAAGCCAATTTCGTCTTCTTCCAGCTATCTTCGCACGCCTCTGTCCATCGGAACTTCTTGTTGCCCGTCAACTCGGTCAGCGGTGCTGTCATCGTGGCCAGGTCTGGAATATACCCACGCAACCAGTTGACCAATCCTAGGAATGCCTGCACCTGTCGCTTGTTCCGTGGTTTCTCGAAGTTTTTTATCTTCTGGAGATGACATTCCCTGGCCCGCGTGAACTTCCCGTCCACTTCGTACCCCAGATATGGTAGCCTCTGCGTAGCGAGCTTGCATTTATCGGGGTTGAGACGAAGCTGGTGGACCTCTATCCTTTCCATCACGCGCTGGAGATGTTCTAGATGTTCTTCATAGCTTTCAGAGTAAACTATGACGTCGTCCAGGTACACTTTTACAAAGCGGTTCAGCATCCCGGCGAAGATTTCGGTCATCGCCCGCTGGAACGTAGCTGGAGCGAGCTTCAGCCCGAATGGCATGGCAACAAACTGGTATTGCCCTCCAGAAGGTGTGAAGAACGCCGTGTACTTCTTGGACCCTGCTTCCATCGGTAGTTGCCAGTATCCGCTTGTCATGTCCAAGCTGGAGAATACTTTTGCTTGCCCCAGGTCCCGGACTGTTTCAACTATAGGCGGCAACATGCTGATCACGTCGGCGGTCCTCTTATTGAGCTCTCGGAAGTCGACGCAGAACCGCCACCCGGCCGTCTTCTTCACCAGCACCACTGGTGAGGCGTAGGGTGAATTCGACGGCTCGACGATCCCTCCTTGCAGCATTTGTTCCACAGCTTGTTCAATTTCTGCTGCCTTCTCTGCCGAGTACCTCCTTGGGCTGGTGCGGAACGGCGTCTTGTCATGAAGTTCAATTCTATGGGACCGCAACACCTGGGAAGGCGGTCGCATCTTATTGCTGAATGAACCCCGATGCGTCCGCACCAGGTCTTCGATCCTCTGGCGAAGATCCTTCGGGACGTCACCAGGTACCTCAGGAAGCCGGACGGCCCCCTCGTCACGTTCTGGATCCTCCTCGGGCCTCCAGAACAACGCCAATCTCTCTCTCTTCCCTAGGTACACGCAACCCCTGGCGACGTCCACGAGTGCTTGCTGTGCTTCTAGGAAATCCATGCCCAAGATGATTGGATATGGTAGGCTGCCAACCACGTGCATGGTGTGCACGTACGACTCTTCTTGGTGGCAGGTACGTAGTCATCCGCGTAGGCTAGGTCCAACAAAGTAATGCTGGCGCCGGTGTCCACCAACGCCTTCGCCGTCTGCCCGTGAATTTGGACGGATATCACGGGCGGGCCCATTCCCTCAGGAACCATATTTACTTCGGCGGAGAGGTGCTTTTCTCGGCACCTCTCCTCTGGTAGTTTTCCGACGACGTAGTGGAATCCTTGAAGCGTATCTGGGTAGCTCGGTTGAAGTCGCAGGCACGCAAGTCCGTTTCTAGCGCGCGTGCACATCTCATGAGTTCATCCATCCCCATAGGCATCTTAATTCGCAGGGCGTAGCGAATGCGAGGTTGTAGTAGCTCGAAGACTTCGTCTACTAGGTGGTCCTCCTGGTAGTTCGGCAGCAACCACCTTGCCATGGAACGTTTTCTTTGGATGAATTTCACGACATCTTCTTCATCCGGTTGACTTTCCCCGTAGAACTTTGAAATCAGCTTGGTGATCTTCCCCTTAGACATGAACGTGTCTTGGAATTCCACCATAAATCGGGACCAGCTGAGCTCTTGTGTTTTGAACCAGGCGAAGTTTGCTTCTTCCTTGCCCTTAATTTGGCCCAGCGCATGGAAGGCCCATTCATCGGTAGGAATGTGCCTTTTCTTCAACGATTCTTCCATCTTTTTCAGGAAAAATCTTGGATCCTCGTAGTCCTCGCCGCCGAAGGTGGGAAAGACACTCCTCTGGACAGGAACATCCTTCAGTGCCCTCGCCATCTCGTAAACCATCGTACCGAGATCCGGGCATAAGGGTTGGGACGTGGGAACCTGGGGAACCTCTTCGTATGTCGTCCCTGCTCGGGCGCCATGTTGTACTCGATCGTGTGGGACGGACGAAATCGTAGAATCGCCCGTCATCATCATCGGTATTCTTCCGGGTTGGTTCTCTAATACGACGGTGGCATCCGAGGATGGCGGGGAAAGTGGACCTGGGGCTACGAGGTCCGCCTCGTCGATGATGCTGTCCTCGGCCTCGTGGAAGTGGTCAACCTCCTCGGTGACCACTTGGTTGGAAGCGGCGACGCCTTCTGTAGTCGGTTCCGACATCTTGGATTGTGACCGGGTCAATACCATAAGCGATGTCTATGGATAGGCCTGGGAACGGCCCGTAATGCGGCCTAGGATCGGCCCTGCTGACGGCCTGGAAGCGGCCCTGCTGACGGCCTGGAAGCGGCCCACTCGTCGGTCTGGGAACGACCCTGCTGAGGGCCAGGTAAAGGCCCTGCTGGATACTCCTCTTGTCCACTAGGTGTCTCGTACGGGGCCGCTGTCGAAGACCAGCGACCAAAGCACACGTCGTGGAAATAATCCTGACAAGGACTGATTGCCCCTCCTGAGGACTTCGAAGCGAAGCAGTGAAGTTTCTCTTATGGGTAGCTCTGATAAGAGCCGGGTTTTGCCTGTGCACCAGGTCTTTGGGAATAAAACACCAGAGTAGCTTGTATAGACGGTTTGATGTAGGCCACCAGGAAGCTGGGGGCTTGTCGAATCGTAGCTCAAGTGTCACTTGAGGTATCTCGATGATGACTGACTTGAACGGTGCTCGGACCGTTCTTTTATAGAAACGCGGACCTCAGCCGTGCTCTGATTCGTCCCGATGTTGGACCAATCAGATACGAACAGCGACTGAGGCCCGTTTCGACACGGCATAAGGTAGTTCAAACTGGACGGACGGAGGACTGAACGACTAAATTTTACCCCGTTGGGTGCAACTTTTGTTCCCAAGAAATTTGCTTATTAAATTCAATTTCCCTGTAAATTTGTCCACTTTTGTGCTTCTCGCTGCCTAAAATGGACAACAACGACCCCATGAAGCCCCCAAAAATACCTGACCCAGACCCTGAAGCCCAGGGTTTTAATAAATCAATAAAAATTGGACGAACCCCTACTAAGGGTAAAAAATCTTCAACACAGTCCAAATCGGACAGAGACCAATCAAAAGATAGAAAAAAGAGAGAAAGAAGCAAGGTAGTAATGTCATTCGCAGATGACAAACCGGCAGAGCCAAGCCCAACATTTCTCCAAAAATCGAAGCTGCAATCACCAAACTGCTTCATGTCAACCCTGATCAAGCTGAAGCCCTGCAGCAAACCAATCTAGCCAAACAAGGAGAATATGAAATGACTCGGCTAAAGAGAGAAAATGACAGACTTATGGCCATGGTTGAAAATCTGACTATTCAGCTAACAAACCAGTCAGCCCAGATCACCGCACTCCAACAGCAGCTGGAAATCTTAAACAAAAACATGATGAGCAAAAAGGCAAGCGAATCAACCGACCAGGCTCCCTCACCTGAACAAACCACCAAAAGGAAGAGAGTTGACCCGGAAGTGGTAGAACACAGCCGGCCAGGGGAACCAATCTCCCAACCTAGCCAAGACCTAGACAATTCAGTCGAAATGGCTGAACCCAATACGGCTGAACCAGTCTATGTCCCACCGCAAGGCACAAACGTTCAAGCGGCACCTTATGTGCCCCCCTAATACACCTCTAACTCAAATAATAACCCGGCATCTAGCTTGCCTGCTAATCAAGCACTCTGTGACTCTGGTGCAATATCAACTTCTGCCACCTTCAACCCTCCCTCTCAAGGCAATGACTGCCCCCCAATTGCATCCACCTCAAGCTACGTCCCACCAAGCCCTTCAAATAAGAATACCACCCCTATTCCACCGGCAAAACCCAAAATTCCGCCAATTGTACTGGTAAAAAAGGCCAGGTGGACCATGGTCTCCAGCGAACTAACAAAAAAAGGCTGGAATTTTTCAAAAGCCGTCAACACAGCCGAAGGCATTAAGTTTTTCCCCCAATCGATCGACGACTATCGTGGCATCACCAACTTCCTGACAAACAACAAGGAAGAATACCACACATATCGGCTGCCAGAGGAAAGGGAGCTGCAAGTGGTATTCAGAGGTATCCCCTGTGAAATACCCATCAAAGAGGTGGAATACGATCTCACCCAGCACGGGTATCACCCATCTACGGTTACCCGCATGAGGCGAGGCCCTGACAAGATCCAAATGCCACTGATACTGACCAAATTTCCCCAAAACGAAGACCGCATTTTTTCAATGGAGTATCTATGCCGTATGAAGATCAGAGTGGAGGCTTTGGAACGCAAATCAAGCATAGGGCAATGTTTCCGCTGCCAGAAATTCGCCCATGCCCAAACAAAATGTTCGGCAGCACCACGCTGCGTAAAGTGTGCAGGTAACCACACCACCTGGGAGTGCACCAAAACCAGAGAAACCCCGCCAAAGTGCACCAACTGCGGCGGCCAGCACACAGCAAATGCCCCAGTGTGCTCCAAAAATCCAAATGTTCGAAAAGCTCCACCCAACAGAGAAACGCAGCAAACTACACCTCCGCCGCACAATTCGGCTCCAGCCACACAGAGCAAGTCATACAGCAGGGCTCTACAAAACAATGCAGCACATCAGCCTCCCCCATTGCAGACCCCCGACCTTTCCAACCTCATGGCAACCTTTATAGCCACCGTGAACGGATTAACAAGCAAACTAGCCTCCCAAGACCAAGCTTTCACTGCACTAGTCAGGGCTATCGCTCCCCAAGCAAATTGATGGCAAAAATTCGCAAGGCATCCCAAATCCGGGCTTTACTCGAAGCCCTGCTAGCTGAGATCTCCCTGGAGGTGGTTCTTATCACCGAAACAAGACTAAGACTGGATTGCCCCATCAAAGTCACCAACTATGCCGTCTACAACCATCCCCGGCCGGTGCAAAACGGCGGCGGCGGCGTCATGCTACTCGTCAGAAAATCTGTCCCCCACTGTGCCACTACTGATCAGCTAAACAACGTGCTGGAAACAGGGGCAGTTTACGTAGAAACAGGCTTTGCAGAACGATTAAAGATCATAGTCGGCTACCTTCCGCCGGGACACTTTCCCTACCGGTAGCTTCCAGGCTGCCCTAGAAGATGACATACCTACTACGAGCCCTAACCACATAATGTTCGGACACTTCATAATTTATATAGAAATTTTTTTCTTGAATACTATCTCAAAATTATTAGAAGTTATGAAAAATTCAGCTTATTTTGGCATATACCCCTCGAAGCGATTTTTATTTTTAAAAAGTTTACCTTTTATTTTTAGCTTTTAAAAAAAGGCTAACTTTTTAACTTTTTTTTGCATGAGTAAAAAAAGTTATAAATGGGCCCATTAAAAAGAACATAAAATATTATACAAACCCTGAAAATTTGGTAAAAATTGTATAAATAATAAGAAAGTTATAGCGATATATATATATCTGCAAAATCTCCCGTTTCCTAAGAAAATTGCAAAAACTCTTTAAAAATAGCATTTTTAAATTACTTATACTTTTTTATAACTTATTTATTTTTTACCAAATTTTCAGGGTTTGTATAATATTTTATGCTCTTTTTAATGGGTCCATTTATAACTTTTTTTACTCATACAAAAAAAAGTTTAAAAGTTAGCCTTTTTTTAAAAGCTAAAAATAAAAGGTAAACTTTTTAAAAATAAAAATCGCTTCGAGGGGTATATGCCAAAATAAGCTGAATTTTTCATAACTTCTAATAATTTTGAGATAGTATTCACGAAAAAAATTTCTGTATAAATTATGAAGTGTCCGAACATTATGTGGTTAGGGCTCGTATATTTGCGGGAGATTTTAACGCTAAGTATCTCACCTGGAACAGCAAAACCACAAATACGTACGGCACCAAGCTTCACACTCTAGCGGTAGACTCGGACTGGGATGTGCTGGGGCCAGCTGATCCCACCTATTCGCGACCAAACCACACCCCTGACGTGCTTGATGTAGTAATTCAAAAAAACTACCTGCAAGACATCACGGCAAAGACTCTCACGGGCACGTCATCGGATCACAACCCGGTCCTTATTCATTTGGGCCCCCACATTCCGTCCCAAGACAGTATTCAAGTTCGCATCACTGACTGGCGCCTATTCCACAACCTGTTGGCGTCGGTACAAAATCACACGCCACCTCCTAACACCCCGCAGGAAGTGGAGTCTGCCGCTATTGCCATCTCCAAGCAAATCCAGGACACCCTGCGCCACAACACCCAGGTCAAGCAACGCCCCGTTACCAGCCCATACAACATTACCCCGGCGATCAGGGAGCTTATTAAAAGAAAAAGAGTGGCCAAACGCAGGGCTAAGCGCTTCCTTGACCCCAGAGACAGAAACGCTTTCAACAGACTGGCGTCTGAAGTCAAGTCCGCACTCCAAGAGCTCAAAGACGAAAGATGGGAAGAAACCCTCCAAAACTTAGATCCCGCAGAAGGTAACAACCTCTGGAGAATAGTTAAGGGACTAAAAACTAAGGAATCAACCCAGAACCACCCCATCCAAGTCCGAATGGCCCGGTCTACTTAAGCCAAGATAAGGCAGACCTCTTCGCTGGCTTAATGGAAGAACAATTCTCCTCCAACCCCCCACTTGACAAACATCGTCAAGAAGACTTAGCGATGGCCGAATTCGTCCAGGAGTTCACGCTTGATCCTGACGACGAAACCATTCCACCGTTTAACATCAACGAGATATCTGAAATAATATCAAGTCTTAAAACAAAGTCGGCGCCTGGGGAGGATCAAATTCCAAACAGGGCTCTAAAAAACCTCCCTGTGACAACCATCAGGCAACTGTGTACGCTGTTCAACGCCGTCATCAGGACTAACCACTTCCCTACCTGCTGGAAAAAGGCAAGTGTTATTCTGATCCCGAAACCAGGCAAAAGTCGCTCCTCGCCAGACGGATATAGACCCATATCCCTCCTCTCATCACTGGCCAAGCTACTAGAGAGGGCTATTAAAATCCGACTTGACAACGCTATCAGCGACAAAAACCTGCTGCCTGAAGAACAGTTTGGATTCAGGAGGCAACTCTCAACGGAACTCCAGATATTGAGGTTAACTGAAAACGTTCACCATGCCTGGGACCTCAAACTAAAAACAGGCATGGTATTCCTCGAAGTTAGCAAGGCTTTCGACCGGGTCTGGCACGTGGGTCTATTCATAAAACTTATTAACATGGAGCTGCCGACTCCACTGATCAAGCTTATAATATCATATCTGGACGGCAGAACATTCGCCACAAAGATCGAGGAATCCAAATCATCCCAGCGCCCAATCAAAGCCGGAGTTCCCCAGGGGTCTGTGCTGGGGCCCACTCTGTTTAATCTCTTTATGGCGGACCTCCCTCGCACCCCTGGCATCGATCTCGCGCTGTACGCCGATGACACAGCGCTGATTGCCAGAAGTTCCAGCCCAGCACTAGTCCATTCCAAACTTCAGAAGAACGCATGAAGGCCTGGGCGGACCGCTGGCGCTTCCGGATCAACCCTTCAAAGACACAGGCCATTCTCTTCAACAAAGGTAGAACCCTTCCTCAAGAACTGACATACAATGGCACCAACATTCCCTGGTGCCCCAAAGTAAAATATCTGGGCGTCACTATGGACACCAAGTTGACCTGGAGGCCACACATCGAAGATACTGTCCAAAAAATTAGAAGTGCGAGAGGGGCCCTACGTCCACTACTCGCTAACAATGCCCTCTCATTGCGAACAAAAAGATTGGTCTGGCTATCCATAGTGAGGCCCTTAGCCACTTACGCCTGTTCAGCTTGGTCCACGGCAGCTGGAACATACCTTAACAAACTTGAGGCCCAACAACCCGCCTGCCATATCTGGGGTATGAAGTCGAGGGACCCTTCACCAGAGCCAGGGAATGCCATCTGTTGAAGATTAAAAACTTCGAGAGGCCCCGCAACAAACGTCAGGTTCAGGCGTTCTTGGGCCTTGTCAACTGGCTTAGAGGATACATCCCAAACTTGGCGACTTTGGTGGCCCCCTTGACAGCGCTTACGGGAAACGAGAAGTTCATGTGGACGGACGCCTGCGAGGAGAGCTGGGCCAACACCAAGATCGCCCTGGAGAAGCCACAGAAGTTGGAGCGGCCGCACCCAGGATGGAGGTTCATTCTCCAGGTGGACGCTTCGGACGAAGGGATGGGCGCCGTCCTGATGCAACATGATCCAGAAGGGCAGCTCATCCAAGTTCCATAAAGCTGAAAGAAGTTATCATATCAACGAGAAGGAGTGCCTAGCGATGGTTTGGGCAGTGAGAAGGTACCGCCAGTACCTCGAGGACCAGAGGTTCACGATCCGGACCGACAACAGGGCCTTGGTGTGGCTCCAAAACCACCAAGACGACAGGGCCAAGCTCACCAGGTGGGCCTTCTGCTACAGGAATTCTCCTTTGAGATAGAACATGTAGCCGGGAAATCCAATCAGCTGCCGGACTTCTTGTCCCGCCATGCAGCTGAGTGTCCTGAAGGCCCAGCCGTGGAATATGATGAGATGATCCCGACCCCTGCTGTATGCCTAGTTCAGGACGAACCCCTGGTCCAATCTATCCTGAAGGGACAACTGGTGGACCCCGTTACACAAGGCTTGGTCAGGAGGATCAAGCGAGCAGAGCAAGAAGGCCCCCGGGACGACACCGATAGAAGCCTGGTGGCCAACTTCCTGGTGTCGGCCGAAAATAACCTCTTCCAGCGCCGACCTGATGACACCTGCCGAGTGCCAGCTGGGATGCGAGGACAAGTCCTTGAATGGTTCCACACTGGAGACGCCGACGCCCATCCCGGGCAAAAAGAGACGCAGCGGGCGATCGACGGGCGGTTCTACTGGGACCAGATGGGCGCTGAGATTTGCCGGTACGTGCAGGCTTGCTTGGTCTGTAAGCTGATCAAGGGGCGAAATCTGCAGGAAGCAGTTCCGATGACATCACACAAGCCAACCAAAGTATGGCAAACCATCTCCATGGACACGCTGGGTCGATATCGCGGTGATGGCCAGGAACCCGAATACGCCCTGATCGTGGAGGATATCCTGACCAAGTGGACGGAAGCAGTCGCTGTCAAGGATGCCCGTTACCACACAATCACCGCGTACCTGAACGAGCTGTTCATGAAATATGGAGTCCCAGAAGTGATGATCACCGACTGCGCGTCCCAATTCATGTTCAAGAAGTGGGAACGTTACTGCCGGAAGCTGGGGATTCGAATGGTGAACTCGGCAGCCTACTACCAAAGGGCCAACCCGGTAGAAAGGCAGGTGCAAGAAACAAAGAAGATAATCCGAGCTTTGATGAAAACTAACCCAAGATCCAAGTGGTACGAGCTATTACCTAGAGCCACGGGGATCCTAAGAAGCCGAGCCAACCGAGCGACGGGAGAGACACCCGCCAAAGCCTTCTTGGGGTATGAGCCTCGACAACCAGGCGATTGGCTGATACCCAGGGCAGACGAGGTGCGACAAACCCGAGACGTCCACGACGAGCAACTCCGGACCAGAAAGCAGATCTTCGCCCGGGAATACGTGGGCGACCCAGCCTAGATTCCGGTCAAGTTCGACATCAACGACGAGGTGCTGATCCGGAATCATGAACGAGGGGTCTTTGGAGACCCTTGGAGAGGCCCTTTAAGCATCCACAAGAAGCTGTCACCGGTCACGTACGAGGTCCAAACAGACGGCCGAATCGTGAGGCTGCATGTGGACGATCTACGGCCGGCGCCAAAGACACAGTGTAATAGTGAAACAGAGTGACGTGTCGTGTGCGCGTTATTTTTGTACGAACACTCAAACCATATGATAATAGTTATATATATTTATTGTTGTTACCGATTTTCTGAATAAATCTAGACGGTTTGTTCAAAAATCCAGGGGGGCATGTCGAAACGGGCCTCAGTCGCTGCTCGACTCTGATTGGTCAGACGTCGGGCGAACCAGAGCACGACAGAGGTCCGTTTGGCTATATAAGAAAGCACTGACGCCCTTTCAAGTTAGTCCCTCTTGAGCCATCATCAAGACAAGCTACCAGTCCTCCTGGCAGCACGAGCAAACCGTCAACGTTATAAGCTATTTGGTTGTTTACTTTCCAATCCATTCTGAAGGTGATTTGGTTCTACTGGAGAACCTCCACCTACGAAAAGTCCTGAGTGTAGGCAAACCTTGTCCTTTTCAGGATACTTCTGAAAAGAAAAGAAAAACTCGGTTTTCAGATTCCACGAGCGAAGCCATCGTCGAGGAGTTCCCAAGCAGCCTTTACCAGCCGTCCCCCAGGCCTACAGGTACCGTTCCGGCACCAGGCCAGCAGCAGGGACGATTCCAGGACAGCTAGCGGGCCGATCCCAGGCCAGCCACAGGGCCGCTTCCAGGCCGTTCGCTGGGCCGATCCCAGGCCAGCCACAGGGCCGCTACCGGTACCCAGGACGCTGCATAGCCGTCCATGGTTATTACCCGCAGCCAAGCTATGATGCAGGAAGCCACGGGCACCGGGTCAGCCCCGAATGGGGAAACAGAGGTCGATCTTTTCCACCCAGCGGAAGATTCCATAAATATCGACGGAAACCACGATCCGACTGTCCAGGTCGGAAACCAGACCCCACCGCCATCCGATGCGACCAGTCTCCTCGAGGACCAACCTGGAGGTGTACCGGCCCCAGCCCCGGGAACATCCATGTTTTCCCTTCCACTGGAGCCGCGAGTACAACAGGCCCCTATCTCGCTGTGTTAAAAGTGTTCGTCTTTCAATGCATTAACCGCAAAAGCGATACAAATACGATACATTTAACTATTTTAATTAATATTTATTTAACCACAATGCAAGTATTTTATATTACAAATTCTTAAATTCGACCTAATTAGCTGAAATTTTTTACAGAGAGTTACAATTTACGTTTTTAATTGTTTTTCGGAGTTGGGTAACCTTTAAATGGGCGTTCAAGGTGACAATACCACAATTTGGCCTTGAACGCCTTATCAGAGATGAGTCACCATACCAAAACTGAAAAAAACGTTTCATTGTTTTTCGGTGTGTGTGTGTGCTGTCGTGGTGTTCCTATCTCGCTGTGTTAAAATTGTTCGTCTTTCAATGCATTAACCGCAAAAGGGATAAAAATACAATTAAAAGTAAATTATATTTCACACATTATAAGTTATTATAAATTGAAAATCAATTTGTTTTTTATTGCAAGACATTATTTACCTACAAACCTACTTCCTCATATTTGTTATATTTATTTTCTGACAACACAATATTGTCTTAGGTTCAGTGTGATAATACCACAATTTGACCCTGATTTTTCAGCTTTTAATTTTAATTGCAATAAAAACGCATTTGTTTTAATTTATTATAATTATATTTAGACAGATTTGTTTTAAAAGTTGATAATACCTTTTGCGATGAGTCATCATCTTGTGGTACAGCGTTGTTATTTTGAAGTCTAATGTTTTAAAATCGAGGTTTAAACGCGCCCCCAAAACAGTTGGTGGCATTTGAGATCTAATAGATAGCGGCGATACAATAAAATGATGCAATGTTACGCAACATTATGTCACACTAAAAAGTATCAGGGTCAGCTCGTGGTTTAAATAATTATCCAGGTCCCAAAACATTGGAGCTCTAATAGATAGCGGCGATAAAACATCTATTGTGTGGTCACTGGGTATCTATTATTTAGACGACCGATATTTATTATTTGAATTTTAGATAGGCCTCTCCTAAAATCATGGGGGCCCTGGGGGCCCCATGATTTCCAGCGCAGTCCGTGTGGTCCGTCCGAAGGACTGGGGGCCCCCGGGGCACCCTAAAATTCGAAGGGGTCCCCTAAAATTCGAATCGTTTATGGGCCTCAAATTTTCCAGGGTCGGACCGATAGGCGGTGGTCTCAACCGGCGCCATACCTACTGCATGTATTGGTGTATTCCAATTTAATAGGAATGCAACTGGAATGAATTGGTGATTCTTAGCGCCAAAACACATTTCAAACCAATTACTTATTTTTTATTGGATTCTATAGGTTATTTACAATAGGTTTCTATGTGCCATAACTAGAAAAACATACTTATAAAAAGAAGTAGTAAGTAATTTTACTATAAAACCAGATCAGAAACTATTGTAGAGAAACAGTTTTGATCCGCAGGTAGGCAACCAACATTACTTTTAGTTCCCCCAACGACATTTTGTTTTTTATTAGCCAGGATGCAAAAAATCTCGCCATTAGCAATTTCACTTAAATGTCGCAACGTGCGAACCTTAAAAGGTGCCTAAGTTTTGTTTAAATAACCGGTTGTTATTTTAACCATAGTTAAACCACGGCCCCGGTCGTATTTTTGTAGGTAAGTTAATTTATTTTGTATATTTATTAAAATTTTAATCTGTGCTTAACTTGTTCGCTTTGTGTCGTACCTCCACATTCTTATTGTATTTATTTAATCGTTTTGCATAATTTGGGGTTTTTAATTATTTATTCTTGTATTTTTGTAGATATTTATTGTAATAAATTTACACTGATTCCACACTGGCGTGGTGTGCGCAGAACATAAATCATTTCCCAGAGCGTCTCTTGTATTATTTTAAAACTCACGAAACACAACACACCCTGAGAACAGCTGGACTAGCCACCCAGCAATCACAGCCCTCTTTCACATCGAGTTTTACTCTAAATCTGCTGTTCCGCTACAACTTTGTCTACCAACTGAGGGCCTTGACTAACTGCTAGAGTCAAGGAGTATAAATTTTCAAGATGCCTTTGGAAAAAACACCTGAAAATCCTGCCAGATATGCCACCTGCAGCAGGACTGCAGCCAGCAACCAATATCTGCTACGCACACCTGTACCTGGAGGATTTAACACCCCCACAACAACCTCCGGGGGCACAGGATTACTTCAGGAGGAAGCAGCTGCATATCCGCCTATGGAAAGCTACGGGCATGCAAGGAACATCATACCACCACCAAATGGACAAATAAGAGGTGGTACTCCTCCGATGTCAACACAAGGTGAGCCCGTTCCTTTAAATTTTTTGCCACCATTATCGAGCCAAGCTAACTATCCAACACTGTCAAACGTAACTAACTCCAATGATGTAAGAATGACAGCTGCTCCTTGGTTCGGCCATGTGTTGCCAGCAGCATCAAATTTATGGCAACATAATGGTGATCCTAGAACATTATTTAATGACAACACAAATAATAATAATATAGATAGTCATACCTTGTAATAATGTAAATATAGGTTATGTTAACCCATATTATGCATATAATATTTGTAATAATCCTTTGCAATCGGGAACAAATGGTTATAACCTACAAAACCAAAATAATTTACCTAATAATGGCAATTTTCAACGTAACTTTGCTAAAATATTTGAACTCTTACCAAAGTTTGAAGAGGGCGGTTTGTTGCACCCAGTCGATTTTATCGACGGAATAGAGCGAATTATGACGTTGTATAATGTCTCCCTTAATGTTGTTGCCTTCTGGGTTCAAAGTTTGTTTCTTGGTCATGCTAGAACTTGGGCCAATGCCTTATTACATTCTTTCCCAGACTTTATTTCGTTTAAAACTGCTTTTTTGGAACAGTATTGGGGCCATACGAAACGCGCAAAGGTTAAATTACAACTAGAACTTGGAAAATTTGACAAATCTTTAGGTTATGTAAATTATTTTCTTACCCAAGTGGCAAAGTCGAAACATTTGCAATGTTATAGTGAACCAGAACTGGTTGCACTAATTAGTAGACATTTCCCTCCGGTAATTTCATCGTCTTTAATCGGTACAAAAAGTATTTCCGAAGCCCTTGAGAAATTGAGGTTAGCCGAACATTTTAAAACTAATTTTGACGTTTCCCGGAGACTCGAACCATCTATTAACGCACCTGCGCGAACTGATATAGGGGGGAGGTTCGAAAATGTTCAGCGGCGAAATGATAATAACTTCCCAAAAAATAGGTATACCGACAGGAAAATCAATTGCATTTCCGATCAGCAACCACTCTCTGACATCGAAGAACCTGTTTCGGAAAACTTACAGGTCCTCGGTTTTCGGGTTCAGCCGCAGGATCTTCTTTTAGTCGGACCCTGGTAAACGCTAATGTTTCAATTCTCAATAATCCTCGCGAAGATTTGCTAAACGAATGCGATTTCCAACACACGAATCTCAACTCTAATACTCCAACTATATTGGTGGATATTTTGGGTTGCAAATTTCCTGCCTTGTTGGACACGGGGAGCTTTCAAAGATAAACAGAGAAAAATTACACACCAGACAATGTTGCCGTTTACAATTGCGCGGGAAAAATTTGAATTTGAATTTTTATACGTGCCCGACCTCGTCTTCCCCATGGTCTTAGGGTGCGATTTTCTCCGAACGGTGGATGCGGTGCTAGATCTCCATAATAAATGCGTGCATTTGAATTCCGACAATAAATTATTTAAGGTTTCTGAAATTTCTTGCCCAGAAATTCCTTTGTCAACCTCAGTCTCGCTGAGGATCCTCCTTAATAATCGCCATCCTAGTATTTTGGCCATCAGCAATGTTCATCCCTCGCCCGATTTTTATAACATAGCCTCCACTTTAAATCTGCCCCACCAGGATAAACTTAAGTTTGTTGAATAAATTTAAAGGCATTTTTTCGGATATGCCCGGGCGTACTTCGGAGTATTTTCACGAGATTTTACTTAGTGATACTTCCCCATTTTTTAAAAAACAGTACCCCATTCCTCATGCACATCGTGCAGCTGTACAGGAGGAAATTAATAAAATGATTAAATGGGGTGTTATTGAGCGAACTACCACCGCTCCTTATTGTAGCCCATTGGTAACGGCGGTGAAAAAGGATGGAATCGTCCGAGTCTGCCTAGATGCTAGGTTTTTAAATAAACGTATGCTTCCTGATTCCGAGCTGCCGCGTCCCATTGAGGACATTTTAAAGACTTTGCCTTCTATCAGGTATATGTCCACAGTAGACCTGACACACTCTTACTTCCAAATCCCCCTCAAACCTGAGGATAAAAAGTATACCGGTTTTCTTCACGGGACACAGTCCTATCGTTTCACTGTCCTACCGTTTGGACTTAAGACAGCAATCTCATCATTTACCCGCGCTATGGACATTATTCTGGGACCAGAATTTCGGGAATTAGTAGTTTCTTATGTGGACGATCTGATCATCATTTCGGAAACACTTCAGGACCACCTTAAACATCTTGATAAAGTTTTCTCCCGATTGTCTTAAGCTGGTTTTACTCTCCGTTTAAAAAAGTGTCAGTTTTTTGAAGACTTCTATGACTCTTCTTGGTTATCAAATTGATTCCAAGGGAATTAAGCCGGATGTGTCTAGAGTACAGGCCATAACAGATTTTCCCAAGCCTAATAACCCCAAACAAGTAGAAGCATTTTTAGGTTTGTGCAATTACGACCGTGCTTTTTGTCAACATTTTTCGGCTATAGCCGAGCCACTATTTAGTCTTTTGAGGAAAAAATCCAAATGGAAATGGAGCGACAGCGAGCAAATTTCTTTTGACAAGTTAAAGGAAAGCCTCGCCAAAAATGTCCTTTTGCATCACCCTGTGCACGGTGCCCCTTTTTGCGTCCAGACGGACAGTTCTGATTTTGGTTTGGGGGCACAACTTTTCCAAGAAGTTGATGGAGAAAAACGGGTAGTAGCCTACGCAAGCCGTCTTCTTTTGGATAGAGAGCGCGCTTATAGCATCCCTGAAAAGGAAGCCTTAGCAGTTGTTTTCGCTTGGAATAAGTGGCGCGTTTATTTGCTGGGAGCAAAGTTTTCTATACTTACCGATCATAAGGCCCTCTCTTATTTAAATAGTTGCCGCCTTTTAGCACCTCGCATTACTTGGTGGATTTTAGCCCTACAGGAATATGATTTTGATATCAGATACATTCCTGGCAAGGACAACGTCGTACCTGACATTCTATCTCGCCATCCGCCTTTGCGTCCACCTGTCCCTTCGAATAAATGTTTTCAAATCTTATCCACGTCCATTACCCTATCTAAACATTTTTGTGGCAAACTAGATTCTCTCATTGAAGCCCAAAAAGCAGACCCCAAATTGTCGGTTATTAGGACCTCCTTACAAGACGAGACTGTGGTCATTAGTAATTTTGTCCTATATAATGATGTCTTATTTATGCGGCGTTCCGAAGAGCAGCCGTGCTTATTATGCGTCCCTCAAACTCTACTCGACGACTTTATTCTTGCATTTCATGAAGCCCTAGGTCATTTTGGGGTTTATAAAACTTGGTCAGCCCTGAAGCGTGAAATTTGGTCGCAGAATCTTCATCGTGAGGTAAAATGAGTCTTAAAATCCTGTGATCTGTGTCAAAAATCCAAGACCACTGAAATGCCCAGACCGGTTTTCGGTTCGATAATCCCCTCATACAAACGAACTGTTGTCCGTTGATTTTTATGGCCCCCTACCGAGATCCCGAGGAGGCGTAACATTTCTCTTCGTGGTGCTGGACGTTTTTTCAAAGTATATTACTTTATATCCTTTAAAGAAGGCTACGTCAATAAGTGTTATTAACTCCTTAAAAAATGACTATTTTGAGAAGTACGGTAAACCGGTTATAATCCACTCTGATCATGGTACTCAATTTATCTCTAAGCAATGGCTTAAATTTTGTAGAGACCACGATATCAAGGTCTCTCGCAGTTCTGTCCGACACCCGGAGGCCAACCCGGTCGAGCGTTATATGAGGGAACTGGGGCGACTCTTTAGAACGTATTGCCATTCGAAACACTCTAAGTGGGCCATAGAGGTGCCCACCTTTGCCCAAATTATGAACTCGGTTGTTCATGAAAGCACGGGTTTCACTCCAAAGGAATTACAGACGGGTTCCCCACCTGAAGTTTTATTGGGCTCCATCATAGATTTCCCAGAATGTCCAGCAAACCTGAGTTCGCACATTAAGTTATTCCTGGCTAAAACTTCTTTAGCTTCCAAAGCTGCGAGGCGGCGCGAGGCTCAAAACCGCCCGCGATATGTTCCTTTTGCCGTGGGAGACCTGGTTCTTCTTAAGGCCAACCCAGTTTCTTCAGCCTTAATTGCTGAAACTAAAAAGTTTATGTTATTATTTGAGGGTTTGTATAAAATTAAAAGGGATATTGCACCTGCCACCTTTATCCTCGAGAATCCTCAAACTAAAGCCGAACGTGGTATGTTTCATGCCACGCATTTAAAGCGGTATTTTTTACCTTCGAATCCCTAGTTCGGGTCTTCTAAGGTCGGGGGCAGATGTAGAGAAACAGTTTTGATCCGCAGGTAGGCAACCAACATTACTTTTAGTTCCCCCAACGACATTTTGTTTTTTATTAGCCAGGGTGCAAAAAATCTCGCCATTAGCAATTTCACTTAAATGTCGCAACGTGCGAACCTTAAAAGGTGCCTAAGTTTTGTTTAAATAACCGGTTGTTATTTTAACCATAGTTAAACCACAGCCCCGGTCGTATTTTTTTTAATCTGTGCTTACCTTGTTCGCTTTGTGTCTTACCTCCACATGCTTATTGTATTTATTTAATCGTTGTGCATAATTTGGGGTTTTTAATTATTTATTCTTGTATTTTTGTAGATATTTATTGTAAGAAATTTACACTGATTCCACACTGGCGTGGTGTGCGCAGAACATAAATCATTTCCCAGAGCGTCTCTTGTATTATTTTAAAACTCACGAAACACAACACACCCTGAGAACAGCTGGACTAGCCACCCAGCAATCACAGCCCTCTTGCACATCGAGTTTTACTCTAAATCTGCTGTTCCGCTACACTATATACGATTTTCTTATACAAGGTGTCCCTAAACTTATTGGCATAAATTTAGGAAAAGATTGAGCAAGTAAAAATAAGACGAAAATCTAAATAAATATTTTTCCTAATTACTTATGTTTCCAGGATACAGGGTGATACAGGGTGATATCAGTTTTTTTAATAT
This sequence comes from Brassicogethes aeneus, assembly GCA_921294245.1. NCBI lineage: Eukaryota > Metazoa > Arthropoda > Insecta > Coleoptera > Nitidulidae > Brassicogethes > Brassicogethes aeneus. Next base: position 49,973,165 of record OV121133.1, read on the forward strand.
AACTTCCACTATGGTAGACTTGGAAAGGTGATATTTTGCGAACAGTCTCTTACTACCAAAACACATATTCACACATAATTACAATTGTTTGAGAGAACACAGTGTAGTAGAAACGGAAATTGTCCCATACAAACTTTGAGGTTAGGTTTTTATAACATTTGATGCAATTTTTCGATTACACAGTTCGGCTACCATTTAAAAGGTGTACCTCTCAAACTTCGATAAAATAAACCGTTTCCGAGATATTCGAGATTACAATAATTGTTATATCGCATTAAGGGACTAAAAGGTATAAGTATGATAACAAATATTTAATTGAAAAAACTACAATTTTTTTTAATGTGACGGTCAGGGCAAAACGTCCCAAAGCTCATGGAATGCCTTTTTTAGTTCAATTAGGATTCTAATGTTTTTTATTGGTTTTGATTGGATAAAGCTACCCATGGGTCCAATTAAATTCAATTGGGCACTTCCAGTGTAAGATTCAAAAAAGGAATCTGCTAATCCACTGCTACTGCTACTGTTTTTTAGCGGTTTCCATTGGATAAAGCTACCTATAGGTAATTTCCAATTGAATTCAATTGGGCATTCCCACTGTAAGATTTGAAAAATCTGCTGGTTACTCCTAATACAATACAAATATCGCAAGAGGGCTCTCGTGTAGGTGCGCAAAACCAACGAGGTTGAGACGCCATCATAAAGAAAAGCAACACAAATAAGTCTTTGGACGCCATTTATTAGCGGTTTCTTTATTAGTCGATTTCTGTGTTAAGTGCCTAGTGATAGTAGTGTACTTATATCTTAAAAAAATGTTTATATGTGTAAGGTTTAGGGACGATGGCGTAAGAATGGTTGTCACAGCGGACAAAATAAAAAAAATTGACATAAACAAGAAAGACAAAAAAATGATTATAACCGAGTAATTTTATTTATTTTTTATTATTTTTGTGAACAAACAAATCGGACGAAAAAGATCGAAGAATAATAATTTGTGGAAACCAAATGTTGCTAAAAAGTTAAAAGATTTATTTATTTATTTATTCTTTTACAAACACAATATCATATTAATTACAACATGTCGATACCCTAAACTTAATCCTACATAGCCTAATACTAAATAACATTACAATTAAAAAATATCTGGATATGCTTTACAGTGGTAGGTATTAAAAAAATCAATATCACAGTTATCAATTAGATTATTGCACTGCACCAACATATAATTAAGCTGCGAACAGTCTTTTTTATTAGTATAAAACAGTCTTTTATTAGTTATCCTTAAGTTAATCTTTGGCACTGAAAATTGAATATTATTAACAGTATATAAGTAGATCTTGTTTCAACAAAAAATATAAAGAAAACAGCTTGCATATTTCATCTTTCGAGGATTACAAAATTAAAATAATTTAACATATAGATTTCTTAGATATTTACATGTAACAAATTATAATGTATATAATGTATGTATCTATAGATACATGATACCAAAAACCGGTATAAATTATATTCCTTACATGTAAATAGCTAAGAAATCTTTTTTGTCTTTTTGAATGACATTACTATTACTTTCTGCTGTAGGTGACCAGATAATACAAGCATATTCAAGATGAAGCCTCACTAGTGCATACAATATATACAATTTAGTAAGGGATGAAATATGTTTAAAATATTTGGCATTTCTAAGTACAAAACCAAGTACCCTAAATGCCTTATTTAGGTACTATTGTATTGTAGGTAGAGTTGAATTTCATATTTAATTGCATTTTACACCCAGATCTTTACATTAATAAATTTTACTTAAGCTAATGTTATTTAGATTATATGTACTATTAATAAATTTACATTTACGTGTGTGTTATAGTTGCACACTTTTCTAAGGAAACATCTTATTTACTTGAAGCCATTCTGATACATAGTCTAGGTCTTTTTGTAACATTTCGTAATTTTTTTCGTTGCTAATCTGTTTATATATTTAAAAATCAAATCAAACAGTAGACAAGATGAATATTTAACACTTAGCGGTCAATTATTGATAAAAATAGCAAACAGTAGCGGCCCTAGGTAATCATTTTATTTCAAAATAAAATTCGTGTTTTATATTGTACAGTGTAAAGTGTTCAAACACATTTAGTAATAATTACTAATAATAAATGATTTGTTGCAAATTAAGCTTTTTAAGTGATAAATCGAGTTTAGTTTCGATTCTTGTGCACTTTGCTGTCTTTACGCCGCCGCGGCGCGCCGCGGGCTCTTTTATTTATTTGTATTACGGCTATAATAATTTATCAATAATTGTCAAATTTGGAGAAAAACTTCTTTATTTTACCAAGAAAAAAACCGTATATATATAATTTATAAACATCTACTAGTTTAAGCATAGTTATGACTTAAATAATATTGATGCATTTATTAATTGATTGTGGTTAAAATTTTGTATTTTTTATTTTAATAGCATCGCTGTACCAATCCAAGTATTCTGTCCAAATTTCATAAAAATCGCACGTTTAGTTAAGGAGTTATCGCGAGTTTAATTTAAAGAATTTTGTTGAAATTGAACGGTCTCCATGCAGTAGCCTACTGGCCCCGCGCTGCGTCGGTTGTGCATTCCGGCAATTCAATTATTTAGACTTTATTTATAGTATTTACTGCTAAAACAATATTAAAGCTATTTTAAAACTATAATTTACACTGGTAGCATATTAGCGCCACGCGCCCACTCATTAAATATTATAGGACGCGCCCGCTCTAGGGTTAAATTGATTCAGGGTTATTCAGGCCCGTTCCTGGCGAGCGTGCAGTGCGTGCACGCACGCAGGCGCAACATTTTGGGGGTGCAAAATCAAAAAGTCAATCAGTACTTTGTAACGATAAACTTTCTTGCATATAATACTTAAACATAAATAGGATAAAGGTTACCACCTTTTTAGCGTCGACCGCTATAAAGCGCCTTTTGCCGCTTTGATATTGGCGGCTTATTTTTTTATATGAGTATCAAAATAAAAGTATAGAAATGGTCATAATATTTTTAGTATTTGTTTGATAGTTGCAGTTGACGGTAGTTAAGTTTAACAGTAGTCTACATAGTGCATGACTTTGTAACGAGCTTACTCTTTAAAATGACTAATTCAATAAATATTAGTCTAATTGCCATAGCGAAAAATCAGCGACTAATAACACTAGTTGCAAAATCGAAAAGAAATTCTGCCCACCATATCCCATTATAATTTTTCCATGTATTTTGACCCACTAAACACGAAAATCACTCTCTAAAAATGAATTAGTCAAAAATGACTAATTTAATAGTTATTAGTGGCTGCTTTTTCACTTGTACCATGGTTAACCATGGAATACCAATACCATGGTATCCCAAAATTTAACAGCCAATTCTTATGTAAAATTGTTCACTGAATCCGAAAATGTCCGAATATGTCCTCAAAAGTTAAAAAAAGTATAACAGTTTTCCCAGATAACATTCGTGAATGCACATTAAACTCACACCGGGCGCCCGCCGTGAAACTTCAAAATTGAATTCATCGTGAATTCACTATGAGTTCACAGATAACATTTGTAATGCACATTTAATTCATGCCGGGCGCACGCCAGGAATCTTTAAAAATGAATGCATTGTGAACCCACTGTGAGTTCCCAAATTACATTCGTAATGCACATTTAATTCACACCGGGCGCGCGCCTTGAATCTTCAAAATTGAATGCATCGTGAAATCACTGTGAGTTCACAGATAACATTTGTAATGCACATTTAATTCACACCGAACGCACGCCGTGAATCTCCAAGATTATATCCTATAAATGCACCACTGTGCATGGGTTTATACAGATCTGTTAGCATGTTTAATTAAAGATCTTCAAATTTATTTTGATAGGGTAGCTATACCTCATTTTGATAGGGAAGGTATACCTACCCTATAAAAATAAATTTGAAGACCGAATTCGAAATAAGAAAAAGAAAAAAAAACATTAAATATTAATTAAAGATTTTTATTTAATACCTATCAAACGAAAAATAATATCAATTAATAATATTTAGTTTACCTACAGGTATATAGGTCTAAAGATTTTTATTAAATACCTATCAAACGAAAAATAATATCAATTAATAATATTTAATATATCTAAAGGTGTTATCGGTTGTGTGTTTTATGTGCTCCGATAAATGCAGATCAATATTGTATTTAAATTGTGATTCATTATCAAAGATTCTTAAATATTTGTAAATAGTGTATAGACAATGACTATTAGTGTTTTCTTTTGTGTTTATGTGATATGAAAATGGATTTATCTAGTTAAAACAAATTTTAATATTGCATTAACGAACATTTAGAACAAATAAAAAGTGTAATGTTAAAACTCTCAACATAAAAAACTTTATATAAAACCAAAATAAAAGTGTCGCGACCGGAAATTGAATTCTAGTCGCCGTCGTCGGTGCGAGGTCTGTTTGGTGCAAATCATGTCCCTTGTACTAAGCTCTTTTTATTGGCATGGAGTTATCTGGCCTTTTCTCGCAGAGCTAATGTGAGGCCAGCTTGATCCGGGTAGAGAGAAAAAAGTCTTGAAAAATTGGCAGAATAAGAATGTTGAAGTTGAAGAATTTAGAAGAATGTTTTCGAGGGAAAAATAAATCAAAAAACCCCCTTAAAAAATGTTGGTGCTTTGGCGCCCAGGGCTGTGCTGTCACTATGACTAAAACGAATTTAACAAGTAAACAATGCGGAAGATGCAAATCAATACCAAAGGAATTCCTTAAATGTATCATCTGCGAATCAGTTATGCACCTAAGTTGTGCTAATTTAAGCAAAAAAGTAAAAGTTATCAACGAAAACGATATGAATTGCTGTGAAGTCACTAAGGAGAGTACTCAAGAATGTTCACAAGGTATTGAACCAACTGTATTATCCGAGGATCCTCTAGTGGTTGAAATCTACTATTTAAAAGAGATTTTAAAACACAAAGATGAATTAATTAATAGCCAAAAATTACCAATAACTTCACTAAAAGAGCAAATTAATTTAGTAAATAATATAAATTTAACTAAAAAAGCTACTGAAAATCAACAAAACAACAAAAATCCACAAAATAAAAAAAGTGTAGAAAATAAAATTGTTAATACCAAAGCTCAGGAAACAAAAGCTTCCACTTTAAATAAACCAATTGTCCCAAAAACAGTCTCCTCCGCTATACTGGAAGCAAAAAGTAAAGCCATATGTGAGCAAATAATTAATTTAACCAAGGATGATGTAAATTTTAAGTCAGGAAACAGTCAAGAAGAAAAATGGACAGAAGTTGTTAAAAAGAACAAACCAAAAGTGAATAAAACTGAAATCATAGGAAATCTAAAAAATTCCACAATATGCTCTCTCAAAGTTGTTCCAAAAAAGGCATTTGTCTATGTTTTCAGACTGCAACCGGAAACAAAAACAACAGATATTGAAAGCTACCTAAAGGAAAGTTTTCCAGAAATAGTCTGCAGTTCAGTAACATCCAAATATCCACAGCATTATGTGTCATTTAAGTTAAGCGTAAATCTGGGTAATTATGAGAAGGTCATGCGTCCAGAGCTCTGGCCAGAGGGAACCTATGTAACCAGGTTTTTTCATCCGCGAGTGAAGAACCAGTTAGCCACCTAAAGAAAATTTGTCTTCAAGGCAACCAAAACGATGATCTTAAATCAAATAATTGTGTTAAAATATTCTATTTAAATATTCAAAGCTTAAATAACAAAATTTCACAACTCGAAACATATAACTTTAAGTATAACTTCTTATGTTTTACTGAACATTGGTTTAACAAAGATGAAATTATGTACTCAAATATACAAGGTTACACCTTGCTTAGTCATTTCTCTAGGTCTAAACACATGCATGGCGGTGTATGTATCTACTCAGCTGATCATATAAGCCAATTTTGTAGACCAATAAAAACTTTGTATGACTATTCTAATGAAATTAACCATGAGTTCTGTGGGCTGGAGTGCGACTTGTTAAATCTGATTATAATTGTTATTTATAGATCTCCTGATGGTGATTTTTCTGGATGCAATGAATACTATACTTAGCAAGTTTCAATATTCTGAACGTTTAATTTTTTTTGTTGGTGACTTTAATATACATTTTAATAAAAATAGTACGAGTAAGAAAGAATTTATAGATTTAATAACCTCATACAATTTTTCAACCATAATTAAAAATAACACAAAAGCCTACAATTGTGTCGATAACATCTTGACTACAATAACGGAAGAATATTTGTCATCTGATATTGTAGAATTAAATTTATCGGATCAGTATGCACTTACTCTAAAGTTTAATCTCCAACATGAGACTAAAATAACTTCACAAAAAACTGTGAGACCTATTACTCAAGTAGGCCTCTTTAAACTATATAGTCATATAGAACAAGTAAATTGGAACTTTATTTTAGAACCATCTATTTGCATCGAAGATAGATTTAAATACTTTCTGGATCTACTCTCAAATGCGATAGATTTATACCTACCAACAAAGATAATTAAATGCACCAGTAAGTCAAACCCTAGAGCACCTTGGTTTAGTCAACATTTAAAAAACATGCGCTCTAACTTAAACATGATGATCGATATACAAAAATCCTCAGGAAATACACACTTACTTGATAATATTAAAAGATATAAATTTCACTACAGAAAAGAGTTAAACTTGGCCAAGAAACTATCAAATGACACTTTAATAAAAAATTCAACTAATGCTTGCCAAGCAAGTTGGAAAATTATAAACAAAAACCGACCCAATCAAACCACAAATAACTATTGTAACTTATCCCCAGATGATTTTAATAGTTATTTTGCTAATGTTCCCCATAATATAGTAAATTCCTTAAATAATCCCACTAATACACACGAATACTATGAGAGCTTTCTTGGAAATATTACTAGTCCCAAATTTAAGTTTTCTGAATTTACTTTTATTGAGATAAGAGACATTATTCAAAACTTAAATAATTCTACAAGTCTTGATTTTTACCACTTAAATTCTAAAATTCTTAAAACACTATTAATAGTTATTTACGTGTCAAACTTTGTAAATGAATCTTTACGGGCGAGCTGGAAGTTTGTGGGGTGAGCGACGCAGGAGCAAACCCCATAATCCAGTGAGCCTAGTAAAGATTAATTGCCTAGCGTGACACGTACAAACTTTTATTTTCACCTTTAGATAACGATTTTCAAATTTAAAGTTTTAATTAATATGTCAAATGTGACATTTCATTTCATAAATTGCTTTTCTACAAGCCTGTAAAACTTTACAGGTCTTTTAAACAAGCCCGTAAAATATTACAGGTCTGTTCCCATAATGTATCGTTTACTTGGTTACAAAAACCACAAAATTAACCTATAAAATGTCATTTACTAAGAAGGTGGAAATAAATTTAATTATTGTTCCTTTAAAGAAGCTTATTAACACTTGCCTGCCAAAAGCTACTTTCCCATCATGCTTAAAAATATCACGGGTGTTACCTATACACAAAAAAGGCTGTCATAATAACCCTGGTAACTATAGACCAATATCTATAACCCCTATAATAAGTAAAGTCATAGAAAATTTAATAAATTATTTAATGACTGCCAATATGGATTTAGACCGGGAATGTACACAACAATGGCAATCAATAATTTATTAAAGTTAATATACGAATCGTTTGAGAGCCTTAGCTATACTGGAGTTATGTTTTGTGACATATCCAAAGCTTTTGATTGTGCTTCCATTGATGTTCTTATGACAAAACTTGGTAGGTATAATTTTGGCAAAGGTGCCTGTTCCTTGTTGCGCTCATACATGACTAATAGACATCAATATGTAATATTCAATAACAAACCTTCAACGTTATTACCTATTAATATGGGAGTGCCGCAGGGATCAGTCCTTGGTCCTCTGATATTTTTAATATATATAAATGACCTACCAAAATGTACATCGCAGGCTAACTTTGTCCTTTTTGCCGACGATACTACTGTCGCAATTTCTCACCGAGATATTAATAACGTAAAAACATCAATGGAAGAGGTCAAAGCTACTGTCAATTACTGGTTTCTTTGTGTCTTAATAATGAAAAAACCATTACAGCCTTTTTTTCACTAAAAACTGGAGAACACTTGGATGTTTCTGGTGCCAAATTCCTAGGTGTTTATCTGGACATATGTCAAGGGGGCTCAACGTAACCTTAAATATATATATTCAATTGACCGGTCAATTGACCAAAATAAAATTAAATAAAGTATCAAAATAAATATTACTGTGATTTATTTGTACTTAATAAATAGGTAATTAAAATACGTTATCAAATTTTTTTTTATTATAAAAGTTATGTCCATCTTTAAAAACGTTTGTGCGGCTTTAAAAAGTTATGTTTCGCTATTAAAAAAGATATGTCCCGCTTTAAGGGCAAAGCGCCGAGTCCGGCCTAGCAACCCCTCGACTCGGGGAACCACCAAATTGTAAATGATGTATATTGCACGATCGCAAAAATTTTGAGATTCACGGGTAATCGTTGATATATTGGTATACCTAAATAAAATGCTGCAAAAATTAAATATATTTTATTATATTATTATATATATAGGTAGCGGTCAATTGACTGGTCCCCAACTATATATATATATATATATATATATATATATATATATATATGTATATACCCAATCGGTATTATTAACTGCATATCATGCATTAGTACATGCTAAAATGTCATATGCTATTTTAATATGGGGACACGCTGCCACGGCTTCCCATGTTTTTAAAATTCAGAGAATAGCTATTCGCATTGTAGACAATATTAAATACAGAGAAGATGTTCGATATTCATTTATAAAATTAAGGGTTTTGACTTTTTCATGCGCTTATATATATAATTGCCTACTACATATAAAAAAAACATATCGTACTATTCTGCACGTAATGAAATGCATTGTTTTAACAAGCGGTACAATGATAATTTACATATACCATTTCATAGAATAAAACGAACCAAAAATTCTACCTCTTATTGGGGACCTATTTTATACAATAAGTTACCAAAGCATATTAAAGAAATGCCCTTAAAATCATATAGTAAAGTTATAAAATTATATCTAATCAAAAAAGCATTTTACACCTTACAGGAGTTTCTAGAAAATGACTTCTAATAAATTTTATATCTATGTTCTATTCTGTATATATTTTACCTGGTTGTATTACAATTGTTATAAGTTTTTTATTATTGTATTATTTTTACTTATTCTTTAATAAAAAATTGTAAAAGTTATATCTAAATATATATATTTTTTGACGAAGCTTCACTGTGGTATTTGGACCTAAAACGTGGCCAAAAATCAATTTTGTTAATTTTTATTGCCGGATCTAAGATTTTGTTTTAAAGAAGTTAGATAACATGGCTATCTTTTGGTGTAGTTGAAACTTGAATTGGCCATCCCAGTCCGATGTACCAGAAGCTAGAACCTAGCGCTCTTTTACATCGTAGGTCTTCGTTCGCGACACTCCACAAGAAAAAAAATTTTTGCCGTGTTGTTTCTTATGTTAAAAGACATGTTGGTGAAAGAAATTAATATGGATGTTGTACAATATTTTAGGCAATATTTCATTTGTATTATAAACTTTATTTATTTATATCGCGTACTATAATTAACTACCTAGAAATGCTTAATTTTTCTCGTTTTCTTAAACAAACAATGGTGTTTTTAAATATCGGCAACACCTCGCAACGGCATCTGCAACACATTTTATTAAACTTTAGGATATCTAGAATAATTGCAGCCATCAAAGTCATCCACATGTTTCCACATCCGCTAAAAATTTACCTTTAAAAAGAGGCATTTTAGTGCGGTCTTATAAAATGTTTAGGTAGGTAGATATATTAGAGGAATATTTAGCTTGGTTTTCGTCAACTTTTTTCAAGTTTAATATTAAGATTTTTATTTAAAAAGCAAGAATTAATGTACCTATATAGATTTTCAAATGAATTAACAATGTAAATAAATTATATGTCATTAGGTTTTTTACCTATCATGGTTAATGGTAAGTACAATTTGAAACAATTAAAAATACTATACCTAATTAGGGCTTAACTAGAGTGTTAAATAGGTATAAAATAAAGAATAATGATTTTTTTTACCTTCAAAGGGGTGGATTTAATATTAATTAATTACTTTAAAGTTATATTAGAAGTAATATCTTCAGGATTTGATATAGACCTCAAAAAATTCTCGACCTTCACGATGAATACAGCAAATCACTATGTAAATTTGTATCCCTGGCAACCTATGTCACCTACAGTGCATAAAATTTTAATGCATTCGTCCATTGTCATAGCCCATGCATTACTGCCAATCGGCCAATTGTCCGAAGAAGCAGCGGAAGCTAGGAACAAGCACTTCCGCGAATATAGGAAGAGTTTTTCTCGGAAGTTCTCTAGGGCACAATGCAATGAGGATGTGCTAAACCGACTTCTTTTAACTTCCGATCCTTATTTGAGCAGTTTAAGGCCGAAAAATAAAAAAGATAGGAAGGATTTTTCAAAGGAAGCTCTTCAATTTTTCATAATCAAAAACGATGATAGTGATGATGAATAATGAAAAATAAAATAATAAATGCATTTATTGATAGTTTATAGTTAATTATAGTTAGTTAATATATGTTTAATTGAATATTTTTATTGTGTTAATTGCACATAAGTAAAGTAGCTATTGTGTAATTTTTTAATACATTTTTGAACACACATATTTTTATTTTTAATAAAAAAATACCTACTATCACCCATAATATAACAAGTGGTATGATTATCATCGATGATATTTTCGAATTGAAACCGAGCTGCAGATTTCACGAGTCCGCAGGACGAGTGAAATGTGCTGCTTCGGTTTTAATGAGTAAATATCATCGATAATTATAATTAATCATACCACGAGTTATATTTAGTGAGAAAATATAATGAATTTTAGGATTTAACGAATTTTTGGTTTGACATTTAAAATTAAAATGTGCTTTAAAATATAAAAAGACTTTAATAAACCTTATTTATTCAAACTTACCTTAATTTCATTATCGTTTACACCAACCCATCGATCTTTTAGAGTTTATAATTTATTATTTTATTGATATATATCAAAAACAGAATTGAAATGACAACAAATGTCAAATCAAAAAAACGTCAAAATTCATAGTAACGTGTAAACAAGATGATAAAAAATATTGCCGCTATGATAAAGTACGTCACTATGGAATACTGGCATTTTATTGGTTCTAATATTAATGAATTATATTGTCACTTGTATACCTTTAGAAATATGTTTTTTAGTAATTTGCTACCCTTTTTAGGCAGAAAAAGTGCTCAAATATTTTTGTCCATGTTTTCGGTCCAAATACCTCTCTGTGCGAAGGTAAATACAAATTGTATGCTAACATGAATAAAGTATTATTATATAGGTGTATTAGGGTGGTTCTTATTTGACCGATGTAGAAATTTTAATTGTGCCGCCCCCTCATTTGTTTTTAAAAAATATTCAAAAAATGTATGACAAATTTAAATGTCCTATCTAGAAGTTTTCCAGATAGAGGATTTTTGCCTTTAATGTATTAATTTTTTAAAATTACTATTAATTTATGAAAAAGTATAATTTTTTGAAAAAATGTAGAGAAATTAAATTACTTTTAAACAAAAAAAAAGAAATCATATATTTTCATCCTAAGGTCTTTTTTTACTTCGCTCGATTATTACTTACAGTTTTTCAAATAGGGGATTTTTACTTTAAAACGCAATAATTTTATAAAATCATTAATAACACTAGTTTACAAAAATTTCCTCATTGAACCAAAACTACTTTTTCTAAGGTAAACTTTTTTGCTGATTCAGAAAATCATAGTGGTTTTCCTGGTTTAGCTCTAGATTTCGAGATTCGCATGAAATCTCGAAAAAATGCAATGTGACAGAACATTAAATCACAAATTTTCAGCTAAAATTGTTATTTAATATTAACATGTTTATAGCTATAAGAAGGAAAGTGTAATAAAAATTTTAAGGTGTAAAACTTATAAATTACCTTAGTGGTTTGGTCGTCATGACCAAAAACAGGTAAAAAAATCAATTCTTTTTCTGAATTAAAAAAAAAAATCAACTTGGGTCCTATGTAAATAAAAAAACACTTTGAAATATAAAAAGTTGGCCCCCTATATTCTAGAGAATTTAATTACGAAAATGTTAAGCATACGTACGTCAATATAATATGAGATTTACATTTTATACGGTCAATTTTTTAAAGTGATGTAATGTAAGTACTTTTTTACATAAATTAAATTTAATAAGAGAACCAGTACTGTCGATACCGGCGAAGCGAGCGGATGTTCGAGCGCTCGGTGCCGATCCACAATAAAATTCTTAAAGAAACATAACTATTATATACAGTGTAGTCGAGTAAAGTAAGGTGCGAAACAGTGCTACTATTTGGATGACTATAGTATGTATACATAACGGTACAGGTGAAATCAGGGTACCTGTTCTCCGAGGGGTTAATAGAAACATTAAATAATTCCTCAAAAGGCAATCTCTCAACGGTGAACATAGGAGTGAGGTTCGTGCGGACACGAAGTAATAAAGTGACAGGGGACAGGTCAAGGAATCACCTATTTAAAGAAAAAAACAAGTCTAACAAAGAGCGAAAGGGATCATCACCATCACCATCACCAGCCGACTCTGATAAGTATTATTGCATGACCTAATACGCAAATCTGTAAAAAAAACTGGCAACAATTAACCATTGCCGAAAACAGCGTAAGTGTGCGAAAAGGAATCAAGCAGGAACGTCGCAATATTATATTATTGTATTATATATATTGTATAATATACGCGACTTGCAACTCAGCAACAAGGCAAAGCTTGAAGGATGGTAAATAAACAAAGCGCCCACGCAATAACATAACGTAAATAAACCAACTATTGAAGCATACGTTCACGCCCGATACCGGGGCCGTTTCAGATTTTAATACGATGCACCACAGGGCCGGCTATTTATTTTGTATTAAGCTAGTTTTAAATTAAATTTGAAAAAAAAAGTATTTGTCACCATTAACATTGCCCGTATTCATTTTATTAAACATAACATTATTTTACTTGAAATGTTAAAATAACTTTAAAATATGATTATGTTAAGATCATATTTTACTCTTTAAACAATTGTTTTGTTTTTAATTACTATCATTGCAAAATTGTATTAAAAAGTGTTAAAAATTCTTACACGGGCAATGTTAATGGTGATAGGTATCGTTAAAGTGTTTATTGGGATATCTTTAAAACCTATGAAGGGCACGCAGTGTGGGGCAATAAGTCTGTCAACAGCAAATGCGTAAGGCGGTCCCAATCGAGACCGAAAATAAACACTGGACTGACAGAGTAAACTAACATTGATCACATAATTCTAACACATTAAAAAAAAAGGGCCTAATAGCCAAACTCGAGATTCGTAAACATTAGACAACAGAATAATCGCGCTTGTGATTTGTTTGACTAGTGAATAAATGCAATGCTTTGGAATTTGATAAACAAAGACGGAACTCTACCACAAAACGTGCTTGGGACAAAAATTATTAAAAACAACTGACACACTTTACCAAGGGCAGGAACTATCTGACCAGGACACGGACAATGACAATAACGAACAAGTCAAAGACCTCGACTAGGAGACTACACCCCTGCAGCGAAATAACAACTCCCCAACTCCAAATAGTAATCCCAAATGTTTGGAGTAATACTAATCGACTGGTCTAGGGGGATTCCGCGTCGTACTTAGTTTTAAGTCGGCGTAATTGTCCCCCAAAAACCAACACCCTCCCGTCCCTCCTCCATACCCCACTGAGCGTATAGCATAGGCTCGGCGAACCCGGGAATGGCTATTATAACTATTCGCCTCTCGCTCTCGAGCCCCAAATAGGGGACAGTACGGAACGCAATGGACATTCGCACCCAGCAAACACGGGTGAAGCCGTGCAGTTGCTGGGGAAGAACAAAAATCGGCGTAAGTAAACATAGGCCTGTACGGGGTTCGAGAGTCAAGAGGAAATGGGGCTGGTTATACGTCTCTTATACTCATACTCATACTCAATTAAATTTAATAAGAGAAATAAAATTGTAGGATGCCATGAGTGGTTATTTGGATGTATTTATTTGACATTTCAGTTGTCATTTAGAATATAAATGTTTATATTGATTTTAGTTGTCAAAAGATTTTAAATATTACTTTTTTATAGTGTTTGATTGTTTTTGTGTTTTGTTGTTATTGTGTTTAAAATGGCCAGTAGGAAATTTGCATGTAAAAATCACCCAGATTTGTTTTGTTTTATATGCGGACACTATATTATCGGAAAAAAGGTAGAAAAATAACACCAAACCTAAAGATTGCATATTTACATTATTTTGGTTTTGAAATAAGAAATGAAGAGAAATCTTGGACACCAAGTTTAATTTGTCCAAATTGCAACATAACGTTGAAAAGCTGGATGTCTGGAAAAAACGTTTATTTGAGTTTTGGCTGTCCAGTTTTATGGGCAGAACCAGTGGATCATTTAGATTGTTACTTTTGTGTGATAAATATTACTGGTATAAACTCAAAAAAAAGAAGATCTCTTCAGTATCCAGATGTTACTTCGGCGAAAAAACCAGTTCTACATGATGGAAATCTACCAAAACCAAAACATCCTTTAAGATATGACAAATCAAGCAAAAACGAACCTAGTTTTGGTACGTCTTCTTCTGAAAATGAATTCGATGCAGAAAAAAAACATGATGTAACACAAGCCGAATTAAATGATTTATTTAGGGACCTTAAGTTGTCGAAAAGGGATAGTGAAGTGCTAGCATCGCGCCTTAACCAATGGAAATGTCTTGATAAATCGACAAAAGTGACTATTTACCGAAATAGAAGTGACTTGTTTTCTGTGTTTTTTACGAAAATAGATCATATTTGTTACTGCCATAATATTGATGGCTTGTTTGAACAACTACGAGTACAACATACACCAACAGAATGGAGTCTTTTCATAGACAGTTCAAAAAATAGTTTGAAGGCGGCTTTATTACACAATGGAAATAATTTACCGACAATTCCAATTACACATGCAGTAAATGTAAAGGATACTTATGAACGAATTGCAGAGGTGTTGCAATTGATAAACTATGATAAATTTAAATGGAAAGTTTGTGCAGACTTAAAGGTAGAATTTTTTTTATTGTGTTATAAGGATTTATTAAAGCAGTTTTTTTTTGTTATTTTACAGGTGGTTGCAGTCCTTACAGGCCTACAGGGTGGATTTACTAAGTATTGCTGCTTTCTTTGTCTATGGGACAGTCGGGCTAAAGCACATAATTATGTTCGCAAGGAATGGCCATCCAGAACAAATTATACCGTTGGGTCTTTTAATCTCTTAAATCGACCATTAGTAGAAGCAAATTCAGTGATTTTGCCGCCGCTTCATATCAAATTGGGCCTCATGAAAAACTTTGTCAAAGCATTGGACAATGATGGACCTGCCTTTCGATATCTCACCAATTTTTTTCCAAAGATTAGTACCGCAAAATTAAAAGAAGGTATTTTTGTGGGTCCACAAATAAGAAAATTGCTGAATGATGAACAATTTGTACAAAAATTGTCGACTGAGGAAGCAGCTGCGTAGACCAGCTTTAATCAAGTTGTAGAAGAATTTTTAGGGAAAAATAAATACGAAAATTATGCTGCAATTGTTGAAAATTTACTGAAAAATTATTATAAAATTGGTGCGAGAATGTCTCTTAAAATGCATTTCTTACACTCGCATTTAGATTTTTTTCCGGAGAATTTGGGTGCACAAAGTGATGAGCAGGGTGAAAGATTTCATCAGGACCTAATGGCTCTTGAAAGAAGATATCAGGGTTTCTGGGATGAAGGAATGATGGGGGATTACTGTTGGACAATAATAAGAGAAACGGATCCGATGCAGTACAGAAAAAAAGTGAACACCACCCACACAGAACACGCTATCCAATGGATATCCAATGGCTATCCCAATGTCCATATAACATCCATGCCTTTTACGATATCCATTGGATATCCAATGGATATCCATACCGGATGTTCAAAAAAAAACAAAAACATTAAAAATATTTTTTTCTTTTTTAAAATAGCCTTTATAGGACAAATTTATATAATGATTAATAAATATGATTTAAATCGTTATTAAACCAATTTCAACAAAGTATCTCTAATATATATCCAATGGATAACTAATGTATGTCTAAATTATATCCACTGTACATCTAATGTATATCCACTGGATATCCAGTGGATAACTGATATGGATATCTTGTATATATACTTGTATGTATACATGTGGGATTTTGTGATGGTTTAATTGAGAACTGGCATATGTCAAAAAAACAACTTTACGGTAAATTGATTTTTTGCCAAGAGCTACGAAATTTTTAATTTTGAAATGTTCACTTTACCTAGATATTATTTCTGTTAATAATATGACTATGACAGTCTGCAATACAATAAAAAATTACTTAAGTCCCTTTTGTTTATTATTGTATTTCATAGTAGTACGCACGCGCTGAATTTGAGAATCTTCAGTGTTGCCGGTTAGAAGCAAAATAACTAAACGAAATATATTTCCGTACTTTATTAAGTTTTAATAAATAAATTAAATAAATTTAAAATAATTACTCACCACATTTATGTTAAATAGGTATACTAGGTATACTAATTAATTAAATATTAAAGATTTAATAATATATAACCGCCATTTTGATGAGCTTTCTGAAATTATTTAAACGTCTGACAACACTGCCGCCGAACACAAAAGATAAAGAAGCGTCCTTTTTCTATGGTAGCGTCCGTTAAATATGATGCCATGATTGTTAGGTACATGCAAAGGTCTACGCGAGTCGGTCGATAAAGAAATTCAACGAATGTTGTCACTAGGGATTATTAAGCAAGAGGCCACCCCGTATTGCAGCCCCATGACGGTGGTCAAGAAGAAGGACGGGACTGTTAGGATTTGTTTGGACGCGAGGTGGTTAAACGAGCGTATGATATCTGATTACGACGCCCCACAACCTCCAGAGGACCTTTTCGCTTCAGTCTCAAATATCCGGTACATAAGTACTATCGACTTGGTGGCGTCGTACTGGCAAATCCCCTTGAACCCTGAATCTACCAAATACACCGGTTTCATGTACAATCACCGTAGCTATACCTATCAGGTTTTGCCTTTCGGGCTCAAGGTATCCGTAGGTAGTTTCTCGCGTGCTATGGATGTAATTTTAGGAACGGAACTCAGGGAGAATGTGTTCAATTATATAGACGACATTTTGGTGGTATCGAATAGTTTCGAGGATCATCTCCTTCATCTCACCGCCGTATTTGGGAAATTACGCGCTGCCAAGCTCACCATAAACTTTAACAAGACCCACTTCGTCCAGTCAGAGGTTAAGTTCTTGGGACATTTCCTTACGTCGCAGGGCATACGCACGGACCCTGATAAGGTCGAATGCATTTCCCGATTTCCAGAACCCAAAAATATAAAACAACTGAGGGGTTTCATGGGGTTGTGTGGGTTCTACCGGCGGTTCGTGCAGAATTATAGTGATAACTTACTGCCCCTAACGCGTTTGCTGCGTAAGTCGGTTAAATGGGAATGGGGTCCGACCGAGAACGAAGCTTTTCAACGAGTCAAGGAATTGTTTCTTAAAACTGTTATGCTGAAGTTTCCCGATTACGGTAAGACGTTCTTCCTTCAGGCCGATAGTTCGGGATACGCTTTAGGAGTGGAAGTCTACCAAGAAAATGATGATGGGGAACATTTGGTCCTGGGATACGCGAGTCGAGTGTTAAGCGGTGCAGAGTTGCTATATACTGTCACGGAAAAGGAGTTGTTGGCTATTGGCCTAAAGAAATACCGCACGTTACTGTTGGGCCATCACATTATTATACGCACGGATCACCATGCTTTAAAGTTCCTCAAACAGAGTCGGCTTTTGAATGATCGCTTGACAAGGTGGGTCATGTACTTGACCGAGTTTGACTATGTTGTGGAACACGTGCGGGGAAAGGACAATGTTGTAGCGGATGTCCTGTCTCGATACTCCATAAATTCTGAAGGGTTGCCCTCCAAGGATAGGGAACCCATCGCCGCAAGTGGCCTTCTCCAGACCCAATTATGTAATTTGTTCGACATTGCCCAGCTTCCTGAATTGAACACCGAGTTTGCCAACCTTAGTCAGCTCCAAAGTGCCGACCCGTTGTTTGGACCCATATATACCACCCTGTCAGGACGGTCTGTTACCTTGAATCATCGCCAAGATCAGCTTTTAGCATGTTGTTTCCTCCACCGCGACCTTCTATGTTTTCGCGGTAACGCGTCGGAACCTGTTCGCTTGGTGGTTCCCCAGACCCTTCGTTCCTCTTTGTTCCAGGCGTATCACGAGCTTTATGGGCATTTTGGCGTCGCTAAACTTTATCGGCTTTTAAAACCACTTATCTATACCGACCAGCTACGTTCCAGTCTGCGCAGGTTTATACGTTCATGTCATCTGTGTCAAATAAACAAATATCCCAACCGGTATCTCACCGGTCCGACGCAACCCGTTGTCGCCACCCAAATCGGCGAACTGGTGACGTGTGATTTTTTCGGACCGCTCCCTGAAGGACGTGGCCGAGTGGCCTACATTTTTGTTGTAATCGATACGTTCTCAAAATTCGTGCGCCTGTATCCCATGCGCCGACCGGTGGCCAAGTTGGCGGTAAGAAAGATCCTCGAGGACTTTGTAAGCTTTATAAAGATTCAGACGATTGTTTCGGACCATGGTACCCAGTTCACCTCCCGACTCTGGCAGTCACAGTTAAAACTCGCCGGCATACAGGTCAGATTATCCTCTATTCGTCACCCGGCGTCGAATCCCAGCGAAAGGGTAATGAAAGAATTGGGTCGCATTTTTCGGACCTACTGCGTTCGGAAACATACCGGATGGGCCGAGTTGGTGGGCTCCTGTCAGGATTTGTTTAATTCGGTTCCGCACCTGTCTACGGATTTCTCGCCTTACGAAATTCTTTATGGGGAAACCCCGGTGAATGTTTTGCAGGAGGCAATTCGGCAGCGGTTGCCCCCTTCAAAAGGTTTAACGGTCACGGAGATCCGCGAGATCGCAAAACAAAACCTGTTACGGCGTGCGACTCGTCAACGAAAAAAATGTCACGACACGGATCGTTTGGTTGTGGGTGACCTGGTGTTGCTGCGCGAGTGTCCCGTCTCCGATGCTGGTTTAAAACGAACCGCCAAACTGTGCCCTCTGTATTCCGGACCTTACGAGGTAAAAACCATCCCTCACCAAAATGTATACACTATCGTCGACCCCGACACCCAGGTACAAAAGGGAAGGTACAACATCACCAACTTGAAATTTTATCATCGCCGTACTCCTCGGCCGGAGCCGGACTGTGTTGGGGGTTAACCAAAGAAAAAGGCGGAAACAAACTTATATTTTATTTTGTGAATTTGCGTTATGTTGATTGGGAGCAGGAGGAATGTTCCTCTCTCTGTCCGGTTTTGTAAAATGTTGGTTGTTTTTCATTTGTACCTCACTAAAGGAGCTGAAGTGAATTGGAGTTGCGTTTTCTTTACCCTATCTGAGTCCAACCCGTGAGGAGGTTACTAACCTAACCCATACTGGAAATTTTGAGCGTTGGGACGTGGTGTCGGTAAGAGTAGCCAAAAGGGAACGGTGGGATAGGGGCGGAGAAGACCCGCACAGGTAATGGTGTAACCGCATATGTATTTCTTATTAACCACCAGCGTGACGTTACTAACTAATACGCTTAGATTGCTTGGAATTGCATGTCACTAACGCCGAAATTCAGACACGTACTAACCCATGTTGAGTAAGGGTCAAAAGGGATGGAAGGTAGGGGAGATTTTTTGGTTTATGCATGTTACTAATCACTCTCTGTTCTCTATTTTCATGTATCACGAGGATCGGAAGCACCTGCCTACCGCCGACTCAACTCCGGTTGTTGGAAGGATGCCCAAGCCACTTACAGCCTCTTCGCCATCTTCCAAAGGGGCGTCTGTGTTGACCCGGCTGCCGTCAAATAGGAATTCAATGAAAAAAAAAAACAAAACGACAAATTATCAAGCAGGGCAAATAGTAAATAAAAAACCGCTGGAATGCACAACCAGTACGGCGTAGGAATTTAGGACAGGAACCTGGACCAATCCACGTCTTCGCTCGCGCGTGGGTTTGTTGCTGAGGACGAAAAAGCGGCGGCAGTCGGTGGAGAGATTGCGGATGGGAAAGTTGCGCCCGGGAGTGAGTCGGTGTTTATTCGTTTGTGGTTTAAAATTTGTAGGTAAGAAATAATTAAACTTCTCTCAAAACCCACCTCTCGCTACCACTTATGTACAGTACGCGGTTGTGATTATTTGTATTTTTCTCGTTCGGTATACCTCGTAATTTCGGTGTAAGTTCATCTCCTCTTGGCCCTGGTTTTTGCTTGCTCCGAGTTAAATAAAATAATAACCTCGGCTGGCTATTGTTTCACCTGTTGTTTTTTTTGCGTGCGTTAGGAAATATGTAGGGTTATAGGCGGAATAAACTGAAATGTGCTTGCTAAGTGGTGTAAGATTCCTAGAACCTTAAAGAGCCCATAGCGCCTATAGGCGGTGGAGTTCTTCGTAACCGCTGATGTTGTAAAAGGGTTTTCGGAATGTGTATTTATTGTATTGCTTATGTTATATTACTTGTATAATTGGATTCAACCATACTAAACTGCGGCTATTGCCGAGACACCACGAGCTAGTATATAGCGGAAAATATTAGTTAGATAGAAAAGTGGCCGCGGGTGAAGTAAAAGCACAGCGAAGGGACAGCCGCTACCTTCATAAATAAGGGTTAAGAGGAGCAGGGACTGTATATTTCTCGTTCAACCTTCATGCTGTTACAATTAAAATCGCCTATAAATTAGCAAATATCCTTATTTTTTTTCTTTAATTCCTTACGTAGAAAAATATAAAAAACCATATAAAAAAAAATAAATAAATAAAAAAATATATATATATAAAAAAAAAACCCTTAAGTCAAAAACCTAAGGGTGACTAAGGTCAGCTTAAGAATGGGTATAGTTTTAGTGATTGTATTTTTTAGCTATGAAGTATGAATGATACGAAAGGTGCTTTGCGTTATGGAAGTGAATTGAAAGTGGGGTTCGATTTATTAGATGGACGGTTTGTTAATTATAAGATGTAACTTATATTCACTTGTAAATATTATTTTAGAACTTACAGGTTTAGGATTTGACTATTTTTGAATGTGTACCTTAAAGCGTACAGTTTTGGGGATGTTTGGGTTATTTAGGTTGTTTGGGTTGTCTGGGATGTCTGGGATGTTGAGTATTTGGGATGTTGAGTATTTGGGATGTTTGGGTTATTTGGGTTGTTTGGGTTGTCTGGGATGTCTGGGATGTTGAGTATTTGGGTTGTTTGGGATGTGGATAAGATAATAGGGGCGAAGGTTTTTTTTTAATACTTGTATTCAATTTTTTATGTAAT
This sequence comes from Brassicogethes aeneus, assembly GCA_921294245.1. Lineage (NCBI taxonomy): Eukaryota > Metazoa > Arthropoda > Insecta > Coleoptera > Nitidulidae > Brassicogethes > Brassicogethes aeneus. Next base: position 49,994,779 of record OV121133.1, read on the forward strand.
ATACTCATCACTTTCTGTTCCTCTTTTCATGTATCATTGAGTTGTTATTGAGAAACACAACTTATTAGTTACCTAAGAAGTCATCCGATCAGTACAAGAATCTGAGAAGCACATGAATAGGCATTGAGCTGAGTAGAGGTTTAGAGAAGAAGGAGAAGAATGTAGTTCCCGGAACTCGGACCAACTAGGGATGTTGAAAAATGACCAAGATCCCTGCTGTATCTTCGCCATATTTCAAAGGGGCGTCTGTGTTGGCCCGACTTTTGATACTCGTAAGGAAGAAGGTGACAACCAACTATACGCACTTAGTTAAAGTCATATTGACAGAATGAGATGACATTGACAAATTAATTTCAATCAGTCAGCTGTGTTAAAAACGTTTAAAAGTTTATTTAAATTATATCGAGTCTTAGCGTGAAAGATTGTTAGTTTGAGTACAGCAAGTTTGGGATATTACCAAACCAGTATTAAAAGTAAAGTTGTTGATAAAAAATGGTCTCCTAGAGTAACAAGGTTGTTGATGGTAGTAGGCGAATGATTTTGAAAAATAGAGATATTGATGATTTTTTCCATCAATAAAATTGTAGGTATTTGTGAATATAAACATACAAGGTATGATATAAATATTATATTAATCAATTTAATTAATTATTTAAAATGGTTGTAAAGCTTTAACCAAGTTTATTATTTTAATGTGGATTCCTAAGGTTTATTTATCTAGTTCAGGAGACGTTATAATTCATATATTTTATATCATAAGTCGATATCATTATATTAAATAAATTTAACCTTAATATTCCTTATTTTTAATATTACATACATTATTTTGATTATTACGTTGATATTATTATCTGCTCTATTATTATTATTATTATTCTTACTATATTTTCTATGATAACTATATTGTATATTATTACTGTTTCTCTATTTATTGTGCCATGTAATAGGATTAATAAGAATGAAGGTTTTGCTGTATAAAATTGAATTATATCTCTGTTTCGACTGTTTATACAAAATGACCATCACAAGGGTAACAAATGGGCTGATGGATTGGCCAAATTTTGGGGATCATAAGGAGACAGGTGAAATAGGCCCTAAATGATTAGGCTGATAAAAAGGCAAATGACAGCTGGAGGAGTGATGGCAAGCCAGAGACTTCACTTCTTTAGTTATATGTAGTTTTCTGTTCTTTTTTATGTTTTCATAAAAATAAATATTTAAATTAAAGAATAAGACTTTTATTTTAAAACCCAATGTTATTTATTGAAAAGTTAATATCCATTGATTCACCATATCCAATACAGATGACAACCATATTGCATTAAATACCCTATCCATTGGATATCCATACAATCTCCATATTGAATACAGATTACAACCTTATTGCATACAATACTATATCCACTGGATATCCACACTATGTCCAAGAGGGTCGGACATTTATATATCCAATGGTTATCCATTGGATATCCCGGATATCCTATGTATATCCTGGATATCCATAAAAGAAATCCATTGGATATCCATTGGATGTAATTGTTCACATATTCCTCATTATAAATCACTAAAATAAACAAAATCTAAAATTAAAAATAAATGTTTATGGAAGTAAATTAAATAAAAAAATAAAATAAACAAAAAATTAAAAAAAAAAACGGGTTTGATAATTTTTTTCCCTTATTTAATCTAAAAAAGTGTAATATTATTAATGATTAAATTTTTCATTGCTTCAAACAATTTACCGTATATAATCTAAATCTCATCATATATTGACGTACGTATGCTTAAAATTTTCATAATTAAATTCTCTAGAATATAGGGGGACTAACTTTTTTTATTCCAAAATATTTTTTGTTATACAGTGGACCAAAGTTGAAAAAATTAAAAAAATATCGGGAAATAATGATTTTTTCTAACCCATTTTTGGTCATAGTGAAACAACCACTAATGCGATTTAGGAGCATTACATCTTAAAATTTGTATTAAACTTCAGTCCTTACAGCTATAAAGATTTGGGATTGATTTGATATCAAATAAAATTTTAGCTGCATATTTTTGATTGAATATTCTGTAACAGTTCATTCTTGCGAGATTTCATGCATAACCCAAAATCTAGAGCTAAACCAGAAAAACTACTATTATTTTTAAAATCAGTACAAAATTTTACCTTAAAAAAAGTGGTTTTGGTTAAATGAGGAACAACTTTATCAAATTTTGTAAACTAGTGTAATTAATGATCAATTCTAATTTTTTGAGGAAATGAAGGGAAAATATGGTAGGCAATCTTAAATTATTTGTTTTATAAAACAAATAATTTAAAATTACCTAAAAGATATTTAGGAAGCACCAACATTAGAAAAGTACAAAATTACAATTATGTAAATAATGAAATTGATTTTTAGATTGTTTTCGAACAATTTATTTTTAAAGTTAGTAACATAGTTAAAATGGCAAAAAAATAAACAAAATAAAACCCAGATAATTTGATTTTTGGTATTTTAAAAATTGTTTACAAAAGTCTTTTTTTGGGTCGGGAAATACTGTTTCTGGTCTTCATTGTGTGTTATGATGGAGTTATACTCGTCAAATAAATGCACAGCTCTTTCGGCAGCATCGTTAACGATTCTCAGCTGAGTTACACATAGTCGGATCGATTTTCAAAAAAGTGTCATCGATATCCCATCGCTAAAAGAATATTCTTGCGGGTGTTATAATATATTTTTGTACAGCTTGTGTCAGAGTTTCGAAAAGCAAAAAAAGACTGTTGTGAACAATTTTTAAAATACCAAAAACCTAATTATCTGGGTTTTATTTTGTTTATTTTTTTGCCATTTTAACTATGTTACTTTCTTTAAAAATAAATTGTTCGAAAACAATCTAAAAATCAATTTCATTATTTACATAATTGTAATTTTGTACTTTTCTAATGTTAGTGCTTCCTAAATATCTCTTAAATTATTTGTTTTATAAAACAAATAATTTAAGATTGCGTAAAAGATATTTAGGTAGCACCAACATTAGAAAAGTACAAAATTACGTTTCAAAACACACTAATTATGCATTAAATGCAAATTATCACTAATATTTTGTTTTTTATGCCATTTTCAATAAAATAACAATAATAGTAATAATTGAATGAAGTAAAAAAGACCTTACTATGGACATAGATGAATTCTTTTTTTTTAAACTACCGTATTCTCCCTTCATTTCTTCAAAAAATTAGAATTGTTCATTAATTATTAATGATTTTATAAAAATATTGCGTTTTAAAGCAAAAATCCCCTATATAAAAAACTGTAAGTAATAATCGAGCGAAGTAAAAAAGGCCTTAGGACACAAATACATGATTTCGGTTTTTTTTTTGTTTTAAAGTAATTTATATACTCTATATTTTCTCGAAAAATTATACTTTTTTATAGATTAATAGTAATTTTAAAAAAATAATACATTAAAGGCAAAAATCCTCTATCTGGAAAACTTCTCGTTGTTACAGGCAATAGAAGGAAATAAGTTAGGACATTCAAATATGACATACATTTTTTTTATATTTTTAAAAAACAAATGAGGGGGCGGCACGATTAAAATTTTGAGAACGCTGCAGTGTTGCCGGAATCCGGCAGCCGGATGAATTTCATGAAAGTCCCCGACCAAAAATTACCAAATACCAGGTTTTACCCACGCGAGTAAAAATTTCTAGTACATTTGCTCAATTTTAAAAAGTAAATTAAGTTTTGAATAAATTAAGAGGAAAAATAAAAGGATAAAATTAAAGAATTATATCATTATTTACTAAAAATTTCTTTGAAATGTATTTTGGTCAAAATTTAAAAAATACCTGCTTCAATATTTTACTTTCAAGCATGATGAAATACACGATACACGGGTAAAATACCTACAAGCGGCAACTCTGCATGCTGGTTATTTAGTTGAAATGTGACGGCCATAGGCGCATTTGGTGATCCAATTTTTGTTTATAATATATAATATATAATTATAAATAATAATTATTATTAATTAAATATTCTGCAAGCATTTCTCTTATCACCGCTTTTGTTTAATTTCGTTCGGATCTCATGCCAGCATCGACAGACGCGTTTCGTTCTTGTGGAACTCATCAGTGCCGAGTTGCTATAGGCTCGAGACCCGAACGAAAACTTTAGTTCCTTCCCTTATATTGGAAAGGAATAGTTCAAAAGCGGCGAGAAGAGAATTTGCCTGCACAATGGTGCCATCTATCGTTTTTCAACGCGGTCTTCTATATGTAATGACATTATCTGTACGGGACATATAGCGTGCTTTACGCCATCTATGACCTGAAAGATGTATTAGCCCTCCCGGCTAGGTAATTTATTATAGTTATTGTATTAAAAGTATTAAAACTTTGCGACAAACTCGCTAGATATATATATTAATTAAATATTCTGCAAGCATTTCTCTTATCACCGCAACTCGGCACTGATGAGTTCCACAAGAACGAAACGCGTCTGTCGATGCTGGCATGAGATCCGAACGAAATTAAACAAAAGCGGTGATAAGAGAAATGCTTGCAGAATATTTAATTAATATATATATCTAGCGAGTTTGTCGCAAAGTTTTAATACTTTTAATACAATAACTATAATAAATTACCTAGCCGGGAGGGCTAATACATCTTTCAGGTCATAGATGGCGTAAAGCACGCTATATGTCCCGTACAGATAATGTCATTACATATAGAAGACCGCGTTGAAAAACGATAGATGGCACCATTGTGCAGGCAAATTCTCTTCTCGCCGCTTTTGAACTATTCCTTTCCAATATAAGGGAAGGAACTAAAGTTTTCGTTCGGGTCTCGAGCCTATAGCAACTCGGCACTGATGAGTTCCACAAGAACGAAACGCGTCTGTCGATGCTGGCATGAGATCCGAACGAAATTAAACAAAAGCGGTGATAAGAGAAATGCTTGCAGAATATTTAATTAATATATATATCTAGCGAGTTTGTCGCAAAGTTTTAATACTTTTAATACAATAACTATAATAATTATTATACCTATATACCTATACACCTTAGGGTGGTTCTTATTTGACCAATCTCAAAATTTTAATCGTGCCGCCCCCTCATTTGTTTTTAAAAAATTTTTAAAAAAATGTTTTCCAAATTTGTCCTAACTTATTTCCTTCTATTGCCTGTAACAACGAGAAGTTTTCCAGATGGAGGATTTTTGCCTTTAATGTATTAATTTTTTTAAATTACTATTAATCTATGAAAAAGTATAATTTTTTGAGAAAATGTAGAGGATATACATAAGTTATTTTAAAACAAAAAAAAAAGAAATCATGTATTTGTATCCTAATATCTTTTTTAGTTCTATCGATTATTACTTACAGTTTTTCATAAAGGGGATTTTTGCTTTAAAACGCAATAATTTTATAAAATCATTAATAATTAATGAACAATTCTAATTTTTTGAGGAAATGAAGGGAAAAAATGGTAGTTTAAAAAAAGAATTCATGTATGTCCATAGTAAGGTCTTTTTTACTTCATTCAATTATTACTATTATTGGCATAAAAAACAAAATATCAGTGATAATTTGCATTTAATGCATAATTAGTGTGTTTTGAAACGTAATTTTGTACTTTTCTAATGTTGGTGCTACCTAAATATCTTTTAGGCAATCTTAAATTATTTGTTTTATAAAACAAATAATTTAAGAGATATTTAGGAAGCACCAACATTAGAAAAGTACAAAATTACAGTTATGTAAATAATAAAATTGATTTTTAGATTGTTTTCGAACAATTTTTTTTTAAGAAAGTGACATACATAGTTAAAATGGCAAAAAAATAAATAAAATAAAAACCAGATAATTAGGTTTTTGGTATTTTAAAAATTGTTTACAACAGTCTTTTTTTTTGCTTTTCGAAACTCTGACACAAGCTGTACAATAATATATTATAACACCAGCAAGAAGATTCTTTTAGCGATGGGATATCGATTAAAACGGTTTAAAAACTGTAACTCAGCTGAGAATCGTTAACGATGCTGCCCAAAGAGCTGTGAATATATTTGACAAGTATAACTCCATCATAACACACAATGAAGACCAGAAACAATTTGTTGAAAAGTATTTCCCGACCCAAAAAAGACTTTTGTAAACAATTTTTTATCTGGGTTTTATTTTGTTTATTTTTTTCCCATTTTAACTATGTTACTTTCTTTAAAAATAAATTGTTCGAAAACAATCTAAAAATCAATATCATTATTTACATAATTTGAGGCGTGTTATTTTTTTATCCACGACTTTTTATGCGTACGGCAGCTTTTTGTTTAATGCAGTGGAGAGCGGGGTTAAAGTTATGTGGGTTCTCAAACTAAAATCCTGACGTGTCTATATCAACAAAAAAAAAATACAAACCAAAAGATAAAGATTCTTGTAATCTTGTAAGTGTACAATAGCTTACCTTGTGGGCGCCAAATGACCTTTTGTGGAAAAAAGCAAAATTAGACCGGTCATTTAATCCAACTTAGTTTACGCTGAAAGTGTTTGAAGGTATGTAAACTTAAAGAGGATATACTATAATAAAATGTATAATTTAAGAAATCTAATCTTAAACATTCCAGTCAGAATTATTAATTTGTTGTAAAATATTGGTATATAAACCACGTAAAACCAAACAACTCTACCTTTGATACGTATCGTCGGTTCACATTAAAATAAAAATAAGTCGGCTTTTAAACCGCAACAAAAATAATAAAGTCGGCTTTTAAACCGCAACAAAAATAATATAGTGACACAGTTCAATATTTAAAAGTTAAAATAGTATACTCAAATTTACATCCTCCAGTGAGCGTTAGTTGTTCTTGCTCCAGCTGGTGGCTTCTGTGAAGACAAGCAGCGGTGTGGTTTTCCGGTGGGTTGTAGGTCGTCAAATCAGGGAGGTGGCGTCAGGCCGAGTCAAAATCGTGAGGGCACAGTAGCTGTACTGTTCATAAAAGCTAACTGTGAGGCAATAGCAAGCTATCTGGTAAAGCTAGCCGTAAGGTAAAAGTTAACCTTAAGGTAAAAGTCAACATAAGGTAAAAGCCAGATTAATTTATCTGGCTTTAGGTAAACGTCATTCCTACCATCTTGCAGGAGAGGGAAAACTGTCAAGGCCAAGCACACACATTATAATAAGTGCTAGTCAAATCCGGGAAATGTAGTCAAAATCGGTAAAATACTACGTCAAGATTATTTACATGTCGATCCGAGCCAAGTTGAGGTTATGGCGGAGCACGCTACAGCGTTTTTCTCAGTAATTTAAACGTTGTTGTAGTGCCTAATATGTTTAAATATTTCAAATACGACCCTGTTCTACTTTGTCGCGTCACCACGCCATCTACACAGAAAGTGATGAAGTGTGTACGTAATTTCCGTTAGAACCTTCGGTCATCTATGGTTAGAACCTTATGTTCTGTGGTTAGAACTGATTTAAAGCATGTACGAGTTTGGCTTTGATTCTTGATAAGTTTATTGTTTTAATTATCAACCTCACCCAACAAAAACCACACAAATAAAACAATAACATGGCTCCCAACTAATGGTAAATCGCAAAAAAGCCGAAGAAACGAACAACTGATGATAACCTCCAAAGAAAAACACGCGGGAACAAATGATGAGAACAAAGGTAAAGGACCTGGACGTTTGGAAAAAAAAGGACTGCATGCTCTGCAACATATAAAAAGTATAAGATAAGTAAACTAGGCTAGTCAAAAATGGAAGATCAAATTCTAAATGACACATTTTTCGGCTTTGGTGGCGATAATAGGTCAGTGGACTTATCGAACCCCTTTCACCCCACTTTCACACAACTTTTAGATCAAAATGAAAATAATTCCCCTCAAATCCCAAATGAAATTCAACCAAACCTTCCAAATAACCTTTCGACAAACCCCTTCGAACAATTTACGCCTTTAGTAAACGAATACACTGTAATGAATACCAATTTACAAGCTCCCTTAGTTGCCTCATTTGAACATATTTTAAACAACATTACACAACGTTTTTCACAAACCTTATAAAATTTCAATAATAAACACCTACCAAATTTCCATGGCAATGATTATGAAAATCCAAAGTACTTTTTAGACTCGCTAAATTCACATTTCACAAAGAATAATATTCAAAACGATACTGAAAAAATGTCTATAGTGGTGACTTGTTTAAAAGGTGAAGCTCAAAAATGGATAAATCCATACCTACAAATAAACATTCAGTTCCCTATGTTTTTAGAAAAATTTAGGCAAAAATACTGTCAAGTTTCTGCCTCAGCCTTTGCACAACTGTACGGGGAAAAACAAACAGCGGATGAACCTGTAGATCTGTTTATTACTAAAAAAATATCTCTATTTAATAAATTAGAACCTGGCAAACCAGAAAATCTTAAGACTGCAATTATTCTAGAACTACTAAAACCTGACCTGAGATCTCGAATGCGTACCTGTGGTTTAATAAACTCTTGTGAAACTCTAATTAATATCTCCAGCAAAATCGAACAAGACTTAAAATCCGAAATCAAGAGTAGTACACAAGTTAATCCGAATTACAATAACCATAATCAAAATAGTAATACCTTCAGAAACAATCCAAAGTTAAATTATAATAGACAAAATTCCAATTCCAACAACAATAGTTCAAATTACCAATCGAATCCTTTACCCCCACACCCATGCAAGTATTGCAACGAAATGCATTACCACTCTGAGTGTCGCAAAAACCCATATTATGCGGAAAACCAGAGGAGGGCCGGTGCTACCCAGCCTCCAGCCGAATTGCGTCCGGCCCAGAAATAACTCAATTCACTGTAACTGAAAAAAATCAAAACACTTTACCCCGAATTAAACTACATTTTAATGATAAGACATTTTCAGCCCTACTTGATTCTGGATCATCCATTAATATTTTAAGATCAAATATATTCTCTCATACAAACACAACCGAAAATTCCACAATAGTACTGGCGTGCGGAAAAACTAATGTTAAAACTTCTGGAAAATTTTCTATCGAATTTTCAATAAACTCTTTAAATTTAAGCTCAGAATTCTCATTATTTGATGAACTAGAGGAGGAATGTATTCTAGGTACGCCTTTTTTCCAAAAGTACAATGTTATTCTTGATTATAAGCGAAAATGTGCTTATATGGGAAATCAAAACCGAAAAACCGTGTTTTGGAACACAGTTATACAAAATAACAAAAATGATAACGAAATTCTAAGTAAAATTCCTTTACATGTCACGAACAATAAAGAAATGTATAATCTAATTATCGAATTTTCAGATCTTTTTAATTTTGGCCTTCAGCAACAAACCCGAAGTACTGAACATCAAATAAAACTCATAGAGCCACATAAATATTTCTGCCAAAAATCATATTCTTTAAACCCATCCAACAAAGAAATTATGTACCAACAGGTTAACGAAATGCTATTATCAGGAGTCATTGAACCTTCCTGTTCAAATTTTAGTTCCCCTGTTGTTCTCGTAAAAAGAGATGGAAAAAATCCACGGTTTTGTGTCGATTACCGACAACTAAATAACAACACGCATGATGAACCTTGTGTCCTTCCAAAAATTGCCGAAACTTTAAAAGATCTTGGTAACTCTAATATTTTTAGTGAAAATTTTTCACTGTCCTAGACCTTAAATCAGGCTACTGGCAAGTTCCTATGGAATCAAATTCAAAGCATTACACAGCTTTTTCAACACCAGATGGCGCTTTGTACCAGTTTACGGTTATGCCATTCGGGCTTAAAAACGCACCCGGAACTTTCCAACGACTTATGACCAATGAAGTTTTGTCAGGCTACCTTCACATATTTTGTAAAGTTTACTTAGATGACATAATCGTGTATTCCTCAAACATTACCGATCACCTAGAACACTTAAGGCTGGTTTTTGAACGCTTAAGAATCCATAATTTAAAAATATCACCAGATAAATGTCAATTTTGTACTCACGACTTAGACTACTTAGGTTACCATATTACGGGCTATAAAATTGTACCACAAGAAAAACACATTCTCTCCATTCAAAATTTTCCAACACCAAAAACAAAAAAACAACTTTCTGCTTTCTTAGGCACATGTAACTGGCTTAGAGAATACATTCCTGATATGTCCAAACTTACTGCCCCGCTAAATTCTCTTTTAAACAATGGCGTTCGCTTTGTCTGGACGACCTTGCACGAAAATTCTTTCCAAAAATTAAAATATCAAGCTTCACAACCCTTACACTTGCATAGACCAGATTTTAGCAGACGATTTCACTTACAAACAGACGCCTCCGCCTACGGTATGGGTGCTGTTTTATTTCAGTTAAATGAAAAAGACGAAAAACATATAATATCATATTCTAGTGCTAAGTTTTCACAATCTGAATTGCCCACCGCCAATAATGTACAGTCCTTAGATTTGTATAACAAAATTGTCAGAGCTCAAAATAAATCTAAACCCTTTCAAGAAAAAATTGAAAAATGGAAGAAACTTAATGAAAAACAAGATAATCTTTCCAACCAAGAACAAAACTTTCATATAAATCACCTAGTTGAAAACAATCTGCTATATAGAAAACATCAAGACGTCAATAAACTGGTCATTCCAAGGACACATTATAAACATGTCATTTACATTCACCATGACATTTCAGACACAGCCCATCCTGGTAGAGATGAAACAATCCGGAAAATCCAAAGGAAATATTTCATAAAAAACATTTCAAAAGTAGTAGGTGAATATGTAAGAAATTGTTCCACCTGTGCAGCAGTAAAGAAGAGGCAAATTCAAAAAAATGCTCCCATGGAGGCTCACACTGCAGAATTTCCATTTGAGGTTCTTTCAATGGACATCTTAGGACCCTACAGCACCACATCCAAAGGAAAAAAGTATATTCTCTGTGTTGAAGACATTTTTACTAAATGGGTAGAAGCAAAAGCATATTCCGATGTAACAGGAAAAAAGGTTGCAGAGTTTTTGGAAAATGAAATTTTTTCAAGATATGGATGCCCTTCAAAAATAATAGCAGATAACGGTACCCAGTTTAGATCCAACAACATCCAACAAATGTGTGAAAAATTAAAAATAAAAATGCTATACAGCCCCATTTTTCACCAAAGGTCAAATCCAGTGGAGAGACGCAATCAAGAAATAAAGAAAATATTTAGAACCCTACAGCTTGACAATAAAAATGATTGGGACACGCTTCTACCACAATCATTAAAAGTTTTAAGATCCAGACAAAATGCAGCCACTGGTATGTCTCCATCAAAAGCACTCTTTGGATATGAGCCGGCACAGTCATCAGAATGGCAAGTTGACTCATACATCAGAGAAAGGCAACAAGACGTTTCCTCACCAAGGCAAAACCGTAGGCAAACACTCATTCAAAATCAACAAAAATACCAAAAGAAATATGCTAACCCAGACAATACCCCGAAAATCACGTTCGAGGTTGACGATATGGTTATGGTTCGCGAAAACAGGCAAAGCAGAGAGTTGTTCGCTCCAGTTTGGTCAGGCCCACACAGGGTCCACTCAAAGAAAAGCCAGCTTGTTTACGAAATCGCAAGAGACGGAAAGCTCGTACTTATCCACATCGACGATCTACGACCTGCTCCAAAAGGAAATTCAACCCCCGATTTTGACACCGATTCTGACGAATCACCCATCACATATGACCCATACACAAGTTCCTGTGAGCTCAGCGACGATGACGGTCAATCCATTCCACAACCAATTTCAACCGATTTCGACCAATCAACTCCAAGCGACGTTCCACAACAAGGAAATAAACATCACCAAGACAGCGACGCCTCTAGACCAGGTTATACAACAAGAATTTTTGTAAATTCAAAATTCTCTCGTTCAGGTAGAAAAATTGTACAAAAATCTTGCCCATGTTGTTAATACTGATCTCATTTTGCATTTTATCTTCTAACTTTTGCAATATCATATTGTGATAGATTAGTATTACTAGAGTTTAATTTGTTTCGTTTTATAAATTTATTTTTTTATGTTTTTACTATTTTTTAATAAAATGTAGCTGGATAATTCGCACATGTAAATCAGCTCTTCAAAACGTAAGGGTGTTGTAGTGCCTAATATGTTTAAATATTTCAAATACGACCCTGTTCTACTTTGTCGCGTCACCACGCCATCTACACAGAAAGTGATGAAGTGTGTACGTAATTTCCGTTAGAACCTTCGGTCATCTATGGTTAGAACCTTATGTTCTGTGGTTAGAACTGATTTAAAGCATGTACGAGTTTGGCTTTGATTCTTGATAAGTTTATTGTTTTAATTATCAACCTCACCCAACAAAAACCACACAAATAAAACAATAACAACGTCGACAAGACCCCAGATACTACGCAATCATCGAGCTCTTCGGTGTCTCTTCTGGACATTTTCGTCGCGTTTTAACTGGATTTTACACTTGAAAAACTTTTAACACTCAACTTAAGTCAAATCGACATGTTGCTCGTCTGGCGGTCAAACAGGAAAGGACCCTTAGAAGAATCTAGATTCTAATTGGACCTCTCGCGCATGCACGACCAATCACACGAGGAAACTTTTAAAAATGAAATTTGAAAAAGGTATATATTAAAATTTAAATAAACTAGATCTGAAACCATTATATAGAAGGAAAACAAAGAAATATATTTAATTTAAAACACTGAATAAAAATATAGGCAACCCGGTTAACGACCGGTTTTTACATTTCAAAAGTAAACAAATGTTCTACATAGCATATTTAAAGGAAAATTTGAGACATTAGCAAGATAGAATAAGTGCCTCTAACGCTCAAACAAATACAACCTATAACAAGGTAACTTAAAGGTAAGGTTGATAACCACATAGATACATTTGTTCGTTTTAAGGTTAGACTATGGAATTTACTGACAAACTAAAGGTAATAAGGGAATCTAGGAACAAAAAGGGGCTCGACGCTGCTTGTCTTCACTGAAGTAACATCCGGCCGGGCTGTAAACAAAAGTTAAACAAACATAGGTCTCCCAAACTGCAGTACGGTGGAGCATTTGAAAACACAATCGTAACATTTATAACTGTAAGTAATTAATGTTTAATCGTTGCAAATTTAACAGTACAGCTCTAAATAACGTGTTTCCTTATTATAAATCTATATTTTAGATAAAAGTTTGTTATCTAAGGATAAAATTACACCGAAGCAGTGCTGTTCTAAGGTTGGAATTATCACGGGTTGTTCCTAGGTAAAAATGTTTAAATAAAATATTACATGAAACTAATATAAAAATACGACTACAAATGGTTTACTTGATTAAAAACACGTAGCATAAAATGTGCATGCTACAAATTGTAATTTTGTACTTTTCTAATGTTGGTGCTCCCTAAATATCTTTTGGTACCCTGCTGAAAAAGACGGGTAATATCGGATGATTGCGAATAAAAAACCTAGCTAGTTTTATGTCCATTTATATCTTTTTTCATCCGACATATCTGATTTTACCCGGCATGTCGGTTTTTATCTGCAATTGCGGGTATAAATACTATCCGCGGACGTCGGGTTTTATCTATTTAGTTTTATGTCTGCTTTCATCTGGTTTCATCCGCAAATACCTGTATTTGGGTTTATATCTGCATTCACCCGGTTTTATCTGATTTTATCCGCAAACGTCTGCTTTATCCGATTTCACCTGCAAACATCTGCTTTTATACGTGAAGATCAACTTTTATCCGCGAACATCTATTGTAATTCACAAACATCTGATTTCATTTGCAAACATCTACTTTAGTCGGCAAAAGTCTGCTTCATCCGATTTCACCTGCAAACATCTGCTTATATCCACAAAGATCTGCTTTTATCTTTGAAAATCTGCTTTTATCCACAAACATTTGTTTTAATCCGCAAACATCTAATTTAGTCCGCAAAACTCTGATTCATCCGATTTCACCTGCAAACATCTGCTTTTATCCGCGAAGATCTGCTTTTATCTGTGAACGTCTGCTTTAATCCGCAAACTTCTGCTTTTATCCGCAAACATCTGCATTTATCCGCGAACGCCTTCTTTAATCCGCAACCATCTGTTTTAATCCGCAAACATCTGATTCTATCCGCAAACATCTGCTTTTATCCGCAAACATCTGTTTTAATTAATCTCCAAACATCTGCTTTTATCCGCAAACATCTTATGTTATCCGCAAACATCTGTTTTTATCCGCAAAAATCTGCTTTTATCGGCAAACATCTGCTTTTATCCGCAAACATCTGATTTTATACGCAAACATCTGCTTTTATCCGCAAACATCTGCTTTTATCCGCAAACATCTGATTTTATCTGCAAACATCTGATTTCATACCCAAACATCTGCTTTTATCCGCAAACATCTGATTTTATACGCAAACATCTGCTTTTATCCGCAAACATGCTTTTATCTGCAAACATCTGATTTTATCCGCAAATATTTGCTTGTATCCGCGAACATCTGCTTTTAATTGCAAACCTCTGCTTTCATCCGCATTTGGTTTGCCTGCATTTCCTTTGTCCATTTCGGTCCTGTTTCGTACGCAAACGTCTGTTTTCCTTTTTCTCGTGTATACTTTACTTTAGTTTAGTTTACCTGCTTTAACTAACTGGTTGTTAGCCGTTCACGGCACACAACTTTATAACTCTAAGGGCCGGTTTTTCAATCGTTGGTTAACTTTATCTTACAGTTAATTTCCTTAGATACTATTGTTAACACAATAGTATCTAAGAAAGTTAACCGTAGGTAAGTTAAACTTAACCAACGATTGAAAAACCGGCCCTTAAAGGAATTATTTGGATAAAAATAACCTGTAAAGGAAATAAGTTTATTCAACACGACATTTTCCCAATGGGAAAATAATTTAATTATATTCACCTGATTTAAATTTTAAAAGGTATACTATAGTGAAGAGTACTACAGAAATAAGTCTATTAATTCGGACGCATCTTTTAGCAACCGTGAATTCACGCGTGAAGCAATATTTTTCACAATGCATTCACGGTGAACTCACGAATGTTATCTGGGTTGAGATCAATTTTCCATTTAAAATGGAATTGAATACACCAGATTTAAATTTTAAAAGGTATACTATAGTGAAGAGTACCACAGAAATAAGTCTATTAATTCCTATATATATTAAAAATATTGGTTATGCCAAAATTAAAAAGTTTAAAAAGTTAGATGAAAAATTCTACGCCGAAATAAGTGTTTTTCAAACAAATTCCATACAAATTGAAGATGTTATAATTCCAAATGTATTTAAAATTAAACATATATGTTTTCTAACAATTAATTTAAATGTAAGCTAATGATTAAAAAATGTCTATTTATGTCCTTTAACAAAGACCTTATTTGTATTTTACCAAATAATATTGAAGTTCCATAAACTTATTTCCTTTACAGGTTGTTTTTATTCAAATAATTCCTTTTAGAGTTATAAAGTTGTGTGCTGTGAACGGCTAAAAACCAGTTAGTTAAAGCTCAGTAAAATTTGACAAAGCAGGTAAACTAAACTAAAGTATACACAAAAGGAAAACAAAAATCGCGAATGAAACCAGACGTTTGCGTACGAAACAGGACCGAAATGGACAAAGGAAATGCAGGCAAACCGAACGCGGATGAAAGCAGAGGTTTGCAATTAAAAGCAGATGTTAGCAGATGTTCGCGGATAAAAGCAGATATTTGCGGATAAATGCAGATGTTTGCGGATAAAAGCAAATGTTTGCCGATAAAAGCAGATGTTTGCGGATAAAATCAGATGTTTGCAGATAAAAGCATGTTTGCGGGTGAATCTGTACAAAAGCAGATGTTCGCGGATAAAATGAGATGTTTGTGGATAAAAGCAGATGTTCGCGGATGAAAGCAGATGTTCGCTGATAAAAGCAGATGTTCGCTGATAAAAGCAGATGTTCGCGGATGATTGCAGATGTTCGCGGATAAAATGAGATGTTCGCGGGTGATTGCAGATGTTCGCGGATAAAAGAAGATGTTCGCGGATAAAATGAGATTTTTGCGGATAAAAGAAGATGTTTGCGGGGGTGCACTAACCGGATGAAATCAGGCGTTCGCAGATAAAAGCATGTTTGCGGGTGAAACCGTATGAAAGCAGATGTTTGCGGATAAAACCAGACGTTTGCGGATTAAAGCAGATGTTCGCGGGTGATTGCAGATGTTCGCGGGTGATTGCAGATGTTCGCGGGTGATTGCAGATGTTTGCGGGTGATTGCAGATGTTCGCGAATAAAACCAGTTGTTCGCGGGTGACTTCAGATGTTCGCGGATGAAATCAGATGTTGGCGGATGAAAGCAGATGTTCGCGGATGATTGCAGATGTTCGCGGATAAAAACAGATGTTTGCGGGTGAATGCGGGGGTACACTAACAGGATGATATCAGGCGTTCGCAGATAAAAGCATGTTTGCGGGTGAAACCGTATAAAAGCAGACGTTCGCGGGTAAAAGCAGATGTTCGCGGGTGATTGCAGATGTTCGCGGATAAAAGTAGTTGTTCGCGGGTGATTGCAGATCTTCGCGGATGAAAGCAGATGGTCGCGGATAAAAGCAGATGTTGGCGGATAAAAGCATATGTTGGCTGGTGAAATTGGACTAGGCAGACGTTGGCGGGTAAAAGCATATGCTCGAGGATAAAACCAGACGTTTGCAGATAAAACCAGACAAAAATAGACAAAAAAAATGCAGGTAATCGCGGATAAAACCAGACGTAAGCAGACGTTTGCAGATGATTCCGGACAAATTCAGATATAAACGACACACAGTGAAGACGGTTAAAAACAGATGATTGCAGATAATTGCGGGGGTGCACTAACCGGACATAAAACACAACCAACCGGATGTTCGCGGATATAGCGATGCGGACAAAAGCAGATGATATTTTTACCCGCTTTTATCTGCTTTTACTGGCTTCGACGAAGAATTTATACCCGCAATCATCTGCTTTTATCCGGTTTTGACGAAGAATTTATATCCGCAACCATCCGTCATTTTCAGCAGGGTAATCTTAATAACCTAAAAGATATTTAGATAGCACCAACATTAGATAAGTACAAAATTACGTTTCAAAGCACACTAATTATGCATTAAATGCAAATTATCACTGATATTTTGTTTTTTATGCCATTTTTAATAAAATAACAATAATAGTAATAATTGAGCGAAGTAAAAAAGACCTTACGAAATAGTTTAAAAATATAATTTATTAATATATTTGTTCAGTTTTGTTTATTTTTATTAATTTAAATTTGTCTTGATTCCGCACGGTATAGCAAATATTTTATTTCTTGGGTAAAACAAAAAAAAACAAGGTCGTAACAAAAGGCACGGAGAGACGCGCTACGAATATCGAGACGCGTGGTCGATATAGTTTTTTCGCTATTAGTTGTTTGCTTAGTTATCGTTATATTAGTTTAGAAAAGTTAAAAAGTGCAAATATCAAAAACGTTGACACCAGTTCTTGAATTACTACAGTTGCACGAACAAAAAATATTATCAATTTCGTGTTTTGGTCAAACTAAGGGGCTGTAGCGTACCACCAGCCAGCTGGCATGAAGAAAGAGCAGCAAAACATGGTAAATCCCAAAGTTATAGATTAAAGCACGATGGTCCTTCTTTGTTTAAACTTAAAGTCATAGAGTCAACTACAATATTAATTAATTAAAATTAAAATTCAATTTGTCAAAATTTAAACCAGTTTTTAAAACCTGGTTTAAATTTTGACAAATTAAATTTTAATTTTTGCACAACGTGGTACATAGTAAGGTATGAGGTAAAGATATATACTTATTTATGGATGTGCTTATATCATTGTAATTTTACATTAGTATTATTAAAAAATTTATGAGTTATTTGACTCATCATTTGATGGTCTGTCCAGTGATGAATCAGTAAGTATAGGTACTATGTGATAAATAATATATATTATATTATAATATTATATAGTATTAAACTTATGTGTATGCATTAATTAGTATTATTGATGTTATAATTCATATTTTTTTTAAGGTTGAAACCTCTGAGGTAGAAACTGAATATACTTTACAACATAACACATTGTGTTTTATTTCAGTATACTATTGTACCTCAAGTTTAATTGCATGGCATAATTGTTTAAAAAAATATTCGCCAATTGGACTTAGGTAACATCTTTATTTAACATAACATATAACAAAATGTATGTTTTATTTTGTTTTCCAATATAAAATTAAGTGCAAAAAAATGAGTATACCCTTAAATTCTCCGTGAATACGCACGCGAAGATGCGTTCTCCCCTTGAATTCACCTTAAATGGACACGTGAAGCTCGAAGTGAGTGCGCATGCGTGCTCTAAATTCGCACGAAAACATTCACCCTTATTTCATTTTTTTCGCGCGAATTTAGAGCAAACATGCGTATTTACTTCGAGCTTCACGTGTGCATTTACGGTGAATTCAAGGGGCGGACATATCTTCACGTGTGCATTCACAGTAGTAGATATACTAAGCCGATTCTGGGACGGAAGTGAGCCAGACAGTTGGATGGGCGTTCCTAAAGGTGATTGGCTATGGGCGTTCCTAAAGGGGGGCGTTCCTAAAGGCGATTGGTCCAAAAAATAGGGCCTAATCGATGTTTGTGGTTGCAAAACCCCGCCCAGTAGAGTGTGATTGGCTGTAGATAGGCCGGTGGTTGGCTGATAGGCCCCCTGCAAATAGCTTATGGGCGGTCGTCGGATGTCGGCCATTTGCAAATAGCGCCCTCTACTGATAAGCGGTAGTAAAAGCAACGAACTAGAGATAATAAGCGCCCTCTACTGATAAGCTGTAGTGAAAGCAGCGAACTAGAGATAAGGGAAAGGAAGCTGGTGATAAGGGGGTGGGCGTGACTTAACAGTGGTTTGGCATCCGCTATTTAGAGATAAGGATTTATTATTAATTATATAAATTTAAGTTTTAACGCCATTTTGAATTGTGACGTCAATTTTTTAGATATAAGGATATATTTTAAATTATTAATATAAATTTCATTTTTGACGCCATTTTGAATTGCTGACGTCAGATATTTATTATTTTCCCACCAAAACGTGTGACCTAAAAAGTGTTATTCAGTCTTAATATTATCGTAAAGTAATAATGATTAGTGCAAAGGAAATTGAAATGGCAATCCAAAATATTGATAAATTTTTGGAAAAATGTGGTAAAGAAGGTGAAGAAAAATTTGAAAATAAATATCCTACTCAACAAGAAATATATCGAGAATTTTTGAAAAAGGAAAAAATTAAAAAATGGGTTAGTCAAAAAGAATTTTTGGAGCAGCATCTTAATGCTAAGATTGTAAATAACCAGTATGGTAAACATTTTGAGACGTGCCCCTGGTCAAATTCTGATGAAGGTCCAGATACATGTCCATGTTGTATGGTTTCATTTTATGTGAAAGAAGCTAATGAGATGTTAAATAAGTTACCAAAAATTACGTGCTGTTGTAAAATTAATTGAATAAACTTTAATATATATTCCTTAACAAAACTATTTGAGTTCAGTAGTACCTAAAATGCGTTGCGTTCAACAAACCGAAAAACTACCTATAAATAATTTAGATTTATTTGAAACCAGTTCTGATGCTAGTAAACATGGTAATTTACTACCAAATTCCTTTAGAGCAATTTTTTGTGGTCCTAGTGGGTGTGGTAAAACAAATGCTTTATTAAGTTTAATATTTAATCCTAATGGAGCTAAATTTGAAAATATTTACGTTTATTCAAAATCTCTTTTCCAACCAAAATATCAATTATTACAAAATGTTTTAAGCAAAGTAAAAGGTGTGGGGTATTTTCCATATAAAGATAATGATGAAATAATTGAACCTATGGAAGCTCGAAACAATTCAATTTTCATATTTGATGATGTAGCTTGTGATAAACAAAATAAAATACGCGAATACTATTCAATGGGTAGACATAAAAGCATAGACTTATGTCAAACATATTCAAAAATACCAAAACAATTAATACGTGATAATTGTAATATTATTGTGCTATTTAGACAGGATGATATGAATTTAAAACATGTATTTGATGAACATGTCTCACCTGATATGCCTTATGATCAGTTTAAGAAAATATGCTCAGAATGTTGGAATGAAAATTATGGTTGTTTAGCTATTATAAAAGATTTTCGTTTAAACAATGGACGTTATCGAAAGGGATTTGATAAATATATAAATATGTAGCTTTTGCTAAGTAACCTTATAATCTTGGTAGAACCGCTGAAAATACTGTCACAAAAACCGATAGAAAAACTGCAAAAACTGCTAGAAAAACTGCAAAACTGTCACAAAAACTGCTAGAAAAACTGCTATAAATACTGCAAAACTATCGCAAAAACCGATAGAAAAACTGCAAAAACAGCTATAAAAACTGTAAAACTGTCACAAAAACTACAGGCTGTTATAAAAGACTCCCGTTTAAACAATGGGTGTTATCGTTTGATAAAAATATAAATATGTAAAACAACTATATTTAGTATCATTAGTAATCATGGCACCAACCACTGTCAATGTAACTGAAAAAATTAATGAACTCTCTCGAAATATTAGAAAAAAATATTTAGCTCTTAAATTGGGAAAAGCTGAAAATGATGCTACATTAGATAAAATTTTTAGACCAATCATAAAGCCTCTTGAAAAAATGGCATATGATACGGATTTTGTGAAAAAAGAAGCTGAAGAAGAAGATTTATTACAGCCAGCAAAAAAAATTAAAAAACAATCTTCTATAAAATATAAAGCTATTGATAAAATACTTGAAGCATCCCCCAGAAAAGGTATTCAAGATAAATCATTAAATATCTCAAGCATACGTTTTCCTGAAAATGACACCAATAATGAAAATAATCAAAAATGATTTTTATAAAAGCGAATATGACCCCAATAAAACATCCCACCTCACATTTTCTGGAAATGAAACTATTTATGAACATGATACAAATGATTTTTATGATAATGACTTAAGCTTAAGTAGAACACTCGACAACGAATCAATCATGGAAACAATGCCGGAAGATTCTATAGCAGAATATTTGGATTTTTTCAATGAATTACCTAGAAATTTTGTTGAAGGACATATGAAAGATACTAGCAATGAATATGATCATACTTATATTCACCACGATTTGGATACAGGCAAGATCAAATTTGGGGATTCAATTGTGGAGTTTAAAGGTCCTGATTTTATTGTAAATAATAATTTTTTCAAGGGGTCCCCAGGACTGTACGAATTAATGTTTAAACAAAATCCTAAGAATTACATGACTTCAGATTTTAAAACATTTGGTGAACTTGTTGTGCTTACAAACGCGCATAAAAGAAATTTTGATCCCAACGAACAAACCATGGGGCATAGAGGGCTCAAATATAAAAACATTATTAAGCCTGTTTTAGAGCAAATAAAACAGCAAGATATAGATAAACAAAAAGAACATAGTCGTAAACTTAGAGTTGGTAGAGCATCACAGCAGACAGAAATAGGTATAGAACATACTGAAAAAATTGGGTTTGGCAGAGCATCGCCCACCTTGGTAACATACAATGAAAAACCAATAGAGTACATTTATTGGGATGACGTAAATGAATTGGTTGAAAGATTAAAGTTATTAGTAGCCTCCAAGCATGCTGGCAACACATCAAATGATAATGAAATTACAGCAATTATTAATGAGCTGAAAGAAGCAGGTGTTATATATTAAAACAAATAAAGTTTTATTAGCAGTTTAACAATGCCTCTTAACAAGTTTGGTCAATCCCTTAACCATTCTAATCAAAATTCATTATTGTCAAAATTACAGTATGGTAACAATGTACTAAAATATACTTCCGATGGTAATATTGACGCAGAAAACCTAAAAATATGTAATGTGAAATCACCAACTTTAAATGCAGATGCTACTAATATGGGTTATGTTGATCAAATATATGCAAATTTTTATGATGATACAATAAAATCACTTAGTAAATTTGAACAAGAGACATTAAAAGCACTCAAGCAATCGGATGCAAAAATAAAAAAGGAAATTGAAAACCTCGATAGTAAAAAACAAGATAAATTAAAAATTAATTTAAATAAAGAACTAGCTATTTTAACGCAAAATACCGATGAGTTAAAAGAGCAAATTAAAGAACTTAATAAACAAAAAACAATAATTTTCAATGATTTGAATTCTTTAAAGAATATTTCAAGATCGCATGTAAATGCACGTAATGACTTGGATAGGCAAATTAAATTCCTTCAACAGACTCAAGATGTGAACTTAAAGGATATAAAACAGCAAAATGAACAAAACATTATAGATTTTAAAAAGCAAATCAAAGATCTTAATACAGCTTTAAAGTCTCTGGATACAAACGTGGATAAATTATTTGAGGACGTCAAAAAAAAACAAATCCGCAATCAATGATGTGGAGAAAAATATAATAAAAGTGATTACAGGGGCTGCTGGTGCTAGTACTCACTCTTCCACCACACCATAATCATGAAACACACCCAGGAAAAAATTAAACTTGTTAATGAACTTCATAGACCTATAAGAAAAAATTTTAAACGTCGAAAAACAATTATTAAGGGCATTGATGACCTTTGGCCATCAGACTTAGGGCAGATGGACATGTATGCATCAAATAATAAAAATTTTAAGTACATATTGATTGTTATTGACTGTTTTTCAAAATATTTATGGGCTAAACCATTAAAAAATAAATCTGGGGAAGAAGTTACAAAAGCTTTTAATTTAATATTGAAAGAAAGATGTCCACAAAACTTACAGACTGATCAGGGCAAGGAATTTTTTAATAGTAAGTTTAATGAACTTATGCAAAAATATTCAATAAATCACTATAATACATTTAGTTGTAAAAAAGCTGCAATCGCTGAGCGTGTTATAAGGACTGTAAAAGAACGCCTATTTAAATACTTTAGTTTAAATGGATCATATAATTGGGTTGATATATTGCCACAAATTGTTTCAAAATATAATAATACAAAACATAGAACAATTAATATGAAACCAATTGATGTTTGTAAAGAAAATGAAAAAAAAGTTTTAAAGTTTGCATTTACACATTTAAAATTAGCAACCAAACCTAAAAAGTTTTTCATTGGTGATATAGCGAGAATAAGTAAAGCAAAACATGTTTTTGATAAAGGATACACCCCCAATTGGACTACAGAATTGTTTAAAATTGTAAAAGTAAAAATTACAAACCCAGCCACATACATTTTGGAGGATTTAAATGGTAGACCCATTAGTGGAGCATTTTATGAGGATGAGTTGCAAAAAACAATGCAGCCTGATATTTACCTGGTGGAAAAAGTTTTACATAAACGTGGTAACAAAGTCTTCGTGAAATGGTTGGGCTTCGATGATTCACATAATAGTTATATTAATAAAACAGACTCTTTTTGATCACCCCACTCTTTTCCAGTTTCTCACCACAAAATCAAAATTTAATTTAGTTTAAAAAGTAAAGTAAAGCAGTGCACACATAAAATGGGTAGTAGTGCAGATTCCGATTTTGAAGGTTATGATTCCAATCTAAATGCTTTGATTATTAGATATGAAGAAGCTATTAAAGCTGAAAAAAGATTAATTTACACAACGACTTATGATTTCCAATTATTCTCGCTGGAATGTGGGCTTAGTGGTGCAAGGGATTTTTTGCCAACAGTAAGAATGATTAACAAAGTTACTGGCGAACATCTCTCTTTTATATATGGTGAATGGGTTGATGTAATTGAATCACTCCAAAAACTTCTGGATGCACATCGCACAGATGAAATTTAGCTTTGGAGGAACATGAAAATTGGATTAAATATTGATGGCAATAATAAAATTTTTAAAATATCAGATGATTGTACCATTTTGTATTTTATGCTAAATGATGTTTTTGAAATTCTTGAATTGGAAAAGTTAATTTTAAAAAAACTTGAAATGTTAAATAATTTAAATTTTAATTATTATTATCATAATCTATTAAAAAGCACATATGAAGCGATGAAAACTGAACTTCGTTTTTATCCTCCATCCCTTCATGCTGTGCTAGACGTTCTGTCATCCCTATGTTCTTGCGGTACTAGTGTGGAAAGTTATTGTTTTTTAGAATGCTTATACTATTTAGATATGAAAATGTCAAATGATTTAGAAAAATATACTGATTTTTAAACTTACCCTTGAGTTTTAATGATGATTGTTGTTAATAAAAACACAATAATTTAAAATAAATAAAATATATTTATTAAAATTAGAAATAATTATTACATAATATTATTAATCTTGAAGTGCCCATGAGGTAAAGTATCTGTTGAATTTGATAATAAATGCCTTTTATCATCATATGGACTTAAACCAATTTTACTCTGTTCAATACTAAACACATTATGCGCATTTGATTTAACCACCAATATGGGTGCTGCAGAATTATCAGCCACCCCCACCAAAACAAGGTCGTTATGTTTACATTAATAAAAATTGTAAAGATAACAATTTATTTATAATAAAAAATTAATAATATAAGGCGACTATAATTCAAAAGTGTGAAAAATAATTAGTTGTTAAGTTACTATCATTGAGTAAACATGTTTTCAGTAGCCAATTTTTTATTACTATCTACATTCATTAATAATACTTTATTTGTAAATTTTCCCAAAAACACTCAGGATTGTTATGTGGCATTCAGTGTTGATAATCCAATGGTAAAGACTCAATGGCCAAATGATTGGAATCCAATGGATGCAGCTCCTGGTACATTCAAGATTCAAGTTAATGCCTCAGCAAATAGCTCTATATTACATTATAAATTAAAATATATTTTATCAGCAGATGGTGGAAAGACTAGAACCCTTTTTGAAATAAATAGTTTAAATAGTGTAATAACTAATTTAACCAATTTATCAACCACTACAGGATCGGGGGTGGCTTCTTCGAATTCAACAACATTTTCCACAAAAATATTTATAGAATTTATATCTCTGTTAATAGTAGGAATTATTTTACTAACTATTTATGGATTTTTATACTTTTTAGGTTATGTATTTAATAAATGTAAAAATATGTAATAAATATATTATTTAACTTACCTTTGAGTTTTATTCTAATTTTAGGATATACATAAAAACAATATAATTTTTTTATTTATTTATTATAATATTATTTTATTTAAAGCACATAATTTTTTTTTTAAATTAGTAATGTCAAGCGAATCCTTCCTCAGATCCTCAGAAATGCTCATAGCAGCAAAAGCCTTACACAGTTCATACATTTCAATGTCTTCTTTTAATGCTTGCAATTCTTTATAAAATTTTATTTTTCTTGGAGCAAATTCTTTACAATCCATGATTATGGGGTAGATAACTTTGAAGCCAATTATGTAATACTAAGGCATGTGTTGTACTACACCTACCGCTTCTAAAATGATCCAAACACATGAGGGGTTTGTTTTTAAACATAGGTTGTTCCCAAAGGTTTAATGTTTCAACGTTTATAATTTTTATATTTGGTAATAACTGCTCACAGATTGTTTTTAAATATTCATAATTTTGATTTCCTTTTGTGTAAACAGTATTGTATTCAGGCAATAATTCCATTAAAATGTTGTTAATCTCATTGAAATTTATATATCCACTTGAATATCGTAGACCATGAATTTTTTCTTCAAAGCAAACGTGTTTTATTTTTTCGTGATAACAGCTTAAATTCTACCATTGGTTTTAAGAGATAATGATTTGTTTGCAATCCATTGGTAACTGTAACTTCTTTTGGATGAAAAAACCATTTTTCGTTAGAGAATAAATTAAATCCCTGAATATTTATAGACACAACCTTCATCTTAGGCAGAATAATTTAAACTAAACAGCATTATGATAAACTACGAACTATTTCACTGAGTGGAAGATGCTCCATAATGACGTCATGTATAATAACACAATATGCTTTTGTGTTATCGGGAAAGCCTTTTTTCGCCTCAATATCAACTTTGATGTCAACTGTACTCGATTTTAAGGATTCATTTCTTCTGGAACAATCAATTACAAAAAGAGCGTGGTTCTTAAATTGTTTATAATCAAGTAGAGAGTGTTTTGATATTGTTAAATCATTTTTAAAACTTGAATAAAATTGTGTATAATTGTGATGGGCCTGGATAAAATTATTTTTTTTTAAATTAAGGTCCATGCGTTCTATAGGAAAATATTCGCCATTGAGGATAACACGTATATCAGATATATCAATGTTGTCAAAATATGAGGGATCTTTTGTATCATTACCTCTTCTATTGGTATGAAAAGCTAAAATTATATAGCGTGGACTTTCCAATGCAGTGCACGTTTTAACTGACCATATTTCCTTAGTGGCATCTTTAGTTAATTGGGGTAGCTCATGGGATTCCCACTTTCTAAATGGAATTACTATAGGTTTGTCTGATTTTATTGATTCCAACAACTGAAGCTTTAATAAATCATTGGGTGTAATAACTTGTACTTTTAACGAGATATTTTCAACGGTTAATTTAGCCTTTGTTGTGCCAGCAGCAGCCGCAGTTTTTTCTGTTATAATTTGACAATCAGAGTCATTTCGAGCTCTTACAAGACGTATAGTTTGTTTACCAAATTGGCCTAGTTGATAATCATTAAATATACCAAATAAATGATGTAATGGTATACGTATATTAAAAGTTGAAATTTTGGCTATTGTTGAGACTATTGGTTGAGCTGGGTAATTCCACCCTGCAATGCCTAAATGGTTTGAATCATCGCTACTGTAATTAAGATAGCCCTTAATTGTGCTCACAATACCGGGGTCGCGAATACCATCAATTTCTTTTCCATTTATTTCATAAGAAATTCGGTCAAACAAAAAAGCTCCAAAATTATTTATTAAGGCTGCCTCGCCATCCCCTTTAGTTATTTCCAATTTACCATCTATTAATAGAGCTGCATCGTGCATAAGCAACCAGGAATCTCTTTGATTTATTGAAATTTCTATAACATCACTATTATTAAAAGATTTAACATAGGGGTAATAAGTTCTGTAGTCAACCTTTTGAATTGTTTCACTAAACTGTGGTTTTCGATAGATGTCGAAGATTTGGTCTAATGATGACATTATATCCTAATGATTGCAGAAAAAGTCTATTTGAATTAGTTAAGCTGTTTGAACTAGGTAAGCATTTGCTGTCAACTGATTTCAAATTGTTTGTGCTAGGATTTTTATAATAATTATTGAATGTTAGTCCCATTATGATAATTTTTTTAATTCCAATCGAACTATAACTTCCTCTCCACGAAAATTAACTGGTTTAAAATCTTGGTTTAAAATTACCAAAGTAATATTAAATATTTCTTGTTTATTTATTATTGGTAAATATATAAGGTTTCGGGGAATTTCGTTGATTGTATAGCCTGGATCAACGTCTACTGAAAATTCGTAAATTGTATGTGTTGGTAGATAATTATAATAAGCACCTGTAGATATATTACAATCGATGTGAATGGTTCGAACTTTTATTATATTAACTGGGAGATCTGATTCGTGTTTTTTACCCGACGTTAAAGTACGCTTAGAAAATCCTAATATTTTTCCTATACCATCTGCTTGTGTAAAATCTATTTCCAACGTATTGCTTTGAATTTCACACTTTAAAGTATTATTATTTGGTTTAAGTGAAAAATATTTATCATAATCTTCCTTTTTAACGGTGCCAGGAATAATTTGTTGTCTTAGGTAAGTTTCTATATCTAATATTTCATAAGTACCAGGTATTATTATTTTTTTTATCACACTCGCTTCTTTATAATAAAATGTATTTTCACCTTCTTCAATATTAGGGATGCTGTTATAGGAATAAAACCCTATTAATGCTATACCGTAGTCAAAATCTGCATTAAGTTGTATTGGATTTGTAAAATCGATACTTAAAACATAATTATTACTTTTTAATGTAAATAGCTGGGACATTATCTTTAAACAACGGTTAATAATAGACTAATCATATTTTCTTATTTCATTTATTTTTATAAAGAAACCACAAACATAAATGGCCACAATTAATTTGTTTAAAGTTTTGAAAACAATCATTATTATAATTAATTTTAACATTTTTTCCTAAATAATTCACTAATTCTTTTGGCGGTTTAAGACCACCAAAACTATCAAAATAAATAACAGAATTGTTTCTTTTAGTATAAGCTACCCAATGTGTACCCAAATTTTTCGAAATGTCTAAATTTAGGATTGCAGATTCATTTTTATTTTTTATTTTTGGTAAAGCGTCTCGCATAAAAACCCCTCTAAAATAGGGTATTTTAAGCTTTTGTGCATATTTTACCAATTCAGAATCATATAGGGCTCTATTGGGTAGCTTTATTGGTAGTTTTTTTGTTTTAAAAAAAGACCATATCCTCCCTTGACATTCCTTTTTAAATATAATCCCGAGCCTTTTTTCCCAATTTCCTCCATAGCCCTATTATGTCGACCTAATTCTTCAAGTTTCTTTTTAGCATTTTTTGTCTCTATCACCGTTTTGGCTATAGCGCTTGCGCCTCCAGCCAATGATCCTATGGCCCCCAAAGCTCCTAATAATGGTAAAAGGGGTAAAAATCCTCCTTGTTTGTCGGATTCAAATGGAATTATCCTAGGTACTTTAATATTTTTACGACCCCCGGCTTTCTTTATAATCACCCGAGCTGCTTTAAGTGCCGTTGCGGCAGATTTTTTAAGTGAATTTTGATTAGATATATCTAAATCTTGAACATGTTTTTTAATTTTATCAACCAAACCACGTTTAAATGAGATTGGTTTTCGAGTTTTTCGAATACCCATTCCAAGTTTTCTTTTAACCTTCATTCCAGTTGTTACTAACCAAGCTGCTGCTTTCTCCCCCAATTTAGAGTCCTTTGATTTCACCCTTTGCCAAGCTTTATTTTCCAAAATCCAATCTGCCTTATGCCTTTCCGCCAAACTTTTATTTTCTGAATAAGCAATATCGTGAACTTTACATGCAGCGTCTAAGGGGTTTATACCAGTATCACCCCTTTGAATTCTCTTATCTAATTTAGTACCTGGCCCACAAAATTGGTAAGAGGGTACGTGAAGCTCAAAGGGTAGGTTGTTAATTACCGAATTTAATAAACCGCCACCTTTAAAAGTCAACATTGAAATGATTTTTTTTTTAAAATAAAGTTAACCTTTTATAATTATTAATAAAAGTATGTTGAAAGGGATGTTAATATATTTTTTAATTGATTTAAAATTGTTTCATTCGGACAATTTATTCCAAATAAACTCCAATCAAAAACTCCTGCTCTTATTAATTTACCAGAAAATTCGTTATATTCATAAAATGATTTTTTTTTTAAAAAATAAATGTTACCATTTGTATAGCGAAATGCTGAAGATATATCTGGAGGGATTCCTGGGAAAAACTGGTTTATAGTCCCCCGATTGACTGCATTTAAACTACATTCATCAATTTCAGTAACCCAATAATCATCATGAATAATATAAGTTCTACCTCTGTTTGAGTTAAAAATGGCATTTATGTTGCTACTTCGAGCAATATTAAATTTGTCTATTGTTTCATTAAATGTTTCGCATGCAAGACTAGGAAAAGAAAACGTACTAACAAGTTTTAAATTATCTATTATTACCACACTACCACTAGGTTTTTGGTATATATGTAAAAAATCATTTAATTTAATATAATCACTAATTTTTTTAGGCCTTTTGATATTTATACCAGAGGACTCTCCTATATTTAAAATCCACGCTAACCCATTGTTAAAAACATACAGATGATTATTATTTGTGACTAACATTTGTTGTGGATACTCGATTTGACATAAATCAGTTAAATTTGATGATGTGTGTGTAGGTTTTTGTGTAGAACCCGTTATTTTAGGTATGCTTATTGTTTTTGTTGTTGGTTTACCTGTGAGTTTCCTTGTTGTTGGAATTGTTTTTGTTGTTGATATTTTTGGAGTAGTTTTTGGGGTTGTTGATGTTACTATTTTTGGAGTAGTTTTTGGGGTTGTTGATGTTACTATTTTTGGAGTAGTTTTTGGGGTTGTTGATGTTACTATTTTTGGAGTAGTTTTTAGGGGTAATCCATATAAATTTTGTATATTTTTTTTATCTTCATCGGATAGGGTTGTTATATTTGGTGAAAAATATGGGTACATTAGTGCATTAATATCTGATGAATGACTCAACCCCAAAGTATGTCCAATTTCATGAAGCACTGCGGTATATAGACTTGTTTTATCATTATCTTCAGGTATATCGAACCCAAAATACCAATTTTCATCTGAATCTAAATGAATTTCGGTACAGGAATTAATATGACTTGGGTGGTATGCGTGACCAACTACAGTACCCTTTCCATCAAATGGTGATATACAATAACCCTTCATGCATCGAACTGAATTACTATGGTTATTTTTCCCAAATGAAATTAGAATGTCATGATTTCTAAACGAAAAAATAAACTTTAGATTTACAAATTTTTCCCACTCATTGAAAGCTCTAGTAGCAGCTTTTTTTATCTCTCTATTATATGCATACCAATATATATTATGTTTATTCCATTTAGGTGGGTTTTGCGTCAATTCATAAATATTTTCATCTGGTATAGAGCAACGACGTGTTTTTATAAATTCTAAAAGGTCTTTCGTTATTTCACCACTTATGTTTAAATTATATATAAATAATATTAAAGCTTCTTCATAATTAGTCAGCGAAAACTCTGAAGTATTAAGGTAGCCAAATGTTTCGAGATGTTTTATTACAACCTCTTTATCAGTTAAATTATTTGATTTTACCAAAATAATACTTGGCAGAAATATTAACAATTTAAAGCCCATTATTAACATTATCAACATAAAGCAATATTAAGACTGATCATTATATTTAAAACAACTAACTTTTATATGAAAAAATTTAAAACCGATGGTTCCCGAGTACCGATCGGTACAGAAAAATATTTAAAAAAAATTAATTTTAATAAAAAAGGTCGGACGGAAGACTGAACGCCTAATTGTGAGAAAAAGGCCTCTGGAGCTAGCCTATGATTTTTCTCACGCATTTTTCCCATTGGTCACGTGACTAAAAAAGGGAGGGGGTGGTCTCAGGTCATTGGGGATTAAAAATATACTTGTTAGGACAAGTCGGATGACGTCAGCAATTCAAAATGGCGTCAAAAATGAAATTTATATAATTAATTCAAAATATATCCTTATCTCTAAAAAATTGACGTCACAATTCAAAATGGCGTCAAAAATGAAATTTATATAATTAATAATAAATCCTTATCTCCAAATAGCGGATGCCAGATGATCAAACCACTGTTAAGTCACGCCCACTCCCTTATCACTAGTTTCCGTTCCCTTATCTCTAGTTCGAAATTTTTGTATCTCCAGTAATACCAAACTAATACGCTAACCACAAACATACAATATGCATATCGCTTATCTTTTGCATCTCCAGTAATGCCAACTAAACACACATCCCCCGCCCACAACCAACCACAACACCTAAGGGGAACGCCCATCCACCAATAGCTAATATCTATCAAACATGGCCGCCATCCGCCAACAGCCCACCAATAGGCTCACTTACGCTTATCAGTTGAGGGCGCTATTTGCAAATGGCCGACATCCGACGACCGCCCATTAGCTATTTGCAGGGGGCCTATCAGCCAACCACCGGCCTATCTACAGCCAATCACACCCTACTGGGCGGGGTTTTGCAACCACAAACATCGATTAGGCCCTATTTTTTTGACCAATCGCCTTTAGGAACGCCCCCCCTTTAGGAACGCCCATAGCCAATCACCTTTAGGAACGCCATCCAACTGTCTGGCTCACTTCCGTCCCAGAATCGGCTTAGTATATCTACTCACAGTGAATCCCAGGGGCGGACGCATCTTTTAGCAACCGTGAATTCACGCGTGAAGCAATATTTTTCACAATGCATTCAGTGAACTCACGAATGTTATCTGGGTTGAGATCAATTTTCCATTTAAAATAGAATTGAATATACCTTAAAAACTGCTCCACTTTCATAATTTTTGACGGTATATTCGGATTCAGGGGACAATTTTACAAAAGAATTTGCTGTTGGTACAAGTGAAACAGCAGTCATTTTTGACTAATTCATTATTAGAGAGCACACTCAATTTTTTTATGAAAGCGTTTTTGAAATATGAATTTTCAAATTTCGGTGGTGTTTTGACGTTTTTTATTATAGCTTGAAATCTAATTGAACGATTTGGTTAAACCAGCCCTTAAATTGAAGGTATTTGAGCCCTCTAAAACTTTCTTTTTACATGGTACTTTTAATATCGTATAAGTATTTTGAGGCCCGAGGTAAGGGCAAACCGGGCAATGGCCCAGAGCGGCATAATGGGGGGGCATTTTTGTTAATGATAATCAATTTTATTCAACATACTAAAAAAATTTCGATTGGCGATTTTTTTAAGAATTACGCTCGAGAAATGCAGTTTAGATAATTTAATATCTTTGTTACAAAGATTTAAAAGAGGCGCTCTCTTTCATTCGTTTCTTTAATCACATCCTGTAGTTTTCTATACTTTTGCTTGACAATTGACAATTAATAATTGAAAAATATTATATCACGATCGTGCTTGTAAAATCAATGCATTGCTAAGGTAGTTTGATAATTAGAAGTATAAAATGTCTGAAAAACGCAAAAAAGATTCAGGAACTTGTTATAAAAACAAAAGAAGGTCGCGTGCGGCGGAAAATCAAGTACAAACACCAACCTTTTCCAAATTCTTGCAAAAAGAACCATCGTAGGCAGGTATAATAATTATACTATAATTAAACAATATTGCATAATATATATATATTATATGAAAATGAGGTTTTATTTTTGCTGTGTACATCTAAACATTGTTTTTAGAGGTCTAAAATCAATGATCTGACGTGCATCACAGCAGCATTCGGTTTTGCCAAAGTCCGCTAAACTCATTACGTAATAAAATGAGCCTGCCCTGCTGAAAATGACGGATGATTGCGGATATAAATTCTTCGTCAAAACCGGATAAAAGCAGATGATTGAGGATATAAATTCTTCGTCGAGGCGGGATAAAAGCAGATAAAAGCGGGTAAAAATATCATCTGATATCATCTGCTTTTGTCCGCATCGCTATATCCGCGAACACCCGCTTGGTTGTGTTTTATGTCCGGTTAGTGCACCCCCGCAATCATCTGCAAACGTCTGCTTACGTCTGGTTTTATCCTCGATTACCTGCATTTTTTTGTCTATTTTTGTCTGGTTTTATCCGCCAACATCTGCTTTTATCCGCGACCATCTGCTTTCATCCGCTAACATCTGCAAACACTCGCGAACAACTGCTTTTATCCGCGAACATCTGCAATCACCCGCGAACATCTGCTTTTACCCGCGAACGTCTGCTTTCATACGGTTTCACCCGCAAACATGCTTTTATCTGCGAACGCCTGATATCATCCGGTTAGTGCACCCCCGCATTCACCCGCAAATATCTGCTTTTATCCGCGAACATCTGCAATCATCCGCGAACATCTGCTTACATCCGCGAACATATGATTTTATCCGCCAACATCTGCTTTTATCCGCGAACATCTGATTTCATCCGCGAACATCTGCAGTCACCCGCGAACAACTGCTTTTATCCGCGAACATCTGCAATCACCCGCGAACATCTGCTTTCATCCGCAAACGTCTGGTTTTATCCGCAAACATCTGCTTTCATACGGTTTCACCCGCAAACATGCTTTTATCTGCGAACGCCTGATTTCATTCGGTTAGTGCACCCCCGCAAACATCTGCTTTTAATTGCAAACCTCTGCTTTTATCCGCGTTCGGTTTGCCTACATTTCCTTTCTTCATTTCGCTCCTGTTTTCCTTTTTCTCGTGTATACTTTAGTTTAGTTTACCTGCTTTATCAAATTTTACTAAGCTTTAACTAACTGGTTATTAGCCGTTCACGGCACACAACTTTATAACTCTAAAAGAAATTATTTGAATAAAAACAAACCTGTAAAGGAAATAAGTTTATTGAACTTCAATATTATTTGGTAAAATACAAATAAGGTCTTTGTTAAAAGACATAAATAGACATTTTTTAATTATTAAGCTTACATTTAAATTAATTGTTAAAAAACATATATGTTTAATTTCAAATACATTTGGAATTATAACATCTTGTATGGAATTTGTTTGAAAAACACTTATTTCGGCATAGAATTTTTCATCTAATTTTATAAACTTTTTAATTTTGGCATAACCAATATTTTTAATATATATGTATATGTATATATATATATATATATATATTTATATATATATATACGCTTTTAATCTATTCTTAATGAAACCCTAAACTTATGTATTTATTACTTTATTTGTAAAACCAGAACATTTTGTAAAAGTATACGAACTGTAAAATAACCATTACTAAACATTTTACCATTAATATTTCGTAGGTATTGATTGTTAAAACTTTTAACTTTTTAACTTAAAAGTAATGAATCCTAAATATTAATTATTGATATTTTATTTTATCTACTCCTCTATTGACGACCTGTGGCTTTATGGCATTTTAGTCCCGAGCTAAAGTTAGCAACAGTGCCTTTTAAGTTAGCTATATTATAAATTTAGAAAATGTGAGGTTTAAATCTGGGTGACAGTTGACAGATGTCAAATTTTTAACAAATAAAATTCGCCTTAAATTTTGTTTTGTGTTCGTCGTAGATAGAGTATATAAGTTTATAAACTTCTTTAGGGTTTTTATTAAACACTCGCTCGCAAGCTTCGCTCTTGCTTAATTAAACTCGTAACTAAAATATCGTTTATAAAATTTGATACATAATATACTATTATAGTAATTACTATAAAATAAAATATTAATAATTAATATTTAACGTGTCATTATTAAGTTAATAATTTATTACTTTTTTAATTTAGAATACATTTCAATAATAGTTTTAAGTTATATTAAAACTTTTCAAAATATATTATTAATTTTTATTTAATTAATATACTAAAAGTGTGGAAGCAAATTCCCAATATTATTTTTCTATGTAGTCGGCTACAGGTTCGGATTTAGGAATTTGGCGTGTCTATAATATAGAAATAAGACATGAGACAATCTGACTTTATAGCTAAGAGAGAGTGCGTTTAATCGTTCTTCAACAAATTTTTATCTCAAGTAGTTTTTCACTTCATCATCATTTTATTCTTAAACATTCTATATTTTGAAATTTTTTAATTGAAGACACTTGCCACGAAGTGTTTATTCAAACAATGCATGCAAAAATTCTTGGTTATTTTTTATCAAGAACTTTGTATGCTATACTAATTTAGAAAAAATTCTGTCAAAATTCATCCAAAGTATTTAGTTACCCCTAATTTTTTCCGTTCTAGGCAGCTGCCTACGTTGTCTGTTCGGTAAATCCGGCCCTGGTCGGCTATCTTTTGCATTTTGTTGGTTATCGTTTAATTCGGTTAAATTAATTATTATTATTTAATTGTGCATATTTAATGGTAAATTCAAAATAGTTAACTATCATTATAGTATAGTTATTAAACTTAAGTTTAGATCTTTCTTCATTTTGTAATTACTATTTTTCAGTAAAGGCATAGTTGCCAAACAACACTTATGCTAAATATATGAAAATTATTACTAAACCCAAAAGCGCCCACTCCTAAAATATTAAATCTGTCCCCAAATTACTAAACTGTTTAGTAACCATTCCCAAAACTGTTCTCTCCGTGCATATGCATAAAATGACATGTAGAATCTATATTATAGATATTATCAAGTTTACCCCTTAAGGGGTAAGGGGTTTGGTGTTTTCTATAAATTTGAAAAATATATTTATTGGCCGGCAGTATTTTTTTTAAACTACAATCGAATATTTTTAAAAATGTTCTTGTTTAGAATAATAACCAACAGGGGTTTTGTGAGCATATAGACTTTTAAAATGTGTCACATTACTGAAAAAAACAATTTTTAGTCTCTTTTCTTTAAAACGAATATTTATCACCTATTTTAGGGTAGTGCAAAATTTGAATATATTTAAAATTGAAACGCCTGAATCATTGATTAATAACTGCTCCTTCACTCAACTCCTGTGTATAAAAAATTTGTGTATGATAAAAGTAAATATTATGGTGAAAAAATATATATTAATATATTTTTAATTCCAATAATCGCTTGGACTATGTAGGGCAATATTTTTTACCTGTCATCTGCCAAAAGTAAACCAAGGGCTCTGAGCTTTATTTGACAATTTTTGGCCTATCTAGAGTAATTGTTTAGAAAATTGGACTAGTACAAATTGCAGCGAATATGGCACTAGTGCTACCAGGTAAATATTTTTCAATTTTTTTTATTATTTTTTATTCATTTGTTCGATAAAATTGTCCTCCAAATACAACTCGCAATTAAAAATATATGTCGAATATTTTAAGGTGTGTAATAGCAAATATTATTTGTAGTTGCAAATAGTACTCGTGGTAATTAATTAGGGGGCATCCATTAATTACTTGAGGCCATTTTGATTTTTTAGTACTATTTACTAAACAGTTCTCTATACATGGTTATTAATTGCATAAAAGTTAGCCACTTTTTTTGTAAAACCAGAACAACTTTTGTAATACTTTACTAACTTTATAACAATCATTACTAACAGTTGGGAATAATAGTATTAGTAATATATTATGTATATTTTTTATTTTATCCTCTTTTCGACCACTTTGCCCCTAGGGGATCCATGCAAATATAAAAATCTGTTATAAATGGAATACACTAAAAATTGTAATCCACGAACAAATAATTGTAATTACTTATTTTAGCTCGTCTGCCAACCTCGCAAATTTATTAAAAATAAAATATAAAAATATATTATTAATAATAATAATATATATTTATTTGCCCAACAGATTACAAAATCCAATTACAGGACAAAATTATAAAATCGTGCAAACTTAACAAATAATTATAAAAAAACCTACTTTAACAAAGTTTACAATAAAAATAAATAAATTATTCTAAGCTAAAATTATTAATAATGTTAGTTACGATGTCACCCAAAGAATCAAAATAAATATCACAGATAGACTGTATTTTATTATAATTATTGCACATTATAAAAGTTGGAGACATAAACATAACATTGGTTTTTGCCAAACCAGTACTAAATGCCAATTTTTGGCGAGAATTTAGTCTGGGAACATGAAAATTAATTGCAGATAATAATTCAGCACAGTCCACTCTATTTCTAAGTAGATTAAATAAAAATTTAATTGAGTAAATAAACCGTCTATCCCTTAAACTTACAAAATCAAATTCAGTTAACAAAGCATAATAATCGTAACCTCTAATTGGATAGTTACCATGACTCTTTAAATAAACAAACTTAAGAAACTTTCTTTGTATTATTTCAACCGTGTTAGTATGTTCATTGTAAAGTGGGTACCATATTAAAGAGCAGTATTCGAGTTTTGAAAGAACATATGACCTAAAAAGAAACTTACAAACTTCAACATTACGAAAAGAAGAAGAGTTTCTAATGATAAAACCCAATAATTGATATGCACTTTTCGTTGTAGCAGTGATATGTTCGCGAAATGTGAACTTGCTGTCAAACCATACACCGAGGTCTTTGATAGTATGTCTCCTCTCTAGGGGGACGGAATTTATTTCATAAGGGTATTCGAGGGTTTTCTTCTTTCGGGAGAAAGAAATAACCTTACATTTGCTAATATTTAAAGAAAGCCTATTATTACTGCACCAAGAAGCCAAGTTGTTGATTTGAGCTTGAAGTAAAATACAGTCCCTTATTGTAGAAATGGAGAAGAATATCTTTAAATCATCTGCAAACAACAGTTTTTTGCAGTTAAGCATTTCACATAAATCGTTAATAAATAATGTAAATAATAAAGGACCTAGATTTGAGCCTTGCGGGACTCCTGAAGAAGCTATAAAAGGAAAGGATTTAAACCCATTGTAAACAACCATCTGTTTCCGTTGGAGTAGGTAAGAGGTCAAAAGTGATATCAATGAATAACTAAAACCAAAATTGTTTAGTTTTTTAACAATAATACTATGATCAATGCGGTCAAACGCCTTTGCAAAGTCAGTATATATAACATCAATCTGTTTATTACTATCCAAATTGCGTGAAACAAAGTCAGAAAAACATGCCAGATTCGTAACTGTTGACCTTTTCTCGGTGAAGCCATGCTGAGATGGAGAAATCATGGCTTTAATATTTGCATATATTATTTTGTATAGGACCATCTCGAAAACTTTTGAAAAGTTATTTAAAATTGAGATCGGTCTATAGTTTGTAACATTAGATGCATCTCCAGTCTTTAAGATAGGACAGACATGTGCTATTTTCCAGACGTCAGGGAAAACGCAGGTTTTTAAGGATAGGTTAAAGATATACCTAAGAGGCTCGGCCAAAACATATTTGCAGTCTTTAACAATGAAGCTGGGTATAGAATCATTGCCTGCTGTGGGTTTATTATTTAATTTGTCAATACTCTTTAGTATGTCCTCTATTTCCAAACTGGCAATGGAAAAACATGAAGTGCAACGATCATTTAAATTATTTGTTATAACTGCTATATTGTCTACATAAACGCTACTAAAATAGGTAGCAAAGCCATTAACAATGGTTTCAGGAGTATCGTAAGTGTCTTCGTTAAGATGAACTATTCCTGGAATTCTAGTTGTACCTTTTTTATTTCTAAAATGAGTCCAGAAGTTTTTCGGGTCATTTAGGATAGAATTTTCAATTTTAACTAAATAATTAGAATAAGCATTGCGGATTTGAGCTTTTAAAATTGTTCGAATTTCTTTAAATTTGTTAATGTTAAACAGGGTTGGACTCCTTTTTTGTTTTTTAAATAGGTATTCTTTTAATTTCAAAGTGTTAATAATTGTTAATGTATACCACGTTGGATACTGCTTTGGTTTTGGAATATACTTAGGAACAAACATGTCGAGAATGGAGTACAATTTTTCATAAAAGAGAGAACAAGCTAAATTAACATCAGTTGCCATACCAAGAAAGTTCCAATCTGTGCTAAGCAATGTTTGATAAAGTGCGGGAAAATTAGCTTTGCGAAAGTTATATTGTTTTTGAGATATTGTATTTATAGGGAAGTTAGCTGGCTTATTGGACTTCCAAGTGATTGTGATAGAAAGAGATGGATGATGTGCGTCTTCATTCGTTAAAGGGTCAATACGAGAAACGTCAACCAGGTCCAGATTACTGCAAACTAAGTCAAGTGTTCTTGCGTTATAATTAAGTACATTATTAAACTGAACCAGGCCGTTTTGGTCAAGGAAGTTGTTCATTAACTGACATTTTCGGTCGTTACTTGTATTATTAGTAAAATGAGTAATATTAAAATCGCCAACAATAAGAGAAAAGCGGATATTTAACAAGTGCTGCGACAAAAGATCAAGAAATAATTCAAGATTATGAACAGAAATGTCAGGAGGAACATATACATTATATACAAATAAGGTGAGACCTTGGAGGTACATTTTGCAACAAACAATATCTACATTATGCAGTTGGTCACGTATATTCGCTAAGTCTATGGGGGAAACGCGTAGAGGTTGCTTGTAGGCAGAACAAACGCCTCCTCCACGCATAACACCCATTGCTTCAAAATCCCTATCACATCTGAACACATTGTAGGTATTAGGAAAAAACTCATTACTGTTAATATCACTAGATAACCAAGTCTCAGTTAAAAGAACTAGGTCATACCAATACTCACTAACTGAAGGGAAGAAGTCACCAGCTTTTGTCCTTAGGCCACGCACATTCTGGTAAAAAATACTAAGGCTGTATGGTTCTGTATCGTTGGGCAGCATTAGTTTAAAGACTTAATTTTTGGAACTCCCTTCTCATACTTAATAAAAAGATTAGTTTCTCCACTCTTTGTTCTGTTGTCCATTTCCGTTTTAAGCTTCTTGTATTCATCGACCTGTAGAGGTGTTCTATCAAATGCAAAGTGAATGTTTTTGTTGTCACTTGTGGAGTCCTTCAGCAGTTTGGCTTTGCGAATAGCTTCATGGACACAAGCCTCTCTATTAAAAGTGATCTTGAGTGGACGAGGTCGATCTGCAGTTGTTGCAAACTTTCCAAGCCTTGTTATGTTTGTTATGAGGCTGGCATCCAAAGAGATTTCATTACAAATCCCAGCAAAAGTAGCTTTTTCCTCGAGATCTCTTTCAGTTTTGCTGGAAATTTTAGATTCCTTAACATTGTATACTATAACATTAGTTTTTCTCTTTTCACGTTCGAGAACTTCATTAACAATTTTGTTGATGAGCTGAGATTCATTATTGGATTCATTGGATTCATTAATCGAGTTTTTTAGGGAGGCAACCTCCTCCTTTAGTTGAGCGATAGTAGTTTTTAGATCATTGATGATATCGGTGAGTTGTGTGCAACTTTGGCACGGCACAATTTTTGGCGGCATTTTCTGGGAGATATTGAGAACAACGGCAACACTGTGGTCGCGCTCGTAAGAAATAACGTTGATTTGTTTTGAAGGTTATTTAACCTGAAATTTCAGGATTGGTGTCACACTGGCACTGGAAAGGCCCAATACGCGTGAACTACAATGTCTACAGTAGCCGATCCCTGTCTGCAGTCACACATACACCCAGTAATGTCTTTTTAAAACCGAACTTTGTTAAAATATTTTAAATAAATTTAAGAGAAATACTACAGGTAAGTTTACACTGTTGCCGTGTTTAATAATAATAATATTATTATTATTAATATTATTATTATTATTATTATTATTAAATAATAATACATATTTACAGGAAACCCAAAAAATTAAAAAAAAGGTGTAGTTCCGCGGTTTTAAAAATTGTATGTCGCTTTGGACTGCAACAGCAATTTATAGATCAGTAAACTGCTACAATAAAATATCCTCTAACATATAGTGCTTTTATAATTAATTTCTAAAGCCGCCGTATATTTATAAAAATATATTGTACGCGCGTTGTCGGGCCCAGCAGTGTTGCCAAGTTTAGGGGCTGATAACAATACGTTAATATAAATGTATAAATATATACTCAGAAGCGCCCCCTACAGTGAAATTCTCCAAACTTTTTGTATAAATAAATGCATAAATAGTACTTTTTGAGGCCCATCAAAAATTTTAACAAGAGGGTGCAGAAAGAAAGGAGAATCGAATGGCTACTATATACTCGGGCTCCGTTGTAAAGCCCAAAGCCGGGTTTTATAACGTCGCTTTGGGCTTTAAACCGTATTAATGTTATCTTGTGCGGGCCTGTATAAGAGCGAATATACGTCTATATATATATATATATACATATACATAAATATACATCCTTAGTACAATATTGCGTCATTACAATTTGGCAACAGGGATGTATATATATATATATATATATATATATATATATATATATATATAATAATAATAATAATAATAATAATAATAAAAAACAATTAAGGTATATACAAAAACTTTGGCTAAAATTAATTAAAAAATAGGTAAAAAATACAGTATATATCAGGTACAGTACGGATTATGAAGAGCAACATTCAAGAACAGATTGTATAATGAAACTTAAAGTATTAAAATTAATATCACAGTTTACTGAAATCATGTTAAAATTTTGACACATATAGTAAATCGGTGATTTTTTTCGAATATTGGTATTAGCTCTATGATTCCTAAAGGTTATTTGATTTCTAGAGTTTTTACGAGGTATATTAAAATTTAACCTATCCAATAAGATTGTACAATCGACATTGGCATGGACAATATTGTACAAAAAAGTTACCGAGATAATAATTCTTCTTAAATCTAAAGAATTAACATTAAATATTGCTAAAAGCAGCGCATGATCAAACCCTTGGACAGGATAGTTTCCGTATATTTTAAAGTGAAGCAGCTTGAGAAATTTGCGCTGCACTGTTTCTAAGCCCATTTTATGTGCTTCATAAATCGGGCTCCAGATTAATGAGGCATATTCCAATTTAGACCTAACAAATGCAAAATAGAGTGTCTTAAAAGTTCTTTCATTTTTAAAAGTTCTCGTGTTTCGAATCAGAAAGCCTAAGGATCTAAATGAAGAGTTTATAGTTTTTTCTATATGTGCAGTAAAACTTAACCCTGGATTAAACTCCACACCTAAATCCTTAAAAGCCGAAACTCTTACCAATTTGCAATTGTCAATGCCATATTCAAAAGTAATAATATTTTTCTTTTTGGAAAATGTCATTGTTTTACATTTATCTGTATTTAGATGTAGACAGTTTTTTGTACACCAACGCGAAATACTTTCTAAATCATTTTGTAAATCATAACAATCCTTTGTCGAATTTTTTTTACCAAAAATTTTTAAGTCGTCAGCAAACATAAGGTTTTTAGATTTTATGCATTCAGGAAGATCATTTATAAATATAAGAAATAAAAGGGGCCCCAAGTTGGAGCCCTGCGGCACCCCTGATGTTGGAACAAAAAACTGTGAGCCAAACCCGTTATAAAAAACAAATTGACTTCTGTTAATTAAATAGGAACTAAAAACACTAACTAAATCATCACTAAACCCAAATGAAGCTAATTTTGTTAATAGAACATAATGATCTATCTGGTCAAAAGCCTTTCGAAAGTCAGTGTAGATCACGTCACGTTGGCCATGACTATCTAATACATCACTTGCAAACTGAGTAAATACTGCCAAGTTTGTAACTGTTGAACGCTTTTTAACAAACCCATGTTGATTTATGGATATTATATTTTTAATTTTATAATAGATTTTTTTATATATTATTGACTCAAATAACTTGGAAAAATTACAAAGAATAGATATTGGCCTATAATTAGCAATATTTGACGGGTCTCCTGACTTTAAAACTGGAATAATCTTGGATATTTTCCATGTTTTGGGAAATTGCTTACTGGAAATTATGAGGTTAAATAAAAATACTAAAGGCTTTGCAAGTGCCATAGCACAGTCCTTAACCAAAAAGCTTGGTATATTGTCAATTCCACTTGTAAATTTATTGTTTAATTTTTTTGAAGCGGACAATATATCAGCCTCGGTAATGGGATCTATGGATATATTGTAGTGGGATGGCACACCTTTATCAAAGTAATTTATGTTGGATTTTTTGTATACATTAGAAAAATATTCACAATATTTATTTACTATATCTAATGGTTTATCATAATAAGTATTATTATAATAAACATTGTTTGGAATTCTAGATACTCCTTTCTTAGACTGGATAAAAGACCAAAATTGATTGGGATTATGATTTATATTATTCTCAGTTTCAAATATATAATGTTTATAAGAGTAGGATATTTGTTTCTTTAGCATAGTTCTTGTATTTTTAAAAAGTTCTAGGTATATTAATCTTTTAGTGCGTTTATATTTTTTGTGTCATCACAAGCTAAATCTACATTTGAAATATCTTCAATAAAAGTCCAATTGATGCCTAAGATGCTATTATATAAAATGGGGAAATTTGCTTTTCTAAAGTTGTATTGAATATTTTTACTATTAAATATATATATATATATATATATATATATATATATATAAATATTGTATGTATTAAATATATAGAAAGTTTTCGCTCAGACAGATTGATGGTATAAATTATTATTATGGATAGAACAAATTTTAAATTTTCAAATTGATGAATAAACAAATAAAATAATTTTAAGTAACAATTATAGTTATAATAATTTAACAATAACAATATGTGCGTGTGTGTAACATAAAAAGCGTAGAAAATCAATTTGTATTATATATAATATATACGTTCATATCATAATTAATAAAAGAAACAAAACGTGCGAAATAAATAAATAAAACAATAAAATAATTGACTAGCTTTTTGTACTTTAAAAAAAGTCAAAAACTATTAAATAAAACGGTTTAAACTATTATAATTTTCGACGCTTAGATATTTTTTCACACACATTTAAAAAGGGGAAAAAAGGAAGGGTCCCATACCTGCATATTTTTTTATACACACCCAAACACACACACACATTTAATAAAAAGTATTGTTAATGGTTTTTATTAGACGCGTTAAATAAGGGAGCCTTAATTTGGGATCATGGTCTGTGTTATTCATAGGGGTCATCTTTATTAAGAGATCGGGTTCGATTTTATTATAGACGCCTTTACATTCTTTTAAACACATTGCTTGCATATGATTTTAATTAAATCTTTAATGATTAAACAAGCTTATATTGAGAGACGAATAAGGTTCAATTAACTGTTGGCAATATCTGGGTTATTAATTAAATATTTTAAATTGAAGACACACATCAACAACGCCTTTAATTTTTTTTAAAATATTT
Organism: Brassicogethes aeneus; assembly: GCA_921294245.1. Classification (NCBI taxonomy): domain Eukaryota; kingdom Metazoa; phylum Arthropoda; class Insecta; order Coleoptera; family Nitidulidae; genus Brassicogethes; species Brassicogethes aeneus. The sequence goes on from OV121133.1 coordinate 50,039,234, forward strand.
GATTTGGGATTAAATTTCTTACTTAAATATGTATGTTTTAGCTAAGTTTTGTTATATTTAAAATGAGTCTCGACAAATTCGGACATCAAACTTATTTTAATGTTAAAAAAAATACTGATAAATTTTTAATTAATGAAGATATAGATTTTCAAAATTTTAAACTTACTAATGTGAAATTACCTGAACAAGATAATGATGCTGTGAATAGAATATTTGTTGACAATTATTTCAAATCATATCATAAAGATGTTAGTAATTCCTTACAATCTGTAATAGATACTACAGACAAAGAAAATTTAAATATTAAAAAAAGTATTGAAAATTTAAAAAATCAATCTAATATTAATAACAAAAACATTAAAGCAGCAGACACTAATTTTAAATCAGTAAAACAACAAATAGTAAAATTAGAGAAAGACTTAAAAAGTAACGTAACTAAAATACAAAAAGATTTTAAGGAATTATCAAATAAAACTAATGATAATGTTAAAAAGAACTTAAATCAATTTAAAACTGTGCAAGATAAAATAATAAATGATGTTTTAGAAAAAACAACTAAAAATATATTGGATAATATACAACGAATTGAAAATTTACAAAAAAAACTTGATGTATATGAAAATATTGTAAAAAGAAACGAAAAGATATTGGATCAACAAATAATACATACTAAAATTAATAATGTATCTTTTAATGCAACATTTGATGATTTTAGAATTCAACTGGAAGAATTTCTTAAAGCTATTAAATATTTCCAAAAACAATCGGAGTCTAATAATGCTTCTTATATAAATATGTTTAATAATTTGGAGAAACGTATAGAGATGTTAGAAACAAAATCGGCAAATCCTTAAAATGGATATAATAAATAAAATTTAATTATAAAATGCATAAGGTCTATGTACTCTTGCAATTTATTGTGCAAAATAAAATGTGTTTTTGGGAGAAGGGGTAAGATAGTAGGTATATAAAGCTTGTTTACTTCTTGATGATCTTTAGTTAAACAACAACTCAATAAAAATATCAAGATGAGCAATATTTTGACCAAACTTAACGGTTGCAAGCATCTTCCATTCATAAAAATTAAAGAATTACAAGAAGACAAGAAATACGAACTGGTTAATCTTGAAGTTTTAGATGGTAAATATGGAGAATGTATTTTTGTTAAAGTTAAAGAATTTCCAAATTCTGTAATATTACCAAAACGATTTTCAAAGTTAATTGGTGATATTGAAAAAATTAACAAAGAAAGTCAAAGAAAAAAAATTTATATGATTATGAAGTTAGTGAAGGTTACAATAATGTAAAATTTGAATAAGTAAAAACTTATACTTATATTTAATATTAATAATAAATATATTTTATATTTTTGAAATATTTATGAATATATTTTAGAATTATGTAATCAAAAATATTGTAGTTTAATTTAGTCTTAGGAATTTAAAATTATTTTCATTGTATTAATTAACTGTCATTGTCGGTGGCGTTGGTGGGAATAATAGTATATAAGTCTGTTTTTAAATTGTAAGTTTATTAAATTCAAACTGTTATTTGAATTTGAAACAAACAAAATGTCTGACGTCAGTGAAATTTTTATCGAAATGAAAAGAGTGCAGCGAGAAAGGGAAACCAACAGGACGTTCAACGACCTGATGCAGAACCCGTACCCCTGGTTGGAGGAACTAATTGAATTTGATTTCTATGGAATTTTTTGGTTAATTCAGGGTCGATGGGGTGAGGATCACCCGGCGAACAATTGGGGGCATGAGGTGCACGAACGCAATAAAGATTTTAGGTGGCTTTATAATATTTAAATAAAAAAATTATATCCACATTTTAAATTTGTTTTAATTTAACCTTTTCTGTCGATTATAATAATAAAAAAAAAGATAAAATAATAGTTTTAGGAAGAGTCCCCTTCCATGAATACGTCGTCTAAAGATAGGTAGGAGAAACTCTATATAATACTATTACTATTAGTTTAAGTTTTAGTTTGAGAGAGCACATAAAAAATGTCTGCTTTTAAAATTAATAGAGTTGACCAAAATAAAATATATCGTAAAAATCATATTTATAAAAGGATTTTTGAATTGAAACTGTCAGTGACAAAACAACAAACAATATTAAATAAAAAAATTACATATTATAAATTAATTCTTGCATTAATGAAAATTCAAGTATAAAGAAACTTGTTTAGACTTGTTGTTTCAGACTGAGATGGATGGTTGAATGGCTTTAATAGTAGAAAGGGTAAATATATAAATATAATATATATATATATATATATATACATCCCTAATACAATATTGCGTCATTACAATTCGCGACCTTATTGCGTCTACTAGAAATACGGTATTTAGCGAAAATATAGAAGAGTATATTGGCGTACTTTTTTTTGCTGATTCCAAAAATCTGGTCAGATTTTTTTTATCTTAAAAAATAAGATATACACTTTTTTTTCAAAAGTCGCTACATTATCAACTCATTTTAATCTTGATATAATATTGCGTCACGTGTATATTTTATTTTAAATTTTATATGGCTTGTTCAGACTTTATTGCGTCATACAGTGTTGCCAAATTGTAATGACGCAATATTGTACTAAGGATGTATATATATATATATGTATATGTATATATCCGTAATACAATATTGTGTCATTACATTTCGCGACCTTATTGCGTCTCCTAGAAATACGGTATTTAGGGAGTCAACTTTAATAAGATATAAATGAATTTTTAACATGTGATTTTTCTTCTATGTAATTTTTAATATTGATATTTTGCATGTTTATAAAATAATGTCTGTATTAGGAATGTGGGGTTTAAAAAGTTTTAATTAATTTTATATTTAATTTTAAATATCCCTATTATTTTTTAACCTTCAAGGTTTTAGTTTATATTTTTTTCTTGCTATTTATTTTAACATGAATAATTACCATTAATATTATATTAATTACTATGGTAATTCTTTTTGAAGGGTATATTTTTTAAGGCTATATTTGTTCGTATTCTTAATGAAAAATAGCATACCTACTATACTAAGAGAAATAGTAAAGAAAATTACTTATACGTTTTCTGGTTAGCAAAACTTTTACCCAGCAACACTTTTATTAAGCACATTTTAAGAATCGTAAAGAAAAGTATTAATTATTATAATTATATTAATCAATGCTTTTTCATGATACTAGCAGAATAAATTCGACTTTCGCTTAACATAAGTTCTTTAATAATTAATATTATTAATTAAGCTAATTATTGTCTTTAGTTTGGTATATTTTTGTTTATGAATTAACTTAAATATTAACAATTTTTCTCTCTTAAAGGGCAGCGAAAGTCGAATTTTCATTTTGTCATAAAAAATAGTGTACATATTTCGTGGTGAAAGGCGGCGATTTCTAAATAGTGTGTTCTACATTCGCCTCGCTCGTGCAGCAAACCTCACACTCTTCAGAAATCGCTGCCTTTCCCCTTATGCAATGCACTATCCCATTAAGAATATGACAAAACAGCGTGGTTAATGGGTGCACTCCAATTTTTTTTTATCTCGTGGAAATTTGATATTTCCATTAAATAGAAATCTATCCCTTTTTTTTACTTATAGAATAATTAACTATTGTTGATAAATTATTTATTTATCGTTATTAAAATGTATTTTTAAATAAAATTAATTAAAATTATTAATTATATTTTAAATTTCTGTATTATTTTTGTATCCTTAAATGTTTAAGTTTCTATTTTTTTACCTTTGTTAACATTGACATAAATAAAGATAAGTATTTTTATTATAATTCCACAACCCTAGTCTTATACAATAAATTGTAATAATTATTATTTAGAAAACGTCTAAGAATTTTCAAACCCCTAAGGGTGTAATATTTTGCTGTAAATTATTTTAAATATAATTACTTAATTTTATTTATTATTTAATTTAAATCGTATAAAAATTAACAATCAACCAACAGATAAGGCTAGGGTTGTGGAATTGACCGGTTAAATTGTTTTTGTACAATTGATCAGTCAACTTACTAAAATAAAATTAAATAAAACAAAAAGTTATTATTGTGCTGAGATATTATAATAATATAATCATTTATTTATCGTTATTAAGGTGTGTTTTTAAATAAAAATAAGTAAGTACCATGTTCTATAGAACATGGTACCTACTTATTTACAAAAATAATACAGAATTATAATTAATTTTATTTGAAATTTCTGAATTATTTTTGTAACCTTAAATGTTTTAATTTCTATTTTTTACTTCGTGAATATTTCTCCCTTACAAATTGTTTGTGACTCCAGTAGTTTCTGAGATAAGTATAAGGGTCACTTTACGTGGACCACCCTGTACACTGTACAGTGTACAGTAGGCTGGGCATTTTTTTGGAAATCTCACTTGGCTTAGTTAAAAAAAGTTGTAAGAAGGGTAGGTACACAAATAAGCTGTTTTTTTCAAATTTTTAAAAACAAATTTAGCCGTGCCCCCGGGGGGTTCAAATTTCTCAAAATTCAATAAAAAATATTTTTTAAGTTAAATTTTGAATTTGTCATATTAAAAAACTATTAGGTATTAACTTACTTAAGACACACAAAAAAAAAATTTATTTATTTTAATTTTACCCCGCTTTTTTTTAATCGAAGAGCTGTATATTATAACTTTAAAAGCTTTGGGGAGGGTCTTAAAATTAAAATATATTAACAAGATTTTTTTTGTGTTACAAGTGAGTTAATACCTTATAGTTTTTCAATATGCCAAATTCAAATCGAACAGTTAATTTTAAAAACATTCAATCCCCCGGGGGCGCGGCAAAAATTAAAAATTCGGTAGGCTGGGCTGAAATCATTACTTTTGTTAATCTCACTTAGTTAAAAAAAAGTTGTGAGAAGGGTATTTGTATAAGCTGTTTTTTTAATTTTTAAAAATAATTTTTGCCGCGCCCCCGGGGGATTGAGTGTTTTTAAAATTAAGACAATTTTTTTAACTGTTCGATTTGAATTTGGCATATTGAAAAACTATAAGGTATTAACTCACTTGTAACACAAAAAAAATCTTGTTAATATATTTTAATTTTAAGACCCTCCCCAAAGCTTTTAAAGTTATAATATACAGCTCTTCGATTAAAAATGAATGTTTTTAAAATTAAGACAATTTTTTTTAACTAACATTGTGTGGTATTATTTGATTTTAAGATATACATGTATTTAATTATGCCTGAACATAGAGATGATGGACGCGGTGACATTCCATAGACCGCTCAACATTCGAGTTTCGAAACTACTTATTTAACTTGCTACTGCATTGTTTAATGATATTATTATGTTTAATTTTGTTTAGTAATGTTATTATTATAATATGATGCAGGGGCGTAGCTACCGCTGTATCAGCCGTATCAATGATACGGGGCTTCCGGCCGATTGGCTTCGACATGCGTAAGCAAAAAACATATTACCCACATGTTACAAAAATTGAGGCATCAAATTAAATAAATAAATAATAATATTATTTAATTGTTTATTCTTCGATTTATTAAATTAAAATTTTCCTGAATACCCTCCTGTTTCAACGAGGCCGTTAACTCATGCGAAATGTTTCTGCCCGCACCTTTCCGCTATGCGTTGTCTGCGGCGCAATCTGGGCATATTGTTCTGTGCTCTGCGCGGCATAATGAGTCTGCTTTGGGTATTATTATCATAGGTTATATTAATAGCAAATTAGAAATAATTATTAGCGTTACAACTATTTCAAATGACTTGCCTTTATTTTAAAATATAAACCTTTTAAAAGATGTTGAAGAACGGCAAATGTCTAAAACCAGACCAAATTTTAAAACTTTTCTGTACATAAAAAGCTATGTACGCATATTGAGATGTCCCCCAAGTGAAAATGATTATTTTTTATTTTATATGTTTCACTGTTAGTCTAGAATGGGGTTTTTTGGAAGCCACCAGTTCTAGTAATAATATAACATAAGTGGTTCTGCACTAATGTATTAAGAAATCATAAATTTTGAATATTTTAGCTTCACGGAGGTTAGGATTTCGTATGTTTTTTTAAACCTTTGTATATTTGAAATAAGTTATTACATCTTTTGAATCCTTAATATTTTTAAAAAATAAAATTGTACATACATAAAATATTTATAAAAAAATTTACTTATATTACACTTCACGGTGGATAGGTTTTTAAATAGCAATACTGTCGTAAACAGAGGTTTTTGGTTATTTAAAATGATTAAAGCGCCATCCGTTGCATAAAATTTAAAGCAAAAATAGATTCACGGAGGATATAATCAATTTTTTAACACCTACATAAATGATTATAAAAATTATTTCTTTTAATTTTTATTAATATTTTATATTGGATTTGATTGCTTTGGATGTGTTTAATTTACTTAGTGAACTGATATTTTCGGTATGCTTTTACTACCTCAGATAATTGAAAACATATAGGTTAACCTAGAAAGAGTAACAGTCACGGAGGATAGGTTTTTGACTTTTAAAACATTGTAAAAATAATTAATTGCGGATAAAAATCTCGAACCTGAGCTGTAATATCTACTTAATTATGAAAGATCAAAATACAATAAAAGTGTAGGTCAAACTCATTTAGTTTTATTAAATATTACGGGGTAACACCATCGGGAGACATTTCGTGTGATTCACCCACATATATTATTTATTAAATTATAAAAATTGGTAAATGCAAAAAAATTATGCCCTAAAATTTTTTTGCCAGCACCTTTTCCGGGATAAGGGCCCCTAATATATTTTTGATACGGGGCCCCCTCGAGGCTAGCTACGCCACTGATATGATGTAATATTATTATTATTACAATAATTAAAATTATAATAATTATTATTATAAGACATTCAAATTTGTATTGTGTTTTTGTTATTTTGTGTAAAAACTGTAATAAATCTACTAAAGATACTAAAGAAAAAATGTCAAAATTTACTAAAAACTATTTTTTTTTAATCCGCCTATAAATAACTTACATAAAAAGTTTTACTTCAAAACAAAGTTTAATAATTCAAAAACAAAAGCTCAATTGAAAAATATTTATTAGGAAGCCTAATTTAGATTGTCAATTTTTAGTAGAAACACCCTGTATTTATAACATTGATGTTTTACTTTTTTAAATTTTTTTTGAATTACCTGTTAATAACATAAAACACATTGTAGTTATTTTCATTGATATTAACCTTTTTTTTAAGTATCTAAAAACATGAAAAACTTTTATTATTTTTAAAATAGTAAAATTAACAGAAAAACGATGATCATTTTTTTACGATTATAAGCGTAAAAAAATGATAATCGTTTTTCTGAATTTAAATCTGCATCTGCATATATAATTTAAAAAATACATTGTCACAATTACTTATGGACAAACAATTCTTACAATCAGTTTTAATAAATCGACCGTCATAATTGTAAATTTCATAAAACTCGACGCGCGCCCCAAGATTATAATATGATTACATTTAAACGAAAGAACAACTGTCTCTAGCGTGACGTCACACGGTGCGAGAGAGACAGCGCTATCATTCGCAACAGTATCGTGAGTTTAATTCAAATATTAAAATCATAGGCGAGACGTTGCCAAATTGTGCGACGCAACAACATACAGTATTTAAAAACACGTATATTGGAAAACGTATATTATCGCAACGCCCTCATCGTCAAATGGGTTGAACTAAATATACACATTTTTTCCATTTTTAGTATGTTGCTGCACACTTTTTGTGTTCAAATTTTTCTAAATATTTAAAAAACGCAGGGTCGGACATAAAAAATTTTTGGACACAAAAATTGGGCATTAAATTCTACACAGATCTGTATTAGCAAGAATCTTAGAAAGTGCTAGGATGAAGTAAATTTTAAGGAATAAGCGCTTGACATTAGTGCGTCAGATATACTGACGCAGTAAGGTCGTTGACGCAATAAGAATAGGGATTTTATAAATGTATTGACGCAGCAATGATAGAATTTTGTATATATATATATATATATATATATATATATATATATATATATATATATATATATATACATCCCGCTTACAATGCTGCATCATTTCAAAGTACCGTCAAAATTCATGTTACTATCATTGCTGCTTCTTTTTATTTTGCCATCATTTCTGCGTCGATGTATATCGAATTTGTTAAACCATCATTGCTGCAACAGAAGTGAATATTTTTTTCAACTCCCCCGTCTTTTCTGCATCACCTATGTTGCCAGATCTTGTCGACGCATCATTGATGGTCTTTCGTAGAAGGATTTGAATATTAAATTTAATAAAATAAAATCATAATACCTAACAATTTCGTCGTGCGTTGTGACTTGTTTTTAGCGCATATACTCGTATATCAACGCTTACAAATAAAAGGCATAATATAAGTTCTTTAAAAATAAAATTTGTTATGTATAATTTGTTGTTATTCAATAGTTTAAGGTAGTCTGGATAAATTAAATTTTTTAGCTTTAAATCATGTGCAAAAAAAATTATAGCGTACGGGATTAATTTTTGATATGTTAAATTAACATACAAACATTTTTAATTTTTGATAGCATAATAACATAATACAATTATGATAATTGTAGACAATAAGGTTCCTTATTGATATTTTTGGTATTAAATAATTTATTAGATTTAGCTAAGAAATTAATTAATATTTCCAAATAAGCCTTAGATATTCGCAGGACCGTTTCTAACATTTTCTCCGTAGGGGTGGGTAATAAAATTTGCCGCTCTAATGTTGGTATAATATGAATTGCTTATAATATAATTTGTATTTATACATATTTATACGCCTCCTTAGATTAGGAGCAAAGCATTTTTTTTTTAATTGTATTTAAAAAAGTGCTCCTAATCTAAGGAGGCGTTTTTACCAAAACCTTAAATAAAAAAGGGATTATTTTAAAGGATTTTTAAATCTTTATTTAACTACGTCTTAGAATAAACCAAAACGGTTTAAACTTTTCAATTTTAGTTTTTTATCAATATTAATCAATTTAGGAGTGACGAATATTTATAATTTAAATTTGTTTAAACTTTTTGCCTTTTTAAAATATAAAGGGCCAAATTGTATGTAAAAAACTAAGGATGATGTCTTTTTAATATTTTGAAAACGTCACATTTTTGTCCTAGGACAGCTGTTTACTTTCCGTCCTGAAATGTAATCAGCTGTTTACTTTTGTCTTTGGATAATATCATTATTATTATTATTATTATTATTGTTGCTGTCATCACATATCGTCCCAATTATCGTATGGTAGCGTATCTTTAATATAACAAGTTTTACATTTTAAAAATTGAAAGTTTTTAGCTAATTTAGAATATTTTTTGGAAAAAAAATATCGAAAAATATGCTATATCTATATCTTTTTTTTACCTGCGTGCGGAAAGTTTCTACAAAAGTCAGTGTCAATTAATTTTTAAGAAAATATTGCACCGTGTAATCGTCATAGTAATGATAAATCTTAGTAGGATTTTTTTTAAGTAAGAAGTTAGGTTATTGTGTTAATCATCTTACATTCTTATTAACAGTCATGATTTTAACCAAAATACCAATCACGTAATTTACCTACTACATTTACTACACAATAATTTACTATGTTCTGTGATTTACTACATACTACATTTACTACATAGTCAATGTATAAAATGTAATAAACCCAATTTGTACGTCAGTTTCCCATCCCTGGGCTGGAGGCCTTACAAACGGGACAAATATTACTATTTTTACTCTTTTTTTTCTTAAAGTTATAGATATAATTATTAAAAGGAACTTGACAATAATAATTTTATAAAACAAACTGGCTACCAAACACTAAAATTCACATTAACACATGCGACGCAGCATTGCTGCGTTCGTTTAACGATCTTCGTTATTTGTGCCGCGAATAATATTAAGTACATTGTATCGACGTTGCTGCGTCGTACATTGTTGTCAGCTTTACTTGATGCAGGATTACCGTTAATTTAAAAGAAATATTCACTTTTTCAATATACACCAAATTTAAAAGCGCACCCTTGCGGCAAACTGCCAAACTTCAATATACACGTATTTTACAAAAAACCATCAATGCTGCGTCACCCTTAAAAACGGTGTGTAAGATTGTCATGACGTCACTAGTAAAATAAACCTTAAATGTAATGCTGCGTCAATATACGACGCAGCATTACACCTGACGCAGCATTAAATGCAAATTTCATAATGTATTGACGCAGCATTGTAGGCGGGATGTATATATATATATATATATATATATATATATATATATATATATATATATATATATATATATATATAAATATGTATATAATGTAAATATATATAAATACTTCTAAAATTTTATTTACTTTGCAGTAAACTTTTGTTGTTCAACAACTAAAACTGTTTTTGTAGTGCTTGTATGAATAACTTATATTTTTGTAACGGAAAACCCTTTTACCCTGAAAGTGTTGGAATAATGGAAAACCAAAATGGGATATTTGAAATTTTTCGTAATTCAGTTCCTGAAGATAATATTTTTCCAGATTTAGTTAAGAAAGAAAAAGTGCGTCACCCTAAATTTATGTTAAATCAAGATCGATTGGATTCATTTGAATATTGGCCTGTAGGATTAAATCAAAAACCCCATGAAATGGCTAGTGCAGGATTTTTTTACGTTGGTTTAGGAGATCATTGTATTTGCTTTCAATGTGGTCTAATTTTAAAGGATTGGATTGAAACAGATGATCCTTGGGAAGAACATGCTATGTTTGGTGAAAAATGTACTTTTTTACAATTAAAATTGGGTAAAGATTATATTAAAAAATTAAGAGAAGAATATATAAATGATTTTGTGGTTCAATGCATGATTGTCCAACACCACCTCAAGCATCTTGTTCAGCAGAAAAACGAAAACAAGTAGAACAATCTACAACATAATTAATAATTCACGTTCTAGAACTCCAAGTTATGCAGAAGAAGAAGAAAGTTCAGGTGATAAAAGAGGTTCGTCTTCTTTTTCAAAATATGATTGTTGAAAGTTTGAATACATTTCATACAATAAAGCATATTGATTTTTATCAAAATTCAAATTTAAATTATCATAGGGGTAGATTTCAGAGTTTAAAAACAATTTTATGTTAAATTGCAGTGATCGAAATAACCATTGTTTTTATAAAAATCATTTTTACGATCTGTCTGAAAAGCAACAATAACGTAACGAGGTTTTTCGAGCTGCGTTGCTGATTTAACACTCCAATTATGGTTTTGAGTTTTTTGTAATAAAGGATATTCATACATTTCCCAGCTTCGAAATCCTATTTCTAATTCTTTACCGGTTTCATATAAATTAAATAATTTTAATTTTTCCTCATCGGACACAACAATATGAGGCATTTTCCAAACTATTTTATCTATTACAATTTTGTTTGTTTCGGTGTTTAATGTGTTATAAATTGCATTTTGATCAGAGTAGTATATAAAGGCGGGCTCTAACTCAAAATAATTGAGTTAGAAACCTCACTGTGTAAAAGTATAGGAAATAAAAAATAATTGAGTTTGAAACCTCACTGTGTAAAAGTATAGGAAATAAAAAATAATTGTGTTTGAAACCTCACTGTGTAAAAGTATAGGCATATCAATTTGTGTGTGTTTGTGTCTATGTGATTTGTAGACACCCTGAATTAAGTAAGTGGCTGATGAAATAGTATATGCATTTTAGTGGAATTTGACCTTGCATGTGACAAACGGAAATTTATTAAATACCAATACCAATGACCTAGTTTTTTTTAATACATGCATTGCTGAAATACCTAATTAGCAGACTGATGCAACATTTATTATGATTATTTTAGCGGAAATCGACGACCTTGTGCTTTACGATCATTGTGAATGGAAATTGATTTAATTAGTTTTCATGCACCAATGACCTACAGTTTTTAATAAATGCATTTAGTAAATAATTAGTATACTGTTGCAACAATTTTTTTTATATTTATGTTTAAAAGATCGTTGCTAATGAGAATTTGAAAATTAATTAAATTCCTCATCCCTACCCACAGACTGCCGATTTGTATAAATAAGAGGGCATTTTTTTTACCTGGTAGTACATTATAATTGTAATTTTGCTTACATTTTAAATTCAACATCAACAATAATCGTCAAGATGAACGCTTTAAACAAATTAAACGACTGTAACAATTCCTTCAAAAAAATCGCCGAATTGGATGTTGGAAAGAAATATAAAGTCAGAAAAATGGAAAAAATAACGACAAAGTATGGAGACTCAATTTTAGCATTTTTAGATGATTTTGCAACTCCTTTTATTCTGCCAATAAGATTCTCCAAATTAATCCCCGAACTTGAAAAATGAAATAAAACTTTTCTTAAAAGCGATATATATTTGCAGAAAGAAGAAACTTTTAATAAGTTTACTCCAATTAATTTTATCAAAATAAATATTTAAAAAATAGTTTTAATAATAAATAAATAAAACGAAAGGTTTGTATTTAAATTTAAATATACTTAAATTGTAAACACCATTTTTTTTTCAGTTCAACTAATTTTTTGAAACAACAGCAAAATGATCTTCAGCGACAACGTCAAAAGCTATTAAAAAAATTAAAAATTATTCAAAAAGAATTACAGTTGGAAATAGACATATGTGAAATGATAATACTGTTTAAAAATTTAAAAATTGAATAAAAGTATTATTTATTTTGGTATTATATATAAATATATTTTTAAAATATTAGTTACATTATTATTTAAACTCTTACTATGTAGTTCAACTTTGTTGTGAAACAGTGTTAATAATATGTAATTATAAAACCGTATCTATTAAATAAAAAATATAATCGAAAAAATATGTTTTATTTTGTGTGTATGATTGTGTGTGTGTTTAAAACTTAAAATAAAAAACACTTAAAAAAATAAATCTTTATTTATTTATTTTTTTGTTTTTTTTAAATTGCAAAACAAAAATATTTAATTTTAACAATAAACAAATATTTTAACTGTTGGATTCTCCAATAAAAGCCTTGCAATTTGGGCAGAAATGCTGTTTGCTTTGACAGTCATTTATGCAGTAAGGGATGCAACAGCATAGCCAACATCCAAACACAAAAAATAAGGAGCTGAACAGGTGTGTTTTGGTGTTTGAGTTATGTTTACTATGCTTCTAATTTGCTCTTTACAATTTGGACATGTTATAAATGCTGGAGACGGTCCCAAACTTACAAATCCATACTGTTTTTTGTTTGGATAGATTGTTGTTGGGTGGTTTTCCATTTATAACTAAACGTTCTTTTCTTTTCACCTCAAACTACTCAACTGAGCCTCACTCTCTGATGTTTGGCTTTTTAAATTTGTTAGTTTTTATGTTTTTTGGTTTAAAAATAGAATTTTTATTGCCTAAATAATATTATAATTTTGTGTAAGATAACTGCATACCATATGTATTTATGATTGCATTATCTCATTGTTTGGATAGGTAAGTTAGTAAAACACACAAGTAAATAGTTTATGTTTTATTTAAAAAAAAAATTTCTGTTCCTGTTCCTGTTCCTGTTCCTGTTTTTGTTCTAAATAATTTTCTAAAAAATTATAATAATTTGAAACATCAAAGCTAGACTACTATTTTAATTCATACAAACCACTTGCAACTTAACTTACTAGTTTCGTTCCTCATAGCTATAGCTATTTGTATTTCTTCTTTTTCTTTTATTTTTTTTACCTTCTGACCGAATTTCTTCAACATATTTCAAAATTTTTTTCTCGTAACACTAAAACTCTTTCATTAAATTCATGTTTGGGTTATTTTTGAATGGATATAATTAAAAAATTAATGTATTTATATAAAAATTTTACATATAAAATGGGGAGACAAAAACCTGACTTATATCCGTTAATTATTAAAAGTTTGTACATTTCAATAATTATTAAGTAATATTATATAAATTTTTTAAAAGATTAACAAGCTTGTGTACATTGTTGCATATCACATTTTTTTCGTATCCTTTTCAATTTCTTGAGAATTTTATAAAACACCATCACTCTATTTTTTAAAATTTAAAATGCATAATTCTGTTTTAAAATGTGCTGATTTTACTTCTGTATAATGTAACTTTTCTTGTTAACATGTGTTTAATGATAAAAATAAATGCTGACCTGACAATTATTTTCATATAAAACTTTTTAAAATTATAATTTAATTTTATTTTACAAGAAACGTTTGTCAACTTGTTTTTAATTTTTGTTGTGAAGTTAATTTAAAAAAATGTTTTTTACAAGTTTTATTAAATGTTTTTTACAAGTTTTGTGTATAATAAAAATGGTTAATTTGGCACCAATAGACCAATTAACCCATAAAACTAATTTATCCAGACGATGTGGTGGCAGCTTGCAAATAAATTGCGATGAAAAAATCGCTTTTTGCAATAAAGAAAATTATAGACTAAATTTGGAAACCCAGGATATGCGCAAAGAAATTGATGAGTTAAAAAACAATTTGAATAGACAGGAAGAAAAATGCAAATTGACTGTGGAAATTATGAAAGAACAATATGTAGAAGAGTGTAATGGACAAGTGTTGAGTGCGAAGGATTTAGTTAAGGAATGTTATGTTAAAGTGAAAGGACTCGAGGAAGAAAATGTTAGAATATGTATGTTAAAATTAGATTTAGAAAGTAATTTAGAAATAATTAAAAATTTAAACGAAACAATACAAGATTTGCAATGGGAAAATATAAAATTAAATAATTTATATAATGAACAAAAAAAATTAAGATTGTTAAGGTTAAGAAAATTTAAAAAATGTAATAATGAGGAAAAAAAAATAAAACAAAATTGTAACTTTTTGTTTATTATATAAAATATTTAATTTTTTCCTCATTGCAAATCTTTTATTGCTTGGTTTAAATTAATTGTAATAATATTTTTTAGATAGATTTGTAAGATAGTTTAAGATATTTTAAGTTGTTTTTTAATTTTTGTAGTTTTTAAGTTTTATGGTTTAATTATTTGTAATATTTTTTAGATAGATGTGTAAGATAGTTTAAGATATTTTAAGTTGTTTTTTTAATTTTTTTATAGTTTTTAAGTTTTGGTTTAAGTTAGGTTTTTGGTTTAAGTTAAGTTTTGCTTTAAGTTATTTTTTAAGAGTTAATTTAATATTTTTTAAAATAAAAATTATTTATACCAAACAATTTTTGTTTTATTTATAAATTATATAAATTTATCAGTTTGAATAAATAAAGATGAAATTTTTATTGCTTACGTAATATTTTATTTTTGTAAGAGAGATAACCATGCAGCATACATTTTTATGACTGCATTATCTTTGTTTGTTTGGGATAGGTAAGTTAGTAAAACACACAAGTAAATAGTTTGTTTTATTTAAAAATATTTTATTTAATACATTTCACTTTCACTCATATACCCTTCATCATCAACATCATCCTCATCTGTAAATTTCCTGTACCTGTTGATTGTGTTCCAACTGATTTTCAAATAAATATGAATAATTTGAAACATCAAAACCCCACTCCTCTTCTAATGCATACAAATCATCGAGAGGTGTTAAAGATGTTGTAAAACATTGTGCTAATTTTATAATGTCTTCAATGGTTAATGGCTTAAGCATGCCATTATTCGAGTAATACACCGACATGTTTAGTCGTTTTATTATTAATAAAAATATTTAAAAAAAAATTATCATATATAAAAACTATTCTAAGAGTGGGGGGAATAAACAACATTTTCAAAATACCAATCTCTAAATAAATTTACATTTTCATTGTTGCAATTTAAATAATTAAATACATGTTTTCCGCAATGATAATTTTGTTTATTTATATTTGAGTTTTTTAATTTTAAAATACTAGGACAGTTTAAATTTTCCAAGTCTACAATATTTATATTTTGAAAAATAAACGAATTTAACCATTCAACTTTTTGTCTACCCTTAACAAAAATCGTTTCTACATTTTTATTATTATTGATTTCTTTATTTAATATTGAATTTAATTCTGAATAGTAATAGACATTTCGGTTTCCGCAAGTTTCCCATTTAAGACCGTGAATATTTTCTGTTAAAAAATCAATTTGTTTTCGAAATTTTTCCGACAACGAAAAGAATTCTCTATTATAATTAAAAATACAATGTTTAGTTTCTCCCAAATAAAGAATTGATAATTCTTTACATATAAAATTGCTATTTTTATACTGAAAACCTTGAAAATCGAGAAAAACAAAATTTGACATATTACTTAAATTCTCTCTTCGTAAAAAAAGTAAATGTATGTGTTATATTCTTATCCTTATATATCACGAATTAAACCCGTAAGTGGGGTATAATTAACAACTCGATCGTGTAATATCAAACAATAAGCGGAAGTATTGTCTGCCATATCTTTGGTGCATTCTAACTCGATTCTGACCTCGATAACACCATAATTTAGGACATCGTTTTGTCTCGAACAATCAATAACTGCTAATGGAGCAATACTTTTAAACTCTGATGGATTAAAAAGTGGTTCATTGTCACGTTCGTAGTATGAATGTTGAAAGTTTAAGTACATTTCATACAATATAGAATATTGATTTTTGTCATAGTCAATCGATATTGGGTCATAAGGGTATAACTCCCCATTGAGGATAATTTTAATTTGTTTTAAGTTAGAATTATCAAATTTAATATTATTTTTATTAAAACTATTTCTACGATCTGTCTGAAAACCCACAATAACATAACGCGGTTTTTCCAATTGTGTAGTAGATTTAATATTCCACGTGTGGCTTTTTGGTTTTTGCAATAATGGATATTCTACTAATTCCCAACTTCTAAAAGCAATCTGCAATTCGTTTCCGCTCTCAATATGTTGTAATAGTTTTAATTTTTCATCATCGGCAACCGAAATATGAGGCATTTTCCACATCATTTTGTTAATTTTTATTTTATTAATTTCATTAGCAACGCTGTTAAAAATTGCATTATGATCAGAATTACTTCGAATTAAAAATAATTCTTGTCTTAAATTTATAATAATTTTTTTAAAATCTTCAGCAAATCCTAAAATTGTGTTTAAAGGTACACATAAATTAAATTCACCGGTTGCGGGGTTGTTTACATCAACTAAACAATCTGCATCAATATTCCAACCAGCGTTTTTTAAACGATTAACATTATTTTTATTGAAAGATGTGTATCCTTTAAGGGTTGTAGTTACTCCTGGATTTCTTACACGATCAATAGTTTTCCCCGAAAGCTCATATCTAATTTCACTAAATAAATGATTGAAAAAATTATTTACCAGTTTTGCAGTACTAGATACTGAATTATTATCTTTTAATAATTTTCCTTCGACATATATATAACTTTGACTGGGTAGTGTAAATAGTTGAGTTTGTGGTATGACAATTCGTATTTCATCATTGTTTTCAAATGCGCTAGAATTATATGGTAGATGGGAATGTTTTTCTACATTTACTAGAGAATCATCCGAAAAAACTCAATCATTTACGTTTAAAATATTCATTTTTTTTTTTAATTTTAAATCCCAAAGATTTTAAGTATTTGATATTAACAGGTATTAACTGGTTAACCGTTTGATTAACACTAACAGAATTTGTTATTGAAGTTTTGTTATATTTTAGAACCATTTTTTTTTTCTGCTGCTACTACTCAGCCTTTAAATGAGCTCTTATCGTAATGGTCTCTCCTCTGAAATTGAGCAAATCACCATTCTGATCGACTATTTTAAAGGTTATATTATTGATTATTTTTGTATTTATTGGTAAATAAATAACATTTAATGGCGATTCAACAATTTTAAATCCTGCTGCTACCGTGGGAAAAAATTCATGCAATGTATGACCTTGTTTTCCATTATCATAAAATCCCATCACGATATTGCATAGAATTTTAATTGCGTTTACTTTCATTATGTCAACCGGTTTTTTTGAGGTTTGTTTAATATTTGCTTTAAGTTTTTCATTATGAAACCCCAATAAATCTCCAATTGAATCGGTTTTGGTAAAATCAATAACGTGTGTACATTTAATTTCACATTCGAGTGTATTTAAATTTGGTTCTAAAGTTAAAAATAATTTATCATTAGGGCTTTGTGT
The DNA here is from genome assembly GCA_921294245.1 of Brassicogethes aeneus. NCBI lineage: Eukaryota > Metazoa > Arthropoda > Insecta > Coleoptera > Nitidulidae > Brassicogethes > Brassicogethes aeneus. Next base: position 50,057,356 of record OV121133.1, read on the forward strand.
TTTGTTTAACTCATGAATTTTGTTATTCGAAAAATTGTTAATATTATCGATATCATATGTTCCTTCGGGAATTTCAATGTTAAATTTGTCAATATAAAACATATTTTTGCCTTTATAAATATTTGCTATTGCATTATATACTTCTAAACTTAAAAGTCCAATAACAAAATCATTATCAAAATCTCTTAAATCTATTGGTGGATAAAAATCCGCGCTCAATTCGGATTCCTCACCCGAAAAACTAAACGTCCTCATTGTTCTACTACTACTATTTTACTAACAAACATTTACGAATTATGAATTATTATATAAGAATTTTAAACATAAATGTCCACAGTTAAAAGAATTATAATTTTGAAACTGAGTATGATTATATGTGATTTTTATAGGTAAAGTAGAACTGTAAAAATAGTCTACAACTTTTGTAGGCGGCTTAAGATTACCAAAACTATCGTAATATAAAATGTTTTTATTTTTTTTTTTAATGTATGAAACCCAGTGAGTTCCCACACCCTTACTATCATCTAAATGTATAATTCCGCATTCAAATTGTTTTATTTTATTAGGTAAATTGTCCTTCATAAACACTCCGCGAAAGTTATTAAGTTTTAATTTTTTAGCAAATTTATTTAAGTCGATATTTGTTAGAGCTCGTTTTGGTAATCTTTCTATGGAATTTTTTTTTTTGTAATATGAATAGGGATTTACAAATAAACCGAGACCTTTTCTGTGCTCTTTTAATTGCAATCCCTTTCCCATAGCTATGGTCTCCATTTTTTCGTTATGTCTTTGTTTTTCTTTAAGATCTTCTTGCGCTGTTTTTGCTTTATTAACAGCGCTCGCGATCGAGCTAGCACCTCCGGCCAAAGCTCCAAGAGCAAATAATGGAATTAAAGGTAAAAATCCACCGGTTTTTGGTAAAGCAATAATTCGAGCTGGTTTTTTCTTTTTATTAATACCTTTAACCGCTTTTACAGCAATATTATTCGCAGATTTTACATTTTTAGGATTTCTATTTCTTAAAGCATCTTTAGCTTTTTTTATTGCTTTATTAAATGATATAGCTCCCCCCCCTACCACTCTTTTATTCTTCTTTACTTTTCTATATTTCCTTTTTCATTTGTTGTTTTAAACCCATACCAAGTTTTACTTTTGCATTCATGGCAGTTGTAACGCCTAAAGCAGCTAATTTTTCGCCAAAACTAGAATCACGAGCTTTAAGTCTTTCTAAAGCACTATTCGCTAAAATTTTATCTGCCTCGTGTCGTTTATCTAATTCCTCGTTTTTCGAATAAGCAATGTCGTGAACTTTACAAGCTTCATCCAACGGATTTACACCCTTATCGTTTCGTGCTAATCGTTTATCGAGCTTTGTTCCTGGTCCACAAAAATTATACCCCAAAATATGCAATTCAACAGGTAATTTATTAATTAGTTTATTAACAAACCCCCTACCACCTTTCTGTCGAATGATGTTTTTGCGAATGATAATATTTTTATTGTAACGCTTCATTTATAAGATGTATCTATATTGAAAGTTAAAATGAGACTAAAGTGTATTTTACCAATTTGTTTCTAATATAAAAATATTGCAAATATTTAAAAATGTTTAGTCTTAAACAATGCATTTAGTTAAACAGACGACTAGTTTCAAGATAAAATTTTTTATGATGATGCGCAAATTAATAAACAGCAAAGACATGGTGTTTTGTTACCATCTACTATTCGGTGCGTAATTTCAGGCCCATCTAATTGTGGTAAAACGAACATAATGATAAATTTACTTGAAAACATAAACGGCTTACCTTTTGAAAATGTATATATTTTTTCCAAGTCTTTATACCAACCGATCTATAAATATTTAAAGGAATTATTTAAACCTATAAAGGCTATTAATTATTTGAGTATAACGATAATGAAAATATAATATCACCATCGAAGGCAAAATCAAATTCTGTTTTTATTTTCGATGATGTAGCTTGCGAAAAACAGAGTATAATAAGAGATTTTTTTGCAATGGGTAGACATAATCTTATCGATTCATTTTATTTGACGCAAACTTATGCTCATATACCGAAACATCTTATACGTGACAATGCTAATATGTTGATAATTTTCAAACAAGACGATATGAACTTAAAACATATTTATAAAGATCATGTTAATACTGACATGACCTTTGATAAGTTTTATAATATGTGTTCATTATGTTGGCTCGATAAATACGGTTTCCTTGTAATATGTAAAGAATTCGATATTGATAATGGTCGCTTTAGAAAAGGATTTGATCAATACATAATTTTATAAACAGCTAAAACAGCATAAAAACAGCTAAAAACAGCATAAAAACAGCTAAAAAAAACAGCTAAAAAACAGCTAAAAACAGCATAAAAACAGCTAAAAAACAGCTAAAACAGCATAAAAACAGCTAAAAAACAGCATAAAAACAGCTAATAACAGCATGCTGTTTTTTGAAAAACAGCTTACTGTTATTTATAAACAGTACTCCTGTTTTCGAGTTGCTTTTTTGATAAATTTTAAATATATATGATTGTAATGTAAAATTAAATTTATTATAAAAAAAACCATTCCAACATTAACACGCACAAATATGCTAAAAAATAAAAAAATAAAAAAAAGATAAAATATTAACCAAAAAAATAATAAAAATTAGAAAGGATATCAAAGCTAAATTAAATGCTATTAAATCGGGTAGACTTCAAACAGAGTATGAGTTGGAACCATTAAAACAATTAATATCAAAAGTTTTACCGCAGCCACCTCCATTGGCAGATTTTAAAAAGGAAAAGGAAATAAAAAGCGAGCATGATGTTAAAAAAAAATAATTACCACCTAGTCCTATAAAAAAGAAAAAAACAAAAAAAACACCAGTACCACAGTTTATTGATGATGGTGAAATATTTGATAGCACATTACGAGACGATACATTACGAGACAACACATTACAACAGTTATTTTTACGATGACAGTATTCGCGAACAGCAATTTGATACCATGGATGATTACATAAATCAAGATTCATCTTTTAATTTGTATTTAGATCAATTTGATGAAATGCCTCGTGAATATGTTAAAGGATTTAAACGAGATACTGAAAATAGATTTGACACACATTATTTGACTTACGACCCTGTTTTGGGAAAATTTAATCATAGAGATTCAGAAATGGATTTTAAAGGAAATGATATTGTTATAAAGGACAACAATAGAAAAAAAGAAGATAAAATATATAAGGGTACTTTTGCTTTATATGAATTATTATTTAAAAACGAACCAAACGAAAGTTTAATAACTCCAGAAGATAGAAACATATATAAAAGTATTATATTGAGCACAAATGCACACAAAAGAAACTTTAATGCAAATGCACAAAAAGCAGGAAATAGAGGTAATAAGTATATACATGTAATTAAACCCCTACTTGATTTAGAGGAATCAAACATATTACAAACCGAAAAACAATACAGATCGAAATTAAGAACGCCATTACGACTACGTCTTGGAAAAGGATTACAAATGCAATACACAAATAAACTAAAAGAATACGTGCATTGGGATGATTGTAATGAGCTAGTTGAAAGATTAAGATTATTAATTAGTTCTCAATTTGCTGGGAATAATAGTCATGTGAATGAAATAAACAGCATAATTGAAGAGTTAAAAGAAGCTAATATAATTGAATAGGTTGCAAAAACTTAAACATTTTTACTATGGCTGTTGATAAGTTTGGACGTGGGTTGCATAATCACTTAAGCAAAAAGCAACTAAAATCTGCATATGGTTTATTAAATATTACATTAAAAAGTGTTAATTACATTATTCAATATCCAAAAGTTGTCTATTATTTAAGTTATGGTTATTCAATCTATGAATTTCCACTAAAAGAGGGAATAATAAATCACGTAAATGTTAATAATCAAACTTTTCAAATCAAAATAAACAATCAATTGTATACACGCGATACATTGCTAAATATAAAACTAAGATTAGGCGATAAAATTTCAATAGAGTCATCTAAACCTATTGAGCATGTTTTTCTAGAATTGATTATTAAATATCCAATTTTAACTGAATGAAATAAAAAAAAAACAACATGCCAAAAAAACGCAACAACGCAAAAAACCACAAAAAGGTTTCAATAGATTATAAACGGAAAATAGTTACTGAATTGCATGCACCAGCAAGAAAAAACTTTAAACGTAGAAGGGTTATTGTTCGTGGATTAAACGATTTAATGCAAAGCGATCTCGTGGAGATGATCCCTTTTTCAAAACAAAATAAATCATACAAGTATATATTGGTCCTTATTAATGCCTTTAGCAAATTTGTGTGGGCTTTGACTCTTAAAAATAAAACTGCTAAAGATGTGACACAAGCAATAAAAACAGTTTTAATTAAACCAAATATTCCAAAAAATCTCCAGACCGATAATGGAACGGAGTTTTATAATAAAGATTTCAAAAGTGGTTGGAGTTATTGCCTAAAATAGTATCTAAATACAATAATACTATCCATAGCAGTATCAAAATGAAACCGATAGATGTAAATGTTCAGAATAAAAAGAGGTTGTTAAAATCATCAGCGTTTAGCAATATAAAAATGTCAAGTTTAAATAACAAATTTAAAATTAAAGACAAAGTGCGCATTAGCAAATATCGCGAAGCTTTTTCAAAGGGTTACACACCAAACTGGTCAAATGAAATATTTACAGTGAAACAGGTTAAACTAACAAACCCCACAACTTACATTCTAGAAGATGAGAATGGAAACCTATTTTGGGTGGTTTTTATGAATATGAACTGCAAAAGGCACAGTTTCCCGATATTCATTTAATCGAAAAAATTGTAAGACGAAAAGGAACAAAATTATATGTTAAATGGTTTGGTTCACAGGGTCCCCCTTATAGTTGGATCGACAAAAAGGATTTATTTTAATGTGTTATTAGTAAATGTATTTTTTGGTTAAATAAAACAATTTAAAAATATTAAAGTTTTTTATTTTTTCACACAACATTATAAATATCTACAATACATATTATTTAGCCATGTCTTTCCTAATAATTATTACAATAAAAAAGAATACAAACCAAAAAGATGAAATTGTTAATAAAATAGTAGATACTTTGTATGCTAAAAGTTTTGAGTTTGTTTTAATTATTAATTTTTTTAATGCGGTAAAATTTGTTAATGCAGTATTTGAATCATTTAATTCTACACTGAAAGAAATATATACTTAAGTTAAATAAAAAAATAATTAGGGCAAATATATTTTATGTTTCATATATGGACTACCACATACATTGCTAAAACAAATATATTCGTTTGGTTAGCAGCCTATTGCTGCCCTAGCAATATAAATGTGTTTCTAGCAATGTTTTTTTGCTGTAATTCACTTATAGTTTACATTTTATAGTAAGGGTAAGTTTATTTTTATTTAGATCTAACATATCTTCTTTACAATAAATGTATTACAAAATTTAACATACATTCATAATAAACAGTAGTATAAATGTGTAAAGCACTAGTATAAAATTTTTAGTATAAATTTGTATTTACTTTTAGCAACAAATTTCTTTCAGTGTACATAAGTTCTATCTGCTAAATAATATTTTAATTTAAAATGCAATAAATATGTGTTGGATGAGTTGATGTTTATTTCACAGCCATCATTGGTTCTGTTCATAATAAGAAAATCCTGAGACCATTTTTCATGAAGCGTGATGGTTTTAGAATTAAAAGTGATGAAACATGTTAATGTATTTCTTGGATAATTAACATATAACGTATTATTTATAAAGGATGATAATAAAACAAACTTTACTGCAACGAAGTTCATCATCGTGTTATTTGATGAAATAAATGTTTTTAACTAAATTCATACATACCTTACAATTGCTTATATCTGAAAGAAAAAAAAAGTAGGAAAATAAAACTAAATAAATATGTTTATAGTGTTTTTATTAAATATCAAATTTAACAAAAGGTTTTATAATTTTAAATGTTTCTATGTAATCTTGCGGTTCTGTAGATGGCCAAATAGCACTGTTTGGACCTTCTTTCCATCCAACCGATTTGTTTTGGTTTATTTTTTCCAAATTATTTAAAATCCATTTGTAAATTTCCTGATGTGATTTTCTTGTAAATGGATTAAACTCAAATTTTGTATATGGTTTATTTACCACCCAATCAAAACAAATTTGCAAAAATTTATAATTTGCATTAAAGATTGCATCACAAACTAAATCATTCATATAAAATAATGTTGACTTATAATTTTTACATACATTTGACATACATAATTTTTCCATTGAAAAATCCATTTTATCTGCTAATAAATTTGTTGCAAACATTAATTTATAATTTGAATCATAATAAAAAATTAAATTATTTATAGCTGTTAAAAGATCTTCTATTTCAATATTCTTGTTAAATGTCAGTGACGATGATGATGATGTGTTGTGGTTTTGTAAAACATTTTTCACAAAAATATCAGTATTTATTTTTGATTCTATTATTGTTTGAAACACATCAAAATTACAATTCTTTAATATTTTATATTGCAAAATATTATCTGGTACGAATATTTTTTGTAAAATATAATTAACTTCTATTAAATTTAAACTGGAAATATATAATTTTAAATATTTACCATACGTTTCTGTTTGCTGTAAAAATATATCGCGAGATAATTTGTACTGATTTAAATTCATTGCATAAGTCAATGTTCTTCACCGACCTACTTTAAGTAGGTAGTATCCTACCTACGTCAAACATGTTAATTAACCTTGAACGAGTTTCGACTCGAATATTTTTTGCTTATGTAACCCCAAGGTACTGTATCGGTTGTTTCCGTATTAATTACTCGTTTATCATCACCAAAAGATAATGCGAGTTTTTTTTGTTTCTTTGTAAATACTTGATGATTTCTTGAAATAATTGAACTTTGACTTTTAATTAAATTGGTGCAATTTTGAAGACATTCTATAAAATCGTCGAATGTAATTCTTTTAACAACCGGTCTTCGAACTCCTTTTACTTTTTTTGTAATTTTATCATGTTCAACTTTATAAGCATACATATTACCTCTAAGTCCAACAAATTCAGTCATTATTTTTCCCTGGTTTTCATCTTTCCATAATCCAAGTTCTTTTTTATTTAATTGCAATATTCCATGCTGGTTATCATGCGAAAAATCGGAGGTATCAAATTTGCATGGAAATTTTTTAATAATATCATAAATATTTAAATTGGTAAATTCGTAAATTAAACTATCTGTATCAGTGTATAATAATTTCGAAGAACAATTACCCAGTTCTTTTTTAATAAATCCATAGTGAAAGTCATATAAAAATGTTTTTGAAATATCTAAAATTGAAAAACCTGCATATATAGGTTTATCGAAATATATTTCAGTCTTGTTTAGTTCTATTAAAACTAAATCTTTATCAATTATAACACTGTTTTTAAAATTTGGTTTTGAAATTAGCTTTCTGGCCGATTTCCAATTGTTAACAATTTTAATTATCCTATGTTTGCGCACGTTTTCCAGGCATTTTCCGAAAATAGAATTTATTTGCAATTTATAATAATTTTGATCTGATTTAAATTTTGATTGTTTTCTTAATTCCGTATTAAGGTTAATGTATTTTTTTAATCAAGGCGCTTGTTTAAATTTTAATATTCTATGTATTTTTGTTACAATAAGCCCATTTAATAAAGCCTGTTTTAAGGCAGTATAGTGTATAACATACTCTTTTTTATTATATAATGTTGTTAAAAGTTTCTTTTGTTTGGATTTTGAATTCGATGGAGTTAAATGTTCTGGACAAAATGGCATATCTCTATGTATTTCGTGTACATTTTCTGGATATGTTAAATCTACCTCTAAAATATAACCTATAGGAGAATTTATACTTGGTAAATTTTGGAGATTAAATGCTAGGATTTTCCACCCACTCAAAACCAGCATAGGGAAGGTATCTGCTCATAGAAAACCCGTACATGTTATTTTGGTCCAAAAGAAGAAGATACTTTTCCGGTTTTGAAGAATCATAATTTTCCATAAATTTATTGTTTGCTTTAGCATAATGAATATGAAGTTAGCAAAGCATCCATCGCTAATCAAAAAGCGATTAGATGCATAATTTGCCGATAGTTTGTCGTTAATTAGTTGTGAAAAAATTAATTTTGTCGTTCGAATATTTCTTTGTTTTTAAGGGTGCTTTGCTAACTTCATATGAAGTTAGCAAGGCACCCCCCTTAAATATCTGATAAAAAAAAATTTAATAGTTAATATTTTGCCGTTAATTTGTCGCTAATTAGTTGTGAATAAATTAAATTTGTCGTTCGCATATTTCTTTGTTTTTATGGGTATTTTGTTAACTTTATATGAAGTTAGCAAGGCACCCCCCTTAAATATGTGATAATATTTTTTTTTAATTGTTAATATTTTGCCGTTAATTTGTCCCTAATTAGTTGTGAATAAATTAATTTTGTCGTTTAATAATTTTTTTTTCGGCTGCTTTGCTAACTTTATATGAAGTTAGCAAGGCAGAACCCCTTAAATATCTGATAAAAAAATTTAATAGTTAACATTTTGCCGTTAATTTGTCGCTAATTAGTTGTGAATAAATTAATTTTGTCGTTCGCATATTTCTTTGTTTTTATGGGTGCTTTGTTAACTTCATATGAAGTTAGCAAGGCAGCCCCCTTAAATTCGTGATAATATATTTTTTTTAATTGTTAATATTTTGCCGTTAATTTGTCGCTAATTAGTTGTGAATAAATTAATTTTGTCGTTCGCATATTTCTTTGTTTTTATGGGTGCTTTGTTAACTTCATATGAAGTTAGCAAGGCAGCCCCCTTAAATTCGTGATAATATATTTTTTTTAATTGTTAATATTTTGCCGTTAATTTGTCGCTAATTAGTTGTGAATAAATTAATTTCGTAGTTTAATAATTTTCTTTTTCGGCTGCTTTGCTAACTTTATATGAAGTTAAAAATCTGATAAAAAAAATGTAATAGTTAATATTTTGCCGTTAATTTGTTACTAATTAGTTGTGAATAAATTAAATTTGTCGTTCGCATATTTCTTTGTTTTTTTGGGTATTTTGTTAACTTCATATGAAGTTAGCAAGGCATAACCCCTTAAATATCTGATAAAAAAATTTAATAGTTAACATTTTGCCGTTAATTTGTCGCTAATTAGTTGTGAATAAATTAAATTTGTCGTTCGCATATTTCTTTGTTTTCATGGGTATTTTGTTAACTTCATATGAAGTTAGCAAGACAGCCCCCTTAAATATGTGATAATATTTTTTTTTAATTGTTAATATCTTTCCGTTAATTTGTCGCTAATTAGTTGTGAATAAATTAATTTTGTCGTTTGATTATTTTTTTGGTTTTTTTTTGGCTGCTTTGCAAAGCACCCGCTCCACTTATTACAAAATATTAACTATTAAATTTTTTTTATCAGATATTTAAGGGGGGCTGCCTTGCTAACTTCATATGAAGTTAACAAAATACCCATAAAAACAAAGAAATATGCGAACGACAAATTTAATTTATTCACAACTAATTAGCGACAAATTAACGGCAAAATATTAACAATAAAAAAATATATTATTACATATTTAAGGGGGCTGCCTTGCTAACTTCATATGAAGTTAGCAAAGCACCCGTAAAAACAAAGAAATATTCGAACGACAAAATTAATTTTTTCACAACTAATTAACGACAAATTAACGGCAAATTATGTATCTAATCGCTTTTTGATTAGCGATGGATGCTTTGCTAACTTCATATTCATTTTAGCATATCTGTTACAACATTGAGCAACGCCTCCCCGAATTCCCTTTTCAATCATCATTATTTGATCAATATCGGTTATTAGCTCTAACTTATATTCGATTGTTTTTAGCATTGCTTGAAAGGAAAATGATGGTGAACTTACAAAGTTTGCCGGATCAAGTTTATATGTTTGTATGCTGGTTTTACGAAAATTTTCATATATATCGGCCAATAGAAGAACATCTGTTTTTAAATATAAATCAGAGTATGTTCCCAGGTTTTTACACTTAAAAGTTGTCCATACATTATGAGCGTTAATGTATTCAAGATCTGATATTTCGCTTTCATTAAGAGAACTATAGAAACACTTTTTTTCGGGCAAAGCTTTATCATTTAATTTTTCCCACGAATCCAAGTACTCGAATGGAAAAACCCCTTTTCTGCACAATAATCTAAATTCTAATTCGTCAGCACAATGAAGTCTTGTAATTTTTTTTTGGTCATTATCCAATTGGGATGCTAATGTATCTAAACTTTCAGGCATAAACCGATATGAATCGACAAATCTCAATTTTATATTAGTTCCATCAACACATTTTGTAAATGAAATGTATTTTTCTTTGGTAGCAGGTAAAACCGATAAATCACCACTAAAGTTGTTTAATAATTCTTTAATCAAAAAATGTGAGTCATAAGAGCTTAAATTGTGGAAAAAAACAGGTATCGTGTTGATTTTTTTAAAGTTTAGATTGCAACTGTTATGCGCAGGTCCTCGATAATTTGTTTTTAAATTATTTATATCATTAGCGCTATTTCCTAAATGAAAATGGTCTTTAACTTTTAAATCGTTTGGTAAAAAAGGTTTTTCGCAAATATGACAGAGACTTGCTTTTTCATAAACGATTATTTCAGTACTTGTTAAAGGATCTATTTGTTTTGTTTTAGTATTATGCAGGTTTAATGCAATTTTATTTAACTCCGATATAAACCATTGTATACAACTTTTCCCACGATTCATCGCAAATTTTGACAATGAATCATTATAGGAACACTTTAAATAATAAGCAATACTAAATGGAATGTGTTTTTGAACATAAACAAAGTTTTTTTTTATAGTATCAGTGTCACTATCTTGTTCATCGCATTTTTCCAATATGCATTCTAAATCTGCATATATAACAAATGGTGCTATTTGTTTAAACTTATGGTTTTTAAATTCTAAAATATTTTCATTAGCTTTTGGAAGTACAGTTTTACACACGTTTTGATTAAAACAATATTCAAAATGTTTGTCAAGCAAATTTTGATTACCAAAATAATTTAAACATCTATTGCATATAAATTTAGAATTCTTATGTTTGGAAATTTGAGAAGATAATAATCTGGATAAACTTTTTATTAATGTAAAGTGGTATTTTTTTCTATCTTTTAACATTAATAAATTTATTAAATTGTTTGATTTTATTTTACTAAAGGAAATTGGTACAATACTGTTCGTTTCTTCAATTGCAAAAACATTAATGGATAAGTTATTTAATTTTTCAAATTTCGCAATATTTTTAAGTTTCATGGGAAAATCGATTTTATCATATTTTAATACTTGACTAAATGCAGGATAACTCGATACCCTTTCTGGATTTTTTTTTTTGGTTGGATGGAGTGCTGCCACTATACAGTATAAAAAGCAATATTCATCATTGTTACGTATGTTAATCACAGCTCTTTTATCCTTTATAAATTTAGGGCAATCGATAAATTTACCGATGTTAATTGGGAAATGTTTATTAATATTTATTTTAAGACCAATAATTTCTATTAAACTCCACCCAGAATCACGTTCTGAAAAGTCCTCTAATTTACTTTTGAGTTTTTCCACAACATTTTCAATATACAATTTTTTTAAGTTAGTATTTATATCAATTATTTCATTAGAAGTTGTAAAATGTTTTAGGACAATTTCCCCCGATTTTGGTTGAATAAAATTTGCATGCAAGTTTGAATTTACTTTTAGCATTCCAAGCTGTTTTAATTGTTTATTTATTTTCCATGCAAAACTTTTGTATGATTTATGAAAAAACAAATTAATATCTTTAATTTTAACATTAACAATTATTCCAGTTTGTATGCGACTTTTAAAACAAGAAGTTAATTCTTGCCAATATATATTTTCAGTTTTATTATTTAATTTTTTATTATTTAAACCTTTTCCTAATTTACCAAAATTTAAAAATTTTCTTTTTAATTTATTTTTATAATGATTTAAAATTGCCAAGTTTGCTTCTAATTTAAAGGCATTTTCATTAGATTTAAAATCAAATTGAATATTTTTAATTGCTTTTCGCAACAAAAAAAAAATTTGCTTTAAAATTTTTAAGTGTTTCTGATATTCCTGCTCTGTTTTAAGCAAAGGAACTATTTTTTTATAAGTTTGAATAATATTATCAGATAAAATTGATACAGATGACATTTTAATAAAGTGTTATCGCAATAGAATTTTTTAAGGTTATAGAAAAAATTAATTCCACAATCTAAAAATAAAATGAATATGTTTAAATAAAGAATAAAAATTAAAAAAAAAAAAATATCTTACCTTAAGTTTTAATATAGGGTCAGAATTTCTCAAACGGGCCACCTGAATTAGGTCAAAATTAGTTTTTGTTTGTAGATACATTTTTTTGATAGTATTTTACATCACTAACACAAATCCTAAAGGATTTTGTAAAAAAAAAAATTTCAATTGACATATTCATGATATTAAAAGTCAAAGTTTTTAATAATTAAAAAATAAAAAAATTCATTATGGCTGAACTAATTATCCGATTCCAACGATATAACTAGCGTTGGAATCTTGTTTTGACATAGATTCTTTGTTATTTTTTTCAATTGTCCTATTTTCATTTAGGTCGATTTTTTTTTGTTTTTTTTATACCAAATTCGGAAATAATTGCCTTCTGCGCCAGCTATCGACTCGAGAAAAAAAACACATATACTCCAATCATTTCTCGAAATTATGCTGCTGAGAAAAAAAATGGCCCGCAGGTTGACAAAAAGTTATTCGTCCTTTTGTGGCCGCGCGCGGTGTCAGCTCACGCTCCGAACCGTGTACGCTGTACGCTAGGGTGGAGTGAATTTTATTAAATTTATTAATTGATTTTTCCTATATTATTAATTGTTGACTAAAGGCGTAAAATGAATAAATATAGAAAAAATATTCCAATTTTTTAATATCTTGAGGTGGCGCATCAGTCTCGAAGTTTTGAAAATTCTAAAAAAATATTACTTAAATCAAAGTAATAAAAATAGCATTATTTATAAATAAAAAATTTATTTTAGTAAAATTAACGTGAAACGTAAACATATTTAATAGTAAATCATATGCTTTAAGTAACTTCAGGAGTGTTTATTGGTAGAAATGAGATCTTCTTTTTCGCGAAAATACTGACATTTGGTATAAAAATTTGGTAATTAATTTCTGACTTTAATTCTTGTTCTGGTGAAACCATCTCTTGCTTCCGATCCACAAACCGAGACTGAAGATTCAGTATACTGGTTATAACCAGTTTTACACAGCGTTCCACTGCTTGGGTGTGACACGGAAATTTTTGGAAGTATAGGAAAAAAATCATATCGGTAATTTCTGTCATCGTATTTCATAGTCATAGGTGGTTCAGTTACCTTTTCTGTCGCCCAGTGAATTAACTCGTAAAAATTTAATGCTTCAGTATTTAGTTTTGGAAGCTTTAATTCCCGTAATCTCGAATATTTTGATTCTTTTCTCGCCTTTAATATTTTCGGCAATGCTAGTTCTCTGATCGATAGATATATTGTAGGTAACATAGCTAGTAATAGGTTTTCGGGATAAATATTAGCTATAGCTTACAAAGATCCGGGCAAGCTTGCACATTCCCTATGGCTGACGTGGGCTAATAGGATTATTCGTTTATATGGGGGGACAGCAAATCCATCGGAAAACCTAAAAGAATTGGCTACTTTTATCATGAAAGTGTATGCCCCAACGTGGTTTTACATCAACACCAAGCCTACGTGCAAACTGTTAGATTTTAATAAAATAGCAGATTTTTAACAGTTTTTTAATATTCGACTGACTGATTTATTACATATATTATTATTCTACATTTCCTTGGTTACATTTCCTTCAACTGTTTTCTAACCTTATACAATTTTAATATTAATTACCTATTTTCAACACCCTCTCCTAATTTTTATTAACATTAAAAAAATTAACAACTACTCTATTCTAATAACATTTTCTTAAACTTCACAAATTTATTTATAGCTAATGGTTTTGTTAAAATATCAGCCACTTGATTTTCAGAAGCACAATATTCTAGCTTAATTAAACCTTCATTAAACTTTTCATTAATAAAATAATACCGCACGTCGATATGCTTCGATCTTCTATTCATCTGACCATTTTCAATCAATTTTAATGCACTCTGATTATCAACTTTGAGTGTTATCTTAACTGTTTTATCAATTAATTCTTCTATTAGATATTTTAAATACATCGTTTCTTTGATACACTCAGCTGCTGAAACATATTCAGATTCTGTACTAGACACAGTTACAATAGGCTGTCTACGTGAACACCATGCAATTGGTCCACCACAGTAAAAAATAACAAACCCACTTGTACTTTTTCTTGTACCTATGTCTCCTGCAAAATCAGCGTCACAGTAAGCAGTTAATTCTGTTATATCTGTATTGCTTTTAAATTTTAATCCTTGATTGGGGTATGTTTCTAGATATTTCAGGACTCTCTTTATATTATTGACATCTCGTTCTGATGGTTCTTTCATTTTTCGACTACTATAGTTCACCGAAAATGAAATATCTGGTCTCGTTCGATTTGACAGATACAGCAAACTACCAATAACTTCTCTATATGGATATTTCCTATTCTTCGAAGATTCATCTTTTGTATTATCATTTAACATAGGAATTTGGATTGGTTTCGAATCTTCTAACTTATATTTGTGCACTACTGCCTCTGCATATAATTTTTGTTTTAACATAATACCATCACTATTTTTAACAATTTCTAGTCCCAAATAATCAACTGGATTTTCACATTCTGTCATTTCAAATTCATTCTTTAATAAACTCAATAGCTCTTCTACTTGTTTTTCATACTCCGAACTATAAAAAATTATTCCATCATCAACATATATTCCCAAATATAATGATTCATTGTTGGTTTTAAAAATACATCGTTCAGTTTTTAAAGAAAATAACCCAATACTTTTAAGATAAGTAGTAAATCTTTTATTCCACTGTAATGGAGCTTGCTTTAAACCATATAATGATTTTTTTAGTAAACACACTTTATTTTTATTTTCTTCATATCCCTCAGGCAGTTTCATAAACACTTTTTCTTTTAAATCCCCGTATAGAAACGCAGTTTTTGTGTCAAATTTTCGGATCTTATAACTTTTGCTAGCAGAAATCGCAAATAATACACGCAAGGCATCTATGTTTACTACTGGACTAAATGTTTCTTTGTAGTCTATACCATAACTTTGCTCACAACCGCGAATCACTAGTCGAGCTTTATATCTTCCGTCACTTTTAACTTTAAAAATCCATTTGCTTGTCAAAATTTTTTGTTTATCAGTTTCTGACTTATCAACCAAAACCCATGTATTGTTTTTCTTAAGTGAATCTTTTTCTTCTTGTATAGCTTTTAACCACTCCTTCTTATCTGAACTTTGCACTACCTTCATATGTTAGTAACGACAAATCATAATCTTCGAGATAACTTGGCCGTACAACTTTCCGTCTTCTCTCTCCTATTTCTTTAATTTCTTGAACATCTTCAAAATCATCATTTTTACTAGTTTCATTTATATTTTTCTGAATAACTTCATTATTTTCTTCATCATTTTCTAAAATAATTTTGACATTTGTGTCAAATTTTTTTAAAATTTCTTTCCTTTCTGTAAAAACTACATCTCTTGAAATTATTACTTTTTGTTTTTCTTCATCTAATAATCTATAACCATTAAGTGCATAACCTATAAACACATATTTCTTGCTTCTTCGATCGAGCTTTTTTAAATGACCCAATACTTTGGCATATGCGGTACTACCAAAAACTTGAAGTTTTGACAAATCTGGTTTTCGTCCTGTCCAATTTTGTGTTGGTGTATTCTTTGTCAAAGACGACTCTGTTGGACTACGGTTAGTTAAATACGCAGCTACACGAATAGCTTCTCCCCAAAAAATATTACTCAATCCACTGTCAAATAATAACGCTCTAGTTTTCTCCACTAAAGTTCTGTTTAACCTTTCGGCTCTTCCATTAAGCTCAGGTGTATGTGGAATTGTGTAATCTAGTCTTATACCTTTTTTTTTACAAAATAATTTAAGATCTTCATTCACATACTCTCCTCCTTTGTCACATCTAATTTTAGAAACTTTTATATTATGATATGCTTCAGATTCTGCAACGTATTGTTGTAGGTATTCTTTTACCTCACTTTTTCTTTCAAGTAAATATATTGTAGTAAAAGAGGTATAATCGTCCAAAATTGTTAAGAAATACCTTTTACCATCCCATGTTGGATCAATATAGCCACATACATCACTATGTATTATTTCTAAAGGTCTTGAGGCTCGCTGTCTTTTTGTTGAGAATGGAAATCGAATCTGTTTGGCTTCCAAACAATTTTCACATATTTTTTTAAAATGGTTACAGTCACCTTTTGTTATATTCATTCCACTTGAAATATCTAATAACTTTTTTATATTATTAACACTCAGATGTCCAAGTTTTCTATGCCACTCTTGTACTGTTTTTTTAGTTTCTACTAGAAATGTCTCTTCTTTTGATGTATTTAGTTTAATCATGTAAAGTCGATTTTCTTGTTTTTCTCCACTAATTAAATTTTCGTTATTTCTTCTCACATAAACCTTATTTTTAGTAAAAGTTACTTGTCCGCCTTTTTCAGTTATTGCATTAACTGATAAAAGATTTTTGCTTAGTTCAGGGACATAAGTTACATTATTTAATATGCATTTTTCAGTAATAATTCTAACTATTCTAACTAACACCCTCTCCTAATTATTATTACATTATTTAATATGCATTTTTCAGTAATAATTTGTCCTTTTCCTTCTGAAGTCATTTTTTCATTTTTCTTAGCCATATAAATATCTATTTTACTGTCATATAAAGAATTAAACAATTCTTTGTTATTTGACATATGTGAAGAGCATCCAGAATCTACAATAAATTCAGTTTTGGAACCTTTTTCTATTTGTGTCAAAAATGCAACTTTATTTTTCTGATTAGTTTTCATGTCATTCGAATCATCTTTGTTTCTAAAAAAACATTTGTCTTCTTTATGATTACTCTTTTTACAAATTTTGCATCTTATTTTCTCCAAAGATCTGCAATATTTGGCTATATGCCCTATTTTTCCACATTGATAGCATTTTCTTTCTGGATATTTCTTCTTCCAATATGTTTTATTTTTCTCTTCAGCTTTAAATGCAACATTGTCATCACTTACTTCTTTCTGTTTTCTTCTGTGTTCTTCTAAGATCAATCTCGTTGTTAAATTTATCAAGGTTTTTTCCATTGGAGTTGTGGAATCCCAAGCTGTGACAAAAACATCATATTCTTGTGGTAAAGTTGTGAGAATTTTTGATATAATCATTTCTTCATCAATATTATGGTTCACTGTCTTTAATCTATATGCTAAACTTTCAATCTTACTAATATGCAATGACATATCCGATCCTTTTTGATATTTATAATTAAAAAATTCTTGTAGGGTATTGCATTTTTGTTGCTCGGTATTTTTCTGAAAAATGTTACACAACTTGTCAAACATATCTTTTGACGTTTTACAATTTATTATGTGCATAAGCAGCTTTTTATTGATGGTGGTTATTATTATCTTTTGGGCTTTCGCATCCTTTCTTTTCCACTCAGCTTTATCTTTATCTTCAATGCAGTCAGCCAATTTTTTAGTTCCATTTACAATTTCATCTTGTCCGTTTGATTTAAATACTATTTTCACACAGATTTTATTTTTTTTTTAATATCTCTCAGATTTTTAAAACCCCAAACTTGCCTGGGCCCATAAAATAGCAGATTTTTAACAGTTTTTTAATATTCGACTGACTGATTTCTTACATATATTATTATTCTACATTTCCTTGGTTACATTTCCTTCAACTGTTTTCTAACCTTATACAATTTTAATATTAATTACCTATTTTCAACACAAACATGGTCCTATTCACATATTTAATTTGACTAAAAGAGCATTACACCTCCAGAAAAACTTGAAGGCCTTATAACTATAGTTATAAAGAATATTCAGCGAAATATTTATCCCGAAAACCTATTACTTGCTATGTTACCTACAATATATCTATCGATCAGAGAACTAGCATTGCCGAAAATATTAAAGGCGAGAAAAGAATCAAAATGTTCGAGATTACGGGAATTAAAGCTTCCACAACTAAATACATTACATTACGTTTGTACCAGTTAATTCACTGGGCGACAGAAAAGGTGACTGAACCACCTATGACTATGAAATACGATGACAGAAATTACCGATATGATTTCTTCGGGTGACCATTTCCTATACTTCCAAAAATTTCAGTGTCACACCCCAAGCAGTGGAACGCTGTGTAAAACTGGTTATAACCAGTATACTGAATCTTCAGTCTCGGTTTGTGGATCGGAAGCAAGAAATGGTTTCATCAGAACAAGAATTAAAGTCAGAAAATAATTACCAAATTTTGATACCAAATGTGAGTATTTTCGCGAAAAAGAAGATCTCATTTCTACCAATAAACACTCCTGAAGTTACTTAAAGCATATGATTTACTATTAAATATGTTTACGTTTCACGTTAATTTTACTAAAATAAACTTTTTATTTATAAATAATGCTATTTTTATTACTTGATTAAAGTAATATTTTTTTAGAATTTTCAAAACTTCAACACAGATGCGCCACCTCAAGATATTAATAAATTGGAATATTTTTTCGATATTAATTCATTTTACGCCTCAACAATTAATAATTTAGGAAAAATCAATTAATAAATTTAAAAAAATTCACTCCACCCTACTGTACGCGCTTGTGACGCGACGTCTTACGGTGGTCTGGAACCTGCGGGCCATTTTTTTTCTCAGCAGCATAATTTCGAAAAATGATTGGAGTATATGTGTTTTTTTTTTCGAGTCGATAGCTGGCGCAGAAGCCAATTATTTCCGAATTTGTTATAAAAAAAAACAAAAAAAAATCGACCTAAATGAAAATTGTACAATTGAAAAAAATAACAAAGAATCTATGTCAAAACAAGATTCCAACGCTAGTTAAATCGTTGGAATCGGATAATTAGTTTAGCCATAATGATTTTTTTTTATTTTTTAATTACTAAAAACTTTTACTTTTAATATCATGAATATGTCAATTGAAAATTTTTTTTTTACAAAATCCTTTAGGATTTGTGTTAGTGATGTAAAATACTATCGAAAAAATGTATCTACAATCAAAAACTAATTTTGACCTAATTCAGGTGGCCCGTTTGAGAAATTCTGACCCTATATGTAGATATGATTAATTTAATTAATTAATTTTCACTCTATTATATTGGTTTGCTCAACACTATAAAATTATATTATAACTAATTAAACACAGAAAAGAGTTTCCTATTTATAAGATTAATTTGTAAACCAAATTGCTTCACCTTCACAAACTCTCCCCACCAAACACTGCACTTGCTAATTATTTCGGCAATGCATGTATTAAAAACTATAGGTCATTGGTGCATGAAAACTAATTAAATCAATTTTCATTCACAATGATCGAAAAGCACAAGGTCATCGAATTCCGCTAAAATAATCATAACAATTGTTGCATCAGTCTGCTAATTAGGTATTTCAGCAATGCATGTATTAAAAAAAACTAGGTCATTGGTATTGGTATTTAATACATTTCCGTTTGTCACATGCAAGGTCAAATTCCACTAAAATGCATATACTATTTCATCAGCCACTTACTTAATTCAGGGTGTCTACAAATCACATAGACACAAACAAACACAAATTGATACTTTTACACAGTGGCGGTTTCAAACTCATTTATTTTTTATTTCCTATACTTTTACACAGTGAGGGTTCTAACTCAATTATTTTGAGTTAGAGCCCGCCTTTATTTACTACTGATCAGAATTACTTCGGATTAATGTTAATTCTTGCCTTAAGTTTATAATAATTTTTTTAAAGTCTTCTGCAAAACCAAATAATGTTTTTAACGGTACGCATACATTAAAACATCCTGAATTTTTATGAACTTCATAAAGAGAATCTGAATCATTAATATTCCACCCAGCATTTTTTAAACGGTCTAACTCGTTTTTATTAAAAGAAACCAAACCTTTTGTGGTAGTAGTTGTCCCAGGATTTTTTACACGGTCCACTACTTTACCACCAATCTCTAAACGTATTTCTTCAAATAAATGTCCAAAAAAGTTATTAACTAATTTAGCTGTATTGGACACAGTTCCATCTGCTTTTAATAACTTACCCTCAATGTATATAAAACTTTCGCTTGGATGAGTAAACAAATCAGATTGGTTAATTGGGATTATAATTTTATCATTGTTATTAAAAGAATTAGATACATATGGTAAATATGAATGTTTTTCAACGTTTACTAGTGAATAATCGAAAAACGCCCTGTCAGTAACATTTAATATACTCATAGTTGTGTTTTTTTAATTTTAAATTCTAAAGATTTAAGGTATTCAATATTTGCTGGCGTTAATTGATTTTTTGTTGTTGTTGTTAACCGTTTAGCAATTGGTTCAACACTAAAATTAACGTTAGTTGCGGATTTATTATATTTAAAAACCATTGTTTAGTAGAGGTTTTAAATGAGCTCTTAACGTGATGGTCTCACCTCTAAAATTAAGCGTATTTCCATCTTGATCTACTATTTTAAAGGTTATATTAGTTATAAAATTTGTATTAATTGGTAAATAAATAACATTTTGTGGTGACTCTATAGTTTTAAATCCTGCTTAGAACAGACGGATAAAATTGATGTATTATATGTGAAATTTTTGAATTTTCATAAGATCCACTAACTATATTGCATAGTACTTTAATTGAATTTACCTTCATAATATCCACAGGCTTTTTCGAATGATATTGTTTATCTTTAGTCAAAACTTCTTTATCAAAACCTAATAAATCTCCAATTGAATCATTTTTTGTAAAATCAATATCTTGATCAGATTTAATAATACATTTTAAAGTATTTAAATTAGCTTTAATATATAAACCATATTTTACCGGCAAATCATTCAATTTTAAATTTAAATAATCGTTAATATTGTCAATATCATAAGTTCCTGTGGGTATTTCTATTATTTGATTTTTAATATAAAATTTATTATTAATACCTTCAGTTATATTTGGAATAGCATTATAAACCTCTAAATTAAGCAAACCTATAACAAAATCATTTTTATATTCTCTTAAATCAATAGGAGGGTTAAAATCAGTGCTAATAATTGATTCATTCGAGAAAAAACTAAACGTCTTCATAGATGAAATTCTGTTATTTAACTGAATATAATAAATTATTAAACATTATTATATAAAAATTTAAGATATAAGTGACCACAATTATAATTTAAATTTTGATAACGAGTATGATTGTAAAATATGTTTGTATGACCTAAACTATTAAAGTACTTTATAACTTCTTTAGGAGGTTTAAGATTACCAAAACTATCAAAGTACAAAATATTTTTATTTTTTTTAACGTAACATGTTCCAATGGCTTCCGGAATTATTTTGATCATCAAGATTAATTATTCCATTTTCAATTTGATGAATTTTACTAGGCAAATTATCTCTCACAAATACTCCGCGATTTTTTTAGTATATTTTAACAAATCAACATTAGTCAATTATCGTTTTGGTAATCTGTTTATTAAAAATTTTTGTTTTTCCCTTGATAATATAAATAGGGGTTAACAAATAGTCCATAACCTTTTTTATATGGTTTTAAAATTAATCCTTTATCCATAGCTATAGATTCCATTTTTTCGTTATGACGTTGTTTTTCCTTAAGTTCTTCTTGCGCACTTTTTGCTTTATTGACTGCTGATGCAATAGAGCTGGCACCGCCGGCTAGGGCCCCTAATGCAGACAATCCTGCAAATATTGGAATTAGCGGAAGAAACCCGCCTGTTTTGGGAAATGAAATAACTCTTGAATATTTATTTTTATTTTTTACTTTTCGAAACTCTTTTAATGCTATTTTTATTGCAGTATTTACATTTTTACCTTTATCATTACTTTTTCTCAGTGCTTTATTAGCATTACTAAGAGCTTTTTTAAAAGTAACGCCTTTACCTGATATACGTTTCTTTTTACTACTTTTACTTTTTTTACCGGTACCTCTAATACCCATTCCTAATTTTCGTTTAACTTTTATGCCTTTAGTCACTAACCATGCATTTGCTTTTTCACCTAAAGATGCGTCTTTGGATTTCACTCGCTCCCAAGCTCGATTTTCCAATATCCAATCTGCTTTATGCCTTGACTCCAAATTATTATTTTTCGAATAGGCGATATCGTGCTCTTTACATGCAGCGTCTAAAGAGTTTATACCAGGGTCCCCCCTTTTAATTCTTTTATCTAAATTAGTTCCGGGTCCGCAATACTGGTACTTTCCAATCAAGTGTGCCTCGAAAGGTAGTTTATTAATTAATTTATTTAAAAGACCGCTACCTTTTCGTTTGAATGTTTTTTGCGAATGAGTTGCATATATATATATATATATATATATATATATAAGTATACTTATTTATCGAATATCTTTCCTATTCTATTGATATCATAAAACTAATTAAATTAAAAATTACCAATTTATTTATATAATAAACTGTTTACCATAAATTTATTTAGTTTTTAATCATGCGAATTGTTAAACAAAAGTGTCATTTACCAGTTAAACAATTTGATTTTTTTGCTCATAATAAATTACTTCGACATGGAACCTTGCTACCTAGCTCAATTAGATGTATTATATGTGGGCCATCGAATAGCGGCAAAACAAATGTTATGTTAAATTTGATTGAAGATGTTAATGGTTTACGTTTTGAAAATGTATACGTTTATTCTAAATCTTTATATCAACCAATTTATGTTTATTTAAAAAAAAATTATTAAACCCTATTAAAGAAATTAAATATTTTGAATATAGCGATAATGAAAATATAGTTAACCCTTCTGAAGCTAAACCTAATTCAATTTTTATATTTGACGACGTTGCATGCGAAAAACAAAGTGTTATAAGAGATTTTTTCGCAATGGGTTTTTCTTATTGACTCTTTTTACTTAACTCAAACATATGCTCATACACCAAAACATTTAATAGAGACAATGCAAATATGTTAATTATTTTTAAACAAGATGAAATGAATTTAAAACATATTTACAAAGATCATCTTAATACTGATGTATCATTAGATTTATAGAAATGTGTTCAAAGTGTTGGCAAGACAAATATGGATTTTTGGAAATATGCAAAGATTCTGATTTTAATTGTGGGAGATATAGAAAAGGATTTGATTCTTTTATATGTTTATAAAATAACTGTATTAAACTGACTGTTTAAACTATTTGTTTAATAGCTATAAAATTGATTGTTTAAATTGGTAGTTTAACAGATTGTTTAAACTGATAGTTTAAACTATCTGTTTTAATAGCTGTTTAGTATAAATATAAATAGATAGCGATTTATTTGTCAGTTGAAATAAATTTGTTGCAAGGAGTAGTCGACATGGATCAAAAAACAATAACAAAAAAATTAATTAAAAAAAGAAAAGATATTAAAAGTAAATTAAATGCTTTAAAATTAAATAGGTTTGAAACGAAATATGCTTTACAACCTCCAAGACAAATATTATCTGTTCATCAAAAAAATGAACAAAAACCCAAAGTAAAATTTGAAAATATTAAAAAAGAGGAAAAAGATGAGGGATAAGAAGAGGAGATCGAAAAAGAAGCAGAGGTCAAAAAAGAAAAAAAACTTTTAACAAATAAAAGAGAGTTTGCAACCAGTCCTATAAAAACAAAAACAAGAGATGTTGGAACCCGAACAATTAAACCAAGAAAAATAGACTTTGCAACTAGTCCTATGCGAAAAAATACAAGGTAATTTGGTAACTCATCATTATTCATCAAGAACTGGGAAGTGAGCAAGATCAAGGATCATCCTTGTACTCGCCCAGTGATTGGTGAATAAACATGGTCCTTCGAACACCAGGGATTTACGACCCCTTCGAACCACCAGCCCCTTGGTAGCACAGTCCAGGAAGCGGCAACAAACATTCGGAAGCAGTGGGATATGGTATCTAATCTTCACATGGAAGTTAGAGTAAATCACCCAGATGAGTCCATGAATCCCTTGCACGACCAGTTTCAACAGCTGAAGCCTTGGTAACACAGTCCAGGAAGCGGCAACAAACATTGAACCACCAGCCCCCTTGGTAGCACAGTCCAGGAAGCGGCAACAATCATTGGTTCTTCGAACAACAGGGATTTACGACCCCTTCGAGCCTCCAGCCCCCTTGGTAGCACAGTCCAGGAAGCGGGAATTGCCAACTTCAGGAAATTCGGAAGCAGTGGGATATGGTATCTAATCTTCACATGGAAGTTAGAGTAAATCACACAGATGAGTCCATGAATCCCTTGCACGACCAGTTTCAACAGCTGAAAACAGAGTACAACCAGGTACTTATGGCAATGGCTCAACGAATCTTATCAAACAAGTGACCTACGGCCAAACAAGCGACGTAGGGATCAACACAACAGGGATTTACGACCCCTTCGAACCACCAGCCCTTGGTAGCACAGTCCAGGAAGTGGTGAACAAACATGACCTACGCCCAAACAAGCGACGTAGGGAACAAAACAACAGGGATTTACGACCCCAAACAAATGACCTACGTCCAAACAAGTGACGTAGGAAGCTACAAGCGACGTAGCCATCGACACAACAGGGATTTACGACCCCAAACAAGTGACCTACGCCTAAACAAGCGACGTAGGAAGCTACAGGCACCCATCCACCAACACAGCAGGATATACCCGGCCCGTGGATGTCAATTTGACCATTTCCAGGTCAAATATGAAAACAATCGAACCAATGGAACTAACCAGTACCAGGCCCATTCAAGGAGCAGTCTCCATCGACGTACTGAGTTCATTGAGAGCTGACGACTAGGGAAACTACAATTGAATCTCAGGGACACTGCTGGTGGTCGCCAATATGTTTAATTAAAAATTAAACAGAAAAAAATAATAATAGAATTTTAGTTTAAAAAATCAAAAATACAGGAATGTGCAAAGTTGCGTTTAGTAGCAGGTAATTAAACGAGAACACCTTACGCAGCAGTGCACCAATTACGGCAACCAGCAGTTCCACAACAAAGAACCATGTGTTTTTGTTATTGTTATTTAATTTATATATTGTTTTATCTTTAAAATGTTTAGAACTACTGTTTTGTTTATGTTGTAAATTTGTATATATACTCAATAACTTTTTAATAAAAATCAGCTCCAAAACGAATTCCATTTGGTTTTATTTGGTAACTCATCATTATTCATTAAGAACTGGGAAGTGAGCAAGATCAAGGATCAGCCTTGTACTCGCCCAGTGATTGGTGAATAAACACTTTGGAACCAGTCCTATAAAACAAAACGAATCTTTTGAACATTCATCTATTGCAGATACCACATTACAAGACAGTTATTTTGATGATAATATTGAATTGGCAAATTATAGAGACTTTGGTACTTTAATAAATGATGATGCATCTTTAGATACATTCTTATTAAATGATTATAATGAAATGCCCCGTGAATATATTAAAAACCATATACGAGACACTGAAAATAGATATGATACTCATTATTTGCGGTATAATTTTGTTTCAGGCTATTATTATTATGGAGATTCAATAATGGATTTTATAGGAGATGCTGTTGTTGTAAAAAATAAAACTACTGGTAAAAGTACAACATATAAAGGTACTTATGGTTTATATGAATTATTATTTAAAAATATACCAAACAACGAATTAATAACTCCAGATGATTTAAATAATTATAAAAATATTGTGTTAAGCACCAATGCAAACAAAACAAATTTTGATCCAAAGGAACAAATACCTGGTAATAGAGGTGATAAGTATATTCTTTGTATTAAACCTATAGTTGATGAATTAAAAGAAGAAGCAAAAGAAAAGTTAAAACAATTAAAAAATTTAAGATTACCACAACCGAAACGTCTTGTTGAATACTACGAAGACGATAATAACGATAAAACTTCCACAGCGCATAGTGGTAAAGGATTACTAATGCAATATAATAATAAACCTCTTGAATACGTTCATTATGATAACTTTAATGAGTTGGTTTCAAGACTTAGACTATTGGTAGCATCACAAATGGCAGGAAATAACAATCATAACAATGAAATTGTTAGTATAATTGAAGAATTAAAAGAAGCAAATATAATCGATTAAAATAATTTAAATTATTCATTAATAGTATAACCTTTATAGGTTTTAGTTAATTGTATTAAACAGAATAAAAATATAATTAAAATAATTGATTTTAAACGAGAAATAATTAATGAACTACACAAACCCGCTAGAAAAAAATTTAAACGCAGACATGTTATTATTAAAGGTTTAAACGACCTAATGCAGGCAGATCTCGTAGATATGCAACCTTATTCTAAACAAAACAATGGATTTAAGTATATTTTAGTAGTTATCAATACTTTTAGTAAACTTGTGTGGGCTTTACCTGTAAAAAATAAATCCGGTAAGAAAATTACACAAGCAATGAGTACTATTTTAAAAAATAGCTCCCCGAAAAATTTGCAAACAGATATGGGAAAGGAATTTTATAATAAAGATTTTGCAGAATTAATGAATAAATTAAAAATTAATCATTATTCTACGTTTAGCACTATGAAAGCTTCAATAGTAGAAAGAGTAAATAGAACTTTAAAATCTTTAATGTGAAGCATTTTCTAAAAGTTATACACCGAATTGGTCTAATGAAATTTTTACTGTTAAAAAAGTTCACTTAACAAATCCCACAACCTATATTTTGGATGATCAGTATGGACACCCGATTTTAGGAGGATTTAATGAATATGAGTTGCAAAAAGCAGACTTGCAACTTGAAATAAACGTTTGTCCAAATCAGTAGAATGTTCAAAATTCTCTTGAATAGGCCATAAATCTGGTTTTTTAGACAACCAACTAGGACCATTCCACCAAAGCAGGGATGTAACTAACTTTTGTGTATCAACACCACGAGAAGCGAGGTGTGAGTATAAGAAGGATGTTGTAGCCAACTTAGAACAATAGAAGAATCAGTCCAACAAAATATAGGAACAGGATCTATTTTTAAAGCTGATATAATATAACAAAGTAAATCAGAAAGAAGAGTTGCAGCGCAAAGCTCTAACCGAGGAACACTAACAGTTTTAAGAGGAGCAACTCGAGTTTTTGAGATAAGTAAAGAATTTATTATCTTAGAATTATGTTCTACTCTTAAATAGACAACTGCTCCATAGGCAGCCATTGAAGCATCGCAAAACCCATGTAGTTGACATGAGCTTTGTTTTGAATTAAATGTCCATCTTGGTATAGTAATCTCAGATGTGGAAATAAGACTATTATGGAGAATTAGCCATTGTTTTTGTATATGAGGGGGAAGAGGATCATCCCAACCAATCTTAAGAATCCAAAGACTTTGTAATAAGATTTTAGCTTTAATGGTAATCGGTGAAATCCATCCCATAGGATCATATAGTTTAGCTACGGTATACAACAATTGACGCTTTGTTGTGCAATCAGCATCAAGTTTAACATAATATTGAAAACGATCCTTTGAGGGATTCCACTGTATTCCCAAAACACGAAGAGTAGTACTATCAATAAATGGAATGTCAATAGCTAACTTATATTCTTTAGAACCGAGATCTTGTATCAACTCTGGAACATTTGACGTAATCTTAATAACTTCATCTCTTAATTTACGAGTCTCAATTATATCGTCCCCTCCGAAGAAAACGTCATCAACATAGACGTTATCTTCTAAACATTTAGATGCATTTGGAAATCTAATTCTTTCATCTTGACAAAGCTGTTTAATAACGCGATTAGCTTAAAAAGGAGAAGAACGAAGACCATAAGTGATAGTATTAAGTTCATAGATCTGAAGAGGTTCAAATTGAGAAAAACGCCATAAAATACATTGGAAATGTCTATCTTCAGGAGCAATACTGATTTGTCGAAACATTTTCTCCACATCGCTTGTAAGAACATAACGGTGTTGTCTCCAGCGAGTTATAATAGCTACTATATCTTTTTGCAAAGCTACTCCAGTATGAAGACAATCATTTATTGAACAATTATTTGAAGTTTTAGCGGAGCCATTAAATACCACTCTTAACTTGGTAGTAAGACTATCCTGACGAATAACTGGATGATGAGGAAGAAAGTTTTGATCTTTAAAGTGTGAATTTAATGGTCCAATAAGACTCATATGTGAAAGTGACAAATATTCTTTCATAAATGCAGAATATTGCTCAAATAAATCAGGAGTTCTATTTAATTTCTTTTCTATAGAACAGAAAGTACGAAAAGCTACTTCTTTTGAGTCACCTAGAATTGGCGCATCAGAAAGAAAAGGAAGCTTTAACTGATAAGCCCCATTAGGAAGTCTAATATAAGTATTTTGAAAGTGCTCTTTACATTCACGCTCAAATTTGGAAAGATTTGAACAAGACGGAACTTGTTCTATTTCCCAGAATTGCCTCAAAGTTAAGTCCAACGATTCTTCAACCGAAGCATGATGAACATTAATAGTATTAAATGAAGAAATATTTACAGTTAAAGGTCCTGTTAAAACCCACCCAAAAATTGAAAATTGTGCATGTAAAGCACTAGAATTGGATCTTAAAAAACCATCGCGTAAAAACAACCCATAAACATCTGCGCCTAACAGCAAATCTATTCTTCCTTCTTTTTCAAAGTGCGGGTCAGCAAATTCAAGATTTTGCCAATCGGATGGAAGATCTGACTTAAGCATCTCAGGCGGTCGATAAGTGGTAACACGCGGAAGAACATACGCATGAACGTTAATTGGTTTAGAACTAGAATTAACCGAATTAATCATAAGACAGCACATTTCCTGTTGTTGTGCCATTTACTCCAGTTATTGTAGCTGAAGTTCGATTCTTTGACAACATTAACACTTGTGTTAAATGTTCTGAAATAATGCTACATTCAGAACATTGGTCAAGAATTGCTCTGGCCAAAGTTTTCCGCCCTGACGGAGCTTGAACCAGTACATAAGCAGTAGCCAAAACAATGGAAGAACTTCGTTTGTTTGAAGATAAATGTATATTAAGATTTTCTGGAAATTCTGAAATTTTACTAGTGTTAACTTGATTATCTAGAGAATCTTTATGTAGCAATGAATTATGCCGTTGATGACAAAAAAAACAATTATGTTTAGATCTACATTTAGACAATTCATGTTTACCTAGACAATTTAAACACAGATTGTATTTTGACTTGGTAACAAATGTTAATCGTTTAGAAACCGAGAGTGCTTTAAACTCCTGACAATATAAAATAAAATGATTTCCTTGACAATAATCGCAAGATGAAGATTTATTAGAAAGTGTGAAAGTTGGCTTTTGTTTGAAATAATTTTGGAAGATTGTAAATTTTGATGGACATGGACAATTGGTTTTGTGTTTTTATAACCAGTTTTTATAATTGATTTTTTAGACACTTCCAAACACCGAATTCTGGTATCAATAAACTTTATTATTTCAACATATGTAGGTAACTCATTTTGTTCACTAACCTTTAATTCCCACTTTTCTCCAGAAAATTTATCAAGTTTTAGGTTGATTAAGCAGACCAATAAATCGTCCCAATGTTCAACTGGTCTTTTCAGGTTTTTTAAAGCAGTAACAGCTGACAAAATAACATCACGAAACTTTTTTAAATTATTACAAAAATCATTGACAATTTCAGGAAATTCAATAATAGACAAAATTAACGAATGGACTAATTGAATCGTATTATCGTACCTATCCCTTAAAATTTCCCAAATTGGTTGGAAATCAACGTAATTTACTGCAGTTTGAGAGAGTATCAGAGCTTCATCGGTTAAACTAGCATGTAAATAATGTAATCGCTCAACATCTGAAAGTTGATTATTGTCAATTACCAAAGAAGTAAATAAATTTCGAAAATTTAACCAAGAGTCTTGATTACCGTTAAAATTTGGAAGAGTAATTTGAGGAAGCTTTATATTTTTCCTAACCCTGTCATTAAATGTGCCCTCCTGTTTATCAATTGAATCAATATTAGCTAGCAATTCAAAGACTGAGTTAATAAGTAGAACATACGTGTTACATTTTCGCAGGCATTTAAACGTTGTTTCCAGCTGTGAAGTTCCAAAAAATAACTCTTAATTCTAATAAGATGCTCGGAATACTCCATTGTTTTGGTTTTCATATCCAAAATATATCATGTATCAATTGTCATCACTGACAGAAGCAATTTAGTAAAATATAAAATTATTATTTATAAGAGACAAACTAGCACGATAAAAGAATCTTGATCCAAATCTACGGCGCAACCGTATTGTCAGGAACAAATTTCAATAAAATTTCACTTTAAAGATTTTCCTAATATACTCCAAACCACAGGATTCGAAGGACCATGTTTTAGAGCAGCAAAATGAATGTCTTGGAGTTTTAGGAAATAGTATTATGTTCTTTTTAAAACAGTTTTATTTCTCGTAAGGTACAGAACCAAAATCGTGTATAAGTTTGTTATATGTATAATAATAATAATAAATAATGGTTCCCTAGGAACAGGGTTCCATAGAGATTACATATATTTATTTAATAAGCATATATACTACTTGAGAAACTCAATCTCGAAAAATTATTAAATAGTAATTTGGCGCGTGTTTTAGGTACGCCGTTTTACTTTTTATTAAATTAATATGCTAGTTACATTAAATAGTAAAACGGCGCGCCATACTAATGGAATATTTAGATTTTAGTGAAAATACTTTTTAATTTTATTTTATTTTACTTAATAAATTTTTTTTAAATATAACTTTTTTTATTTAATTTCCTTTTCATATAAAAAAATAAAACAATGTTTTAAAAATATAAATATATTTATTAAAAAAAAAAAGTACAGGTATGTATGTTGCGGGACCGAATTAAAAAAAATTATTTATTATAAAACAAACACACGAAATCAAACACACACAAACAGTTCTTAAAACAAAATATTAAAAATAATTATTACAGAAGCAAAGACTTCTGTCGATATAGAGAAGCAATCTTGGAGTGAGGACTAAAGGTAAAGTTACTTAATTAATATAGTTCGTTATTTTCTTATCTCTAAACTAAATACTAAGAACTATACAATGTTTCATTGTTTTCGCACTACGCACTTCACTTACACAAAGGAGCACTGTGGGCTGCTGCAGGATCAGCAGAAGAACGGAAATGAGATCATCGGTGGTGTAATATTGTGCAATGTGGTGCAATAGGGCTGATTCAGGACATATAACACCTCCCCATCCAAAAGAATTATAGTTCTAACGAAGAACTATAATTAGGAAAATCTGAAACACATTATTAAACAGGAATAAAAGAACATTGATCATAAAAGATGTTTTCTTCAACGGGTTGTTGAAGTCTTGGGACAGCTGGGCGTCTTCTTGATGAGTTGGTCAGGGTTGAATGAAAACAATTGAATTTGTTTCAATATATTTTGTCTCGGCGGGTCCATTTCTCCAATACATGGTAATAGAAAGAATATCCGCGGTTACGACAAGGAATAAATTGTTCTTTAGGGGTTGAATAATATAGTCTGTGTACGAAAATCTTGACACGGCACAATTTTCAGGAATGTTCTTGGGCTTAACTAGAATTTGGGCTTCACAAATCGCGTTTGAGTCTATCGAGTGAATCACTTTATTAAAGCACAGTTTAGTGTATTTTGCAAGTTCTTTACACTCACTTTCAATGTTCGATAATTGAGCGTAGTAACGATCCAATTCCAATTTAGAGGATAATAAGATAGTATGGTGGAGTTTGGTTCTAGGATAGAAAATAGGTGTAGCAATTTATATTCACTTGGATCAGTTAAAGGAATGTGAAGGACATGAATAATTTTATTGTCGTATATAATACCACTAGTGGTAAAATTTTACCGATAAAATTTTTGATTTTTATACGAATGTTTTTTTCTTGGAAATTACGCAAGTGGCATTAAATTTTAAGACCACGAGCCGCTAGGCTAGGCTTATTAATAAGTGTGAATGATTCTAAGAGTTGTTCGCACATATTTAAAAGTTTATATTAGAAATTTGATTTTGAATAAGTATTAAATCTTCGTTAAATGTTGTTTCGTCGATTTGGAGTTTTTGTAAGGTATAGTTAAAATTTTTGACAGTTGAAGTAACAATTGAAATTTGATCTTTCATAAGTTTTTCTAATTCGTGTTCATCTTTATTAATTTTGTTAATAGATTTTTCATAGAATTCTCCATCGGAGGCGTCTAAATTTCCTGTAAAATATTTCCAAAATGTACCAAGGCCATTAATTAAACCTCGTTTTACTCGATATTTTTCTGTATCTAATTTAGTTTCTGACAGTTTATTTTGTACATTAGAAGTAATTCTCATAAGCATTACTGTATTGGGCATAATTTCGGTTGCAAAATTTAAATATTTCTTTGTGTTTAACACTTCGTTTAGATTATTTAAAATTAGTTTGTTATTTTCAAAGGATGCTTGAATTAAGTTAACATCTTTATAAACTACTATTTTCCAAAGATCGTTTGAAATTTTTACTTTTCCTTCTTTATGGTATAAAATACCTAATGTGTGATTAAGATTTCTTATCTCTATATTGGTGTTTCCAATGGGGGTTGACTTAATTATCTTAACCGTTAGTAGTAGTAGTATTAGTTTTCTGTAATGATATATTTAAAATTAGAATTTAGCTTATAAATTAAATTAAATCTATGTTTTAATACGGTTATAAAAATATAAGAGTATTAGGGTACTTCTCGGATTACATAGGGTTTTAGTCTATCAAAGTTAACTTTAGTTTTATATTGTTCATTATAAATAAGGGCGCTATTAGGGTGATAAATTTCCTTAATTATAAAAGGTCCAATAAATTTTGGTTGAAGTTTATTTCCGATTTAAGACTGTTTAGCCATACTTTTTGATTAATTTCAAAATTATAATTACTTGAAACATGTTTATCGAATCTTTCTTTAGGTTTTTCTTTTGATCTTTCTGTATTAATTACAGCTTGTTTATAACGAAAGTGCATTTTATTATTAAGGTCTCTAACATATTTAGATATTAATTCAGATTGGTTAAACATATTTTCTGCAGGTCTACTTGACGTATGTCCGAAGACAAGTTCAAAAGGGGTAAATCCAGTGGTTTTATTTTTATTATTATTATAGCAAATAACTGCGTAAGGTAACGAATTAAGGATATGTTCATCTGGAAATTCGGTTTTGTGAATCCTAATCATTTCAAGTAAGGTTGAATGGAATCTCTCTAAACTTCCATTGCTTTGGGGGTGTGCAACACAGTTATTTTAAAATTGTAAACTTTTGCCAAGTTCTAAGGGGAACGCCAAAATGTTGAAAATAAAGTAAAAGAGTAGTTATTACTTGTTTTGCTGTTTTGTTAGCTAAGGGATAGGCTTGAGTGTATTTTGTAAGTTCATCTCTTATAATAATTTGAAGTAGGGATTTCTAATATGTCAACGTTTATTCGTTCGAATGGTGTTTTTGGTGTCTCTGTAATAACTAGGGGTCTGTCTAAGTTTTGTCTATTAGCTTTACTTTTATTACACGTTTCACAAGATTTAACGTATGCTTCTACATCTTTTTGGAGATTGGGCCAATTGTATTGCTCTCGGATTCTACGGAAGGTTTCATTAATTCCGCGGTGTAAGTTTTGTTTGCCATTATGATATTGATTAAGTATTATATTTCTTTCTTCTTCGGTTATTTCTTTAACAATATTTTCACAAATTATAAAATTAATGTCTTTGTCTGAAAATATGTAGGAAAGTATTTCTGGTAAAAAATATTTTGTAAGGTTTTCTATGTAAAGATTAGGGATATTTAAAAATTTATGTTTATTTTCATATAGTAATTTAAAAATATATTTTTGTGCATTATTAGTGTCTAAAGGTATTGGTAAAACGTAATTAGTTCGATTTTTGGTTTTTGCGCTGTTTGCTAAATTAACTATATTTGGATAAAATTGAACATCGGGATTGACAAAATCATCTATTATCTCTTCATGTAATTTTTCTAAGTTTCTTTGCTAATAGAATGTTAATATATGTTTATGGTTTCCATTTAATAATTGTTCATTGCTATACGATATTTTAGAAAAGTCTATTAAAGATTGTTTATTTAGTAGATTTTTAAAGAGTTTAAATTCTTCTTCGATAGTTTCTGGGGCTGTTTCAGTTGCGACTGAAGCGTTGTCATTAATATTATCATTGTCAATTTCATTATAAAATAATTGTTCATTATTATTGTCATTTAATTTAATTCTTGAAAGAGCGTCAGCATTTAGATTAATTTTTCCTGGCTTGTATATAATTTTATAGTCAAATTCCTCAAGTTTTAGTCTCCATCGAGCTAGTCGACTAGAACCTGGGTCTTTAATATTAAATAAGTAGGTAAGAGGTTTATGATCAGTCACTATAGAAAGCTTTCTTCCGAATAAATAAGGTCGAAAATGAGTGACGGACCAGATTATAGATAGGAGTTCTCTTTGGATAACAGGGTAACGAGTTTCTACGGGGGACAAAGTTCTAGAAGCGTATGCGATAGGGAGATCGCGTCCAATAGGTCCTTGTGAAAGAACGGAGCCTATGGCAAAGGCAGATGCGTCAGTTGTCAATACAAACTCTTCTTCAAAATTGGGATATCTTAGTATAGGGGCAGAGGTTAGTTAATATTTACAAGTATCAAAAGAAGTTTTACAAGCATTGTCGAAGTCAAATAAAACGTCATTTTTAAGTAGGTTTGTCAGTGGTTTTATAACTTCAGCGTAATTTTGGATAAACCGTCTGTAATATCCGGTTAATCCTAGGAACATACGTATTTCTTTAGGATTTGTAGGTTGTGGAAAGTTTTGGACTGCATAAATTTTATCAGGGTTTGGTTTCAAACCATCAGAAGTTATGATGTGACCTAGATAACATACTTCTTTGCGGAGAAATTCGCATTTGTCAGGTTGAATTAAAAGTTTAAATTTTCTAAAACGTTTAAAAACTTCAGAAAGGCGTTTATATATATATATAATATATTATATATTATATAAAATATATTATATATTATATAAAATATATTATATATTATATTATATATTATATAAAATATAAACACTAATATAATATATTATATAAAATATAAACACTTTTAAACTTGACCTAAATACAGTTTACAAATTGCGAAGTTGCAATCTTCGAAAAGTCGAATTCTTATACAATATAAAATGCCTAATGAAAGGTCATTGGCATAATTTTATTATTAAATCGAACAAAAAAATAACCATTTTCAATAGAAAACTTAAGAATAATATTAATATAGTTTACGCTGATTTTATGATAAAAGTACTGACGTAGTAATTTCTAATTTTAATATAGAATATAATAAAAACACTCCTAATATTCAAAACGGTCTTGTTAAAGTTTTTAGCCAATTAAACAAAAATAATGAAAGAAAATTATTAATACCAAGAGTACTGTAATGTTCTTGTAACATCTTTGTATTATATTAATGAGACACTATTCATGTTTTATAAAGTATTATATTCAATTCTACAGGAGCGTCCATTTCTATTTATTTCTAACATGACTGTTTCTATGACACCGCCACACTGGCTACTTGTCTGTCATTAAACAAGTACCTAGTTATTACAATATACTAAAGCTACTTGTTACATCTCCTTTTTTATACAATATTTTAACTTAACTATCTGAACTAACTTATTTTCTACCTAAACCTAATCGGCTTAACAACTTGCCTTCCACTTCTTGTGGTATAACTACTTTTGTATGTATCAGGTTCATTCGGAACCTGAGTACAATTATTATGTCTATTTTCTAATTTATTATTAACAATGTCATTATCAATGTTCATTTCAGGGTCTGTCACATCAGGTATTATGTCATGATCAGGTATTTCAAATTTAAAAGTATTGGGCGTTTTCTTTATTAAGGACTTATTTCGACTATAACAATTTCCTAAGTAATCTTTAACAATAAAGGAACGAGGAAATTCTGTTTGATTTTGTATTTGAGCCGGAACCCAATTTCTATTTTTTTTAACATTACACTTTCTCCTTTCTTAAATGTATTTCGATTTTTTGCGTTTTTATCATAGTTTTCCTTTATCTTTACCCTTTTTTCTTTCATTAATCTTAAATTAACTGAAGGTTGTTTATTAAGTATTTTTGTACTAACCGGTCATTGTGTTCTAAGTAACCTACCATTTAACAATTCACTTGGAGATATATTAAGACCTATTAATGGTGAATTTCTGTAATTTAAAAGAGCCAACTTTATATCTGTATTTGTTTCGTTGCATTTTCTGAGCATGGTTTTACAAATACCCAAAGCTTTTTCTGCTAAACCATTTGATTTTGGGTATCTTGGACTTGAAGTCACTACATTAAACTCCTATGCTTTAGAAAAATCTTTAAATTCCCTACTATTAAAAGGCATATTGTCAGAAACAAATGTTACTGGTATACCATAAATTGAAAATATTATTTTTAATTTTTTAATAATTTCACCTGCCGTTTTATATTTTAATGGAATTAGCTCTATCCAATTACTATAATAGTCTACAACAACAATATAAGCCCCAAAAGTTAAAATATCTGCTGCTATCTTATTAAAAGGAATTTCTGGTCTTAAATGTTGAATTAGCGGTTCTTTTTGTGGATTTCTACTATACTTTAAACATGCGTTACATTTTTCAATATACTTTTGTATATCTGCAGACAAACCGGGCCAATACAAAATTTTCCTTGCTCTTGCTTTGGTTTTTTCAATACCAAAATGTCCTATATGTAACTTTTTTAACATTAATTCCCTTTGATTATAAGGTACTACTATTTTATCATTAAGATATAAAATGTTATTTCGAACAAAAAGATTTTCTTTTAATTTAAAATAGTGTTTAACTTTAGTGTTAGTTATTTCGCGTTTATTTTCTGGCCACCCTTCATTACAGAGCTTTTTGACAATGTGAAGTATTGGATCATTAATTGTAGCGAAACTCAATTCTTGAAGACGATTTTCTGTTACAGGTAGGTAAGTCAACATCAATACAATGTATAACTTCCTTCATTTCAGGGTCATCCCTAACATCATCTTTAATGTACGACCTCGACAATAGATCTGTAATGTACATATATTTACCTGGCAAATATACTACTGTAAAATTATACTTTAATATTTTTAATTTCATTCGCTGTAATCTACTCGTTACTTTTGAAATATCTTTATCACAAATACTAACTAAAGGTTTGTGATCTGACTTTACAGTTATTTTTCGACCATAAATGTAATGATGAAATTTATTTAGACAAAAACAAATAGTCAACATCTCTTTTTCAATTTGCGAGTATCGTTTTTCTGTTTCAGTCAGACTACGCGAACAAAACGCAACTGGTTGTCCTGCTTGGAGTAAGCAACCACCAATGCCATTTTGACTTGCATCACACTGCACTTCAACAGATAATTTATTATCAAATATCTTTAGATTTGGTATTTTAGTAATTAATTTTTTTATATTTAAAAATATTTGCTTATGGTCCGTAGTCCATAAAAAATTAAAAAAATTTTTTATTAATTCCCTTAATGGTGATACAATATTTGACAAATCAGGTATATATTTAGTTAAATAATTTACCATCCCAAGTATACTTAAAAGCTCTTTTTTATTTTTAGGTTCATTTAATTTAAGTATGGCTTGTATGTATTCTGGATCAGGTTTGACACCATCAGCTGAAAATATCTGACCAATGTAACCTACTTCAGTTACTTTATATTGTACTTTATTTTTATTAAATTTTAAACCAAATTTCTTAGCCCTTTTTATTACTTCACTAAGGATTTTATCATGTTCCTCCTCACTTGATCCTGCTATAATAAAGTCATCAAAATAGATACCCATTGGTAAATCACTAAATATTTTACTGTTTAATCTTTGGAAAACTTCTGGACTAACATTTAAGCCAAAAGGTAATCTTTTAAAACAATATTTTCCAAAAGGCGTTATAAATGTACAATATTCACTACTTACTTTATCAAGAGGAACATGGTAAAAACCTTCTTTCAGGTCCAAAACTGTACCTATATATATTTTTATCTTTTAATTTTAATGCCAACTCTTCAACAGTTGGTATTGGATATTGATCTAATACTATATTTTTATTTAAATGAACAATTATATCTCTTTTAACTAAGTCATTTAATGCTTCTAATAACTTTGATTTTACTGCTTCAGCAATTCTCCTACATGAACTAGCATAAGGTTGCGCATTTTTTTTTTAAACAATGTTATACTGAAAAGGCATTTTACCCAGGGTTGTGATTTTGTCCACTTTTTTTGATTTCGTCCATGACATGGACAAAATTGGACAAAAACGGACAAAATCGGACAATATTGGAAAAAATCAAATTTTATTCTATTTTATTAAATTTGTTGGTTTACTAAGCCATGTTTAGGCAACCAAAATGTACATCTGTATTTTGTGTTGTATACATTGAAAATTGCAGAAAATAGTTGTTATTTATTTTATTTGAGGTTAGAATGTCGATTTGTGTTTGTTTCGTAATGTAAGATGTA
Organism: Brassicogethes aeneus; assembly: GCA_921294245.1. Taxonomy (NCBI): domain Eukaryota; kingdom Metazoa; phylum Arthropoda; class Insecta; order Coleoptera; family Nitidulidae; genus Brassicogethes; species Brassicogethes aeneus. Next base: position 50,096,218 of record OV121133.1, read on the forward strand.
AAGTACCTACATAAAGGATGGAAAATAAAGATAAACAGAGAGCTAAGTGCTGATTTTAAATTTTATTACCATTAAGTACCTATTCCTAGTTTCTAGTACCTACTACCTACTTCAACGTTAACCAAAACCTTAAATAATAAATAATGCTTTGAGGCAAAAAATGAATACAGTTCCCTTAAAAACATGGGCATTGCAAATTTTTAAACGATTTAATGCATAATTGTAGTCACAGTTCAAAATATTTAACAATGTTCGCGAAATTTAAGGTGGAGCTCGCAGTTTATAGAAACAACTTTTTATTTTCTATTACGTCCTACTATTATAATTATGGTATAATAGGTACCTACTACTTATTATATGTAGGTATTATATGTATTTTACTACAGAATATATTTTTTATTTATTTTTTGTTTATGACATAATATAATATATTATAATATTATTTGTTTTATTTATTTTGTTGCAATACAAGAATCAAGGTATTCAAAAAAATAGACAGGTTTCAAGTCGCTTATCGCTTATTATTTATTCCTAATTCTTATTATTATTAACCGTTTTAAAACAAGTGCAGAGACAGAGCAGAGAAAATCTGCCTTTTGCTTGTGCTGTAGTCTTGGGTCTCTCTGTTTTTTAAACTTCATGTATCTTGTATGTTATGTAGTTGTTAAATATAAATACGATAACAATGGCTAGTCAAGCACCAAAATGTTCAAGTTGTTTATGTTTTATTTTTGTTTAAGTTGTTGTTGACACCCTAATATAATAATTATATTAGGGTGTCAACAACAACTTAAACAACAATATAACATAAATTATAATTATTATAATAAGGTTAATTGATTTTGTCCGATTTTGTCCAATTTTGTCCAAAACAATTGATTATGTCCGGACGGACATAATTGGACAAAATCGTCCAATTATGTCCACTTGGACAAATTCATCCAACCCTGATTTTACCTGTACCTTCAAAAACTTCTTTATTATTATTAATAAATTCTTGTTTAGAATTTAAACTTATTTCATTTACCCTTTTTATTAGATTAAGTTTTACACAAGCATTTAAACCCAAAACTGGAACCAACATGAACTTGATCTGACATTGCATTTTATTTATTATACATTTTATAACAAATGTTTTAATTTCGTTCTTACCATATGTTATTATTGTCATAGTATTTTTTTCAACTTTATTTTTTAACCCTAATGTTTGAAAAAGTTGGTATGGCATGCAGTTACAAGTTGCACCTGTATCTAATTTTATTTTAATTATTTTATTATTAATACTTGTCTCAATATACCAGCTTTTACAAATATCTACATTATTAATACTGTTTATAGTTAGTGTATCTATAACATGATTTTCATTAATTTCGTTTATTTTATTTTTATTATTATCCCTAACATTTAGGTTATTTCCTCTCTTAGTATTATTAAATCCTTGTTTATTTCTATTATAATTGTCATAATTATTTGGATTTTGTCTATAATTGTTTCTAAACTTACAACCTACAGCAATATTATTTAATTTTTTACATTTGGAACATGCTTTCCCATAAGCTGGACACTCAAAAACAGAATGTTGTGTACCACACTTTAAACATTTATAAGTCTTTTTATTATTATTATAAGTACCTGACTTTATACCTTCTTTTTGCCTTAACACTTCTACCTCTTGTGGACTTTTTAGCTCCTTCTATTGTAGTTTGCTTGCCTCGGAGATCCTGCACTGATGTTCAGCTTTCTTTAATGTTAATTCCGGAATCCTCAACAGCCTCTCTTGAACCATTTGGTTTTGAATTCCCAACATGACTTTGTCCCTTATTAGTGACTCCTCCAGGTTTCCAAAGTTACAGTTTTTCGCTAGTATTTTTATATCGGTAAGAAAATGCTCAAATTCCTCATTTTCATGTTGATTTCTTGAAAAAAAACTTGTACCTGTCATAAGTTTCATTTTTTAAAGGTTTGCAGTAAGTTTCAAACTCCTTAATAACCTTATTATAATATTTTCTTTCTTCTTCCACCAGTTTGAAAAATATCTTGTGCCTCTTCACCAGCAATGTTTAAGAATATTGCTATTTTGGTTTCATCCGCTTTGCTTTCAAACCCACTAGCCGTTAGGTATATTTTAAAACTATTCAAAAACTTTTCAAAGTTTTTATTAGCATTTGCATCAAACACCATTTTCTTTGGCGGTTTAAACACATGAGAGAGCGTCTCCATTTTATTTTTAGATTTCTTCTTAGTTTTTCTTATTATTGTATTTTAATTTTTCGTTTCACCTGACACCATGTAATGTTCTTGTAACATCTTTGTATTATATTAATGAGACACTATTTATGTTTTATAAAGTATTATATTCAATTCTACAGGAGCGTCCATTTATTTCTAACATGACTGTTTCTATGACACCGCAACACTGGCTACTTGTCTGTCATTAAACAAGTACCTAGTTATTACAATATATTAAAGCTACTTGTTACAAGTACAAAATATGTTCAATATTCAGCATGTTAATTCGCCTTTTGTAGAAGCGAGAGTAAATAATCATAAATTTAAATTTTTAATTGATACAGGATCTACATTAACAATTCTTAAACCACACGTAATAGTAAAAGGTACTAAATATTTTCCTTGTCACGTTAATGTCTGTAGTGTAAACGGTTCCTTTTTAATTGATATGAAATGTAACATTACCCTTTTTAATAAAGATTTTTCAGTTTATGTTTACCCTTTACAAATAGAATATGATGGTATTTTCGGCATGGATTTTCTTAAATATTATAATATTATTTTAGATTTACCCAATAATAAACTAATTACACCATTCAAAAGTATTCCTTTGTATACAAATGAAACTTATTTAAACAAAGATAACCCAATAAATATTTCGGTTCCTGCAAGAACAGAAGGAATTTGTCCACGTCAATATATTAATAAAAATGTTTTAATACCTGAAGCCCTTGTTAAAAACATAGATGGTCATTTTATTACTACAATTTGTAATCTCAGCGAAAAAGACATTACATGTAATATTAAACCAATCGAGTTAAGTGAAATTCCGGTTATTGACGAACACATTGTAAATTTTCAAAATATTAATAACAATAATAATCAAATTTCAAGAAACGGCCTTATCTTAGAACAACTAAGAATAGAACATTTAAACTCCTAAATTCCTAATAGAAGACCTTGTTTAAATTTTAATGACATTTTTTTCTTAGAAGGAGACAAACTAACCTTTACAAACAAAATAAAGCATAAAATTAACACCGAAAACGCAAGACCTATATTTACAAAATCTTATAGATACCCGTATATTCACAAAGAGGAAGTTAAGAGTCAAATTAATAAAATGTTAGATCAAAATATAATAAGACCTTCAGTCTCTCCTTGGTCATCCCCAGTATGGGTAGTACCCAAAAAGCCTGACGCGAGTGGTAAAATCAAGTGGCGTATGGTCATTGATTATAGAAAGCTCAATGAAGTTACAATTTCCGATAAATACCCCTTGCCCAACATTTCAGACATATTAGACCAACTAGGTAAATGTACCTATTTTACAAAGCTTGATCTTGCAAATGGTTTTCACCAAATCGAATTAGAAGAGAACTCCTATCTATAATCTGGTCCGTCACTCATTTTCGACCTTATTTATTTGGAAGAAAGTTTTCTATAGTGACTGATCATAAACCTCTTACCTACTTATTTAATATTAAAGACCCAGGTTCTAGTCGACTAGCTCGATGGAGACTAAAAGTTGAGGAATTTGACTATAAAATTATATACAAGCCAGGAAAAATTAATCTAAATGCTGACGCTCTTTCAAGAATTAAATTAAATGACAATAATAATGAACAAGTATTTTATAATGAAATTGACAATGATAATATTAATGACAACGCTTCAGTCGCAACTGAAACAGCCCCAGAAACTATCGAAGAAGAATTTAAACTCTTTAAAAATCTACTAAATAAACAATCTTTAATAGACTTTTCTAAAATATCGTATAGCAATGAACAATTATTAAATGGAAACCATAAACATATATTAACATTCTTTTAGCAAAGAAACATGTTCAATTTTATACAAATATAGTTAATTTAGCAAACAGCGCAAAAACCAAAAATCGAACTTATTACGTTTTACCAATACCTTTAGACACTAATAACCCGAGTCAAAATTAAGATCGTAATTTAAACCGTAAGTCTGACAATTTCCGTCTTAAACAGTTTTATATTCGCCTAAAGATAACCAACTTATGACCTAAAACATGGCAGATAAGTCCATTTTCCCGATTTTTCGGTTCTAATTACGTTTAAATTTAAACCAAAAATTTTATTAGAGGTTTAAATAGGTTTAAATCGGTTCAAATGAAGATTAATTCGGTTGTTCTAGTGCTAAATTGGAGTAAACAGACTGAATAGGTTTTAAATCCGTTTTGGTAGGTCAAAGTAGGTTTAAATTACGATTTAAATTTTGACTCGGGAATGCACCAAATATATTTTTAAATTACTATATGAAAATAAACATAAATTTTTAAATATCCCTAATCTTTACATAGAAAACCTTACAAAATATTTTTTACCAGAAATACTTTCCTACATATTTTCAGACAAAGACATTAATTTTATAATTTGTGAAAATATTGTTAAAGAAATACCCGAAGAAGAAAGAAATATAATACTTAATCAATATCATAATGGCAAACAAAACTTACACCGCGGAATTAATGAAACCTTCCGTAGAATCCGAGAGCAATACAATTGGCCCAATCTCCAAAAAGATGTAGAAGCATACGTTAAATCTTGTGAAACGTGTAATAAAAGTAAAGCTAATAGACAAAACTTAGACAGACCCCTAGTTATTACAGAGACACCAAAAACACCATTCGAACGAATAAACGTTGACATATTAGAAATCCCTACTTCAAATTATTATAAGAGATGAACTTACAAAATACACTCAAGCCTATCCCTTATACAAGGTGTCCCTAAACTTAGTGGCATAAATTTAGGAACAGATTAAGCAAGTCAAAATAAGATGGAAATCTAAATAAATATTTTTCCTAATTAGGTATGTTTAAAAGATACAGGGTGATAAAGTGTTACTTATCATATCAGTTTTTTAATATAACTTCCACTATGGTAGACTTGGAAAGGTGATATTTGGCAAACAGTCACTTACCACCAAAACACATATTCACACATAATTACAATTGTTCGAGTGAACACAGTGTCGTAGAAAGAGGGGTTGCTTAAGCTTATTTTCCCATACAAACTTTGAGGTTAGGTTTTTATACCATTTGATGCAATTTTTTGATTACTCAGTTCGGCTACTATTAAAAAGGTGTACATCTCAAACTTCGATTAAATAAACCGTTTCCGAGATATATCCGAGATTACAATAATTCTTATATGGCATTAAAGGACTAAAATGTATATGATACCAAATTTTTTAATTGAAAAAACTATAATTTTTTTTAATGTGATGGTCAGGGCAAAAAGTCTCGGGGCGCATGGAATGCGGTTTTTAGTTTTTTCAATTAAAAAATAAAATTTGTTATCATATACCTTTTATTCCTTTTAAATAATGCGATATAACAATTATTGTAATCTCGAATATCTCGGAAACGGTTTATTTTATCGAAGTTTGAGAGGTACACCTTTTTAATGGTAGACGAACTGTGTAATCAAAAAATTGTATCAAATGTTATAAAAACCTAACCTCAAAGTTTGTATGGGACAATAAGCTTAAAGCAACCCCCGTTTCTGCGTCACTATGTTCACTCAAACATTTGTAATTATGTGTGAATATGTGTTTTGGTAGTAAGTGCCTGTTCGCAAAATATCACGTTTCCAAGACCACCATAGTAGAAGTTATATTAAAAATACTGATATGATAGGTAACACTTTATCACCATGTATCTTGGAAACATAAGTAATTAGGAAAAATATTTATTTAGGTTTTCGTCTTATTTTGACTTGCTCAATCTTTTCCTAAATTTATGCCAATAAGTTTAGGGACACCTTGTATATAAATATATTATATTTTCTGATAAAGGATATTTGACCTGTTTTAATGAGCTTTCTTCTTTTAGAACTGATTCACATTTATTAGGGTATTTATTTAAAACCATATTTTTATTATTTATTCCTTTATTATCCTTTATTATGATTATTTACTATATTATTAGAAGTTGATGCCTGATTTATAAAAAATGATTCACTTGTTTTATTTAATTGGAATATTTTATTCCATAACGAATTATATTTTTCGTTTATGTAATTATTTTCATCAGTAATTATTAATTCTTCTAATTCTAATGAGGAGTTGAAGAAGTTACGTTAGAATAAGGTTCTTTCTCCTTACTATGAGGATTTAAAGAATCCTTATTCTTTAAAATAAAATCACTTGTTTCATAATTGCAATGAAGTTCTTTGTCTGTACTATGGGGATTAATTAAATCTTCATTGTAAAAAATAGTGTTTTTAAAATTTATTTTATTATTAGGATAAAGTTCTTTGTCCGTACTATGGGGATTTAAAGAATCTTTGTCATTTAAAGTGTTCTAAGCATCATCATAAAAATTATTAGTAGAAAATTGTGAATCGTTATAAAAGTTATTTACATTTGCATATTTGTCTTGTCTTGGGCATTGGAACACGATGGGATTGAAGCGCCCACACTCCAATCCTGTTCCTCGTTTAAATGATTAGTTTGAGGATTTGATCTCTGGTCAGATCCATTAGCATTAAAATTACGTGTTTGATTTTCACGATTTTGATTGCTTGAAAAATTAAAATTCCTATTGGAAAAATTATGATTTGTATTATTTGAGTTGATATTACTTAAAAAATTAAAATTCCTATCGGGAAAATTATGATTTGCATTACTTGAGTTGCTATTTCTATTTGCATTAAAATTATTATTATTGTGTGTTTGAGTTTGATTTTTTCTTTTAAAGCAATTATTATTTTTAATTTGTTGAGGTTTATTATTTTTTGAGTTTTCAAAATAGGAGAGTTGTGTCTCTCGTTTAATTCTTAAGGCTGCTTCTAACAAATTTTTGGGATTGCTGGCACGAACAATAGTTCCGATACCAGAACTTAAACCGGTAAGTAATGTATCCATGCACATATTATCTACCAGGGTACATTCACTATTCTTTTGATCTGCTGTTAAATTTGAAGTATTGATATTTGCATGTAATTTAGCGTTATGTGAATTAATTCTGTGTACAAAAGAGAGGGGATTTCCGTTAGCATTTTGTCTTATTCTATTTAAGTCATACAATAAGGAATTTAAATCTCTACTATCTCCAAAATGAGCTTGTAAGAGAGTTTTAATTTCTAGCCATTGGGAAATGTTTCGCGAATTTATTAATTGAGAGGCTTTTCCTCTTAATTTGTTTTTAATATGAACAAGAACTAGATCAACTTGAATATCGCTAGCTAAATTTAACGCGGTTTCACTTGAATTTATAAAAGAGTTTAGCAGTATTTGATCTCCATCGTATTCGGGTATGATAGAGAAAAGATCTGTTAGCTTTACTGTTACATTTTCATGTAATGTATTACCTTCAACAACATTATTAATAATTTATTATTAAAAATTAAAGACAATAAAATAATCAAGGAACTAATAGGAAAATATTAAAGGATACTGCTTTAAAACTTACAGTTGCATGGTGATACACTGGAGTCGTAAGATGCTTCTTTTTTTTTGTTGGATATGGATTGGATTGTAGATTCTTCTTATTTTGAAGGACAGGGTCCGGCGTCGAAATTTTTCTTATTTCGGCGTAAATAAATCCGTACGACTGCGCCAATTGTTGCGGGACCGAATTAAGAAATGTCTTTTTAAAAAAAAATTATTTATTATAAAACAAACACACGAAATCAAACACACACAAAAGTAGATACACTATGTATGTTCTCGACCGGAAGTGACCCAGACGCTACGTGACGTCAGCAGTAGGCGGTTCTCGATGGTGGCGCCCCCCTGGTGGGTGGTGGGGGGTGATCATATTAGCTATTGGTGGGCAGCCATTTGGGCAACGCCCTCAACTGATAAGCGTAAGTGAGCCTATTGGTGGGTTGTTGGCGGATGGCGGCTGGCGGATGGCGGCCATGTTTGATAGATATTAGCTATTGGTGGATGGGCGTTCCCCTTAGGTGTTGTGGTTGGTTGTGGGCGGGGGATGTGTGTTTAGTTGGCATTACTGGAGATGCAAAAGATAAGCGATATGCATATTGGTTGTTTGTGGTTAGCGTATTAGTTTGGTATTACTGGAGATACAAAAATTTCGAACTAAAGATAAGTGAACGGAAACTAGTGATAAGGGAGTGGGCGTGACTTAACAGTGGTTTGGTCACCTGGCATCCGCTATTTGGAGATAAGGATTTATTATTAATAATATAAATTTAAGTTTTAACGCCATTTTGAATTGTGACGTCAATTTTTTAGATATAAGGATATATTTTGAATTAATTATATAAATTTCATTTTTGACGCCATTTTGAATTGCTGACGTCAGATATTTATTATTTTCCCACCAAAACGTGTGACCTAAAAAGTATTATTTAGTCTTAATATTATCGTACAGTAATAATGATTAGTGCAAAGGAAATTGAAATGGCAATCCAAAATATTGATAAATTTTTGGAAAAATGTGGTAAAGAAGGTGAAGAAAAATTTGAAAATAAATATCCTACTCAACAAGAAATATATCGAGAATTTTTGAAAAAGGAAAAAAATAAAAAATGGGTTAGTCAAAAAGAATTTTTGGAGCAGCATCTTAATGCTAAGATTGTAAATAACCAGTATGGTAAACATTTTGAGACGTGCCCCTGGTCAAATTCTGATGAAGGTCCAGATACATGTCCATGTTGTATGGTTTCATTTTATGTGAAAGAAGCTAATGAGATGTTAAATAAGTTACCAAAAATTACGTGCTGTTGTAAAATTAATTGAATAAACTTTAATATATATTCCTTAACAAAACTATTTGAGTTCAGTAGTACCTAAAATGCGTTGCGTTCAACAACCCGAAAAACTACCTATAAATAATTTAGATTTATTTGAAACCAGTTCTGATGCTAGTAAACATGGTAATTTACTACCAAATTCCTTTAGAGCAATTTTTTGTGGTCCTAGTGGGTGTGGTAAAACAAATGCTTTATTAAGTTTAATATTTAATCCTAATGGAGCTAAATTTGAAAATATTTACGTTTATTCAAAATCTCTTTTCCAACCAAAATATCAATTATTACAAAATGTTTTAAGCAAAGTAAAAGGTGTGGGGTATTTTCCATATAAAGATAATGATGAAATAATTGAACCTATGGAAGCTCGAAACAATTCAATTTTCATATTTGATGATGTAGCTTGTGATAAACAAAATAAAATACGCGAATACTATTCAATGGGTAGACATAAAAACATAGACGCTGCATACTTATGTCAAACATATTCAAAAATACCAAAACAGTTAATACGTGATAATTGTAATATTATTGTGCTATTTAGACAGGATGATATGAATTTAAAACATGTATTTGATGAACATGTCTCACCTGATATGCCTTATGATCAGTTTAAGAAAATATGCTCAGAATGTTGGAATGAAAATTTTGGTTGTTTAGCTATTATAAAAGATTTTCGTTTAAACAATGGACGTTATCGAAAGGGATTTGATAAATATATAAATATGTAGCTTTTGCTAAGTAACCTTATAATCTTGGTAGAACCGCTGAAAATACTGTCACAAAAACCGATAGAAAAACTGTAGAAACTGCTATAAATACTGAAAAACTGTCGCAAGAACTGATAAAAAACTGCAAAACTATTACAAAAACCGATAGAAAAACTACAAAAACCGATAGAAAAACTGCAAAAACTGCTAGAAAAACTGCAAAACTGTCACAAAAACCGATAGAAAAACTGCAAAAACTGCTAGAAAAACTGCAAAACTGTCACAAAAACCGATAGAAAAACTGCAAAAACTGCTAGAAAAACTGCAAACCTGTCACAAAAACTGCTAGAAAAACCTCAAAACTGCTATAAATACTGCAAAACTATCGCAAAAACCTATAGAAAAACTGCAAAAACTGCTATAAAAACTGTAAAACTGTCACAAAAACTACAGGCTGTTATAAAAGACTCCCGTTTAAACAATGGGTGTTATCGAAAGGGGTTTGATAAAAATATAAATATGTAAAACAACTATATTTAGTATCATTAGTAATCATGGCACCAACCACTGTCAATATAACTGAAAAAATTAATGAACTCTCTCGAAATATTAGAAAAAAATATTTAGCTCTTAAATTGGGAAAAGCTGAAAATGATGCTACATTAGATAAAATTTTTAGACCAATCATAAAGCCTCTTGAAAAAATGGCATATGATACGGATTTTGTGAAAAAAGAAGCTGAAGAAGAAGATTTATTACAGCCAGCAAAAAAAATTAAAAAACAATCTCCTATAAAATATAAAGCTATTGATAAAATACTTGAATCATCCCCCAGAAAAGGTATTCAAGATAAATCATTAAATATCTCAAGCATACGTTTTCCTGAAAATGACACCACTAATGAAAATAATCCAAATGATTTTTATAAAAGCGAATATGACCCCAATAAAACATCCCACCCCACATTTTCTGGAAATGAAACTATTTATGAACATGATACAAATGATTTTTATGATAATGAATTAAGCTTAAGTAGAACACTCGACAACGAATCAATCATGGAAACAATTCCGGAAGATTCTATAGCAGAATATTTGGATTTTTTCAATGAATTACCTAGAAATTTTGTTGAAGGACATATGAGAGATACTAGCAATGAATATGATCATACTTATATTCACCACGATTTGGATACAGGCAAGATCAAATTTGGGGATTCAATTGTGGAGTTTAAAGGTCCTGATTTTATTGTAAATAATAATTTTTTCAAGGGGTCCCCAGGACTGTACGAATTAATGTTTAAACAAAATCCTAAGAATTACATGACTTCAGATTTTAAAACATTTGGTGAACTTGTTGTGCTTACAAACGCGCATAAAAGAAATTTTGATCCCAACGAACAAACCATGGGGCATAGAGGGCTCAAATATAAAAACATTATTAAGCCTGTTTTAGAGCAAATAAAACAGCAAGATATAGATAAACAAAAAGAACATAGTCGTAAACTTAGAGTTGGTAGAGCATCATAGCAGACAGAAATAGGTAAAGAACATACTGAAAAAATTGGGTTTGGCAGAGCATCGCCCACCTTGGTAACATACAATGAAAAACCAATAGAGTACATTTATTGGGATGACGTAAATGAATTGGTTGAAAGATTAAAGTTATTAGTAGCCTCCAAGCATGCTGGCAACACATCAAATGATAATGAAATTACAGCAATTATTAATGAGCTGAAAGAAGCAGGTGTTATATATTAAACAAACATAGTTTTACTATCAGTTTAACAATGCCGCTTAACAAGTTTGGTCAATCTCTAAACCATTCTAATCAAAATTCATTATTATCAAAATTACAGTATGGTAACAATGTACTAAAATATACTCCCGATGGTAATATTGACGCAGAAAACCTAAAAATATGTAATGTGAAATCACCAACTTTAAATGCAGATGCTACTAATATGGGTTATGTTGATCAAATATATGCAAATTTTTATGATGATACAATAAAATCACTTAGTAAATTTGAACAAGAGACATTAAAAGCACTCAAGCAATCGGATGCAAAAATAAAAAAGGAAATTGAAAACCTCGATAGTAAAAAACAAGATAAATTAAAAATTAATTTAAATAAAGAACTAGCTATTTTAACGCAAAATACCTATGAGTTAAAAGAGCAAATTAAAGAACTTAATAAACAAAAAACAATAATTTTCAATGATTTGAATTCTTTAAAGAATATTTCAAGATCGCATGTAAATGCACGTAATGACTTGGATAGGCAAATTAAATTCCTTCAACAGACTCAAGATGTGAACTTAAAGGATATAAAACAGCAAAATGAACAAAACATTATAGATTTTAAAAAGCAAATCAAAGATCTTAATACAGCTTTAAAGTCTCTGGATACAAACGTGGATAAATTATTTGAGGACGTCAAAAAAAACAAATCCGCAATCAATGATGTGGAGAAAAATATAATAAAAGTGATTACAGGGGCTACTGGTGCTAGTACTCACTCTTCCACCACACCATAATCATGAAACACACCAAGGAAAAAATTAAACTTGTTAATGAACTTCATAGACCTATAAGAAAAAAATTTAAACGTCGAAAAACAATTATTAAGGGCATTGATGACCTTTGGCAATCAGACAGGGCAGATGGACATGTATGCATCAAATAATAAAAATTTTAAGTACATATTGATTGTTATTGACTGTTTTTCAAAATATTTATGGGCTAAACCATTAAAAAATAAATCTGGGGAAGAAGTTACAAAAGCTTTTAATTTAATATTGAAAGAAAGATGTCCACAAAACTTACAGACTGATCAGGGCAAGGAATTTTTTAATAGTAAGTTTAATGAACTTATGCAAAAATATTCAATAAATCACTATAATACATTTAGTTGTAAAAAAGCTGCAATCGCAGAGCGTGTTATAAGGACTGTAAAAGAACGCCTATTTAAATGGGTCATATAAATGGGTTGATATATTGCCACAAATTGTTTCAAATTATAATAATACAAAACATAGAACAATTAATATGAAACCAATTGATGTTTGTAAAGAAAATGAAAAAAAAGTTTTAAAGTTTGCATTTACACATTTAAAATTAGCAACCAAACCTAAAAAGTTTTTCATTGGTGATATAGTGAGAATAAGTAAAGCAAAACATGTTTTTGATAAAGGATACACCCCCAATTGGACTACAGAATTGTTTAAAATTGTAAAAGTAAAAATTACAAACCCAGCCACATACATTTTGGAGGATTTAAATGGTAGACCCATTAGTGGAGCATTTTATGAGGATGAGTTGCAAAAAACAATGCAGCCTGATATTTACCTGGTGGAAAAAGTTTTACATAAACGTGGTAACAAAGTCTTCGTGAAATGGTTGGGCTTCGATGATTCACATAATAGTTATATTAATAAAACAGACTCTTTTTGATCACCCCACTCTTTTCCAGTTTCTCACCACAAAATCAAAATTTAATTTAGTTTAAAAAGTAAAGTAAAGCAGTGCACACATAAAATGGGTAGTAGTGCAGATTCCGATTTTGAAGGTTATGATTCCAATCTAAATGCCTTGATTATTAGATATGAAGAAGCTATTAAAGCTGAAAAAAGATTAATTTACACAACGACTTATGATTTCCAATTATTCTCGCTGGAATGTGGGCTTAGTGGTGCAAGGGATTTTTTGCCAACAGTAAGAATGATTAACAAAGTTACTGGCGAACATCTCTCTTTTATATATGGTGAATGGGTTGATGTAATTGAATCACTCCAAAAACTTCTGGATGCACATCGCACAGATGAAATTCAGCTTTGGAGGAACATGAAAATTGGATTAAATATTGATGGCAATAATAAAATTTTTAAAATATCAGATGATTGTACCATTTTGTATTTTATGCTAAATGATGTTTTTGAAATTCTTGAATTGGAAAAGTTAATTTTAAAAAAACTTGAAATGTTAAATAATTTAAATTTTAATTATTATTATCATAATCTATTAAAAAGCACATATGAAGCGATGAAAACTGAACTTCGTTTTTATCCTCCATCCCTTCATGCTGTGCTAGACGTTCTGTCATCCCTATGTTCTTGCGGTACTAGTGTAGAAAGTTATTGTTTTTTAGAATGCTTATACTATTTAGATATGAAAATGTCAAATGATTTAGAAAAATATACTGATTTTTAAACTTACCCTTGAGTTTTAATGATGATTGTTGTTAATAAAAACACAATAATTTAAAATAAATAAAATATATTTATTAAAATTGGAAATAATTATTACATAATATTATTAATATTGAAGTGCCCATGAGGTAAAGTATCTGTTGAATTTGATAATAAATGCCTTTTATCATCATATGGACTTAAACCAATTTTACTCTGTTCAATACTAAACACATTATGCGCATTTGATGTAACCACCAATATGGGTGCTGCAGAATTATCAGCCACCCCCACCAAAACAAGGTCGTTATGTTTACATTAATAAAAATTGTAAAGATAACAATTTATTTATAATAAAAAATTAATAATATAAGGCGACTATAATTCAAAAGTGTGAAAAATAATTAGTTGTTAAGTTACTATCATTGAGTAAACATGTTTTATTACTATCTACATTCATTAATAATACTTTATTTGTAAATTTTCCCAAAAACACTCAGGATTGTTATGTGGCATTCAGTGTTGATAATCCAATGGTAAAGACTCAATGGCCAAATGATTGGAATCCAATGGATGCAGCTCCTGGTACATTCAAGGTTCAAGTTAATGCCTCAGCAAATAGCTCTATATTACATTATAAATTAAAATATATTTTATCAGCAGATGGTGGAAAGACTAGAACCCTTTTTTAAATAAATAGTTTAAATAGTGTAATAACTAATTTAACCAATTTATCAACCACTACAGGATCGGGGGTGGCTTCTTCGAATTCAACAACATTTTCCACAAAAATATTTATAGAATTTATATCTCTGTTAATAGTAGGAATTATTTTACTAACTATTTATGGATTTTTATACTTTTTAGGTTATGTATTTAATAAATGTAAAAATATGTAATAAATATATTATTTAACTTACCTTTGAGTTTTATTCTAATTTTAGCATATACATAAAAACAATATAATTTTTTTATTTATTTATTTTAATATTATTTTATTTAAAGCACATAATTTTTTTTTTAAATTGGTAATGTCAAGCGAATCCTTCCTCAGATCCTCAGAAATGCTCATAGCAGCAAAAGCCTTACACAGTTCATACATTTCAATGTCTTCTTTTAATGCTTGCAATTCTTTATAAAATTTTATTTTTCTTGGAGCAAATTCTTTACAATCCATGATTATGGGGTAGATAACTTTGAAGCCAATTATGTAATACTAAGGCATGTGTTGTACTACACCTACCGCTTCTAAAATGATCCAAACACATGAGGGGTTTGTTTTTAAACATAGGTTGTTCCCAAACGTTCAGCGTTTCAATGTTTATAATTTTTATATTTGGTAATAACTGCTCACAGACTGTTTTTAAATATTCATAATTTTGATTTCCTTTTGTGTAAACAGTATCGTATTCAGGCAATAATTCCATTAAAATGTTGTTAATCTCATTGAAATTTATATATCCACTTGAATATCGTAGACCATGAATTTTTTCTTCAAAGCAAACTTGTGTTTTATTTTTTCGTGATAACAGCTTAAATTCTACCATTGGTTTTAAGAGACAATGATTTGTTTGCAATCCATTGGTAACCGTAACTTCTTTTGGGTGAAAAAACCATTTTTCGTTAGAGAATAAATTAAATCCCTGAATATTTATAGACACAACCTTCATCTTAGGCAGAATAATTTAAACTAAACAGCATTATGATAAACTACGAACTATTTCACTGAGTGGAAGATGCTCCATAATGACGTCATGTATAATAACACAATATGCTTTTGTGTTATCGGGAAAGCCTTTTTTCGCCTCAATATCAACTTTGATGTCAACTGTACTCGATTTTAAGGATTCATTTCTTCTGGAACAATCAATTACAAAAAGAGCGTGGTTCTTAAATTGTTTATAATCAAGTAGAGAGTGTTTTGATATTGTTAAATCATTTTTAAAACTTGAATAAAATTGTGTATAATTGTGATGGGCCTCGATAAAATTATTTTTTTCAAAATTAAGGTCCAGGCGTTCTATAGGAAAATATTCGCCATTGAGGATAACACGTATATCAGATATATCAATGTTGTCAAAATATGAGGGATCTTTTGTATCATTACCTCTTCTATTGGTATGAAAAGCTAAAATTATATAGCGTGGACTTTCCAATGCAGTGCACGTTTTAACTGACCATATTTCCTTAGTGGCATCTTTAGTTAATTGGGGTAGCTCATGGGATTCCCACTTTCTAAATGGAATTACTATAGGTTTGTCTGATTTTATTGATTCCAACAACTGAAGCTTTAATAAATCATTGGGTGTAATAACTTGTACTTTTAACGAGATATTTTCAACGGTTAATTTAGCCTTTGTTGTGCCAGCAGCAGCCGCAGTTTTTTCTGTTATAATTTGACAATCAGAGTCATTTCGAGCTCTTACAAGACGTATAGTTTGTTTACCAAATTGGGCTAGTTGATAATCATTAAATATACCAAATAAATGATGTAATGGTATACGTATATTAAAAGTTGAAATTTTGGCTATTGTTGAGACTATTGGTTGAGCTGGGTAATTCCACCCTGCAATGCCTAAATGGTTTGAATCATCGCTACTGTAATTAAGATAGCCCTTAATTGTGCTCACAATACCTGGGTCGCGAATACCATCAATTTCTTTTCCATTTATTTCATAAGAAATTCGGTCAAACAAAAAAGCTCCAAAATTATTTATTAAGGCTGCCTCGCCATCCCCTTTAGTTATTTCCAATTTACCATCTATTAATAGAGCTGCATCGTGCATAAGCAACCAGGAATCTCTTTGATTTATTGAAATTTCTATAACATCACTATTATTAAAAGATTTAACATAGGGGTAATAAGTTCTGTAGTCAACCTTTTGAATTGTTTCACTAAACTGTGGTTTTCGATAGATGTCGAAGATTTGGTCTAATGATGACATTATATCCTAATGATTGTAGAAAAAGTCTATTTGAATTAGTTAAGCTGTTTGAACACCTAGTTTGCTGTCAACTGATTTCAAATTGTTTGTGCTAGGATTTTTATAATAATTATTGAATGTTAGTCCCATTATGATAATTTTTTTAATTCCAATCGAACTATAACTTCCTCTCCACGAAAATTAACTGGTTTAAAATCTTGGTTTAAAATTACCAAAGTAATATTAAATATTTCTTGTTTATTTATTATTGGTAAATATATAAGGTTTCGGGCAATTTCGTTGATTGTATAGCCTGGATCAACGTCTACTGAAAATTTGTAAATTGTATGTGTTGGTAGATAATTATAATAAGCACCTGTAGATATATTACAATCGATGTGAATGGTTCGAACTTTTATTATATTAACTGGGAGATCTGATTCGTGTTTTTTACCCGACGTTAAAGTACGCTTAGAAAATCCTAATATTTTTCCTATACCATCTGCTTGTGTAAAATCTATTTCCAAGGTATTGCTTTGAATTTCACACTTTAAAGTATTATTATTTGGTTTAAGTGAAAAATATTTATCATTATTTCCTTTTTAACGTTGCCAGGAATAATTTGTTGTCTTAGGTAAGTTTCTATATCTAATATTTCATAAGTACCAGTTGGTATTATTATTTTTTTTACCACAATCGCTTCTTTATAATAAAATGTATTTTCACCTTCTTCAATATTAGGGATGCTGTTATAGGAATAAAACCCTATTAATACTATACCGTATTCAAAATCTGGATTAAGTTGTATTGGATTTGTAAAATCTATACTTAAAACATAATTATTACTTTTTAATGTAAATAGCTGGGACATTATCTTTAAACAACGGTTAATAATAGACTAATCATATTTTCTTATCTCATTTATTTTTATAAAGAAACCACAAACATAAATGGCCTCAATTAATTTGTTTAAAGTTTTGAAAACAATCATTATTATAATTAATTTTAACATTTTTTCCTAAATAATTTACTAATTCTTTTGGCGGTTTAAGACCACCAAAACTATCAAAATAAATAACAGAATTGTTTCTTTTAGTATAAGCTACCCAATGTGTACCCAAATTTTTCGAAATGTCTAAATTTAGGATTGCAGATTCATTTTTATTTTTGGTAAAGCGTCTCGCATAAAATCCCCTCTAAAATAGGGTATTTTAAGCTTTTGTGCATATTTTACCAATTCAAAATCATATAGGGCTCTATTGGGTAGCTTTATTGGTAGTTTTTTTGTTTTAAAAAAATACCATATCCTCCCTTGACATTCCTTTTTAAATATAATCCCGAGCCTTTTTTCCCAATTTCCCAATTTCGACCTAATTCTTCAAGTTTCTTTTTAGCATTTTTTGTGTCTATCACCGTTTTGGCTACAGCGCTTGCGCCTCCAGCCAATGATCCTATGGCCCCCAAAGCTCCTAATAATGGTAAAAGGGGTAAAAATCCTCCTTGTTTGTCGGATTCAAATGGAATTATCCTAGGCACTTTAATATTTTTACGACCCCCGGCTTTCTTTATAATCACCCGAGCTGCTTTAAGTGCCGTTGCAGCAGATTTTTTAAGTGAATTTTGATTGGAAATATCTAAATCTTGAACATGTTTTTTAATTTTATCGACCAAACCACGTTTAAATGAGATTGGTTTTCGAGTTTTTTGAATACCCATTCAAGTTTTCTTTTAACCTTCATTCCCGTTGTTACTAACCAAGCAGCTGCTTTCTCACCTAATTTAGAGTTTTTAGATTTCACCCTTTCCCAAGCTTTATTTTCCAAAATCCAATCCGCTTTATGTCTATCCTCCAAATTTTTATTTTTTGAATAAGCAATATCGTGATCTTTACATGCAGCGTCTAAGGGGTTTATACCAGTATCACCCCTTTGAATTCTCTTATCTAATTTAGTACCTGGTCCGCAAAATTGATAAGAAGGCACGTGAAGCTCAAAGGGTAGGTTGTTAATTGCAGAATTTAATAAACCGCCACCTTTAAAAGTCAACATTGAAATGATTTTTTTTTATAAAGTTAACCTTTTATAATTATTAATAAAAGTATGTTGAAAGGGATGTTAATATATTTTTTAATTGATTTAAAATTGTTTCATTCGGACAATTTATTCCAAATAAACTCCAATCAAAAACTCCTGCTCTTATTAATTTACCAGAAAATTCGTTATATTCATAAAATAATTTTTTTTTTTTAAAATAAATGTTACCATTTGTATAGCGAAATGCTGAAGATATATCTGGAGGGATTCCTGGGAAAAACTGGTTTATAGTCCCCCGATTGACTGCATTTAAACTACATTCATCAATTTCAGTAACCCAATAATCATCATGAATAATATAAGTTCTACCTCTGTTTGAGTTAAAAATGGCATTTATGTTGCTACTTCGAGCAATATTAAATTTGTCTATTGTTTGATTAAATGTTTCACATGCAAGACTAGGAAAAGAAAACGTACTAACACGTTTTAAATTATCTATTATTACCACACTACCACTAGGTTTTTGGTATATATGTAAAAAATCATTTAATTTAATATAATCACTAATTTTTTTAGGCCTTTTGATATTTATACCAGAGGACTCCCCTATATTTAAAATCCACGCTAACCCATTGTTAAAAACATACAGATGATTATTATTTGTGACTAACATTTGTTGTGGATACTCGATTTGACATAAATCAGTTAAATTTGATGATGTGTGTGTAGGTTTTTGTGTAGTACCTGTTATTTTAGGTCTGCTTGTTGTTAAAATTGTTTTTGTTGTTCTTGGTTTATCTGTAAGTTTCCTTGTAGTTGGGATTGTTTTTGTTGTTGTTGATATTTTTGGAGTAGTTTTTGGGGTTGTTGATGTTACTATTTTTGGAGTAGTTTTTGGGGTTGTTGATGTTACTATTTTTGAAGTAGTTGGGGGTAATCCATATAAATTTTGTATATTTTTTTTATCTTCATCGGATAGGGTTGTTATATTTGGTGAAAAATATGCGTACATTAGTGCATTATTATCTGATGAATGACTCAACCCCAAAGTATGTCCAATTTCATAAAGCAATGCGGTATATAGACTTGTTTTATCATTATCTTCAGGTATATCGAAACCAAAATACCAATTTTCATCTGAATCTAAATGAATTTCCGTACAGGAATTAATATGACTTGGGTGGTATGCGTGACCAACTACAGTACCCTTTCCATCAAATGGTACAATACAATAACCCTTCATGCATCGAACTGAATTACTATGGTTATTTTCCCCAAATGAAATTAGAATGTCAGGATTTCTAAACGAAAAAATAAACTTTAGATTTACAAATTTTTCCCACTCATTGAAAGCTCTAGTAGCAGCTCTTTTTATCTCTCTATTATATGCATACCAATATATATTATGTTTATTCCATTTAGGTGGGTTTTGCGTCAATTCATAAATATTTTCATCTGGTATAGAGCAACGACGTGTTTTTATAAATTCTAAAAGGTCTTTCGTTATTTCACCACTTATGTTTAAATTATACCTCTCCTGAAATAATATTAAAGCTTCTTCATAATTAGTCAGCGAAAACTCTGAAGTATTAAGGTAGCCAAATGCTTCGAGATGTTTTATTACAGCATCTTTATCAGTTAAATTTGTTGACTTTACTAAGATTATACTTAGCAGAAATATTAATAACAATTTAAAGCCCATTATCAACATAAAGCAATATTATGACTGATCATTATATTTAAAACAACGTCTTTTTATATGAAAAAATTTAAAACCGATGGTTCCCGAGTACCGATCGGTACACAAAAATATTTAAAAAAATTTAATTTTAATAAAAAAGGTCGGACACACCTAATTGTGAGAAAAAGGCCTCTGGAGCTAGCCTATGATTTTTCCCGCGCATTTTTCCCATTGGTCACGTGACTAAAAAAAGGGAGGGGGTGGTCTCAGGTCATTGGGGATTAAAAATAGACTTGTTAGGACAAGTTGGATGACGTCAGCAATTCAAAATGGCGTCAAAAATGAAAATTATATTAATAATTTAAAATATATCCTTCTCTCTAAAAAATTTACGTCACAATTCAAAATGGCGTCAAAAATAAAATTTATATAATTAATAATAAATCCTTATCTCCAAATAGCGGATGCCAAACCACTGTTAAGTCACGCCCACCTCCTTATCACCAGCTTCCTTTCCCTTATCTCTAGTTCGCTGCTTTCACTACCGCTTATCAGTAGAGGGCGCTTATTATCTCTAGTTCGTTGCTTTTACTACCGCTTATCAGTAGAGGGCGCTATTTGCAAATGGCCGACATCCGACGACCGCCCATTAGCTATTTGCAGGGGGCCTATCAGCCAACCACCGGCCTATCTACAGCCAATCACACTCTACTGGGCGGGGTTTTGCAACCACAAACATCGATTAGGCCCTATTTTTGGACCAATCACCTTTAGGAACGCCCCCCTTTAGGAACGCCCATAGCCAATCACCTTTAGGAACGCCCATCCAACTGTCTGGCTCACTTCCGGTCTAGAATCGGTGTAGTATATCTACTGACATCTTTGTCAACAAGGCTCGTGCCTTACTTTCCAAGCTCTCTCTCGATGCGGCCCTACCAGACGCGCACAAGCTTGAGATGATTTATGGCCTCCTGCACAAGAGGTTCCGTGAGAGACTCCCTAGAGACAATTTCAGGGACTTCGATGAGCTCATCACCAAATGCCGCTCCATTGAGTCCAGCCTTGCAGAAGTCAACCAGGAAGCTCGATCACAGCCTCCCAGGTCAAAAGGAAGGCGGAATGTCGAAAATTACAGGCATCCAAGAAGACTCCAGCTGCTGCTCCAGGTTCTACGACCACTCCAGGTACAACGACTGCCAGTGTAGCCAAGTTCAGCTGCTATGGGTGTGGTAATCCAGGATTTATTCGCAGCAACTGTCCTCGCTGCAAGCCAAGTAGCGTCCCGGTCTCCACTGTGGAAGTACTCATGACTCAGGTGGATGTGACGACGGATACCTTACCAGCAGGGGCGGATGGGACCACCGGGACACCGGGCAAATACCCGGTGGGCCGGACACCAAAATGGGGCCGGGGCGGCCGCTTTTTTAGTAAGATTATTTTTAACACAGATGTTATCAATTTAATGACATTTTTCATTTGAATAAGACACTGTACTGATTAAAACTGCATTTTCATTTTAAGTACAATAATCAACACAACTTCTGCAGTTTGCAGAACAATCCACACAACACAGAGCCACAATGCCACACAACAAGGTCTGTTCGATCTCGTTAGAATGCGAACGAAAATCGCAACAGTTGCGACGCAACTGTTTTGCGCATCACGTGGATATCGCCGGCCACTATCTTTAATTGTTAATTTAAATTTAAATCATTGTTTTTTTTAAGTTTTAAAGTAAACGCAAATATTTTTAAACATCAGTTAATCTTCGAACAACAAAATTACACCGTTGATTTATAATATTGTGGGGACTAAACCCGTAATTATGTTGTAAATATTTTAGTACCCTGAGCCGATTCTTTCAACACTGCAAATTTCCCATCATTTGCATTACTTGCTTACCTTTACCTCTCCTTTACCTTTATAAATTAAATCTAAAATATTATAGACTTTATTACTTTTTGGATTTTTGCCTCGTTTTAAATATTTTTATACCTACTCCCTACTCCGATCAACGGAGGCAGATCGGAGAGCTATCATCGACCACTACGTCCTAATTCATTGTCTTGAATACATCGGCTCCGGGTAGCTACACGCTAAGTTTGTTTTTGATTGTTTTGTGTTCGTGTGTTCTTCACAAATATGGATAGACAGGAGAAGGAAAAAATTAAGCGGAAAGGAGGAGCAGAAAAAGAAAGAGAGCGCAAAAAAAAGAAACTGTTAGAAGAAGCGGCAAAATGCAGATCATTAGATACGTTTTCGTTTTTTAATCCGCAAGAACAGCCGCGGCCATCGACATCTAAAATGTCTGAACCTTTAAAAAATACACCCGTATCTACGATTATGCAAGAAAGTTCGCCTACAAATAAAAAAAATATTGAAATTTTAAGGCCCACTTTATCCAGCGAAATGATCTCGCAGCCCATAGTGCCTTTTGAAATTGACAAAGAATATTGTTTGGAACCCGACTTTTTTAGAAGACCGACAAAAGAAGAGCTAGGATTTTTTTTTTGAATATCATCCAAAAATTCCAAATAATTCTAAATAATAATGAAGCGCATTCATTACCTTTTAATGTAGAAAAGGTTTTTAAAAGATCACCAACAGAGGGTGAAAGAAAGTGGATTTCCTTTAATGACAAAAACAATTCCCTTTTTTGTTGTGTTTGTTTAGCCTTTTCTGGAATCAATGAAAAAAATATTTTTACTCAAGGAATGTCTGACTGGAGACATGTTTACCAAAGAATAAATGAACACGAAATTTCCAATCAACATACAAATTCTGTCACTTCGTATTTTAGATTTGTCGCAAACAAGTTATTGTGTGATTCTGAAATATTAAAGAAAAAACAATCCAAAATTACTCAAAATAGGGAAGTAGTTCACCGAGTTATAGATGTTATTAAACTTATTAGCAAAAGAGGATTGTCATATCGGTAGGTTAACTTAATTTTATAATAATTTTATGTACTCTTGTTACTTCTTACTTACTTATAACTTTTTTCAGTGGTAAAACAAATGAAGCCGCGTACACCCTGGATTCAGCGAATGAGCACAAAGATCATGGCACCTTCTTGGAAATTATTTTGCTTTTATCAAAATATGATATTGTACTTAAAAATCATCTTGACAGCGCAATTGAAATAAGCAAAAAAAATAAAGAAAAAGGCATAAAAAACAGAACAGGAAATTTTGTTACTTTTATTTCAAAAACAACGGTCAATATGCTTATTAGTATAATAACTACCGACATTAAAAAGTTAATCTTTGAACAAATTAAGTCATCTGGTATGTTTTCCCTGGAACTTGACACTACGCAGGATATTTCAGTAATGGACCAATGTTCTGTTGTTGTAAGGTATGGTTACCAAGCTTTTTAACTTTTTTGTCACAAGATAATAGAAATAATAATGAGTTTATTCATAAAAAAATGTAGATGGACAATAGAAAGGTTATTAAAAAAGTTTTCATAATATACAAACAGTGAGTACATAAAAATTAATTTTTACGGTTTTGTAAAGTTAAATTTAAGTTTTACCTAAATAAAAATACCTGAACAAGATTTTTTTCATGGCAGATACGTATATCAAGAACAAGTTATGGAAAGACTTGTAGCTGTAGTTTCCTGTCACGATAGCACTGGACAAGGATTTCATGACATTATTAATAACGTACTACAAAAAAATGATTTAGACGTTGGATTTTGTATCGCTGATTCAACAGATGGGGCAGCTAATATGCAGGGGAAATATAATGGATTCACCGTTAAAATGCAAGATCAAAATCAAAATCACGTGCATATTTGGTGTTATGCACATATTTTGAATTTAGTGTTAAACGATATTTTAAAAGATAATTTACAAGCCTCCAACTTATTTTCTTTATTAAACACTACAGCTTCATTTTTTCGAGAATCTTATAAAAGAATGGATATATGGTCTTCTATTTCTGAAGATCAAAATCGGAAAAAACTTGGTTTAATAGGGAAAATAAGGTGGTGGTCAAAAGAAAAAGAATTAGTCAAAGTTTTTGGAGAAGAACCTCTTTATATAGATGTAATCGAGAGTTTAAATAATATTTCAAAAAACCGCAATTTTAACCCCGATATTCGGTCTACCGCAGATAGTTTAAAAACACAATTTTTAAAATATGAAATTATTATTACAGCTCAAATTTTTTTAAAAATATTTGAAATTACGGGCCCACTTTCTCGATATTTACAAACGCAAGGTATGGACCTTATAAAAGCCAGTTTTATGATTAAAAACTCAGTATCTGAATTAAAAAAAATTCAACGTGACTTTGACATAGTTAAAAATTCAACAAAAAAATTTATATCAGTTATTAATGCTGAAATTAAAAAGAGAGATCTTGATTTTGAAATACAAAAAGAATTTCCTATTATAAGAAAAAGAAAAGTTAAGAAATTTGTTGATGAAAATGTTTCAGATGAATCCATTCAATATCCTCGAGAAAAATTTATTATTAACACCTTTTACGTAACAGTGGACACAGCAGTTGAGTCTATGGAAAAACGCTACGAAAAAAATTTAAATTTAATTACAGACATTTCAATTTTCAATCCCTTATCATTTGATGAAATAAACAAAAATAAGTGCCTTCCAGAACAAAGTTTACATTATATTTTACAAAAAATTTTAAAGTTTAAACCAGATGCTTCATGTTTAAGAATTAAAGATGAATTGCTACATTTTATAAATAATTGGGACCTTTACAAAATGTCACTTAAAAATTATTATTATATTATATATTATATAACATGTATCAAAATGCATATCCTTGCCTATATGTTATATATCAATATATTTTAACTCTTCCAGTGACTCAAGTGTCTTGTGAACGAAGCTTTTCAATTTTAAAATATATTAAAAATAGATTAAGGAATTCTTTATCAGAGGAAAACTTAGAATCTTTTATGCTCATGAATATGGAGCGAGATCTGTTAAGTAAAATCGACAACGAAGAAATTATTAATAAACTCGCTTTATCCAGTAGGTTAATGCAGAAAGTATTAACATATTAACCAATGATTATTTTTATTCTGTTTTGTTTTAGACTTATATAACATTTAGTTTTCGTTTTGTTTTAAAAATAATGAAACATATTTTTTTTTAATTTTAGAGTATTTGTTTTTTTTACCATTTGATTATATATTTTTTTGTCAGGTGTTTTTTTATTTCGCTTATACCTTAAACTTTCCTCTCAAGTACAATGGGCCGCTCAGCTCGAGAAATCCAGGGCCGGTCTGACCCCCCCATCCGCCCCTGCTTACCAGACCAGGCCTCTGGTCATTCTTCCTCCAGGCCGATGTTATAAGTCTCCATACAAGGCAAATCTGGACTTGCCTTTGTCGACTCCGGAGCAAAACGTAGCGTTGCCGGAGCCAAGCTGCTTCAATACCTCGAATCAATTGGGCACCCGTTCGAGCCAACTCATCTGAACCTGATCTTGGCCGATGGACACCTGCGACAGGTAAAGGCTCAAATTTTTAACTGCTCCATAATCGTTGCTGAACGAGAGGCACGAATGCCCTTTATCGCAATACCTGAATACCCGAAAACTAAAACGCTCCTAGGTGTGGATTTCATCTCGACGTTTAACCTAGTTCTTAACCTTCCGAAGAAAATTGCACATTTTGATGATGACCCATCCTTCAGTATCCAACTTCTCGATTAGTATACCACCTCGAGGTCTCTGTGCACGGTTGCTACAGAATTGGCAAGTGAAACCGCAATTGATTTGGAAAATCGTTTATCTAAGAGCGAACAGCAACAACTCCAAACTTTAATCGCTAGTCATCGCGATTTGTTCGGAAAAGGTAGCGAGTTGACCCCATATGCAGAGCACACTATAAAGCTTACAGATGATGTTCCCATTGCTGTGCCCCCATACCGATTGTCTCCTGCTAAGAAGGAAGTTTTGCGCCAGGAATTGGACAAACTACTTTCTGATGACGTCATTGAAGAGTGTGAGTCACCTTACGCTTTTCCAGTGGTGCTGGTACCCAAGAAAGATGGTTCAACTCGTCTCTGCGTAGATTATCGCAGGTTGAATTCTGTAACCCAGTCAGTCCAGTACCCCCTACCTCGCATCGACGACTTGCTCCACGTCACAGGCTATGCCCAGTTCATCACCACTCTGGATCTGAGAAGTGGCTATCACCAGGTCCCAGTACGTGAGGTAGATAGAGACAAAACCGCCTTCATCACTCCATTTGGCTTATTCCGCTACAAATCCATGCCCTTTGGACTTAAGACAGCCCCTGCCACGTTTCAAAGGCTAATAGACAGATTCTGTAGTGGGTTGCCCCATATCCGGATGTGTGGTTACCTCGACGATTTGCTCATCTTCTCCACGACTTTCGAGCAACACCTTAATGACTTAACTGACGTATTCCAACGCCTAAAGTTGTTCAAACTACATGTCAATGAGAAGAAGTGTTCCTTTGCTGCCACGGAAGTCAAATATGTCGGACACTTGATTGGAAGAAATGGCATCAAACCAGACCCCGATAAGATATCGGCCGTCTTGGATCTTACCCCTCCCAAGAACGTTAGGCAACTGTTAAGTTTCTTGCAAACCTGCTCCTGGTTTCGACGGTTCGTTCCATCCTTTGCCGAGGTTGCGAGGCCGTTAAGCAATCTCACCAAGAAGAATGCGCCATGGATGTGGGGACCACGGCAAGATGAAGCTTTCCATACGCTGAAAATGCTCCAGCTCCAGTCCTTCGCCAGGCCGACCCGACGAAGCCGTACATACTGAAGACGGACGCCAGTGCCTACGCTCTCGGAGCCTGTTTGCTCCAGGGGGAGGGCGAAGAAGATTGAATTGAATATGCAAGCAGGTTGCTGACAGCTGCCGAACGCAACTACAGCTGCACCGACCGAGAGGCGCTCGCCGTGGTATATGCTGTCGACCGATTTCGTGGATACATCGAGGGCTCCCCGGTGTATATCAAGACGGATCACCAACCACTGCGATTGTTGATGACGCTGCGTTCACCGAGTGGTCGTTTGGCTCGGTGGGCACTCCAGTTGCAGTCCTATTTTCTGAGAATCGATTACATTCCTGGACGAACCAATGTCATTGCTGATACCTTATCCAGCCCTCAATCGCTTTGGAGACCCCCGAGATAGAAATCGGATCCGTCACGATTGCCCTGCCTAGGAAATCGCAAGCAGAAACCCGCATGCAACAGATGATGGACCCGGAACTTCGAAAAATCATCGATTGTTTTGAGAGCACGGATCCCAATGCTGTGGACTTCGCCCGATGGACCAAGCGAGGTTACGTGTTACTCCAAGGTATCCTGCATCGTTTCTCCTCAGACTCTGAGTCAGAGGAAGCCCAATTGGTCATACCCAATTCTAAAATCAAGTCCATTTTACAAGAATGTCATGACTCACCACTTGCCGGACATTATGGTCTCGATAAGACCATAAAACGTATCTGCCACCGATACTACTGGACTACATTGAGGAAGGATGTCACCAATCATGTCCGCAAGTGTCTACCATGTCAAAGATACAAGCCAACCAACCTGAAGCCAGCTGGTTTGCTTCAAACTCCAGTACTTGCTCAGCGTTTTGAAACGTTAGCCATAGATCTGTTTGGCCCTCTACCCGCCGCCAACACTGGAGAGAGATGGGTTTTTGCGGTGGAAGATACATCTACTAAATGGATAAAATTATTTGCGTTAACCAACGCGACTGCTGAGGCTTGCCCCAAGTGCCTTATCGACGAGGTGATTCTGCGATATGGAACCCCCAGGAAAGTCATCAGTGACAACGGCACTCAATTTGTGTCAACCGTAATGCAGCAGGTAGCCCATTGTTTAGGTTTTACACAAAACCTAATTCCACTCTACCATCCAGCGTCCAATCCCGAAAAGAGGCGTAATCGGGACTTGAAGACACAACTGGCCATCCTCGTAAAGAATGACCATTCCAAATGGAAAGAAGCCTTGCCCTCTGTTTGCTTCGCCAGGAATTCGGCCAATAACCTCGCAACTGGATTTAGCCCGGCGTATCTGTGTTTCGCACGAGAACTGCGGACGCCTCATGACATTACGCAAGATTTTCGATCCATCATGGAAAATGAGAATTTCATCGATGAAATCACCCCGAAGCTGACCCTAGTCTCGAATGTCCTACAACGTGCTCGAGAAACCAACGAGCACAAACAGGACCTGTCAAAGAATTATGCGGACAAGCATCGACGTGATGATGCCTTCCAGAGTGGGGATATGGTGCTAGTGGATTTCCATGTATTGAGCCAAGGATCGAAGTCCTATACGTCCAAGTTTGGACCCAAACGAGATGGGCCCTACCTTATTACCAAGAGGGTGTCGCCCACCTCCTATCAGGTATCCAGGCCTGAGACTCCAGACGTGTCAGTCGGCACGTACCACACATCTGCACTCACCCGGTTCCGCAGAGACCACGACTCCTTACCACTCCGTCCCATACGAAAGAGGGGACGCCCAGCTGTCTCCCAGAGGTCCCAGAGCCCTCGACGCCCAGCTGTCCCCCAGAGGTCCCAGAGCCCTCGACGCCCAGCTGCCACCCAGAGGTCCCAGAGCCCTCGACGCCCAGCTGCCACCCAGAGGTCCGAGAGCCCTCATCAACCAGCCGTAAGCCGAAGGTCAGGACGTCCAGTTCGTCCACGACCCATCTTCGATAACTCCTAATCTTGTAACACATGCGAGGAGCTTATGTGTTACAAAGGTGGAGTATGTAGCGTAAAGATATGTGTGTGAGTGTGTGCGCCCTCTAGTGCGCGAAAGGTACATTAACCAGTAGTCCTGAGATTCGACAAGTGCGAACGTCGCTCTCGATTAACTTTTATTTTAATGATATTGTAAACCAAAGTCGTGTGATAATGATAATGTTTGTTATTAGTTTAAATCAGTACCCCTGAGATTATTGATAAAACATCAATAAATGGGTTGTAATGTAGCTTGTGTGTATTTCTACACTCCAAAACCCTCCCTGCTACAATTTTTAATATCTTGAATGCTAACACCTATTAGGTGTTTTCGCAGTGCAAATCCCGAACTAGTTCGGACATCCTTGCGGTAAAACGTTTAATTTCTCACGGAGAAATTTTCAGGGAGGTTCTTTAGGATAGTGAAAGTCCGGATGAACCTCATCCGATGAGGAAGACAGATTATTTATTGCTGTATAAAATAAGAGATAAAATAGTGCTATGCCGAGTATTAATATAAAATTAGTTAAGTGACTACAAATATTGAAGACAATAAATATAAATATTACTAAAAATTACAAATTATGTTTTATAATATTATGCAAACTTAGACAAACGACTAACCTATATAAAATGAGCAGGCACAGCACAATTAACAAGTTTATTATAATGTAAATGCACTTAAAAACCAGCAGCTCTTTTCTCAAGCAAATGGAATAAAATGACGCGGCTATATTGGTTTACCTATACAAGTAGGTTTCATATAAAAACGATTAAGTAAAAACGCACGCGGCAGTTTCGAATGTTTAACTTAATAAACTAATGGTTAAATATTGAGCGAAAAATAAAGGTTTTGTTACATCTGCCCCCCTCTCGTCTAGGGATAAACCTTGTTTACTCTAAACGGGTATATTATAAAATTTTAAATGAGAAGCATGGAAAGTGACCCTCTCTTTATGGTTGTCTAAATTAACCAAAACATAAGTATCCCTACTTACACGTTTTTAACACGATAAGGCCCTTCGAAAAGAAGTAGCAGCTTTTTAGTTTCAGCTTTAAGAGCCGGACTAAATTACGAGGCTCAAACTTTATAGGGACGCCCTGGGTTTAAAACTGCCCGACGAGCGGCGCGGCCTTGGAGCGTTTCTTCTGCTGGCACCAGTTTCCGCTGGTATAACATGTCCACGTTTTGAGGATGTGTAGTCCCTGGGGTAACAACTGTATTGACTTTTCCCCGAGCTGTAATTCATCTGTCGAAAAAACAGAGTTTAGGAAGGCTGTAAACTCTGCAATTTTTAAGGCCCATCTTGCAAAATTATCATGGCAATAGGTCCGAAATAATCTACCCAATTCCCTCATAACGTATTCTGAAGGGTTGGCACAGGCATGACGAACCGACGAATAAACCAACTGTATGCCCAAAGATTTAAGGGTATTTTTCAAGAGGTTCCGTTATCGTGTAGAATTCTTTTAACTTGCCCGTACTTAGGAAAATAATCCTTAGTTAAACGGTTTAGCATTGGCTTTGGTATTTGCTTTTTTCAAAGGGTATAATGTGACGTGTTTGGTAAATACATTATATATTACGAATACATGACAGACTCCTCCGCGACTTCTTATCAACGGGCCGAACAAATCCGTCGCGATAAGATCGTCTTTAGATTCGGATAAAATTTACATTTGAGGTGGATTCGGTAAGACAGATATTTTCGCATTTTGTCATAGGTCGCAGGATTTTATTTGTTGTTTAATGGTACGGTGCATATTATTCCACCATAGTTCTCTACGCATCGGAACCCAGGTTTTATAAACTCCGTTATGACCTAACGTTGTATGATAATGCCTAATAAAGTCATTTACCAAGATATGTGGGACACATAATAAAAATGAATTATTATCTGATCCGCGTTTATAAAGGTTTTTATCATGTAGCCCAAACTTGTTCGCCTACGTTTGACACTAGATCAGTAATAATTGGTGAACATATTTTAAAACACTTATCAGCCGGAGTGGAATGGCGAACACACGAAAAACGGCTTAGAGCATCGGCGACGATATTTTCTCGTCCTGGGAAATAAACTATTTGAAAAGAGTATTCTTGCAAGGCGAGAGCCCATCGTGTTCTTCTGGTAGACAAAAGCCTGCAAGAATTAATATAAGTAAGGACTCTGTTATCTGTGTATAAGGTAAATTTACTTCCTAACAGATAGACTTTCCAATGTTGAATAGCCCAAGCTACTACGCGTTGCTGGCCACCGACTAATTGAAACAGTTGAGCACGGAGGCCTACGTCGCTTGAATCCGTTATAACATGCCAAGAAAGTAAAGGATCCGGATGATAAAGAAGAGTTTCTTCTTGTAATAAAAGCTTAATATCATGAAAGGATCCCTCCTGACCCTGCTTAAAATACCCCATAGAGACCTATATAAAATAATCTATCGGGCGCTACCGGATTCAATATGTGCATTTGTCCATGTTTTTTTCCGGATACGGCCTGATAGAAAATTTATAGGAAATTACCTATAGGCACACCATAACTTTTAGATTTTTCCTATAGAGACCGATAGCAAATA
Organism: Brassicogethes aeneus; assembly: GCA_921294245.1. NCBI lineage: Eukaryota > Metazoa > Arthropoda > Insecta > Coleoptera > Nitidulidae > Brassicogethes > Brassicogethes aeneus. The sequence goes on from OV121133.1 coordinate 50,128,039, forward strand.
ACTCAATGAAGGATATATAGGAATATCCCTATAGAACAACCATAAAACATTTGACAAAATTTTATTAAAACCTATGGGTTCCTATGGGGGAAAAACTAATTTCTACATTTATGTGTAATATCCCCATTGAAACCAATAGCAAATAAATCAAGGGTGGATATCCCTATAAAACAACCATAAATCCCAACTATGGGCCCTATACAAACCGATACACCCTATAGAAACACCATACATTCCGATACAACAGGGTCCCTTTGAAAAAAACTGCTTTTTGAAATTTTAACTGTAAGATTGGGCTGTGTTAGTTTAGCAAACACATTTTCAAGATGATATAAATGCTGTTCAACAGTCTCGGACATGACGAGCAAATCATCTACATAGGTCATCAAAAAATCTCTAAAATTATCACCAAATATCGCTCCCATGGCCCGCGTAAATGAACTGACCGCTGTAGTTAATCCAAATGGTAAGACACAAAACTGGTATGTCTTTGTTCCCACCGTGAAACCCGTAAACTTTTTGTGTTCCTTTTTAAGTGGTATTTGCCATTACCCTGGCGAAAATAAAGCATGCATGAAAAGTGTACAATAAGTGTGTATTTGGAGTGCAAGTCTTTATAACAATGTTTTACACGCTACTTTGTGGTAATTTCACACTTTTTGAAATAATTAAGTTTTTACACTCTTTATGTACCTACATTGACATCAGGCTTTTTATTTGTCATATGTCACGCTTATATTACATTATATTTTAGCACATTGTTTGCACAGTATTGGTACATTGTTTAAAGACATTTTACAAAGCTTCAGTCTATCTTACGCATGTTACATTTTATACACACTGTTAGCACGCTTTAATATTTCTCATTTATGACGCTTATATTACACCTTTTTATAGCACATTGTTTGTACAGATTTAGCGATCACTCAACAGTTTAAGCACATTTTAGATATATCTCGGTTGAGTTGAGGTACAACATTTATTTAAAAGGTGAGGTAGATTCCATCTTATGTATCGATTCTCGGCCTATTGCTAAGATCAAAGCAATCCCTTTCGTGGAGTTGACAGTGCAGGTATTTTTCTTAATAAAATACAGTATGTAGGACCTACATTGTGGTTTTTTTTTTAAATTTTTTTGAAAAAAATATTTATTTGATTAATATTATTATAAGGATATTTATATTTCAATTATGTGTAAATTTAAGAGACTTTATAGGTTACCAAAAAGAATCTGTTTTTGTAATAGGCACACAGGTGGCAAGAAACAGTGTGCAAACAATGTGAAAAATCAAAAGGAGTTCCCTTTAGAACATTGTCCAGTGATTATTCACACTTTTAAATTTTTGGTTTTGCACATTGTTTTATGTTCCATTTCCCACCCTCCGCACATCATTTTTTTTAAAAGATTGCACATTGTTGGCACATAATTTTGCACACTTTTTGCACATTTCATTTTCGCCAGGGTAAGACTGTGATATATCAATCTTAGACAAATATTTTTTCCATAACCGAATTAAGGCGCCTACTGTCTAAACATACGCGAACGGACCCGTCTTTTTTCACAGTGGTCATCAATGGAGAGACATAAGGTGTAGAAGCCCGCTTTGCTACCGCTCTCATTTGAGCCTGATTGTGAGAGACAGAATCGTTTTCCGACCGTCCCTCTTCATTCAGTTCTAGGCTAGTAATGTTTTTCATTAAAAAATCATTAGGTTTATTAACGGGTTTAGAACTATAATAATTTTTAAATTGATATGTATCATTTGAAGAATTTAAACGCGAATTATTTGAGTTTGGATGATTAAAATAGTAATCAGCCTGTCTAAGCCGGTCCAGGGCCTGACTAAGGGAAGTTGTACCTACTAATATTGCCTATATACTGGGTGGAAGCAATAAGCTACGAAAAGCCAAGCATCCATATGGCGACAATTTGAAGAGTTTTGTAAATTAAAAAATTACCAAATTCTGGAAAACACGTTTGAAGGTGAATTGGCTAAAATATTACTGGATTGGGCATTTAATATGAAAAAAGTAAACGGTACAGACTATAAAGAAGGAGTAATTAAGACAATGTGGAATGTTACCGAAAAATTGCTACAGGATAAATTGTACAAAGAGTTTCATAGAGCCATAAATCCTTTTGAAGATATAGCTTTTAAAATAATCTTATGAATACCATTCGAGCTTTAAATTAAAATCGGTTAATTGCCTCTTTATTCCTGCATAGTGACGTCGAATCGTGTCAATTTGACAATATGATATTTTGGCTGGAATCAATATTAGCTACATTATTAATTGTTTTAAAATTATTGTTAGGTAAATTATTTATGGAAGTTGAATTATTATTTAAATTATATGTATTCTGTAAAAAATTCGTAACAATATTTTTAATAAGATCGCTTAATTCTTAATGTGAAACACCTGAAGTAAAAATTTCTTCGCAGGCGGTTGAAAAAATGACTGTTGTTTTTGTAGCCGCTGTTCTCGGTGAAACGCTTCCTCAAGCCGGTAGCGAACGATGGCCTTGAGTTACTAACGACGCAGTTTTATGCCTATTTTCCGTGATTGTAGTAGACAAATCCGGGATAGTATTAGAATAAACGTTACTACCTTGTTCCAATTGGTTGTACACTGATGTAACCGGTGGTGCACCAGCTTTGGTTTCCTTCTCCTGTCCTGGGTTATTCCTGTTTTCGTACGGAGTTATCCCTCGGGATCTTAAATTGTGGATCGGTGTCCTATTCATTTTGGTACTTTCTTTGGTCTCTAGGTGGGAGCCAAGTTGCGTGAAACGTTTAATTTCTCACGGAGAAATTCTCAGGGAGGTTATTTAGGGTAGTGAAAGTCCGGATGAGGAAGATAGATTATTTATTGCTATATAAAATGAGAGATAAATTAGTGCTATGCCGAGTATTAATATAAAATTAGTTAAGTTACTACAAATATTGAAGACAATAAATACATATATACATATATATATATTGTTTATAAACATTATTATTATAAACATTACTAAAATTTACAAATTATGTTTTTTATAATATTATGCAAACTTAGACAAACGACTTACCTATATAAAATGAGCAGGCACAGCACAATTAACAAGTTTTTTATAATGTAAATGCATTTAAAAGCCAGCAGCTCTTTTCTCAAGCAAATGGAATAAAATGACACGGCTATATTGGTTTACCTATGCAAGTAGGTTTCATATAAAAACGTTCAAGTAAAAACGCTAAAGTAAAAACAAACGCGGCAGTTTCGAATGTTTAACTTAATAAACTAATGGTTAAATATTGAGCGAAAAATAAAGGTTTCCATCCTAGGCACGCACATTTTAAAGTTGGTCATACGTATTTAACATTCTAAACGCCAAATTTTAAAAAGCGCTTGCGAATTACTTCGGGATTAGCTTCGCGAAAACAGCAAATTTAATACTCGCCTCAAACTTAAAATATGGCCTTACTGTCTTTCCTAAAAAATTACGAATTGTTACGTTTCCCCTTCTTGCACGCAAGTCTCAGTTATATATAATAAAATAAATATATTTAGCGCATTTATAAACAACCTCTGCGTCGAAAAATAAATTCCTTGTTTATCGTTTAATAACATTACAAATTGCATAAAAACGGACTAACCTTGAAAACCCGGTTTTATTCATCTATCACACTCACTTGTTTTTATAAACCACATTCTCAGAAAATATGGCAACAGCGCCGGACGCAATACTGTTCAATATACATTTCAGATGACCTCATAGTGTATTAAATATAATTATATATATAATATAATTAAAAATAAGATTTCTATAAGTTGAAGGCGAGGGTTTTATGGGAAAAAATCAGGCAACCAATATTCACGACTTAATTTCATTTAACACCACGACGCAACAAGGAAGGACTTTAAAAAGACGCAATAATATTAAGAGAATGTATATTGTAATGGTTCAGTACTTTAATGCGTTTTACAAATTTATTTTTAAATAAGTTTGTAAAATGTAAAATTCTTTGCAAAAAAAAGTAAAAAACGGACGTTTAGGTAAAGAAATTACAAAGTTTCGTGGAACACCGAAATTTTGTCTGAAATGGGAAAAAATCTGTTGGCCAGATGAGGCGAAAACAACATCGAAACTGGGAGAGGGAAGCAAAGAAAGAGGCAGAAAGTTTTCCGAAGTGTTAGAGAACGCATCGTTTTCGTAAATCTTTGCTAAAACCACAATTATTGTAAAATTCTGTGTAAACAATTGTTACAAGTGTTTATGTATTCTCCCAGGTTAGTTCTTAATTTTAGTAGCCCAATTCTGTAGTAAAGTCCACTAAACGTAGAACGATTTTGATTTAAATAAACTGAGCATTAGTTATTTTGCACTACTACGTTTAGTGAATGTTACTAGATATTAACACCTTTTGTTTTAGATATTTTTATAGAATGTTTTTACCTTTTAAGTTTACTGCTAAATGTAAAAATTTATATTCCTTTCTTTTATTGTCTTAGGCTTAATTTAGTTGTACTACTCAAATGTTTAGACCCTCCCTCAACACGATTATGCATTTTTTGCGGTAATTTTAAAACAAATATCAGTGTAATACAGGACGTTTCGTTGCTTAAAAGGGAGTATTGACCGTTAATTTTAAACTTTGAATGCTCCTTTTTCTTTAGTACGTAGTTTTCAGTAGATACTAAAATACTTTCCTCCGTGAGGGATAACTGGTCACCTAGGTTCTCTAGGTGGCATCGCAACTTTTATCCCGGAACTGCATCTTTACGCGAGTTGTTTCCAGTGCGGACCTCGTTCTCCACAGGGCAACGTTAACGTTGACAGACTAACAGTTAACTGCCCTGTTAAACTAACAAAGTTTTTCCTATTTTTTTGAACCCGTAGGGGTAGATAGTCTAACGAGCGTCGTGTTATTCCATTGATTTGCATAAACTTTTAAAGAAACAATGCCTAATCGTGTAATCCTTTGCTACTTCATAGCCGAACAGGGTTTTTTCTCAAGCTCTTTTTTCCTGGTCGTATCTCCCTAAGAGCCACCCCTTGTTTTTTTTTAAACTGTTTGTAAAGTAAATTAAATTGGGGTAAACAAAACACTGTATTTTATTTTTTTGTATACCTAATTTTCCCAAGTATGATTTTTAAAGCAATGTATTTAATAAAACAAGTAAACAAGTAACAAGTAACCACAACGTAAAGCTCCAAATTTTGATCACGAGCCATAGTCACAAAATAGTTCATTTATTAATTTTTTATAAAACTTGTTTTAACGAACCGGGTGTAAGGAGAAATCTTTACATTTTTGGTGCCGTGACCAGGATACATTGCAAAAGGAATCACTTTGTGGAGAAGTAGGTTTATTACAGCACCGGATTGTCTCTAGGTTTTATGTCTAGGGGCTAGGAATTTCCTTAGTCCGGCGCTGTACTTTGTTTATAAAATTCTAATTCATTTGATATTTTTTTTCGGTAAAACTTATGACGGAAAGCCTATGCAACAATTTAAGGAATACTAACGAGGAAAGCAAAAGCAAAACCTTCAACAAAAGTTAAGGATATTTAAGAAGAAGGGCAAAAGTTGATTGTAAAACAAAAAAAAACTCCTCATGGGCCTTAAAAGAATGGAGCGGTACAGGATAAAAAATAAAAACAATGCAGCATCGAAAACTTAAGGTTTAACTTGGTGGAAAACAGGAAATGGGTGACCCAATTTAAATATAAAAAAATAAGATAAAATAATTTTTCTTTCAGCGATTAATTTTCTCATTTTGTTTAAAGAGGAGTTTCTAAATTGTGTTGTAAAATGTAAAAATCTTTGCAAAAGAGGTAAAAAAACGGATGTTTAGGTAAAGAAATTACAAAGTTTCGTGGAACACCGAAATTTTGTCTGAAATGGGAAAAAATCTGTTGGCCAGATGAGGCGAAAACAACATCGAAACTGGGAGAGGAAAGCAAAGAAAGGGGCAGAAAGTTTTCCGAAGTGTTAGAGAACGCATCGTTTTCGTAAATCTTTGCTAAAACCACAATTATTGTAAAATTCTGTGTAAACAATTGTTACAAGTGTTTGTGTATTCTCCCAGGTTAGTTCTAAATTTTAGTAGCCCAATTCTGTAGTAAAGTCCACTAAACGTAGAACGATTTTGATTTAAATAAACTGAGCATTAGTTATTTTGCACTACTACGTTTAGTGAATTTTACTCGATATTAACACCTTTTGTTTTAGCTATTTTTATAGAATGTTTTTACCTTTTAAGTTTACTGCTAAATGTAAAAATTTATATTCCTTTCTTTTATTGTCTTAGGCTTAATTTAGTTGTATACTACTCAAATGTTTAGACCCTCCCTCAACACGATTATGCATTTTTGCGGTAATTTTAAAACAAATATCATTGTAATACAGGACGATTCGTTGCTTAAAAGGGAGTATTGACCGTTAATTTTAAACTTTGAATGCTCCTTTTTCTTTAGTACGTAGTTTGCAGTAGATACTAAAATACTCTCCTCCGTGAGGGATAACTGGTCACCTAGGTTCTCTAGGTGGCATCGCAACTTTTATCCCGAAACTGCATCTTTACGCGAGTTGTTTCCAGGGCGGACCTCGTTCTCCACAGGGCAACATTAACGTTGACAGACTAACAGTTAACTGCCCTGTTAAACTAACAAAGTTTTTCCTATTTTTTTGAACCCGTAGGGGTAGATAGTGTAACGAGCGTCGTGTCATTCCATTGATTTGCATAAACTTTTAAAGAAACAATGCCTAATCGTGTAATCCTTTGCTACTTCATAGCCGAACAGGGTTTTTTCTCAAGCTCTTTTTCCCTGGTCGTATCTCCCTAAGAGCCACCCTTGTTTTGTTTTAAACTGTTTGTAAAGTAAATTAAATTGGGGTAAACAAAACACTGTATTTTATTTTTTTGTATACCTAATTTTCCCAAGTATGATTCTTAAAGCAATGTATTTAATAAAACAAGTAACAAGTAACCACAACGTAGAGGTCCAAATTTTGATAAGACGATCACGAGCAATAGTCACAAAATAGTTCATTTATTAATTTTTTATAAAACTTGTTTTAACGAACCGGGTGTAAGGAGAAATCTTTACAATATATATATATATATATATATATATATATATATATATATATATATATATATATATATACATATATATATATATATACATATATATTGGTGTTTGGTAAGCAGTGACTTCCGATAGGTTGACGTGGCGCCCTGACCTCCGGTATTACCAGTTATTTTAAACGTATATATTAGGGTGCGTTTGAAAGTGGGGAAGGTCTACAAGTTGGTTGTCAAAAGAGGGGAAGCATTTTGTGAAGAATTAAAATGTATATATTTGGAAGCAACTTATATACGAAATCAATTCCGCATATATATGAAAGAGTTACGGTCACGTCGTACTAACTTCCAGCAGTGTTGCCAGATATCAGAAGTTAGATTTATAACTATATTTTGTTAACTTGCGGAAATAAATCAATAATTTAAATTAAAACCTAATACCTATTTAGGGAGGAACGTAAAAAAAAGTATTTTTATTATAAAAATAACTAGTTTTGTTACTTACGTAAAGAAAATTATTTTATTACAAATTATCAAGTGTTCATTAATATTGACAGTTACGTATTTTTTGAAGTTAAGAACATTTCCCCTTTCTGCTCAAAGGGGTTATTAATATTCTAGGTCAGGGATGGCGAACCTATGGCACGCGTGCCATGAGTGGCACGTTTTAAATTTTTTTGGGCACGTTTTGAGAACAAAATTTGTTCATCTTAAGCTAATTTTTAAGTTTAATAATTTGCGTATTTTATTCCAATTAAAACATAACTTATAACTAAACTCCGTAAAATTTAATGTCTATGTTAGCCTTGTAATCATAAGCGACAAATTTTACAATTTTTAATGAATATCGCTAGAATTTTATCTAGGTGTTAAATAGAAACAACGATAAAACTTCTTTGTTTGTAAAGCTTTAATTTATAATCTTGAATGTTTTATTAAAAAGTTTAACGTAAGAATAAGCTAGATTTTGATACCATATAGACTTAAATATCTTGAACAATAATGGTTTTAAAAAGAACCATGAATTTTAAAACAAAATGGGTTATTTTTATAAAAAACAAAAATACCATTTTCTTGAAATTTAAAACATAGAACCTTTTTAGTAGTTTAATGCTCCAAATAAAATAATTCTATTTACAATTTTTATGAACATCTATTTTTAAGTATGCATCTATGTTAGATTTTGATCTTTTATTTCTTCTAAATCGTACGGTACAGATATGATCTAATAAAAAAAACGAGACTAAATTTATTTCTTAAAATATAACAATTAATTAAAAAAATTTCTAAATAATGATTTACTTTTTTTATAATGTTTTTGTATACTTTCATCTTCATAACACTTATAAAAATTTACATGTGGCACGTTACATTTTGAAATTTTTTTTTAAGGTTTTTTGGCACGCACACTAGGGTGGAACGAAAAACGTAAAAAAAAAATATTTGAGATATTTATTTTTGGGTAGTAATAAAAAGTTACCTTATGTTAAAAGTAATTGATTAGAAAAAAATGTAGCGTACTAGCCTATTATTTAAGGGTCCCCCGGGGGCCCAAAATATTTTTTTTGTATGTTTTGACTGGGGTGGGAACAAAAAGTTACCTTATGTTAACAGTAATTCTAGAAAAAAAATGAGCGTACTAGCCCAATATTTAAGGGTGCCCCGGAGGTCCAAAATATTTTTTTTTATATTTTAATTGGGGTAACCACAAAAGTTACCTTATGTTAACAGTAATTCTAGAAAAAAAAATGAGCGTACTAGCCCAAAATTTAAGGGTGCCCCGGAGGCCCAAAATATTTTTTTTTTCATATTTTAATTGGGGTAACCACAAAAAGTAACCTCGTGTTAACAGTATGTTTAGAAAAAAATAGCCATTCTAGCCCAATATTTAAGGGTGCCCTGGGGGCCCACATTTTTTTAATAATAATAATAATAATAATAATAATAATAATAATAATAATAATAATAATAATAATAATAATAATAATAATAATAATAATAATAATAATAATAATAATAATAATAACTTTATTGACGGTATTAAACCACTTACAAAAAAATACATTTAAATGTCTTAAATTAGAATTGATAACAATTAATTTTATAATAACATTGTTTCTTGAATACTTCCAATGAGCAATTAAAAAAGTCCAAATCAAAGTTGTTTGCATCAAAGCATATTCTGCTTATAGGCATGAACTTAGCATATTCTGTTCTGTACTTTTTTATGTGAAATAATAATGTGTTACGCGTTCGTCTCATCGGAGTATTAAAATTAATTTGCGCTAACAAGTCGGGGCAGTTTATAAAGTTATTAAGCAATTTAAATAGAAAAACAACCCCTATTTCTGTTCTCCTACGACTTAGTAAATTCAGTTGAATTGCATTTCTTACTAATTCTAAACTATATTTACACTCAATACTTAATTTAAATCCACAAAATCGTAAAAATTTGTTTTGGACTTTTTCAATTTTTATGGAAGAATTAACATAGAAAGGAGACCAAATTACACAACAATATTCTAAAATGCTATGTACGTCGGACATATAAACAGTTTTAACACATTGAACATTAAAATCTTTCATGCTTCTTTTAACAAATCCTAGCATTTTAAAAGCCTTATTCACAATAAAATCAACATGGTAGCCAAATGTCACCTAAGTCTTTTATGACAAGAACGTTTTCTAAAATTATATTATTTAATGAGTACGGATATATCACAGGATTCATGTTTCTATAAAAACTAATATATTTACATTTATCTACATTTAATTTCATTTCATTTGTATCACACCACAGTTGAATTTGATTTAAATCTGATTGAATATCCAAGCAGTCTCTTAAGGAATTTACTTCTTTGTATAATTTAAGATCGTCGGCAAATAAAAGATATTTACAAAATTTAATACCATTGCCTATATCATTTATGAACAAGTTAAATAAAAGAGGGGAAATATGCCCTCCTTGTGGTACACCTGAAGTAACCTGAATTTTCTCAGACTTGTATTGATTTTGTAAGATAATTGTTTGTTTTCTTGAGGTGATGTAACTCTCTAGCCAACAGTAAAAGTTTCCCGATACGCCTTAATTTTTGCAAGCAAAATTTGATGATCTACTGTGTCAAATGCCTTGGAGAAGTCAGTATAGATAGAATCCACCTGGCTTCGTTTCTCCAAGACATTTAACAAATCTTGTTTATAAACAAGTAGATTTGTGGACGTAGACTTGCCTTTATTAAACCCATGTTGCTCGTTTATTAAAATATTTTTAAACAAAGGTGTTATTTTATTTGTTATAAGTTTTTCCATAACTTTGGATATTTGCGAAATTTTTGATATAGGGCGATAATTCTTTACATTGCTTCTTTGTCCATTTTTTAACAAAGGGACAATATAACTTTCTTTCCACAAATCTGGAAACTCGCCATTATTAAGTGATAAATTGTATAACTCAGTTAGGGGTTTAGTTAATGCAAATCTACAATTTTTTAAAAGTAATGGGGGAACACCATCTGGTCCCGCAGCTTTATTTACATTTAAACGCCACAATTCATTTAAAACATCACATTCATTAATATCACAGCTACTTAAATTTATAGAGTTAGAGTAATTTAAATCAGGTACATTTATAACGCATTTATTTACATAGACAGAGCTAAAAAGATCAGCAAAAAATTCAACTATTACTTTAGGATTATCAGACTCTTTATTATTATACACCATTTTACTGGGCATGGAGTTACTCGTTTTTCTATTATTAATATAAAACCAAAAAAATTTTGGGTTAGAATTAATGTTGTTTTCTAATGAACCGATGTATTTTTTATAACAATTTTCCGTAAGATTTTTACACTGATTTCTTAGGCGGCTAAACATGTTAAAATTATCCTGACTAGGGAGTTGCTTATACGTTTTATGAGCAATTTTTTTTTGTATAATAAGATTTTTAAGCTCTTGGGTAAACCATAAGGGAAATTTATGATTAATAGTTTTTTTTCATAGGTACATATAATGTATATAAATATTCTAAAATTTAATAAAACGAATTTACACACACATTTACATTTTGACTAGAAAATATTAAATTCCAATTTATTATACTTAAGTGGTAATTTAAAGAGTTATAATCGGCACTTTTAAAGTCATAGTAATAATGCTCAAACTCCATTTCTTTTTTATTACCTGTGATATCTTTTTGCAAGCAGATAGCCGGATGGTAATAATCGCATGGCAGTAAAACATCATTGACTGGCTCTACAGTAATGTTACAATCATTAGAAAAAACAAGATCTAGCAATTTATCATAAATATTTCTTACATTATTTGCCCCCGGGGCACCCCTAAATATTGGGCTAGTACGCTAATTTTTTTTCTACAATTATTGTCAACATAATGCAACTTTTTATTGCCACCCCAAACAAAATATAAAAAAATAATATTTTGGGCCCCCAGGGGGACCCTTAAAAATTGGGCTAGTACGCTAATTTTTTTTTTACAAACTACTTTTGGCATAAGGAAACTTTTTTTTGGTACCCCTAAATTGAATTCAAAAAGTAATTTTTTCGGCCCACCCTAACGCACACTAAAAAAGGTTCGCCATCACTGTTCTAGGTGGTGTAATTCCCAATAAAAATCCATGAAAATCAACGAAGTTTTTCAGAAATTATTATTTTTTAATTGGGTCCTCCAAAGGTTTTTTTAGTGAGGGTTGAATAAAATGTCCAAGTTGTGTGAGTTGGGGAAACGGGGTGAGATGTTTTTTTGTACGAGTATTAGTATAAGGAACGTATGGCAGGCCCCACCGGCAACGTCGATTCGATTTTTTTATTGATCCAAAGTAGAAAAAATGATTTTTACAGCCTAGGCTGTAAATAACGTAACCTGTTTAATAAATAAATCATTTTTAAGTGACTAGGTCATAATCACTCACTTTAGTTACAGTAACGAGTGTTAACAACAATAACCGATTGAAGATAAATATTTTAATATCTTCATTATTTTAATATAAAGTACAGTGCTTTAGGTATTTTTTGTTGTATTAGGTAAAAATGATATAATTGGTTTTATTTTACACTTTTGTTTAAAAAAAATATAACTGCATATTAAACTACCTACTTAAATTTCATAGTTCATTTGTCCTTTTTCCATACCGTACCATAATAAGTTCAAAAACGATAATTTTGGTACAATAATTTCACATTCAAAATCGGGCAACACAGCAGCAGAGAAAATATGGAAAATAAAATTGTAAATAAATTTTTCGACGCGGACGACAATAATTGTATTGTATTGTATTATACCTAGTGGGAAATATTTTGATTAATATAATATTAATAATATTTCATCAATATTAAATAAAATAATTATTCTCAGCTGCTTAGCAAATACAAACTTAATTACGGAATACAAGTTGTATTCCGTAATTAAGTATTATACAACCTTTATTTGTTATAATATTAATTTGTTATAAATAATATTATTTTTGTTATACAAAATGAATAAAGGAAGAAAGCAGTGATTCAAAGCCAAAGGCGGCAGATCTTAAATGTCTCGCAGCGTCTCAGCGCTATGAGATATTAATATCACTCTACTAATTACTGTCCGTTCAGGCTAAGTTGAGCGGTCTAAGGAATGTCATCCCGTCCATCATCTCTATGTTTAGGCACAATTAAATACATGTATTTCGGTAGCCGCTCTGTACCAACAAACCGCAAGCCCCGGCACTAATAAATCATCTTATTGGTACCGAAATCTTGCGAGGATTCGAAATTTAATTTAATCAACGGTCACATGATCCCCCACCAAAGCGCTCAACTTAGCCTGAACGGACTGTAAAGGAATGAGAATAAAGATTTGGCAACGCCGATTTAACAAGAGAGAGTTAGGTATAGCGTGAACTGCAGGCACAACAAAGATAGTAATATTGTCATGCCCACGCGGAAGTCAAATCGTACAGTTTGTTAAATATTTGTAGCGACAACAGCGCCAGCGGTTTATACCCGAACTAAAGGAAAGTTTTGTAGGTATATATGGCACGCACTGACTTCCAACCTAAAATTTGAAATAACGCTTTTTTCGACCTCTATATGACATTGCGCTAAAAAAATGCACTTTTCGTAGTGACTTCCGAAATCGGAAGTCACATCTTTATATATGAAGTCACAACGTCTAGTGAGTATCTATTTTGGAAGTCACTTGGTACTATTTATCAATATATATATATATATATATATATATATATATATATATATTTATATATACCACTACACCCACTAGAAATATTAAAGTAAAGGAAGTGTATTTTATATTTTTTATAAATAACTTTATTCAAATAACATGAGCAAACCATGAGGGGAATCTATTTCTCAAAAAAAAATTTGTACGATGTTCCATGTACTTTCACAAACCCCACATCTCCAATCGACTTCCTGAGCCCGTTTTTACACAAATTAAATGGTAGACCGTCGTTGCCAGGCCCTGCTGCGTTGCAACATTTTTATAATATGTTCCGGTTAAATTAATTTTATTTTCAAATATTAAAATCTCTAGAAAGGGTGTTTACCAGTCTGCTTATTACGTAGTAGGAGATAAGAAAGTGCATACAATGTTTCCTAGAAAATTATTAGTGCAATTGGCTAGAAAAAGGCGCAGGGACTAATTATAGGATTACGTATTATACATAATTATTTTTTTATCCCAATCTAATTATTATCAATATCATATCTTTATCTAAATAATTATCCATATTTTATGTTTCCATAAGCATAATTATCTCGAGTGTAATACTATGCTTTTTCTACTCCAATTAGGGGAGAGTAGGGTAATAAGGACCCCCTAAGCAGTTTTGCTCATATTTTTGTTATTTTTCCGAAGTTATTTAGGTTTATGTTATTTTAGCTTTAATTAATTATTTAGAAACACAAATCGTTAAAAAGATTATTTCATTTATAACAGAAGGAACACATTTTTATAAAAATAAAAAAAAGTCAAAAGGGCCTCATGTCTATGTAACAAAAAATTTTTTTTTTTTGTATCCATGGTAACAGAACACTATTATAAGTATACCATGGTTATTTGTTTTGCTAAACTGTCAACATTTCGACAAATTTTAAATTTTTAGTTTATAACCCGTGCATTGTCGCAACTTGCAACATTAAATCGTATAAATGTGTTTTGCAAATGTGTAGACTTTTTAAGACATTTTTATTAGTAACATGTCAGAAAGACGTCAGTGTAAATTACCCGTAGACTCCTTTTGCTTCGTCTGTGGTTTCTATATTGGAGCCAAGCAATTAAAACACAATATTACTCCTGAACAAATTTCTACAGTGCATATGAAGCTTATTTTGGCTTTAAAATTGGTAACCAGGACAAACCACATGTTTATTGCGGTGAGACAAGGAAATCCATGCCGTTCGCCATTCCTCGGCTCTGGCGGAAACCTACTGATCATGAAACGGATTGCTATTTTTGTGCAGTACATTTAAAACACTACAAAAGTGCAAAAAATCGAAAAAACATTGACTACCCGAATTTAACTTCATCTTGTGCTTCTGTTCAGCTTATTGAAACATCACCCATCCCAAGTCCACCAGCATCGTCTTCTTGTTTAAAAGAGATCTGTGATTGGAATAGATATTCGTCAGAAGAATTTATTTCAGAGGCAATCTTAAGCTCAGAACCTTATTTTCCAAATCAACAAGACATTTATGACTTGACTATAAACTTTACCCATCGGCTGACTTTAAGTTAAATTGGGAAAAAAGTATGGTTAAAACTAATTGACAGCTTTCAGATAAAATATCAAATAAAATTGGCTTGAAATTCCTTGCGGTGGTTGTAGAAATTTTTTATTTTAAGTACATAAATTAAAAAATAAATAAGAAAAAAAAATATATTTTCAATAATTTACAGCAAAATATTACACCCTTAGGCGTTTGAAAATTCTTAAACGTTTTCTAAATAATAATTATTTCAATAATAATAAAAATAAGGTCAAAAAAATTAGAAACTAAAACAATACAGAAATTTAAAATAAAATTAATTAGAACATGGCTACTTAATATTTATATTTAAAAATAGATTTTAATAATGATAAATAAATAATTCATGCAAATCAACAAAAGTTAATTATTCTACAAGTAAAGAAAAGTGATAGATTTCTATCTACGAGATAGCAGATGTTTGGAGATTAAAACAGATGTTTGCAGATTAAAGCAGACGTTCACAGAAAAAATCAGATCTTCGCGGATAAAAGCAGATGTTTGCAGGTGAAATCGGATGAAGCAGACTTCTGCGGACTAAAGTAGATGTTTGCGGATGAAACCAGATGTTTGTGGATTAAAATAGATGTTCGCGGATGAAAGTAGATCTTCACGTATAAAAGCAGATGTTTGCAGGTGAAATCGGATAAATCAGACGTTTGCGGATTTAAGTAGATGTTTGCGGATAAAATCAGATAAAACCGGGTGAATACAGGTATTTGCGGATGAAACCAGATGAAAGCAGACATAGAACTAAATAGATAAAACCCGACGTTCGCGGATAATATTTATACCCGCAATTTCAGATAAAAACCGATATTCCGGGTAAAAAGCTTGGTTTTTTATCCGCAATCATCCGATATTACCCGTCTTTTTCAGCAGGGATATCTCAATAATGTATCAGAAACATTTCATTTTCATTCCACAAGCATTTCAGTAACGTTAAATGTCCTTCATTTTTAATATTTCTGAAATCTATCAGATATATTTCTGAAATCTTAAATTAACATTCCCAGGCAACACGCATTGGTATATTAAACTTTTTTTTACGTATTGCGGTACGTATAAATACCGTTGATATTTTACTACAAGTAAACGTTCGAATTTTCGCAAGATAAACGTATATAACCTGTTAAAATTAAACCCGTATTTCTACTATAATAATTGCCATAATATAGTATTCTTATAATAAACATTTAGACTTACTGCTTTTTTAAATACTGTGGCTAACAATAAGAATAAAATTTTGAAATATTTGAGTTTGAAACATTTTCGTTTAATAAGCTAATCATTCAATTTTCTTAGTTTCTTCAAGAAACTTCCTTGACCAATTACTGGTATTATTCAAAAGAATTTAAGTGCGTTCCACAAACTACATATACCTACAGTTTCCAGGCATACTGGGTTTCAACAGTTTCGGACAACTTATTGTAGTACTATAACCAAAACTAAGAACTACCTAAGCTATATACTATCGAACTAAGCCAACAGAGGCGAGATGCAAGAACATGACGTGATCCACACCGCCTTTGCCGCGATCGGTACATACTACCCACACAGCACAGAAATATGTCAGAAATGTTTCTTAGATATAACATTGCAAAATTAGAAATATTGCAGTGGTATGGCAAAATGTTGCCGAAATATCTCTGATATGTTTCAGACTTATTAAAATGTCCAATATGCATTTCAGGAACATTTCTGATATATTATATTGGAAATATTTTAAATAAAATCCAACAGAAATGTTAAAATGATACTGAAATGTTGGGGATATATTATCTTGAAATGTTTTAGTAACGTTTCAAATGAAATATTTATATTGATACATTTCAGGCACATTGCTGATATATTTCATTCAAAATATTGTAAATAAAATATATGGTATACCACTGAAATGTTAAAATGGCAATGTTCTATTATCTTGAAATGATCCTTTAACGTTTCAAATGAAGTATATATTTCTATTGATACATTTCCTGTAACGTTTAAATTTGAAACTTTCAAATGAAATATATATTTCTATTGATACATTTCAGGCACATTTGTGATATATTACATTAATAATATTGCAAATGAAATAAAACGGAAATGTTAAAATGACAATGTTGTGGATATATTATCTTGAAATGTTCCTGTAAAGTTTTAAATGAAATATTTCTAATAATAATAATAATAATAATAACTTTATTAACGGTATGACCAATTTACAATATATATACAAATACAAGAATCCTATACAACACAATGTACACAATGCAATAAATATATACACATATACATATATTACGACACGTTAAAAATTCGTTCTGAGCTTATGTTTAAATGTTGGCAAAGAAACATTAAAAAAGTCTATTTCTAGCTTATTCGCATTCGCACATATTCGATTTAGTGGCATAAATCTAGCATAGTCTGTTCTTTGTGTTTTTAAGTAAAACAAATTTTTTTGCCTCGTTTGCCTTTGAGGAATATTAAAGTGTATCATTTGAAGCAGCTCAGGACTGTTTATTAAATTATTTAAAAGTTTATACAAAAAAACCAGACCATGTTCGGTTCTTCTAACAGAAAGTAATTTTAGGCCGATTAACTCTCTCATAAACATATAGTCTAGGTTTTCTGTACTCACATTTAACTTATAAGCACAAAAACGAAGGAATTTGTTCTGAACTTTTTCAATTTTGTTTTCCAAATTTGAAAAATGTGGGCACCAAACAACACAACAATATTCCAGGATGCTACGTACAAAGGACATATATACATTTTTTATACAATAAATATTGTTAAAATCTCTTAAGCTACGTTTTAAAAACCCCAGCATTTTTAGAGCTCTGTTTACCATTTGATCAATGTGCTCATTAAAAGTAACCTTGGTATCAAAGTAAACGCCTAAATCTTTGATTACACTTACATTTTCTAAAATAACAGAATTTAAACTATACGGAAAAACAACAGCATTTTTAACTCTATAAAAGTTTATGGTTTTACATTTATTCACATTTAGTTTCATTAAGTTTCTATCACACCATATTTGTATTTGATTCAGGTCTTTCTGGATGTCACAGCAGTCTTCAATATCTTTAATAACTTTGTAAAGCTTTAAGTCATCGGCAAAAAGTAAATATTTACAAAATTTTATGTTATCACCAATATCATTTATGAAACAATTAAACAAAAGTGGAGAGAGATGACCACCTTGAGGAACACCAGACGTAACACTAATTGTTTTGCTTCTAAAATGGTTGTTAATAAGTACTATCTGTGTCCTATGACTCAAATAGCTTTTTAGCCAATGCAATAATTTCCCAGTTATTCCCAAGGCTTTTAATTTATTAAGTAGAATACTATGATTAACTATGTCGAATGCTTTGGAAAAGTCAGTGTAGATAGCATCTACTTGACTTTGATTTTCCAAAGCATTCAACAGGTCTTGTTCGAAAAGAATTAAATTACTTGCCGTAGATTTACCTCTACAAAAACCGTGCTGTTCTTTGATTAGGACATCTCTAAACAAAGGCCTTATTTTATTATTAACAATTTTTTCCAATATCTTAGGGATCTGGGAAATTTTTGAAATTGGTCTATAATTTTTAATATTAGTTTTGTCACCATTTTTATGAAGAGGTATAATAAAGCTTTCCTTCCAAACGGGCGGAAACTCACAATTATTTAGAGACATATTAAACAGCTCAGTTAGGGGTTTAACCAAGGAAAACCTAAATTCTTTAAGAATTAAAGAAGGGACACCATCAGGACCAGCACCAGCACCCTTAGAAATATTTAATTTAGACAATTCATCGAATACATCACGTTCACGAATACTACAGTTATTTAAATGTAAATTACTAGCATAATTATAATCAGGTACTTTAATATCACAATTTTACGTAAACAGAGCTAAAAAAATCGGCAAATAAATTTGAAATTTCAAAAGTATTATCAGATGTAACATTATTATAAGACATTTTATTTGGCATGAGGTTATTCTTTTTTTTAGTATTCACATACTTCCAAAAATATTGAGGGTTGCAATTGATGTTTCTTTCCAGGGAATCTATATAATATCTATAGCACTCGGCGGTCAAGATTTTACACTGATTTCTCAGAACACTAAATTTATTATAATTAAAATCACTAGAGGACCGCTTAAACTCTTTATGAGCAATTTTTTTTTGGAAAATAAGATGTTTTAGCTCATTTGAAAACCAAAGAGGAAATGTATGCTTTACTACCTTCTTCCTAGGGACATATAATGAAAACATGTAATTTAAAATTTCGTAAAAGGAATTCAAACAAATATTTACATCATTACTAGCAAAAACAACATTCCAATTAACAATATTTAAATGTTCATTAAGACTAGACAAATTTGCATTTTTAAAATCAAAGTAAAAATATTCAGTTTCTATTTCATTATTGGAATTAGACAAACATATTCTCAAACAGATAGCCGGATGATATTTATCACATGGTAACAAATTATCATTAGCCATTTCCGTAATAACACTTAAATCATTACAAAAAACAAGATCAAGCATATTATTATAAACATTTTTCACAACATTGATTTGATACAGATTACAAAGCGCGAAGCAGTCGGAGACTATACGACACTTTTCACTTATTTGACCAGATGCACGTACACCATGTTCGTCATTGAGCCACTGCGTGTCGGGTAGATTGTAGTCGCCATAGAATAAAGATGTTACATCATCATCCAGGTTGTCCATCAATGATTCAACACTAGCACAGTGGGAGTTATATACATCGACAGTAGAGTTGGGGGGAAGATAAACCTTTAAGGAATATTTCTGATATATTACTTTTGTAATATTGCAATTGAAATAAAATAGAAATGTTACAATAGCAACGTTGGAGATTTATTATTTTGAAATGTTGCGGTAACATTTCAATTGCGTTTCAAATGAAATATTTATTTTGATACATTTCAGGTACATTTCTGATTTATTATATTAGATAAACATTCAATTTTCTTAGTTTCTTTAAGAAACTTTCTTGACCCATCACTGGTAATATTCATAAGAATATAAGAAAAAATTGAACCTACACCTCGCCAAAGTTTTTTGTTTCGAATTATATTAGAGTCAAGCCACGTCAAGTGGGACCAGAAAATTTCACGATATCACCGATTTTAAAAATGATCACATTATTATATAGTAGGCATGACGCATATGTCACAGTAAAAAAATTGTTTTGAAATTCGCTTTTTTAGTAATGCTTTTTACATCTTTAAACATTTACCAAATTTCATAGAGTATATAGCGCCCTCTTTTATCTATTACATTTATCAACAGTGCTGAGCAACTTACACCTACTGAAAAATATTATAAATTATTCAATCAAAATATGTATTCTTTTAAAAAATAGATAATAAATAAAATGAAATAAAAAAGCTATACTTTTTCCTTATATTTTTACCTTTTTTCCATTTTCAAATTTGTACCCTTTTGCTTCTAATCCCTTTAATTATAAATATATTTATAATTAAAGGGATTAGAAGCAAAAGGGTACAAATTTGAAAATGGAATAGAAAAAAGTCAAAAAATAAAGAACGAATTATGATAATTATCAAATTATGCAAACAGTTGGGTTGTATACTCAAATTAATTAATCAAATATTTATAATCTGGAATTATTAAATTACAATATAGTATACAACCCAAGTGCCTATATATAGGCATGATAATTATCATAATTCGTTCTTTAATTTTTGACTTTTTTCTATTCTTATTTTTAATATTGGCAATCTGTAATTCTGCTTTATTATTTTTTTAATAAAAATACTTAAAATATTTTGTATCCATCAAAAAATAAATTCAAAGTGCCAGATTTCTTACTTTGGAGTCTCTGGAATACTCGAAAAATATAGGTGGTAGATCTACTAACTTTTCAAAGTAAGATTTGTTGGAAACTATCAACTTTTAAAATTATATCTACCTCCTAGACCGATTTTGGGTTGGCAACACTGTATCAAGGTCGACTTCAAATCAGTTTGCTTGCTACCATAGACAAGCAACTACTGAAGCAGGTTCCGTACTTAATTCGTTAACAGAAATAAATAATTTACCGACATATACTTGTTTATATAACAAATGTTTTTTTTTTAAAGAAGCCAAACCAGCTTTATATTGTCCCAATTTCCAATAAAAGACACCAAACGGTGTGAAACTTGAAAGAAAAATTCAGGAAATCCACTTTTATTGAATTTGGATTATAATGATCTCAAATTTAAATGTATTTGAGTCATTCCAAATAAAAACAACAAATGGGGGCTGCTTGATTTTTTATTTTAATAAAAAAAATTGAGGATGATCTTTTAGGTATCAAATATGAAAATCCGTTGCCGTTTTAATTTTTGGATTCTTTACTCCTTCTCTCTTATAGTGGATCAGAACTTTTTTTCTGTGACAAATATTGAAATGATTTTAATTTTGTTTTACTGTTCAGTAAGTGTGTTTTCGATATAAATTAATATTATCCAATTAGTTAATCTCATACAAGAATGGTAAACCACTAAAGATTCATGATAATTTGCCAATTTTTGTGATTTTTATCTGGCTCCTGTGCCTATTCTGCTAAATCTAGAAAGTTGCTTTTTTCAGGTATCAAGTACTTATACAATAGAAAACGTAACTATTATTTTAAGTTTCTAGACTATCATTTTCTTTATTAAAAAAATTATTGAAACTTGATAATTCTTAAAATTAGTCAATTTTGCCCTCAGAAATCATTATGTTGAGGAAAAAATAAAAATCTGAAACTTTCAGGAAATGTAGTCCCCACCTTCATCTTTTCAGTCCAGTTAGTCTTGTTTTGTTATTTTTATTCCTTTAAAAGATATATCAATTTTTTTAATGCCCGTTTAGTAGCGATATTGTTAGTTTTATTTATAATTTAAAATTTAGATGGCTTTCATGTTTGGTGAAGAAGTGTCAAAACTGTCAAAAATATTTCATAAATATTATTTGTGCGTATTTCTTTGGTAAATTTTGTATATAACATAATATGTCATATTATATACAAAACTTTTTAAAATCACCAAAGGAATACCACAAATAATAATTATGAAATATTTTTGACAGTTTTGATATATTTGGTAGTTATGTTATATTTTATATATTGAATAATCATATATATATATACATTAGGGTGTCCCTTATTTTTATTTTTTTTACGCATACCCTCTAATTATATTTATTACGTGTTTATATACTCTCAGTAAAAATTTCAGCTCATTCTATAACCGGAAACCCGTGCCGACTTAGGCGCGCGGTATTTTGTAACACGGTTGGTCGCGAGGTCTTCGATCGTAAGTCATTTTGTGTTTGTTATTATGTGACCCTTATATTATAAATTATTAACAAATGTATATTTTCACAGGGAGTGGCTAGTTACCCGGAAGGGTGAATAGGCCGTAAACTCTGAAATTGATAAACTTAATGGGTTTTACTCTAAATAACTAAAAGAGTCTATTGTGAGAGATGACTACCGAAAACTTATTGAACTGTCTGAAATATTTTTGGGAGGACATCAAGAAAAGAAATGCTTATAAAAAGCTGAAATTTCATATAACAGTATATTTTAGCAATACTAATTAGTATATTAATATATTTAAGGCATAAAATCAACTAAATTAGTGAAACAAATGATAGAAACAAAAGCAATAATATTAATTAGTAATCATATTTAATAAAATCATTAGAAAAATACAGTCATGTATATATCTTCTTTTTAAAGTGTTTCGTGTTACAAAATACCGCGCGTGTTACGGACGCCGACCCTGCAGCCGGTACAGCGACCTAAGAATTAAAGTTAAAGGAAATATCATATAATATTAAACAAAATCAAGCTACATCCGTTAAGACATAAAAACCCGTGTAATTTACTTTTCGCAATTCTGCAAAATAATCATTTTGTGCTTTTTTCCTTTTTATAAAATTTATTTTTGATCAGTGTTGATTGAATCGTCAAATCATTAACTTGTTAACTTCTTCTTCAATAAATATTTGGTGTCCATAAAAAATTGTGTTTTCATCCAAAATATTTAACTGGCGCTGCGAACAGGATTGCCAAAACGTATATCAACGGTTCGTTTTACGATTTATTTGGAAATCCGGACCAAGAACGAAGAACGTTAAAGACGCAAGAAAAATCAAGAAGCTTATCGACAGAAAGACCTGATCAGACCAAATTCTTCATCGAAGTCAATTTTTGAACATTCTTCCCGGAATTTGCTGCCAAGTCTGCTGTTTCAACGTTATGTGGTATTCCCTCATTTTCCTTCCGTAAGTACCTCTTGGTTTCCCCTTGTTCAAAATCAATCAATCACACTCACTTAATAAAAATAAGAAAAATAAAAAATTAATTTATATTCAAGCACGTTGGTTAATAATTTATATTTAGGTATTGCATACATTTTAATATTAAATTAAAAACTTTATTGCTTATATTTTATTATTAAATTTAAATTTAAGCACAGTTAATAAATAGACAAATTTATTAATTAATTAATAATAATAATTTATAATTAATAGCAAACACTTTATTATTGTTTAAATAATATATTAATTTTAGTTTACATCGCATAAATTTTATTTTTATTTTTATTAATTTTAGTATACGTTGCATATTTTATTAAGCCTTATCGTGTAAATAAATGTCATTGAGTGAAATTCATTTAAGTGATTTGGACGAAAACGAATTGCAAACCATCCGAGACTTACGTTATCGAAACCACGAAAATTCCGATTCAGATTCGGATCTCTCTGTTCGTAGTTTGGATAACCGCTTTCGCGAAAATATTATCATGGCCATTGCAATTTCTAATGATGAACTTAAAGCATTTTGTAAAACGATACCTGAGTACAGCCACGAGAATGGTAATCTAAATGAATTCATTCATGCTGTTGATAAAATAGTATCGCTTTTTCCAGGAACATTTACTATTACAAATCCTCAACGTTTGTTGTTTAATTTATATATAGTGGGTAAAATTAAAGGGCTTCCTAAAGATTTTATAACTTCTAATAATTATGACGCGTTTGTTCCTAATAATTTTAATACTTGGGCAACTATTCGGGCCCAATTGCTGACAAAATTTGGTGAAATTCGATCGGAGGCAACCCTCGAAAGAATTTGATGTAGTTTAACTCAAAAACCAAATGAATCTTTTATGGACTTTCATCTTCGCATTAATTTAAAATTAAATGAGCTTATTCAGTTAACTCGATTAAAAAATAATCAACAACCAGCTGTAGTTGAAGCTCAAAAACAAATATATACAAACAAGGCATTAATGACGCTTAAAACAGGTATTAATCAACCATATAGAGACCTTTTATGTTCAACATCCCCCGACACAATGGAGGATTGTGTAAAACGCTGTTCTGATTACGATAATTTAATGGCTCATCGAAAAAGTTTAAGTTATCAATCACAAAATTCTCGATCTCAAAATGTTAAACATAACCCCAACTATTCGCAAAATTTTAGAAATAACCCCAATCGTTCGCAAAGTCAAAGTTATAATAAAAATTTGCCACAAAATTCTAATTCGCCTTCTTATCATTCGCAAACGTATCCGCGACAAAGTTCTGAGAATAAACCAGGTTTTTCCGGTAATGTAAACAATCCTCAAAGACGATACAACCAGACTTTCAATAATTCTTACCGCCATCCAAACTCATACCCCCAACCAATGTCCACTTCCACAACTCATTCTAATAATTCACGCCATCAGCAAAATTCCTATCCCGAGCCCATGTCAACTTCTACCATTCAATCTAACAGACAACAACACAATCATCACAATTTAGAATTATTTGACAAAAATTTGGATTGTGAACAATCAAATTTCGAAAATTCTGTTAATTATCATGACGATATTCAAACATCTCATGACAATTTTCAAACATCTGACTACAATTTTCAAACATCTGACTACGATTTTCAAACATCTGACAACGATTTCCAATCATCTGACTACGATTTCGAGTCTCAAAATTTTTACACGGAGAGCCACCATCAGCCCCCGAGATAGATTTAAACAACTTAGCAAATTCACCCCGACTACCATATTTCGACATCCCCGACTTAAAATTACGAGTTTTAATTGATACTGGAGCTACGGATTCAATAATAACCCCTCAAGCTGCCGCAAAATTCTCCAAACAATATTTTTTTGAAGAACCTTTTACTATTCGATCTCTAACGAAAACATACTCCGATAATATAAATTTACGTTATCCCATTTTACAACATTTTGGCATAAATTTTCCTATGAATTTTCATGTAATAAATTGGCATACTCAATATGATGTCCTTCTATCATCCCACGACTTAGGACAGTTTAAAAGTAATATAGACTATCAAACAAACACATTAACTATCGGTCCAATTTTAATCAAATTTAAATACTTCAATCCCAAAATAACAAAAATCCCGGTGTCCATTTCTGACGGTGATGTTTTACTTCCCTCGATACTTAATAATAATCACACAATTGTTATTCCCCAATCAATTCATACCGCTTTTAACGGCTATGTATCTGTCCCTTATATTGATGTGAATTTTCATAACATTATCCCTGTTCAACCCTTACATAATTTTGATATCGGTAATATTCCCCAAGAAAAAACTCCATTAAATGTAAATAATTTAAGACTCGATCACCTTAATTCCGAAGAAAAAGAAAAAATTATAAAACTATGTAAAGATTTTTCGGGAATCTTTTATAATGAAAACCAATTGCTTTCGGCAACTACGACAATTAAGCATAAAATCCCCACTACCGATGACATACCGGTTTACTCAAAAACTTTCAGACACCCCCCGGTAATACAAAAAGAAATTTCTTCTCAAATTCAAAAACTACTCGATAATGAAATAATTCGACCTTCCATATCACCATATTCCAGTCCAGTTTGGATTGTACCCAAAAAATTAGATGCTTCAGGCACAAAGAAATATAGACTGGTAATAGACTATCGAACTTTAAATTCAAAAACTACAGAAGACAAATATCCCTTACCCCGAATAGATGAAATTCTTGACAACCTAGGTCGATGCACATACTTTTCTTGCCTAGACCTTGCACAAGGTTTCCACCAAATTCCGATGTCTGAAGAATCGATTAGCAAAACTGCTTTCTCCGTGCCAAATGGTCATTTCGAGTATCTCCGAATGCCGTTCGGACTCAAAAATGCCCCGGCAACGTTTCAGAGAATGATGGACGAAATTCTAAAATCTCATATTTACAAACGATGCTTTGTATATATGGACGATGTCATCGTCTTCTCTCGATCTCTTCAAGAACATATTAATGACCTTAAATTAATTTTCTCTTGTTTAAAATCCGCAAATTTAAAGGTACAACTCGACAAAAGCGAGTTTCTTTCAAAAAAAGTTGAATTTTTAGGACACATTGTAACTGATAAAGGCCTTCAGCCAAATCCAAAGAAAATAGCTGCTATTGTAAATCTTCCCATACCTAAATCTATTAAAGAAATTAAATCTTTTCTTGGTTTAATAGGCTACTACAGACGTTTTATTCCAAATTTTGCAAAAATTGTCTATCCAATTAATAAATGTACAAGAAAAGGAGAAAAAATCAATATTCATGATCCACGTTATATTTCTGCTTTTGAACAGTGCAAAAACCTAATAACCCATTCTCCAATCCTACAATATCCCGATTTTAACAAAACATTCACCTTGACAACCGACGCATCCGATATTGCCATAGGTTCAGTTTTATCCCAAGAGTTAAAACCAGTTGCTTTTTATTCCCGAACACTAAATTCTGCAGAACGAAACTATTCCACGATTGAAAAGGAACTACTAGCTATAGTTGCCTCGACAAAATTTTTTCGGCCCTACCTTTTTGGACAAAAATTTAATATCGAAACCGATCATAACCCCCTCGTTTGGCTCAGTAGTTTAAAGACACCCAATTCCCGTTTAATTCGATGGAAAATAAAATTAGACGAATTTGACTACAACATTTCCTATAAAAAAGGTAAGGAAAATATTGTCGCTGACGCACTCTCTCGTGTTGAGATTAACGTTCACAATTCTGACTCAGATAATGAATCACTAATGGTTAACGTAGATCTTGATGAAATTGTCACTGTCCATGCCCCTGCCGATTATGATCCCCAAGCACCTAAATCTGTAATTTCCGGAAAATCTACCGTCCACTCTCAAAAAGAAAATATTTCCTGTACTTTACCCATTTCGGAGGAATGTATAAACAAATTTCAAAACCAAATTTTTGTACGTATAGGAACATTACAGTCTCATTCAGTCACTAATCGATTTAATAAAAATATTCATTTAATTACTCTTGTTTCAAATAATTTAGAAAAACATTTTTCATCAACATTAAAACATATCATAGACCCTCAAAAGACGTACTATATTTATCTTTATGACAGAGAACTACGTCCTATTCTTGAAAACATTCTTTCATCTTTATTTAATACAACACTAAAAATTATTCTTTGTCAGTCTAAAGTTCAAGATGTTCCAGAAATTGAAAATCATTTGGAAATTGTTAATGACTATCACAATGCTAATCATAACGGAATCAACGAAACGTACGAACATTTGCGTAGAAAATATTACTGGCCAAATATGAAAAATTTAATAACTTCAATAATAAATAAATGTGAAATCTGTTTAACATCCAAATACGAAAGAAATCCTATAAAAACACCATTTAAAGGTCCTTTACTTCCTTCTCTCCCTTTTAAAACACTTCATATTGACATATTTAGCTATTTGAGACATAAATTTTTGACAATCATTGACCCCTTTACAAAATACGCCCAAGCTTATCACGTAGAAAATACAACTTCAATCCATATCCTCTCCAAATTAAGACACTATTTCGCACACCACAATTTTCCCAAAAATGTTGTTTTCGATCAAGGTCCCGAGTTTAAAAATAAAGTAGTTAACGAATTTTTTAATCTACATCAAATTAACATTCACTATACATCCAGATCTAACTCCTCATCCAACTCCCCTATCGAACGCCTACATTCCACCATAATCGAAAAATTACGTGTTTTAGAACCCTCTGAAACAAATATTATAGAAAGTATGATATCTGCCATTACTATTTACAACCAATCCATACATTCAGCTACAGGTTTTTCTCCATTTTCCCTAATATACGGACCATACGAACATGAGATACTGTTTGACAATAATCTGACAATTTATGAAAAATATAATCAAGACAGAAAAAACGAAATTCTGCCATTTATAAAACATGTTTACACAAAGCAAAAAACAAAAGCCGATAATAACCTTGCCAAAATTAACGAAACCAGAACAGATCAGCCCACAATTAATTCTGACACTCCCGTATATGTTTGTACAGCTAGAAGATCTAAACACGAAAAACCTTACAGAAAAGAACTATTAAAAAATCAAGACAACGAAAATAAAGATATCATTTATACAGTACACCCTAAAATCAAAATAGAGACAAAAAATAATGTTAGAAAAATTAAACGTCCCCGCAAATAAACAAAATTTCTTGTTACAGCTACATCCTTGCTTACTCGTGTGTGCCTAATAATGGGTTTTATCCTTATGATTCCGGAACCCAACAAGAATTTTCACATTTCCATAGATTCACTGTTTCCATTAACCTTCATAACATTCAAAAAAGTCTAAATTCAATGCCCTTCATGAATAATGAAACACCTTTAAGCAGAATTTACAATATAAAACTTAAAGAAGCAATTAATAATTTTCATAAATTAACATTTTTTCGACAAAAAAGAGGACTTGCTAATTTTTTGGGGTCTGCTATTAAATTTATTACGGGCAATCCAGACAATGACGACCTAGAAATAATCAATGACAATATAAAATCAATTTCGGATAAAACAGACGAACAATCGATAAAAATTAATAAACTTATTTCAAATGCACAACATATTCAAGAAAGATTTCATTTAATAATTGACAATTTTAATAGTAACAATAAACAACTGGAAAAATATTTACGCAATATACAAAATGATTTAGGAATTCATGAAGCACAAATTAATATCGCTAATATCGAACACGTAAATGATTTTTTATTAATGCTTTTACGTACAATAACATTTTCAAAATTAAATTTAACAAATTTAGAACTATTTTCTGCCGATGAAATTACAAGATTAGAAATAGAATTAGAAAAATTTTACGATACCAATCAAATTATTTCAACTAATCTGCTTGAACACTGTCAAACTATTCTAATTCACACTAACTATAAAATTATATTAATTTTGAAAATTCCAATCCTTAAAGTCAAATCCTACCCGCTAATCAAAGTTTTCCCAATACCTAATGAAGACAAAACCCTTATCCTACCACCAACTTCATGGAACTCCCACAACGATTGGTTCGAGATCTGTCAGCAGATTTCAATAAGACATTTTTTCTGCAATAAGAAAATCACCAGCAACTGTTCCATAACGAATCCTCACCGATGCCCAACAGCTAAAGCCGAATCCGAGATTGAATACGATTTACCAGATGGAAAAATAGTGTACTCCCCAACGAAGACATTCCGGTGTAACCAATCCATAACAGTCGATTGCTACACGATCCAATGTACCGATAAAGAAGAAGACGTCACACCTGAATTTTACACACACAATTTGCCTTCGGCAAGAAACAAACTTATTTTACAGAAAATGGACATCCCGACCGGATTCGACATAACACCAATCCAACCCCTTCATTTGCACCCAGTTGCCACCTACATCAGTTGGAGCATATCGACATCATGTCTTCTTTTTATTTTGGCCTTCATCTACATTATGGTTAAGAAAAAGAAGAGGATCCACCACTTTCTAAATCGCCCCAGAGTTACAAGAGAGACCCTAGAGCTCTTTCTTAAGGAGGGAGGTGTTACGGACGCCGACCCTGCAGCCGGTACAGCGACCTAAGAATTAAAGTTAAAGGAAATATCATATAATATTAAACAAAATCAAGCTACATCCGTTAAGACATAAAAACCCGTGTAATTTACTTTTCGCAATTCTGCAAAATAATCATTTTGTGCTTTTTTCCTTTTTATAAAATTTATTTTTGATCAGTGTTGATTGAATCGTCAAATCATTAACTTGTTAACTTCTTCTTCAATAAATATTTGGTGTCCATAAAAAATTGTGTTTTCATCCAAAATATTTAACTCGCGCGCCTAACGTTGGCTAACGGAGGGTTTAGATGCAAGTCGGGTTCCCGTTTATAGAATGAGCTGAAATTTTTACTGGGAGTATATAAACAAGTAATAAATATAATCAGAGGGTATGCGTAAAAAAAATAAAAATAAGGGACACCCTAATATACATATATGTATGTATATATATGATTATATATTATACATTATAATGAAGTATTTAATTGGATAATTGGTGTATATTCAAGATCCTTATGGTTTATATCGTAATGTATAATAAGTGAAATTAATACAGAATTAATTTAAACGTATAAAAATGCGTTAAGCAGTTTTTTGTCGGTTTCTTTCACAATTTAAACCAAGTTAGTCTTGTTCTATTGTTTTGATCCTTTAGTAGGGCACTGAATAGTTAAAAGTTATATGTATGTATTTTAAATGTTAGTGTTGGAAAAAAATTTACACAATCTGTAAATACTTCTTTAAATTTTAGTTTTTAGGTAACTGGTTAAAATAAAACATGTTATGATAAAGGGGTTTATTTAGAATATTTTTTGGTTTTGCTTATTTTTTACAATTTAAAACTTCTCAGAACTTGAATATTTTCTATGAGAAAGAGGTACAAAATTATGATATGTTCTTGCATTTTTAATTGCAATTAAATTCATGAATCTCGAATACTCCGTCATTTATTACACTTGCAAAGTTGCAAACTTTTTGAAATCACAATTTAAATACGCACAAATAATATTTATGAAATATTTTTGACAGTTCTGACATTTCTCTACCAAACATGAATTGACTAAGTCAAAGCCATCTAAATTTTAAATTATAAATAAAACTAACAATATCGCTTCCTAACTGCATTAAAAAAATTATTATATCTTTTACATGGATAAAAATAACAAAACAAGATTAACTAGACTGAAAAGATGAAGGTAGGGACTACATTTTCTGAAGGTTTCAGATTTTTAGATTTTCCTCAACATAAAGATTTCTGAGGGCAAAAATAGCTAATTTTGAAGTTTCAATAATTTTTTTAATAAAGAAAATGATAGTCTAGAAACTTAAAATAATAGTTTTCTATTGTATAAGTAGTACTTAATACCTGAAAAAAATCAACTTTCTAGATTTGGCAGATTAGGCACAGGAACCAGGCAAAAATCACAAAAATTGTCAAATTATTACAAATCTTTAGTGGTTTACCATTCTTTTATGAGATAAACTAATTAGATAATAATAATTAATATTGAAAACATACTTACTAGGCAGTAAAATAAAATTACAATCATTTCAATAATTGCCACAGAAAAAAGTTTTAGCCTCTTATAAGAGAGTAAGAAAATGACACACTTTCAGGTTTCTAAAGGGTGCCGATTAAAGATAAAGCAACTAAAAATTAAAACGGCAACGGTTTTTCATATATGATACCTAAAAGATCATCCTCAAATTTTTTCATTAAAATAAAACATCATGCAGCGCACTTTTAAATTCATTTTTGGTGTTTTCATTTGGATTGACTCATTTGTGAAAAACATATTTTGGTGCATTACAAGCAAACGAAAATTTTTATCAAAAACAGCTGTACCCATTTGTGCTGCTGGTGAAAAATCATTTAAAAATAAAATTAATAATTTATTATTTACAATTTTTATATTATGGTCAAATCGTAAAAATTAATAAATGAGTTATTATCTACATATTTATTAAAAAATAATGTAATTTTTAATGAATAATTTTTTTCCCAAAAATAATCTTAATTAAGTTCCAAGTTTAAATTTGTCTCAAATATTTTATTGGCCACGACACAAGAAAAAATATATTTTATTTTTATTTCAATATTTTATTAAAAAATTACGTTGGTTATGATATTTCTAAATTTAAAAACAAGAAAAATCGATTTAATTTAACAAATTCCAAAAACAACCCTTTAAATAAAATTTACATAAAAAAGTATAAAGAATTTTTGAAATTTAAAAATTATTCATTTGTTGAATCTTATTTTATTTACAAACAATTAAAATTAGTTTAGAAAAATCATAACTAACGTAATAAAATACTCAATGATTTAATATAAAAAAATAATACGTGTCATTTTTTTCGTGTCATGAACAAAAAAACTAACAGACAAATTTAAATTATTTAAAATTTGCATATCTACACTTTAAAAACATTATTGGTTTTAAAATTTTTTTTAATTCAATATTTTTTAAATTTGCAGATATTGAAGAAAATTGTAGTGTCTTAAGAGAAACAAATGTAAAAACTATGAGATTAATAGGCAAAATATACGAATGAAAATTTTGTAACTGATAATTTAGATAGACCAGAAAGACCAAACTCTGTACTTGGTGACTAGGGTCTTAAAATTTCCGGGAAAATTGTGCTGGCGGAAAAATTGTGTAACTTTAAGAAAAATTGACTTGCATGTTTTTATTTTATTCAAAAGATAATTATGAATTATAATTTATGATGAATATAATAATTATTCCTTTTATTTTAAATCAGTAAGATTCTTCTTTTTCCACCTGGCCGCAAAAAGAACATATTCGGTGCTGTATACAGCACATAACTTTCGATTTATTTGACACTTCGAGTTATAAAATTATAATTTTGTAATTTAATTTTAATTCATTATTTTGGTAATGGATATTCTCAATGGATTTATTTTTGCAAAAATATTCAATTCAATTTAGTTTTTTTCTGTATTAATGGATATTGTTTGCCAATTAAAAAAAGCCAATTTTTCCAAAAAGGAAAAAAAACAGTTTTCCCCCAATTTTTCCGACACTTTAAAACCCTATTAGTGACCGATATTTAAATATGCCATCACCAGAAAAAAACTTGTTTGAGAAAAAATAACATAAAAATGTCCTGTAAAATAATTTTGGAAAAAAATTATACGCAAATAACAAGTTAAAAGATTGAAAAAGAAAAATAAAAGCAACCATTTTTCAATCAAAGAAATTTTAAATAATTTATTAACCAATTTTATTTCAATGCAGCTTTTTTATGAGGACAAAATGGACAAAAGCTGTAAAATAGTTGGCTACAAGTATCCATTATAAATCTCCGGGTGCCTAAGTTTTTGATAAAAAAATTGGGATTCGAACCATTCAAGAATGTTTAAAAATTAACAATCTAATAAGAAAATTATCCGTCATAGTCAAAACAATGTCTATCACTAAAAAAATGTGTGTTGTTTCTTTTCATAAAATAATATTAAAAAGAAATTGAGACTACAATAATTGATTAATATTAATACCTATCCTTCACTTGACTTAATACTTTTATACTTTTTTGAAACTATTGTTGACTTGTTCTATACTCTGTTTTGTAGTCAAAAGACATGCCCAAATTAACATCAATCCATATTATGCCCAATACTTTCCAAAAAATGCGAGTAAAATATTTATCGAGTGAAGGCTTTTATTATTATTTGATTGTAAGCAACCCAAATAATTTATTTATTTATCAACAATTCAGTGCTGTTCTGAGAGTTAATTTCTATTCTATTTAATTATACCGTACCTTCATTTGCAAGCTAACCATAGGGAAAATACATTGTAACTGGACCAGATAAGTCGCAGTCAAAACAAAGCGAGAACCTTCTCAGAAATGATTTGGATGCGTCGTTGAGACATGCGTACTAAAACAAATTTAATCGCCAGGGTGCTGACTCCGAGTCAGTGACTCAGTGTGGCTATGCCACTTGCGCTGTAAGCATTGATGTACAACTATGCTCGAATGAATTCCTTACGTAAATTAAATTTTTATTCATTAAAACCAGTTTTTTATTTTTCTGCTAACTATTAAAATTTGTTTCTTTTAATACGATCTGTGTAAAAGAAATCAAATTGATTTTTAATAAAATTAGCAGAAGTTTAAAAAACTGACTCATAATCATATGAAATGTATGATTTTGTTATGTTTGGTATTAAGTAAAAACATTTAAAAATAAAAAAGAAATCCTAAATAAAAAACTTAAAAATTAAACTCTAACAAAACTAGAGACGGTTTTCAAAAGTACCTCCCCCTTGCGCCAAACAATATCCCAACCTATCATAAAATTCCCGCCGGACGTTTGCTAGCATAAGAGGAGTAATGGCCTGAAATTGGTCTTCAATTTTAATTTGAATCTGATTTAGGTCACTAGCCCTCTGATGCTCATATCCATAAATAATAGACTCAATATAGCCCCACAAAAAAGTCATTCGGCCAAATCAAGTGACCTCGCCGGCCACCGAATGTTGAAAAAATTTTGTTAGGGAATATTTGTTGTAAATATTCTACAACTCGTAGACTATTATGGGCTTGACATCCATCCTGCTGAAACCATACATTGTCTAGGTTTGGATTAATGACACGCAATGCAGGAATAGTTTGGTTCTGCAATAAGTGCAACTACCATTTAAATTGCCATTAATAATAAATGGTCCTACAATGTTATCGCCAAAAATACCAGCCCAGTTTTTCTGGGTACTGAGTACGCAAGTTTAACTGCCGGTACTCATTTTCAATGGCCCAGTAACGCAGAATGAACGGATTGTGTTTTCCATGAAGTGGAAATGTGGATTCATCCGTAAAAACAATATTTTTTGTAAAGTTCGGATCCTCGTTTGTCATTTCCATCACGGTTTCACAGAATTTCATTCTGCGGTACTTGTCATCATCATACTTCCTGATGAACCTGGTATTTGTAGGATTTAAAGTTTTTTTTTTTAATATTTTATGAAATTTGCCCACACTAACTCCGTTGTTTTCAAAAAGTTTGGCAACCGAAACGGTGGAATCTTGTTGTACCATTGCACAAACCATTATTTCCTGCAATTCAGCGTTGTCATTAATCCTGGGAACATTATGGCATTTACATGGTAAAAGGCAGCCTTTTGATTTTAAATTGTCATAAGTAGAGGAAATAGTTTTGGTAAAAGGAATTGGGCGATCCGGGTATTTCACAGAGAAAAGATCTCTCGTTTCCGTAAAAGAATTTCCCCGAATTACCCAATAAATCATATCAAACTTTTCCTCTACAGTATAGTGATTCATTTTAAAAATCTATTTTATTTTTAATTGTTTACCAGATTTACACCGCACAAAATACAAAACAATAATAAAGCATCGATTTATAAAGCAAGGTCAACTGTTACGGCGCATGCTAGCCTACTCGTCCACGCGTCCAAATCATTTCTACAACGTTTTTCGCTTCGTGCTGACTAAGACTTATCTGGTCCAGTTACAATGTATTTTCCCTATGGTGAGCTTGCAAATGAAGGTACGGTACGGTATATTGTTAATTAATTATCTACTCTAGAGTAGAATAGATATTTAATTATAATTTAATTTTCTTTAAAAGTGGGATTTAATATTTCAATTGTCATTGAAAATATATTTTTATATTTATATATTTTTATATTTATATATAAATATATATATACAGTGTGTTCCATTTAAAACGAACCACTCTAAATTTCTCGGAACCTAAAATTTAAAAAAAAAAACGCCGAGATACGTAAAGTTTTATATCGAGGGGGACAACTTTTCATGTCAAATTTTGGTTTCTCCCCTTGCGCCCAGGAGCTTCCCCCTTAAGAATTTGAATAGGGAAAGGGTATCGACCAATACATCATTTTAAAGGTCTTTCAAATCCATATACATCAATGTTTTATTTTTTAAAATCGGTCTGTTTATTTTTGAGATATATTAGAAAAACCATGCAATATGCTTTTAAAACTTCCCACCTTAAATTTTACGAAAACTGGAAGAATTTGGAAAAAAGGCGGATACACATAAAGTTTTATATCGAGGGGCACATTTTTTGGCGCTACTGCTACTTTAACCTCCTTGAGTTTTGCAACCCTAACTCAAAAATCCTAAATTTCAAAAGGTATCATGTGACACATCATTTTAAAGCTCTTTTAATTTGCAATACAACTGTGTAATTTTGTAATTAACCGATAGGTTGTAAAGAAAAAAACAATTTTTATTGTTATTACCGTATCAATCCTGCAAAATTTGGTCAAAACGGCTTTGGTGAGTTGAATCTGTAATGTCTATGTTTAATAAATTTCGGAACTAAACAAATCTCATCGATGAAAATCTAAAAATAAAAGAAACTCAGTTAGATTTAGAAAAAACCAATGCCTATGAATTACATTCTAAATTTACATAAATTTTTTACTGTTTTTGTTTGAAGAACTAAACCATTTAAAATAACTTACTTGTCGTCAATCGTTTTTTGCTTATTGTTGATAAATAAAGTTTTTACCTAAAAACGCTAATGTTTGAACGTTCGATGCATTGTAAATCACTATTCTTACATTGCTTAATTGTTTAAATATGGTGTACACATTACAAGAACGTAATGAACGGATTGTGTTTTCCATGAAGTGGAAATGTGGATTCATCCGTAAAAACAATATTTTTTGTAAAGTTCGGATCCTCGTTTGTCATTTCCATCACGGTTTCACAGAATTTCATTCTGCGGTACTTGTCATCATCATACTTCCTGATGAACCTGGTATTTGTAGGATTTAAAGTTTTTTTTTTAATATTTTATGAAATTTGCCCACACTAACTCCGTTGTTTTCAAAAAGTTTGGCAACCGAAACGGTGGAATCTTGTTGTACCATTGCACAAACCATTATTTCCTGCAATTCAGCGTTGTCATTAATCCTGCGAACATTATGGCATTTACATGGTAAAAGGCAGCCTTTTGATTTTAAATTGTCATAAGTAGAGGAAATAGTTTTGGTAAAAGGAATTGGGCGATCCGGGTATTTCACAGAGAAAAGATCTCTCGTTTCCGTAAAAGAATTTCCCCGAATTACCCAATAAATCATATCAAACTTTTCCTCTACAGTATAGTGATTCATTTTAAAAATCTATTTTATTTTTAATTGTTTACCAGATTTACACCGCACAAAATACAAAACAATAATAAAGCATCGATTTATAAAGCAAGGTCAACTGTTACGGCGCATGCTAGCCTACTCGTCCACGCGTCCAAATCATTTCTACAACGTTTTTCGCTTCGTGCTGACTAAGACTTATCTGGTCCAGTTACAATGTATTTTCCCTATGGTGAGCTTGCAAATGAAGGTACGGTACGGTATATTGTTAATTAATTATCTACTCTAGAGTAGAATAGATATTTAATTATAATTTAATTTTCTTTAAAAGTGGGATTTAATATTTCAATTGTCATTGAAAATATATTTTTATATTTATATATTTTTATATTTATATATAAATATATATATATAGTGTGTTCCATTTAAAACGAACCACTCTAAATATCTCGGAACCTAAAATTTTAAAAAAAAAACGCCGAGATACGTAAAGTTTTATATCGAGGGGGGACAACTTTTCATGTCAAATTTTGGTTTCTCCCCTTGCGCCCAGGAGCTTCCCCCTTAAGAATTTGAATAGGGAAAGGGTATCGACCAATACATCATTTTAAAGGTCTTTCAAATCCCTATACATCAATGTTTTATTTTTTAAAATCGGTCTGTTTATTTTTGAGATATATTAGAAAAACCATGCAATATGCTTTTAAAACTTCCCACCTTAAATTTTACGAAAACTGGAAGAATTTGGAAAAAAGGCGGATACACATAAAGTTTTATATCGAGGGGCACATTTTTTGGCGCTACTGCTACTTTAACCTCCTTGAGTTTTGCAACCCTAACTCAAAAATCCTAAATTTCAAAAGGTATCATGTGACACATCATTTTAAAGCTCTTTTAATTTGCAATACAACTGTGTAATTTTGTAATTAACCGATAGGTTGTAAAGAAAAAAACAATTTTTATTGTTATTACCGTATCAATCCTGCAAAATTTGGTCAAAACGGCTTTGGTGAGTTGAATCTGTAATGTCTATGTTTAATAAATTTCGGAACTAAACAAATCTCATCGATGAAAATCTAAAAATAAAAGAAACTCAGTTAGATTTAGAAAAAACCAATGCCTATGAATTACATTCTAAATTTACATAAATTTTTTACTGTTTTTGTTTGAAGAACTAAACCATTTAAAATAACTTACTTGTCGTCAATCGTTTTTTGCTTATTGTTGATAAATAAAGTTTTTACCTAAAAACGCTAATGTTTGAACGTTCGATGCATTGTAAATCACTATTCTTACATTGCTTAATTGTTTAAATATGGTGTACACATTACAAGAACGTAATGAGTTGGTAGGCTGCTATTACGAAAATCAAAAATGTGCTCGAAGAGCTGCAAGGGTGTTCAACGAAAATCACCCCGATCGCAATGTTGGCCACAAATACATCGGGGAATTATTCTCAAAATTTTTTGAAACGGGTTCAGTTTTAAATAAAAAAAAGGCTTCCAGAGGACTTGTGCATGACGAAGGAGCTGCTGTGGCGGTATTGGGACATATCCAGCTTATGCCAAATACGCAGTCAATACGGCAAATATCTGCAACTTCCGGCGTGAGCAGCACTAACGTGTTTAAAATTTTACACAAAAACAAGTTTCATCCCTACAAAATTCGGCTGGTACATGAATTAAATGAAGACGATTTCGATAAAAGACAGGAATTTTGCGAAATCATGAGTGACCGTCTTATTCAAAATCAAAATTTGTTGTACATTTGCTTTTCGGACGAGTCAACTTTCTCTCTCAATGGCAAGGTCCATCGGCATAACTGCAGGTTTTGGAGTGATACAAATCCTCATTTATACCGGGAAGTTCATACTCAACATCCGCAGAAGTTGAATGTTTGGGCAGGAATCTTGGGGGACCATTTAATTGGACCTCTGTTTATTCAAGGTAATTTGAACAGCGAAATGTATCTAAAAACTGATGGAAAATGAAATGAATGCCTTGATAACCCAAACTTTGGATGATGATCCCTTGCTTGCTGAACAGGACTTACATTTTCAACAAGACGGCGCTCCTCCTCATTACGCAGTTCCAGTTCGTCGGCATCTAGATATGCGATATCCTGAACGTTGGATTGGACGAAGAGGTCCTGTAGAGTGGCCTGCCCGATCACCTGACTTAAATACACTCGATTTTTTTGTGGGGATACCTTAAGTCGAAAGTTTTCGTGACACAACCTGCGTCTTTGGATGAACTACGTCAACGGATTATAACATAGTGCCGTCAAATAACTCCAGCGATGTTCCGTAATGTGAGGAAGGGATTTGAATCCAGTCTTTAATATTGTTTGCAAGAGAACGGGGGACATTTTGAACATGTGACCTAAAATATTATTCTTTTATTTTCAATTGTAATTAATAAATAAATTTGTATACCTATTCGTTTAGATTTAGTAAAAACCAATTTCCAAACAATAAATATTGTTTTTTTTCTTGAGAACCAACCGATAAATTACAAAACTAACTACACAGTTGTATTGCAAATTAAACGAGATTTAAAATGGTGTGCCACATGATACCTTTTGAAATTTAGGATTTTTGAGTTAGGGGTTGCAGAACTCAAGGAGGTTAAAGTAGCAGTAGCGCCAAAAAATATGCCCCTCGATATAAAACTTTATGTGTGTCCACGTTTTTTTCAAAATTCTTCCAGTTTTCGAAAAATTTAAGGTGAGAAGTTTTAAAAGCATATTGCATGGTTTTTCTAAAATATTTCAAAAATAAACAGACCGATTTTAAAAAATAAAACATTGATGTATAGGGATTTTAAAGACCTTATTGGTCGATACCCCTTCCCTATTCAAATTTTTAAGGGGGTAGTTGTCCCCCTCGATACAAAACTTTACGTGTCTCGGCGTTTTTTCAAAAATATTTCAGGTTCCGTGGTTCGTTTTAAATGGAACACACTGTATATATATATATATATATATATACATGCACGGCTATCAATACGAAGCCCGGTGCCTGGTGTAGTAGTTAGCACTGGGACTACAAGCCGAGAGGTCGTGGGTTCGAATCCCACCAGGGGTATGGTTGTTTATTTGTGTTTGTCATTGTGTATTTCTGTAATTGGGCCTGGTGCCTTTTGAAAGCACATAAAAAAAAATAAAAAAAAAAGTTAGGAAAGTGTTCTTTTAATTTCAATGTCTAAATTTACAATTATAGGCAAATTTGATTTAAAATACCTAGACGATACTTAAACTCAACAATATTCTTAAATAATGACGTAGGTATACTTAAATATTTAATAATATTGTTGAATTATAATTATTATAATAATAATTATCGTTAAATTATAATTATTTATATTATAATAATTTAAAAGTATTGTTGAATTTAGGTACCTATATAAACATTTCATTTATTTTGTTTATACATCATAATTTTGAAAAGGTTTAAATATCTTATACAGGGTGCTCTACAAGCTCTATGGCAAACTTTGTCAGATGATAGCTGGGTTAATTATAAACATTTTTTCTTAAATGACATGGATGCGATTCGTTTTTGTTTAAAAGTTAAGCCTTTAAAAAATATATTTCCATATGTTAATAAACAATATACAAATATATCAATAATTATAATTATTATAAGAATTATTGTTGAGGTTAGGTAATTTTGTGTAAAACTTAAATGGGAATCAAAACAAGTGAAACAATTTTTTTCATGAATTATAAAGACATCTATTTTTTTTAATTATTAGATTAAAATACACCAAAAATTCTAAAAAATCTAAATAATGACGTATACTTTAATACACTGCCCGACAAAATTATCGCATAATAAATATAAAAAAATTAACTCTAAAACGCCTTTACCAATCTTTATGAAATTTTGGATAAAAATACTTCAACTTATATCTCAATTTACGTGTGAACAATAACGAACAGCGCTTCAAAGTCGGTAAAAATGACGCCTTTTTGATTATTTTGCTGAAAAGTGGTCATTTTTCACGACTTTGAAGCGCTGTATCTTCGTTACTGTTCGCTTGATTTGTACAAAATTTTCAGGGTATACTAAAAAAAAATACGCTCTTTAACAGCATATTTTTTTATTTATTTAAAAAAAAATCCCTAAAAGTTATTTTTCGAACTTATTTTTATTATTAAATAAAAAGGCTTTAAACATAATATGTTATAATATTATTATATTATAATATTATTTTCTCGAAAAACCCTTGAACACGTAAATTGATATATAAGTTGAAGTATTTTTATCCAAAATTTCACAAAGATTAGTAAAGGCGTTATAGAGTTAATTTTTTTTATTTATTATGCAATAATTTTGTCGGGCATTGTATTTAAAAATAGTGTGATTTATAATTATTTTAATAAAAACTATTATATTATTGAATGAATTATAAGTCATTATTTAAAAATATTGTCTAAATTTATAATTATAGGCAAATTTGATTTAAAAGACCTAGACCATAGTTGAGGAGCATCCGTGGAAAACCGGCTATATCCATTTTAATAAATGTTGGGAAAATTGCAAAAACTCCCGGTTTCCTGGCCTTTACAGATAAACAAAAATGCAAACTTGAGTTTTGTAGGCTTTATGGTATTTGATTTATAAGACATAGGTACTTTTGTTTTCAAAAACTTTATATTAAGGCCAAAATTTCAAAAAATGTTTTGTATAAGCGCCAAAATTTTTTTTGTAAAATAACTCATTTTTAATAATGCTCAAAAAGTTTATCATTATTTAGAACTTCTTTTAAATTATGGAGAGGACTTTCAAATTATAATTAAGTTTTTGAGCAGCATTAAAAATGAATTAGGTATATGGGGCAAAACACCTCAAGTGTTCCCACCTAAAAATGATGTTTTCTCCGATTTTAACAAAACTTTGCCAAATCATTCTCCTATTGGACTACCTTAATTTTCCAAATGGGGAGCAAAAAGGATTAGCGGGTTGCAGAGATACAGGGGCCTGAAAATTTATTTTTTTTCTCGTGCGCTTAAAAGACGTCGAAATATTCATGTATGTAATAATTTTTTTTTAATTGATAATCAACATATCGTATAGAATTTTTTCCGAGCTTTACGATAAAAATGGTCTCGAAAGAATTTAGATAGAATTTTTTCCACGCTTTACGATAAAAATGGTCTCGAAAGCGAGAAAAAATTTTTTGGTTACCCTGCTGAAAAAGACGGGTAAAATCGGATGATTGCGGATAAAAAACCAAGCTGGTTTTATGTCCATTTATATCTGTTTTCATCCGACATATCTGATTTTACCCGGCATGTCGGTTTTTATCTGCAAATGCGGGTATAAATATTATCCGCGAACGTCGGGTTTTATCTATTTAGTTCTATGTCTGCTTTCATCTGGTTTCGTCCGCAAATACCTGTATTTGGGTTTATATCTGCATTCACCCGGTTTTATCTGATTTTATCCGCAAACATCTACTTTAATCCGCAAACGTCTGCTTTATCCGATTTCACCTGCAAACATCTGCTTTTATACGTGAAGATCTACTTTCATCCGCGAACATCTATTTTAATCCACAAACATCTGATTTCATCTGCAAACATCTACTTTAGTCCGCAAAAGTCTGCTTCATCCGATTTCACCTGCAAACATCTGCTTATATCCGCAAAAATCTGCTTTTATCTGTAAACGTCTGCTTTAATCCGCAAACTTCTGCTTTTATCTGCAAACATCTGCATTTATCCGCGAACGCCTCCTTTAATCCGCAAACATCTGTTTTAATCCGCAAACATCTGATTCTATCCGCAAACATCTGCTTTTATCCGCAAACATCTGTTTTAATCTCCAAACATCTGCTTTTATCCGCAAACATCTCTTTTAATCTGCAAACATCTGCTTTTATCCGCAAACATCTGATTTTATCCGCTTACATATGCTTTTATCCGCAAACATCTGATTTTATCCGCAAACATCTGCTTTTATCGGCAAACATCTGCTTTTATCCACAAACATCTGATTTTTTACACAAACATCTGATTTTATCCGCAAACATCTGCTTTTATGCGCAAACATTTTATTTTATCCGCAAATATCTGATTTTATTCGCAAACATCTGATTTTATCCGCAAACATCTGCATTTATCCGCAAATATCTGCTTTTATCCGCGAACATCTGCAAACATCTGCTTTAATTGCAAACCTCTGCTTTCATCCGGGTTCGGTTTGCCTGCATTTCCTTTGTCCATTTCGGTCCTGTTTCGTACGCAAACATCTGGTTTCATTCGCGCTTTTTGTTTTCCTTTTTCTCATGTATACAAAAGTGCTCTTTCTAGTTCCATAAGCCAACTGAATGGCTTGTGCGGGTTAGGGGTAGGAACGGACCGCGGGCTTAAAGTCCCCTCCGAAGGACTAATACACAATAGGAAAAACACAAATAAACAGCCATACCCCTGGTGGGATTCGAACACACGACCTCCGGCTTGTAGTCAGCATGCACTAGACCACTAGACCACCGTCGCACTGTGGGCCCAATGTCCAAACTAGGTTGCATTAATTCAATTTTTTTTCTATTTACTTAAAACTTTAAAAATAATTAAACTTTGAGACTAACCAATGCTGGTAATTAATTATATAATTTATTTTTTCATTTTCCAGTGTTGCCACATTGGTATTTTTGGAAATTAATTTATAAAATTCAACTAGTGTAACAAACCATGCCAACGTTATCTACGGATCAAAATAAGTCGATTTAACTCAAATTACCTATATACTAAGTTGCTTAGTTTAGTCGTTAGAGGCCTTTAAAGTTTTAAAAAATAACTATTTAATCTTAAAAACGAATTAATGAATTTTGAATATTTTTCGAATGTAACTTTTAACTGCCAATTAACGTCGTTTGGTGCTACACTCAGTTATCTTTAAAAATTAGAATAATCAGAAAAGCAAGGTTAGGTACTAATTTTCGCTTGTATTTTTTTTACTGCTGCTCACTTTGTTTAAAAACTTTTTGTCTCTTGTAAAAGTTGGATGAGCGGTTTAGCCAGAAAAAAATTATTTTGTAATGTCTGCATACATACTATCGATATATCGCGATAGTAACTATGTTTTATCCCGAAAATTATTGAACATATAAATCTAGAGATTCCTTTTCTGAAAATAGTTCAATTTGACTCAACGCAGTTGCTTCGTGTAGCAGATAAAAAGTGAAATACAGAGTGTTGGTAATAGGTAAATGGTGTATAAAGAGGAGGGTTTTAGCATATTTTTTCGGTCACTTCCGGTTTCACCGGAAATGGGTCCAGGTTCAAAAAATTAAATAGAAAC
The DNA here is from genome assembly GCA_921294245.1 of Brassicogethes aeneus. Classification (NCBI taxonomy): domain Eukaryota; kingdom Metazoa; phylum Arthropoda; class Insecta; order Coleoptera; family Nitidulidae; genus Brassicogethes; species Brassicogethes aeneus. Next base: position 50,172,237 of record OV121133.1, read on the forward strand.
CCCTGTATAAATTTTCATTCTCGGATTCTTAACATAATTCTGGACATAAATGTGATTTTTTAATGCCTTTTGAGCAATTTTTAACAATGCATCTAGGCCACCTTGATGTAATATAAAAAGAATAAGTAGGCGTAAACACTTTTAACAAATATTAAACGCCATGTAAGTATATAATTTGCTCATTGCCCAAGCAATACATGCGATAAACAACTTAAAGATGCATATTAATTGGTAATATTTTCTTTTCTCAGAGGTTTACATTTTTGACTGGGATAAGTTTCGCGATTTTTTGCGATTTTTTTGGTTAACAGTTTTTAGTAGTCTACATCTTTGTCTAATAAAAAATATATATTTTGGCTTGGCATTCGTTGGCCTTTTTTTACTCTGCAAAACATAAAAAATTAAATATTCATGTTAATTACCTTATCAGTTCTTGCCAAAAAGCAAAAAAAAAACACGAATTTTCTATAATTTTATGTATCCAACACAACTAATTGACAGGTCTAATGTCAGTTATGAAATGTTTAAGACGACTTTTGCTTTTCACGGCCCTCTAAGCTATAAAAAAAAAATCGCAAAAATCGTAGTTTTAATTAAAACGATTGCATTAAAAATAGACTTTCTTTTAAAGATCTGACATTGGGCATTTATAAAAAAGTGTTCGTAGAGTATTTTCAAAAAGCAATTATGTTTTTACAAGTTTGAATATGTTTTTAATAAAACAATAGTGGCAAATTATACATTTTCAATAATGACTTATTGCAACCTAGTTTGGGCATAGGGCCCACAGTGCGTCGGCGGTGGTTTAGGTTTAGTTTAGTTTACCTGCTTTGTCAAATTTTACTGAGCTTTAACTAACTTGTTGTTAGCCGTTCACGGCACACAGCTTTATAACTCTAAAAGGAATTATTTGAATAAAAACAACCTGTAAAGGAAATAAGTTTATTCAACACGACATTTTTCCAATGGGAACCAGATTTAAATTTAAAAATCAGGTATACTATAGTGAAGATTACCACATGTGCACAGAAATAATAAGTCTAATAATTCTTACATATATATTAAAAATATTGGTTATGCCAAAATTAAAAAGTTTATAAAGTTAGATGAAAAATTCTACGCCGAAATAAGTGTTTTTCAAACAAATTCTATACAAATTGAAGATGTTATAATTCCAAATGTATTTGAAATTATAATTTTTATAAACATATATGTTTTCTAACAATTAATTTAAATGTAAGCTTAATGATTAAAAAATGTCTATTTAGGTCTTTTAACAAAGACCTTATTTGTATTTTACCAAATAATATTGAAGTTCAATAAACTTATTTCCTTTACAGGTTGTTTTTATTCAAATAATTCCTTTTAGAGTTATAAAGTTGTGTGCCGTGAACGGCTAACAACCAGTTAGTTAAAGCTCAGTAAAATTTGACAAAGCAGATAAACTAAACTAAAGTATACACGAGAAAAAGAAAAACAAAAAGCGCGAATGAAACCAGAGGTTTGCAATTCAAAGCAGATGTTTGCAGATGTTCGCGAATTAAAGCAGATATTTGCGGATAAATGCAGATGTTTGCGGATAAAAGCAGATGTTTGCGTATAAAATCAGATGTTTGCGGATAAAAGCAGATGTTTGCCGATAAAAGCAGATGTTTGCGGATAAAATCAGATGTTTGCAGATAAAAGCATGTTTGCGGGTAAAACCGTATGAAAGCAGATGTTCGCGGATGAGTGCAGATGTTCGCGGATAAAATGAGATGTTCGCGGATAAAATGAGATGTTGGCGGATAAAAGCAGATGTTTGCGGGGGTGCACTAACCGGATGAAATCAGGCGTTCGCAGATAAAAGCATGTTTGCGGGTGAAACCGTATGAAAGCAGATGTTTGCGGATAAAACCAGACGTTTGCGGATGAAAGCAGATGTTCGCGGGTGATTGCAGATGTTCGCGGGTGATTGCAGATGTTCGCGGGTGATTGCAGATGTTCGCGGGTGATTGCAGATGTTCGCGGGTGATTGCAGATGTTCGCGGGTGATTGCAGATGTTCGCGGATAAAACTAAAAAGTTTGCGGGTGAAACCGAATGAAAGCAGACGTTCGCGGATAAAAGCAGATGTTAGCGGATAAAATCAAATGTTCGCGGATGAAAGCAGATGTTCCCGGATGATTGCAGATGTTTGCGGATAAAACTAAAAAGTTTGCGGGTGAAACCGAATGAAAGCAGACGTTCGCGGGTAAAAGCAGATGTTCGCGGGTGATTGCAGATGTTCGCGGATGAAAGCAGATGATCGCGGATAAAACTAGATGTTGGCGGGTGAAATTGGACTAGGCAGACGTTTGTGGATAAAACCAGACGTTTGCGGATAAAACCAGACAAAAATAGACAACAAAAATGCAGGTAATCGCGGATAAAACCAGACGTAAGCAGACGTTTGCAGATGATTCCGGACAAATTCAGATATAAACGAAACACAGTGAAGACGGTTAAAAACAGATGATTGCAGATGATTGCGGGGGTGCACTAACCGGACATAAAACACAACTAACCGGGTGTTCGCGGATATAGCGATGCGGACAAAAGCAGATGTTATCAGATGATATTTTTACCCGCTTTTATCCGGCTTCGACGAAAAATTTATACCTGCAATCATCTGCTTTTATCCGGTTTTGACGAAGAATTTATATCCGCAATCATCCGTCATTTTCAGCAGGGTATAAAAAATCGATTTTAAAAATATATTTGCTTTTTTCTCGAAATGTGACACATTTGATTTTTTTAAAATTAAAATCAAAAGAAAGCTTTTTCAATTCCCTAAATTTTGATGTAATATGAAGATGGGATTTTTATATAGAAATAAATGTATTTTTCGATGGGTTTAAGTCAAAAACCCCTAGTTACAAGTTATAACTTACAACATTGCAAAAACAAGTACAACTTTAAAAATCTTATGCAATTTGAAACAGATTTTGGTATTTCAGCCGAGTGGCACTTTAATGCAACATCAATTCTTGGGACACAGAAATATCACTTATTTGTTCCTATCGGAAAAGGAATTTTGTACTTAAAAAAAATATCGTTTGCTAACGAATATGATATTTTTCCCAAAAATAAAAAATAGATAAAATGTTCAATAAAAAGTTTACATGAAAAATGTTTATTATTATTGTGAGACACTTGCAACTGCATTAAATAGTAGAACTTATTTACATTTACGTGCACGTGTAATTTATTCAGAGTACGAGCAACTTATTATTTTCTACATTTTTCTTTTTCGACTACAAAAACCAAAACATGGATTTTAATTGCTATTAATTTGAACTATTGCAATAAAATCGATGAGTTTAAGGCAAAAGAGATAGAATTAAATTCTCTATCGACCTTCTTCTAAAAAAAAAAAATTTGACGCTTGTGCTGTTTTGACTAAAACCCAACGAAAAATACATTTATTTCTATATAAAAATAATTTTAAAATTTGTATTGCCCTCTCCAATTAATCCACTAAGTAGTAGACCGAGCACCGCTGCAATAGGTATACTATAGTAGCTGCTCGCCGCACGGTCCCTACGCGCTTCAACCCTTTTCGACTTATTCTTGGGATCCCATCTTCATATTACATCAAAATTTAGGGAATTGAAAAAGCTTTCTTTTGATATTAATTAAAAAAAAATCAAATGTGTCGCATTTCGAGAAAAAAACAAATATATTTTTAAAATCGTTTTTTTATAACCAAAAATTTTTTTCTCGCTATCGAGACCATTTTTATCGTAAAGCGTGGAAAAAATGCTATACGATATGTTGATTATCAATAAAACAAAATATTATAAACATGAATATTACGATGTCTTTTAAGCGCACGAGAAAAAAAAATTTTCAGGCCCCTGTATCTCTGCAACCCGCTAATCCTTTTTGCCCCCCATTTGGAAAATTAAGGTAGTCCAATAGGACAATTATTTGGCAAAGTTTTGTTAAAATCGGAGACAACATCATTTTTAGGTGGGAACACTTGAGGTGTTTTGCCCCATATACAAATAAGTTTGTTAAGCTCCAAAAAAGTTTTTGGTTCCTTTTAGATAAGCACTATCCAAATAAAGAACCCAATTTCTTATTGTTGTTTGGTCGTTTGGTCGTTGTTTGCCATATATAAATAAATTGACCAGTTGTGAATGTTAATTGACAAATTGCCAAAAGCAGTTTTTGCAATTCAATGTTACATTTAAATGATATTTAATAAAAATAATTTTTAATTTATTTCATACCGCTATTGGAAATTTTTTAAATAAATTTAAAATTATTTTTATTAAAATTGGAAATGTTTCAAATAAATTAAAAATTATTTTTATTTAAATTATTTAAATGCAACATTGAATAATAATAATAATATATACAAATTCCCTTGTTTACCCAATTAAAACTATGTAAAATATCTGGACAACTTGTAAAACCGCCCCAAAGAAAAATGCACTCCAAATAATATTTCAAAAATAAATAATTCTTTAAAATTAAGTGTATTACGAAAGTATTTAACAAAACATTGCCTTTTAATCCACGCCATGTAGAGAAACAAAACATAATTTTGGGAATATAACATCTATTTTGAAAATCAGTAGATACAAATTTAAGAATCCCGCATTATTTTCCCCGCCAAAAAGTCATCCAGCGTATAGTCCGCATTGTTGCCAGATGTACGGGCTTCGTATACTGCGTAATACTTATACGAAGCTGTATATAATCTCGTTTGACTCGTGTGCCCCCTACCGCCAAAGCATTGGAACTAAGGGTGTATATTTTGATAGGTTTGAATGGCATTAGGAAGCCCACCACCCAAATTTATACTCGCTAATTTTAGGAAGCTTCGTAAAAACCGAGTGGGCTTCGTTTATACTGTAGAATGTAACGTTTCGGGCTTGGTTATGTAGGATTGCATATCTATAAATATATATACGTATAATTGGTATGTTGCTTAGCCCGAGATACTATTGGGGCGCTCTAACACCCACCATTTCTAACGCTAAGTGTTTGTTAACATAATTTAATTTAGGAAATACCAAGAGGGGTAAATATATAAGTTAATTTAATGATCTCTTTATTTATGGTACGTTGTAAAGCCCATAAGATATATTTAGTACGTTATTCATCCCTCGTGTATATAAAAACCAAGCATACGGTTCTTGTTTAGCCCGCGACGTTGCCGGTTTTCACCAAGCCAACGCGTACGAATTGTCCAATAAGAACATCGCTATCCACCTGTTTTGTTGCCACGCGGCGATCACGCATAAATTTGCATTTAATGCCTATTTTCGTATTATTCTTCGTACGTTCAACGTTGTGCATCCCGTTGTGCGTCCCGTTGTGCGTACGGTAGCATTAATTTTGGCGCGTTTTAAGAAGTTAATGGTTATGTTCGTAAAATCAATGTTTAGTGACCGTTGGGACAATGAAGACAGTTTATTATTATTTATGTTTTGCTGTTCATGGATCTATGACGAAAAATGTATTGTTTTAAAGATAAAGAACATCGTTTAATGATCGTCAATAGTTAATTCAAAAAAATTTTATTATTATATTGGAAGGAAATAATTAATTTTTTATGTTTTGCATTTATCGTTTAATGTTGACTAGTTTATTGTTTCAATGTACTTAGTTATTAATCTATGATGAAAAAGCATTGTAATAATCACAAATACATAATATTAATGTACAAAAAATTGACAACAGTTTATTAATTTTACGTACAGTTTTTCTTTCTGTGAACCTGGGTCCTAAAATATTTATATTTATACTAGGGTTTTGGAAAAAAACGGAAAAATTGGGAAAAATCATTTTTGGTATTTTTTAAAAATATACATTTAAAAAAAAAAAGTAGCAATCAACAATTTAATATTATTTTAATATCCTTACAAAAAAAATTTAACTAAACATTGAATTAAATTAAATTTGTTTAAGGAAATAAACGTTTAATATACTGTCGGTTGGGTCTACTTTGCAAAAACGGGTCCATTAAAAATATCCAATTCCAAATTACAAAATTATAATTTTATAAATCAAAGTGTTAAATTAAACGAAAGTTATGTTAAAATAAAAAAAATTCTAAAAATTTCCCATTTTTTTTTCGAAACAAAAACCACCGGCTCAATTATTGGTCTGAGAAAGACTACTTCAGATCTTTTGGACCCTTCTGGACCTGGGGCCCGGAGCGGACCGCCCTCCCCCCTTAGTCCGCAACTGGTCCATGTGATATTTATTAAAACAAAAAAAAATTACAAAAATAATACTATAAATTATATTTTATAATAAATTTTGTATTAAAATACATATTTTGCCTTAAAATATTTATATAGTACCTATCTATTTATACTACGAGGTTTCTTCGGCGGGCACTGCCGCAGATGAAAAGCTTCGCAAACTTTTTGCTAATGTGTCCTGGTTTCAATTGTGTACTGGTTTTGTCCTGGTTTTGCAGATTTGGTCCTGGTTTGTACTTTTTGTATTATTGACGTTATTAGCACATCTCTAATATAGGTGATCTAATCTAGCTCGCTCCTCTCACCATTTTTATCTACTTACCTACTTATTTTAAAACAATGTTTTTACATTTTATTTTTCAAAAACAGTTTTTGTATTGTCTGGGAATAAAAACTAATAATTATATTACTGGTATGTAGGATTACCTAATTGAATTTTATTTGCCCCTTATTAAATTAAATTTAAATATTATAATCACCATTTGTTAATTTTTAGCAGACTTCTAACATAAATTATTTTGACTATACCATGTCGACCTCAAATCCCAAAAAAGTATGCAATCCACTTTTAACTAGGAATTACAAAAAAAATTCCATTCATATAATAAACATCGAATAAATAAGTTTTATTTATTTTTTGGAAGGGCGATGGGGGCATGTTATGTCCTGGTTTTTTATTTAAGAAAGTTTGTCACATTACAAATATAACCAAATAACAAATAAATTTAACAAATTTATCAAAAATTATAAAAAAACTACTTTTAATAATTAATACAATTAAAATTTGTCATTATTCCTGCAAAGTAGGTATAACTAAATAAATGTACAGTAAAATAATCTTTATATACTCCTATTGCATAATTTCGGGTTTTTTCCGTGAATATTGTTAAACATTTTAAATTTCCTGCCTAACAACGTAAATAATAAACTCATTATTCACGTTGTTAGGCATCAGTTATTGGCCGATTTCAATATTCACTGTGATTTGAACCAATCGGGTTTTAAATTGGAAGAAGACGACTATAATAACATTTAAAATTGGTAAAATCTTAGGTTAACCATTTGACAGATGTCAGATTTTATTTATTTAATTAGTGTAATTAAATGTTTTCTTATGTTCTCAAAGGATTTTTAAGAACGCTACAGCGTTTTAAAAACCGCAATATTTAAAACGCTTCGATGGCCTTAAAGAGAGATCGAAAAATTACGAGTTTCTACCATGGTTTCTAAAGTTTTTTTTTATTCGGAATTTGGGTGTTTAGTTGGCAAATTCTAGGGACCCTTAACTTATAATTGGCTACATTGAGTAAAACAAAATTATTTAGTAAATTTATGGAGCACAAATTAATTATGTTTTGTTTATAAATTCCCTCGTGAAATTTCACACCCATTAAAGTGGGAATATAAAAGTTAAAAATCGTAAATTGATATGATTTAACTTAAGTATATATAAAAAAACTTAAAAGATAGGATGGAATAATTTTTATTATTTTTAATTAATTTTGTCAAAAATCTGCGTTTTTCAAAAAATAATAATACTGGCTTTAAACAAAAAGCTTTTATTATAATATTTATGTAATTATTACCTATATTTTATTAATTTTTGAAAATAGAAAAATCTAATGAAGTGCTACTGATGAAATAATTTCATTGAAATTTAAATTACTTATTACAACAAAATGAAAAAAATGATTTCTGAAAATGTTAGATTTTAAGTTAGTACCTTTTGAGATATTTCAGATTAAAAAAAGCCCGATTTTAGACAAATCGCAATATTTTAGCTATTTTAAGAAATGTTAAAAAACGTATGAGGTGTTTTAACTATGTACTTATTATAACAAAATAAAATATTGTTTTCTGAAAATTTGAAATTTTTAGTATATCCCTTCTGAGATGTTTTTGATTAAAAATTTACCCTATTGAGGACTAATCGCAATATTTTGGCTATTTTTAAGAAAAGCACATTAAAATAATAAAATACGATAAAATTTTATTTTATTTTATTAATTTTATTTATTTTTATTTTATAAATTAATGTGCTTCCAACAGGCCTAATATATTAAATAAAACACAATAAAATAATGTTTTCCGAAAGATATTTTAAATTAGACATGTTAAGCTAATTTTTTAAATTCCTAAAAAACATATAAAGTCTTTGTGTTGAAAGTTGATCCACTTAATACAACATAATAAAAAAAAAATATCTTCAAATTTTGGATTATTAATTAAAAATATGCCCAATTTTAGTCAAATATTTAAGTATTTCTATTTTTAAAACATTCAACTAAAAAGGTACCCTATTGAAAATGCCATATAGAACCCATATTGAATCCGATAAGGAAACGTATCTGGTTCTATATGGTTTTATAGGTCTTATATGGAAAGTCCTGGTTAACATTACGGATTCTATATGGTTGAATATGGATTTCCATTTTAAAAATTTTCATATTCAACCATATATCTTTATAAAGTGTATATGGTTGTATATGGATTTATCTGGTTTCTGTTCTATATGTATTTCCAGATAGGTTTCCCTATCTGGTTCTATAGTGTTTTAGAGTGTTTTTATCTGGTTCTATAATGTAAATGCCTGTTTCAAATACCTATATTGAACCAGATAGAAACCATATATAATCCAGATACGTGTTTTTTATATGGTTCTATATGGCATTTTCAATAGGATAAAAAGTCTGATTGAGTGGTAAAATTTAAACCGCTTATTACACCTTACAATTGTGTTATCTAAAAATTTTTAAAGTATGTATGTTCTACCTATAAAAGCTTTGGTACAATTTTTACAATTAATGTTTTTTGCCTTTTATATTTTTAAAAGAATTTTTAATAAAAATAAAGCTCATTGTGTACATTCTTTAATACATTAAGTAATAAAAACAATTAAAAGTATTCGAATAAATCTCTGACTAAGTCGCGGTATCGAACTTACAGAGCGGGGCAGCGTTAAAACTCTGCTCACTGCTTGATATTAAATAATATCTTCCTACGCAAAATTTGTGTTTGCAGTGTTGCCGGATTTAAGGCTACACAGAAACCGTAATATATCTAGGATTACTATTCTAGATACACTTACTACAGCGCGCCACCTACAGTTAAATTCAATGAACTATTTTGTATATAACTATGGCTAAACCGGTCGTTGTTAAGCCCTGCCAAAAATTTAACCTGGGGTTCCCAACACCGTGATTAATCGATTAGCGTTGACATAACGTCAAACGTTGTTCAGCCCGGGAGTGGGCCACACAAAGTTATTTCGGGCTACACAGAGTATAGCTTGTATATAGAATTGCACAATGACCGTTTATATGTATATATATATATATATATATATAATGTATATTATACATGCACGGCTATCAAACAACAAGAGACACACTCCGCGGTGTATCAGAAGCCCTGCGGTGTTGCCTCTGTCAAGAAGTGTTTTTTTAATTAAATTGTGTGTGTGTGAGATCTATTTTATAAGTTAGGTAAGTGTTCCTTTTATTTCAATGTCTAAATTAATAATTATTGGCAAATTTGATTTAAAATACCTAGACTATACCTAAACTTAACCTATATTTTTAAATAATGACGTAGGTATACTTAAATATTTAATAATATTGTTGAATTATAATTATTATAATAATAATTATTATTAAATTAATTATAAGTCATTATTTAAAAATAATGTCTAAATTTATAATTATGGGCAAATTTGATTTAAAATACCTAGACGATACTTAAACTTAACAATATTCTTAAATAATGACGTAGGTATACTTAAATATTTAAGAATATTGTTGAATTATAATAATAATTATCGTTAAATTATAATTATTTATATTATAATAATTTAAAAGTATTGTTGAATTTATGTACAAAAAGTTTATATACAAAAGTGCTCTTTTAGTTCCACCCTTACTTTTTAAGAAGTCCCATAAGCCAACTGAATGGCTTGTGCGGGTTAGGGGTAGGAACGGACCGCGGGCTTAAAGTCCCCTCCGAAGGACTATTACACAATAGGACAAACACAAATAAACACAGCCATACCCCTGGTGGGATTCGAACCCACGACCTCCGGCTTGTAGTCAGTAGCACTAACCACTCGTCCACCGTTACCTATATAAACATTTCATTTATTTTGTTTATACATCATAATTTTGAAGAGGTTTAAATATCTTATACAGGGTGCTCTACAAGCTCTATGGCAAACTTTGTCAGATGATAGCTGGGTTAATTATAAACATTTTTTCTTAAATGACATGGATGTGATTCGTTTTTGTTTAAAGGTTAAGCCTTTAAAAAATATATTTCCATATGTTAATAAAAAATATACAAATATATCAGTAATTATAATTATTATAAGAATTTTTGTTGAGGTTAGGTAATTTTGTGTAAAACTAAATGGGAATCAAAACAAGTGAAACTGACTGAATATTTTTTTCATGAATTATAAAGACATCTATTTTTTTTTTAATTATTAGATTTATGAGTATGAGTATGAGTATGGGAACGTATGGCAGGCCCCAAATATATTATCATCCACTGATCTCCCGGGGTTATTTTACCCCCTTTCCGTTCTCCTGCGTATCCCGTCAAATCACAGCATTACCTGTGTTTGTTGGATCCGAAGTTTTTACGCCGGCAGGTAGATCCACCCTAGGAGGTCGTGGATGACAGTGTCAAAGGTTAAGGCCGCTCCGCGGATTTTTGTCAGCCGGTTCGGGCCATACGTCCAGTTTAGAAAGGGTTTTTGGAGGACATTGAACTGACCCAAAACTAAGTACAATACGGAATCCTCCTCGACCAGGGCTTTAGTAATAACCCCATTCATTTGGTATTCCTGAATGGGGGTGGGTAGATTAGTATGCTGCTAGCGCCTTTCCTTCATGGTGTACTTCCTGATAGCCGCTTTAGAATTGTTTGCCCCCCTGTGCGATATTGAGTCTTATCTTCCGAACCGAAGTGTTGCCGGCCGCTCCCCCGCTGTAATATTGCCCTCTGACTATATGGAAATTCGTTTAACCTACTGGAATTGTCGACCCTCGAATTATTTTTTTTCCCACTGTGCGTGATTCCCCTTCACTTAGGGTTGGATCCATTTTTGCGCCTCACTGTGCATTGCGGCTATAACGGTTATTACTTAATTTATGACCCCTTACTTCTTCGTAATCTATAGATGTAAACATAAATAAATAAATTTCTTTAGGATGGTTTCTTTTGCCTAATGTTTATCGTAACTTGAGTGATTAATGGCTTCTTATGACCTTGTGTTTATAGTTTTTTATTTTACTGTTTCGTTTGCATGAGAATCTTGGAAATTGTTTGCAACTAATTAATTTTACCTGAAGAATTATTGTTAGTTAAAGGTTGCGTATTTCGTATTAACTAGTATTAATATTATTGGGTGGTCATGGTCATGCAATTTGGTAGCTACTTATCTAGTTTATGCAGACTTGGACTTCGGGATATTTGCCAGGCAGGTCTGCTAAAATTGATCTTTATCGCATGCCGCCCGCACGTGTCGTAGCCAAGGAAATTTTCATTGGAACTGATCGTCTCTCTCACACCTTTCAATCAGGTCAAACACTTGAGGACTTAGTCCAGGGGAGGTACCACACACAATTTGCACTCTTTTTGCACTTGGGACAGTTATCACGTGTAGAATCGATATTGTTTTTTATTATTTTACGGCGTTAACCAGTTATCACGTGTAGAATCGATATTGATTTTTTTTTTAATTTTACGGCGCACTTTTCGCAATTGTTTGTTTATTTATTTATTACCGATAACCGGTATTTCCGCATACTTAGATTTGCTTTGATACTTTACTACGTTTGTATCGTATACGCTGCTTAGGAGAGGTCTCGTTAACTATCCATCCTTACACTTCAAGAGTCAACACCCAACTGAATTATTAGATTTAAATACACCAAAAATTCTAAAAAATCTAAATAATGACGTATACTTTAATACACTGCCCGACAAAATTATCGCATAATAAATATAAAAAAATTAACTCTAAAACGCCTTTACCAATCTTTATGAAATTTTGGATATAAATAATTCAACTTATATCTCAATTTACGTGTTAGAGGGTTTTTCGAGAAAATATGTTTAAAGCCTTTTTATTTAATAATGAAAAAAAGTTCGAAATATAACTTTTAGGGAATTTTTTTAAATAATTAAAAATATGCTGTTAAAGAGCGTATTTTTTTAGTACATCCTGAAAATTTTGTACAAATCAAACGAACATTAACGAAGATACAGCGCTTCAAAGTCGGTAAAAATGACGCCTTTTTAATTATTTTGCTGAAAAGTGGTCATTTTTTACGATTTTAAAGCGCTGTATCTTCGTTACTGTTCGCTTGATTTGTACAAAATTTTTAGGGTACCTATACTAAAAAAAATACGCTCTTTAACAGCATATTTTTTATTTATTAAAAAAAAATTCCCTAAAAGTTATTTTTCGAACTTATTTTCATTATTAAATAAAAAGGCTTTAAACATATATTCTCGAAAAACCCTTGAACACGTAAATTGAGATATAAGTTGAAGTATTTTTATCTAAAAATTTCATAAAGATTAGTAAAGGCGTTTTAGAGTTAGTTTTTTTTATTTATTATGCATTAATTTTGTCGGGCAGTGTATTTAAAAATAGTGTAATTTATAATTATTTTAATAAAAACTATTATATTATTGAATGAATTATAAGTCATTATTTAAAAATATTGTCTAAATTTATAATTATAGGCAAATTTAATTTAAAAGACCTAGACCATAGTTGAGGAGCATCCGTGGAAAACCGGCTATATCCATTTTAATAAATGTTGGGAAAATTGCAAAAACTCCCGGTTTCCTGGCCTTTACAGATAAACAAAAATGCAAACTTGAGTTTTGTGGGCTTTATGGTATTTGATTTATAAGACATAGGTACTTTTGTTTTCAAAAACCTTATATTAAGGCCAAAATTTTAAAAAATGTTTTGTATAAGCGCCAAAAACTATTTTTGGACTTAACAAAATTTTTTGTAAAATAACTCATTTTTAATAATGCTCAAAAAGTTTATCATTATTTAGAACTTATTTTAAATTATTGAGAGGACTTTCAAATTATAATTAAGTTTTTGAGCAGCATTAAAAATGAGTTAGGTATATACAAATAAGTTTGTTAAGCTCCGAACAAGTTTTTGGTTTCTTTTAGATAAGCACTATCCAAATAAAGAACCCAATTTCTTATTGTTCTTTGGTCGTTGTTTGCCATGTATAAATAAATTGACCAGTTGTGAATGTTAATTGACAAATTGCCATGAGAAGCTATCTGTCAAAAAGCAGTTTTTGAAATTAAATGTTACATTTAAATGATATTTAATAAAAATAATTTTTAATTTATTTCATACCGCTATAGCGCGCTATTGGAAATTTTTTAAATATTTATTTAAAAAATTTCCAATTAATAAATTTTAATTAAAAAATATTTTTATTAAAATTGGAAATGTTTCAAATAAATTAAAAGAAGAACAAAACATAATTTTGGGAATATAACATTTATTTTGAAAAGCAGTACATACAAATTGAAGAATCCCGCATTATTTTCCCCGCCTTCCTATCAAAAAGTCATCGAGCGTATAGTCCCCATTGTTGCCAGATGTACGGGCTTCGTATACTGCGTAATACTTATTCAATGCTGTATATAATCTCGTTTGACTCGTGTGCCCCCTACCGCCAAAGCATTGGAACTAAGGGTGTATATTTTGATAGGTTTGAATGGCATTAGGAAGCCCACCACTTTTTCGCCATTGAAACAAGGGGGCATCACTTAACTCTAAAACAAATTTATATACGCTGATTTTAGGAAGCCCGATTTCGGGCTTCGTAAAAACCGAGTGGGCTTCGTTTTTACTGTAGAATGTAACGTTTCGGGCTTGGTAATGTAGGATTGCATATCTATATATATTAGGGTGTCCCTTATTTTTATTTTTTTTACGCATACCCTCTAATTATATTTATTACTTGTTTATATACTCCCAGTAAAAATTTCAGCTCATTCTATAAACGGGAACCCGTGCCGACTTGCATCTAAACCGTCCGTTAGCCAACGTTAGGCGCGCGCGGTATTTTGTAACACGAAACACTTTAAAAAGAAGATATACTTCATGACTGTATTTTTATAATGATTTTATTAAATATAATTACTAATTAATATTATTGCTTTTGTTTCTATCTTTTGTTTCACTAATTTAGTTGATTTTATCCCTTAAATATATTAATATACTAATTAGTATTGCTAAAATATACTGTTATATGAAATTTCAGCTTTTTATAAGCATTTCTTTTCTTGATGTCCTCCCAAAAATATTTCAGACAGTTCAATAGGTTTTCGGTAGTCATCTCTCACAATAGACTCTTTTAGTTATTTAGAGTAAAACCCATTAAGTTTATCAATTTCAGAGTTTACGGCCTATTCACCAGACCCTTTCGGGTAACTAGCCACTCCCTGCGAAAATATACATTTTTATCAAAGTATACACATAAATAAAATTATATTTTAACATTTGTCAATAATTTATAATAAAAGGGTCACATAATAACAAACACAAAATGACTTACGATCGAAGACCTCGCGACCAACCGTGTTACAAAATACCGCGCGCCTAACGTTGGCTAACGGAGGGTTCAGATGCAAGTCGGCACGGGTTCCCGTTTATAGAATGAGCTGAAATTTTTACTGGAAGTATATAAACACGTAATAAATATAATTAGAGGGTATGCGTAAAAAAAATTAAAATATGGGACACCCTAATATATATATATTCATCTTACTAATATCCAAGCGTCCGTACATTAACGAATCCCTATATTCCGAGCGTCCGGCTCCAACAGATCGTCCGTATACGGACGCTCGGTTGTTTTACTATAGAAACGGCCTATGGGATACCGTAACTGTTCAAAGAACCACATTTTGTCTGGACGCTCAGATGATAGTAACACCGTTTTTTTGTATACTTTTTGTATATTATTAGTTGAACGCGTTTACCGCTAGAGGCGGGAGTCGCGCAATCCGTATATTCACAATTCACAATAATTCAAAGGATTTCTTTATTCGTAACGATTCGGTGCATTAAGAGTTACTTTTTAATTTATTTTAAATGTTGAAAAGTGTTGGGTCGCGTGTGGGGTTGGGTGTTGGGTTTGGTTGGTTTGTTTTAATTTTATTACTTTATTTGGTTTACCACTTACCCAGCACTCGTCAATTTTTTTTATTTATTTTAAATGTTAAAGTGTTGGGTTGCGTGTGGGGTTGGATATGGGGTTTTGTTGGTTTATTTTAATTTTAATACTTTATTTATCATATATTTTATATTTTGTAATTTTCCCTTTGAGAATTTTTTGCCTTAAGAAATTTTTGTATCGAAGACATTTTTGCGAGAGAAATTTTTGCCATGAGAGTTATTTTTGTTATTTAGTACACCCCATATATTTATATATATGAGGTGTTTTATTTTCTGAACCATACAGTTTCAATTTTTTTTTTAGAATGTGATCCTCTATAATGTCGCCCCCTTTTAAATTTTTTATTTTAGTTTCTCAAAAATTTGAAAAGTATGGTTATGTTACTGAAAAATACTTGCTACGTATAGAAAAAATTGGAAAGTTGATCAGTATACAGGGAAAAACAAAAAGTAAATATTTTTTCAATGGATCACCCTATACATAAATTTATTTTCCGATTCCTTGTAAAATTCTAACTATAATTTATTTAATATACCATATACCTAAATTCAACCATTTCTAAAATATTTCAATTATTTTTAAAATAATAAGTTAAAATAGTTTAGTCTTTTTCTGTCTCAGTACGGCATTTTTACTCACTTAACTATTAATATTGATATACTGTCACCATAGTTATTTATTTTTAATAAACATTTTGTTATCCTGAGGCTTCTTGATTTGTAACAGTTTAAAAAAATATTTGATGATAACGTTTTAACTGCAAATATTTCAGAAACGGTTGAATTTAGGTATATGGTATGTTATATGAACTATGCTTGGAATTTCTTTCTAAAATTTCTAAATATTTTTTTTTGTTATAGGAGGTATTACGAATTACATTTTGGAGCAATTAAATTTAAATATACTATATTAAAATAAATTTGTTAAAAATAACTAATTATAAGTCATATTTGACTAATTGTCATGGCGAAAAAGCAGTCACTAATAATTAGTCAAATTCTACTGAATGAAATAGACAAATTAGTAGATTACAATTTAAAAAAGTTCTAACCCAGCCGGGGTTTGAACTCGGGTCTGTCGCTTTTCAAGCGGATGTCAAACCAATGAGCCATCATGACTGCAGTCACTTTTATAAAAATAGTTTTATCTGTCTATAAATATTGTGCATATTTTAAAGTTTAATATATTTTTTGTGTTGCTGTTTTGAGCTAAACTTTTTATATCTTTGTTTGTTTTTAAGGGTCATTTAACCATGGAGCCTATATGCATTTAACTCAAACAATAATTTGTTGTTGGCCGCAAACGATTGAAGAAATTAGTTACTTTTAACTCTCAGAAATAGTCAAAGATGATGACTTATCTTAAATTGGTCAAACTTTAACTATTTAAGTAGTTAAAAATAACTATTCAAGTAGTTAAAAATATTTATTTAAAAATGAAAACGACTATTTTATTAGTTAAAAATGCTGGTACTAATTCAAATAGTAGAATTTCATATTTCATTTTAAGAGAGTAGGTACATGTTTTTTTCTAAAACCGAGTTAACGTTGTGTTTTATAAGTACTAGACAAAGCTGTTCCGAGTACAACAAAAAAGTACTTGAGTAAAAGTACAAAGTACAAAAAAAATCAAAAAGTACCTACTCAAGTGTAAAGTACAAAGTACTTTTTCTAAAAACTTTTAAGATCTAATTTATCTATATCTATTTATCAGTATCTAGCAAAAAAAATTGTTAAAAGTTAAACCAAACAAAATATCAGGTTTAGGTCACTTAAAAGTAGTGGGGCATAAAACAATATTTTTAATTTTTAAAATTAGTAGAAATAAAATAAATAAAAAATATTTATTTAGAAAACTAATTAGCTAATAATAAGTTCTGCGCAAACAAAATTTAAATTGATGTTTTGAATTATTCATAAAAATTTAAATTGAATTTTTCGAAAAAAGTTTAAGTGGTACACTGCAGTTTATTGACAAATTTAAAATTTTAAAAATACTAATATTACAGATTTTATACCATTTTCAATTTTTATTTCTTTTACTAAAATAAAAAAATTAAAATCGTATAAGATCTGTAATACTTATTTTTTTTTAAATAATGAAATGTAACGATAAACTATACTGTATACAGTAAATAATAAATTGGAGCACTTAAATTTAAATTATCCTTATTGGGGAAGAGGAAAAAATATATACCTTTTTTGTAAACAATTTAAATTCTTCTTGAGCGAGGATTTATTCCAAATATTGCCGAACCGCTAAAGAATTATAATTATGGCGGTATATTTGAATATGGGTAATTCTTTTACAAACCGAACACTTTTTGACCGACACATCTCAGATTTGGCTGAAACTTTTTTTACGGATTCTATGTCGAAAAATAAGAGATACGTGTCCGAGGAATTTTTTTTCTCTCGCATATTATTGATAATACAAGCTATCGAAAATTTGAGAATAACGAGTTTTTTGGCTTGGAGACTCATTTTCAAAAATTTATAACTCTGGTTCTATTTGAGCTACAAACTTCTTTTTTTTTTCATTTTAAAGCTAAAGGACTGAATTTTGATAAAAAAATATTTTTAATAAATATTATTAACAAATTCATATTGTTATTAACAATTTCATTGTTTAAATCAATTTTTAACAATGGCCCCCACCTCGTATTAAGTTTTTAGTATTTTTATCGTATTCTCCGTCAAATTTTACATAAAAAACATGTTTTCAAAATATGGTACCTTTATTATTACTATTGTTAAAACATTAATTTGTATTGCGCGACACATACAAAAACGGTTTTTTGTTAATAAAAAGAAAACTATAGCTCGGATAAAAAAAAGTCAAATATATAAGTTGTAGATAATAAAAAGATCTACAATTTTTATTTTATTTATTTTTTGACATAACCTTACTTTTCAAATAAATTGAAATTTTTATATATGACTTTTTTTGATCCGAGCTATAGTTTTCTTTTTATTAACAAAAAACCGTTTTTTTATGTGTCGCGCAATACAAATTAATGTTTTAACAATAGTAATAATAAAGGTACCATATTTTGAAAACATGTTTTTTATGTAAAATTTGATGGAGAATACGATAAAAATACTAAAAACTTAATACGAGGTGGGGGCCATTGTTAAAAATTGATTTAAACAATGAAATTGTTAATAACAATATGAATTTGTTAATAATATTTATTAAAAATATTTTTTTATAAAAATTCAGTCCTTTAGCTTTAAAATGAAAAAAAAAAGAAGTTTGTAGCTCAAATAGAACCAGAGTTATAAATTTTTGAAAATGAGTCTCCAAGCCAAAAAACTCGTTATTCTCAAATTTTCGATAGCTTGTATTATCGAAAATATGCGAGAGAAAAAAAATTCCTCGGACACGTATCTCTTATTTTTCGACATAGAATCCGTAAAAAAAGTTTCAGCCAAATCTGAAATGTGTCGGTCAAAAGGTGTTCGGTTTATAAAAGAATTACTCATATGTAGTGCCACTAGAGTAGTGGTTATGTTAACTTAACAAAAAGATGCCGAGTACAAAAAGATGCCGAGTACAAAAAGCACTCGAGTACAACAAAAGTACTAAAATTTTTGGCATAGTCATGAAATACATCTCATCGAGTTTCCATGTATTTATTTTGAAATCCGTTTCACACTTCCTTACTTTTTTTAAATGTCATTTTTGACACATGTCATTAAAAATTGAACAAAATTATCAATTCTTTCCCGTATTATCTGTTTAAAACCAGTCCGCAACATCCTCATTCACTCTCCAGTTCCTCATTTAATTTATTTTTATAATTTTATTTCATTTATATATTTTATACGCCTACCTTTTATGCATATTTATAACGTTTCCTTTTCTTTCAAGTCCATTAGATAGACAAACAATTATTGTCTTGATTCACTAATTTAAATAATGTGTCTTGATCCTATTAGAACTAGCTAACTATGCTACGCTAAATTAAAGAGTTTAGTTATTAAATACGATGTGGCTCCCGTCCCGAGGCGGGACTTAAGTTCAGTCCCGATTGACGTCACACACTGTAAATCGGTTTTTATTCCCCGAGATTTTATAAATTGTGTCAAGCTCGATGGCTTAGATGGTAGGGCGGTCGCTTGGCATGCGAGAGGTACCGGGTTCGATCCCACTAGAAGTTGTCAAACTTTTTTTATTTTTTTTATTTTATAAATTTGTTGTTTCTTTGTTAAAAAGTGTTTTATTTTTATCGTAACATAACTTTGCCCATTTTAGTTGGGTTTTTTTGCTCAATGGGGCGGGGGGGGCCCAATGGGGCGGGGTCGGTTGGGTTGTGTTGTTGAGTTTGGGTTGGTTTGGTTTTATGACGTAACTAAAGTGCCCTTAACATGTATACAGGTACAATTTATTATTATTATTTTATTATAACATAACAAATCTTAAAATTATGACGTCAATCGGGACTGAACTTAAGTCCCGCCTCGGGACGGGAGCCACAGCGTATTAAATACACTACCAAATCTGACAACATCAAGCAAAATATACAAGCGGACACTAGGTAGTGGCAATATAAAAGATTTGCTGTATTTTTTGGACGCTTATAAGCTCTATAGAGGCGGTTTTATGCAAGGACGCTTAAAATCTGTAGTTTAAAAAGTCAAAAATCAAAATGGTCAAAATTTGAAGTCAAATGACCCCCAACGACATCTTCTATTAAAGGATAAAACATATTCACCCGGTAATATAGTATTTATTTGAAAAACATGGGGTGGACGCTCAGAGAAGGAATCGTGAAAGGACGCCGGGAAAATAGCAAGATGTATATATAAACATACAGCCCGTTCATATTAAAACCGAATATATCTATATATATATGGGGCGTGGCCTCGCCTCCCTCCAAGGCGCGTCACAGTAGCTTGTGTGATAAACGACATGACGAAAGGTCGAGCAGGTAAGGACTTAAAAAATTAAATGATAATAATGCAAAAAATCTCATTAGCGATGCAGTCTATTTGCTTAGCTACTGTGTCGCGCGTTGGAGGGAGGCGAGGCCACGCCCCATATATATATATATATATATATATATATTCGGTTTTATTCTGAACGGACTGTATATACAGCCCGTTTAGAGTAAAACCGAATATATCTATATATATGGGGCGTGGCCTCGCCTCCCTCCAAGGCGCGTCACAGTAGCTTGTGTGATAAACGACATGACGAAAGGTCGAGCAGGTAAGACGACTTAAAAAATTAAATGATAATAATGCAAAAAATCTCATTAGCGATGCAGGCTATTTGCTTAGCTACTGTGTCGCGCGTTGGAGGGAGGCGAGGCCACGCCCCATATATATGGATATATAGATATATATATATAGATATATTCGGTTTTACTCTGAACGGGCTGTATATGTATAAATTAGTGCTGTACAATTTAGCCGGTTAAGCCGGCTAACTGATCAGCTTAGCTAATTTACCACCCATATAATATAATTATATATTATTATTATATATTATATAATTTATACCCATAATAATAATGTTTTTTGGACACATTTTTTTTTCAAAATTAATTAATTTATTAATCATATAACTACAACAGAAAATGATTTTTTAACAAATATTTCTTTATTAAAAAAAACTCAATAAAAATATTTTAACTCAATGATTTTTTGTTTGTTTTTAGCTATATAATATAATATTATTTTAATGGCAAAATTAATTTAAAAGTTTACCCGTTAACTAACCTCACGGATGTTTATATTTTAAATTGAAATTACTAATATAAAAATTCATATTTCTGTAACCGTTCAAGTTTTTAATGCACAATTTTGATAATTCTATATTGCAAATTTTTTTTTCAAAATCTTTAAAAAAATTTAAAATTTCTGAATTGCTATTAGAAGCGCTCACATTTCAAGTCTACAAAAAATCAGAATTTTAGATTGTATTCTAGAATAATTCTGGAATAAAATCGCTTCTCCGTTTGGAATTAAAATTGTTTATAAATTATATTATGCAAAATATGACAATTTTCAGAAAAATAAGCAATTTTAAATGCCAACAAATCAATTTGTCGCTGATACAAAAAAATAAATAATAATAATAATACTTTTCGGGCAATTTTTTTTCTTTAAAAATCAATAATTAATTTATTATTCACAAAACTACAACAGAAAATGGTTAGTATGACTGACGCCTCAAATAAAGGAACTATTAAATTGTTTCCTTTGGTTGTTCGCTATTTTAAAAATACAGGAGTTCAAACAAAACTTCTAAATTTCTTCGATTCTTCTTCTGAAACTGCAGAACTTATAGCCAACTTACTAATCGAAAAAATAGAAAAAGTGGGCTTAAATAATAAAAACATAATACGTTTTTGCGCGGATAACGCCAATGTAAATTTTGGGAAATATTACAGCATTTTTACGGAATTGAAAAAAAAATAATCCCGATAATTTAGATATGGGTTCCCTTTGCCATATGCTAAACAATTCAATAAAAAATGCCTCCAATTGCTTGAAATTTGACCTAGAATGCATTATTCTAAAAACATTTAATACATTTAGTTCACATACTAAAAGAAAGCATGAACATTTAAACTTTTACGAGTTTTGTGATGTACAATATTCAGAGTTGCTGAAGCACGTTAGTACTAGATGGCTTTCTTTTGTTTCAGCTATTGATAGACTGTTCAAAACTTTTGAGTCTGTTATTTCTTATCATTAGATACTTAAGTTTTTTTTTATTTTTTATATAATGAGTTAGCGGAAGGATTTCTGGGTTTATTTTCCAATATCGGATCTTTAACTCATAATAGAACTATATGAACTAATGCTTGATTTGCAAAATTCGTTAATATTAAAACTTTCTGAAAAATACTGTGGAATGATTGCGCGGCAGGCAATTCTAAAATGCGACAATCAAAATGAAATTGACCTCTTCAAAAGGCGAGCCAATGCTTTTTTAGAAAAAATTGTTGAATAAATTCATAAAAGATTTCAATTTAAAAATAATAAATATGAATTTCTTGAGTTTTTCAATTAAAAAATTTTTCATCTTTTGAACAACTCACTACTGTATTAGATAAATTCAATATTACTGGCGTAAATTAATTGTGATTTTTTAAAAAAAAAAATTTGTTTTTCTTAAAACGGCATTTCTTTCATTGGAAAAAATTCCGTCATATGAGGAAAAATGGACAAATTTTTTTAAACTCATTTGAGACATGGAAAACATTATTAATTTTGTTTTTGCACTTCCACATTCAAATGCTATGAGAGAAAGAATGTTTAGCTTCCCTGCTGAAAAAGACGGGTAATATCGGATGATTGCGGATAAAAAACCAAGCTAGTTTTATGTCCATTTATATCTGTTTTCATCCGACATATCTGATTTTACCCGGCATGTCGGTTTTTATCTGTAATTGCGGGTATAAATATTATCCGCGAACTTCGGGTTTTATCTATTTAGTTCTATCATAGAACTTCTATGTCTGCTTTCATCTGGTTTCATACGCAAATACCTGTATTTGGGTTTATACTTTATCCGCAAACGTCTGCTTTATCCGATTTCACCTGCAAACATCTGCAGTAGGTATGGCGTCGCTTGAGACCACCCCCTCCACTTTTTTCCGACCCGATAAGCCCCGCCCACTTAACCCCCTCCACTATTTCCCGACCCGCTAAGCCCCGCCCACTTTACCCCCTACCCCTTTTGAACAGACCACAAGAACGGGGCCCCCATGATTTTATGGGAGGGCTATCTAAAATTCAAATAATAAATATCAGTCGTCTGAATAATAGATACCCAGTGACCACACAATAGATGTTTTATCGCCGCTATCTATTAGAGCTCCAATGTTTGGGGGCCTCGATAATTATTTAAACCACGAGCTGACCCTGATACTTTTTAGTGTGACATAATGTTGCGTAACATTGCATCATTTTATTGAATCGCCGCTATCTATTAGATCTCCAATGCTACCAACTGTTTTGGGGGCGCATTTAAACATAATAATAATTATTTAAAAACATTAGACTTAAAAATAACAACGCTGTAATCATCACCACAAGGTGATGACTCATCGCAAAAGGTATTATCAACTTTTAAAACAAATCTGTCTAAATATAATTATAATATTTTAAAAACAAATGCGTAATTGTGGTATTATTAACCTAAGACCAGGGCCAGATTTACGAATTTGCCGCCCATGGGCCCAAAGCATTTGCCGCCCCACCCCCTCCCAAAGCGACAATTTGCCAGACCTAAAATAATAGTATTTGAACAACAATATCTTAAAAATAAATATAAATAACATCATGTTATAGCTTTATATAACCTCACTAACTATGATCTAGGAATAATGCCAATTAGTACTTTGTTATGTGGAATATTTGCAGAGAATCTTTGATTTCCTTTGACACCTCAAGATATCGTTAACTTAACATAATACAATTATTATTTTCGTAATTAAGGAAAAAATATGGATTAAAGGAAAAGTTACATGTTTCGCCAATTGTTGCTGACTAGAGTAAAAAACCCAGTCGTCCTCCATATTGTTTACCAACCATTCAGAAATAAATATTTATTTACTCAATTTAAAACCACTTAGCCTATAAACTTAACTAAAAAAAATCTATGTTGTTTTTTTTCAAAGTGGATTGTAACATCAGGAAATTAAAAAATCAGAAACGATTTAATGATAAAATTGTTTATTGAGAGCTAAAACATTTAATTCATAGTGAACCTTTTCAAAAAGTTTAAACTCAAGTTTTCAGAATTTTTTACGCCTAGCTTTAATATTAGCGAATGTATCAAGGACATCATTAAAGTCAAGCTTACACGTCAAGTCTTTTTCTATGTCTAAAACAGCTAAGTTAACTAACCTTTTCTGGCCAACAGTTGATGTTAAATAATTCTTTACTCGTGAAAGAGTAGAAAATGAACGTTCTGATGCACAGTTGCTGGCTGGTGTACACAAAAACATCTTAAGAGCTACACTTACATTTGGATATAAGTCCTGGTCCAGGACTTCATTTGAAAGGTCTGTTGTGCAAACAAAAGGCATCCAGTACAGAAGAAATGTCGCTGTCACAATTGAACAGATATAGTTTGTCAAAAGATCTCCAGGACTCCTGGAGATCTTTTGACAAACTATATCTGTTCAATTGTGACAGCGACATTTCTTCTGTACTGGATGCCTTTTGTTTGCACAACAGACCTTTCAAATGAAGGCATTCAACAACAAAAGAAGGAGCTTCAATGTCCGTTGAGTATAATTCATGAAAAGACGTTGCAGCAGATGTAATTTCAGTGGCACTTATGTGGCAGAGGTTTAACAAGAATAAGAATATGTTTAGAAATTCATTGTAAATAGCCATTCTCTTGTTTAACTCTGACAGAAGTTTGTCAATTATTATTGTATAGCTTTCTTTGAGTTTGTCATCCAGGTTTTCTTCCGCGGTCTCTTTTTCTTCTTTAGAATCAGAAGAATCACTTTCGTCAAAAAATTTCTTTTTTCTCCGCAATCTCGTCGGCCGATCTACGACACACTCTGCCGGAAGTTCACCATCATCTTGTACCGACCTTAGTTTCTTCTCCCCTTCAGACTTAAAGAAATTAAAGGTTTCTCTTAACTCACTGACAAAAGCGATAAGCGAGCTGTACAGAGTTATAACTGTGTTCACATTCATTTTTGGGGATTGAACTTTTTCACTTACAGCGTTAAACTCGTGTAAAACATGTCCCCAAAAGGCAGCCATAAATGTAGTTTCTTTTGTCAAGAGCTGGTTCAAAAGTCCTTTGGCTTTACTTTTGGTAATGACTCTCTTCTTCGCTGTCAAGGATGCTTTTCAATGCCTTTGTAATAGGTTCAAAATCTCGGTTTAGGCTTTTGCAGGCTTCTTCTCTCGCCGACCATCTAGTAATACTCAGTGACTTAAGAGACAGGTTCTTATCATGTGGTTTAAAATATGACTCAAGTACATTCCACCTGTGAGTAGAGGAAGAAAAAAAGTTGTAAAGCGATTGTAATAAATCAAAAAACTGCCTAGATAAAAGACAGCACTCTGCTGCACTAGATCCAACCAAGTTTAAAGAATGGGCTGAACAAGGCACATAAAACATCAAAGGGTTGACTTCTTTCAGTCTCGCTTGTAGGCCTGAATACATTCCCGACACATTTGAGGCGTTGTCATAAGACTGGCCACGGCAGTTCTGAATATCTAGACCGCACACATTTAAAAAGTTAAGCACTGATTCAGCTAACTGCGCACCTGTATGGCCTTGATTTTTCAGGAAACCGACAAACCGTTCTTCTGGAAGTCCATTTTCATTTACATACCTTAAAATGAATGATAATTGGTCGCTATGGGTAGCATCGGGAGTGGAATCAACTATGATTGAAAAATATTTTGATTTTTTCAGTTCATTAAAGATTGTGTCAAGAACACTTTTACCCATCAATTCAATTAATTCTTCACACACTGTTGAGGAAAGGTACGATGACCTTCCTTGACCCGGGTTTCCGTATTTATCAATGTGTGATTTTAAAAACGGATCAAACTCGGCTATCAGTTCCAGGCACATCATAAAACTTCCATTATTTGGCGATCCAAATACTTCGTCATCTCCCCTAAAAGCAAGACCTCTTGATGCCAGTTGTTTTATAACACAAACAACGCTATGCAGAACTGCTCTCCAATAGTTTGTCTCTTCCTCAACTTGAGAAATAAGTTGCTTATTAATCGTCCCGATTTCAGCAGCTCTCTGTTTGAACGTTAATAAGCTGTCTAAATGAGCAGTTGAATTTTCATGTTCTTTTAAACGCTTTGAACCATGTTTCCAGTCACTGAACCCTTCATCTATGAACTGACTAGAAGTTTTGCAAAATAATTTGCACGGACCACAAAACACTGAACCCTGACTAGGAGAATACACTAAATAGTCCCTGTTAATTATATCTACATTAGCAAGTTGTCTTTTAAACATTGATTTTGACAGGAACCTGTTTTTTTTTGGGGTACACCCTTTTAGATTTTTCAAAATCACAGTCTTTATTTTGCATGAAGCCATGTTTTACAAAGTATTCTCTAGTCCAATCGTTTACTTTCCAATACACTGGATCATTACTAGGTTTGGAATTATCAGTTTCACCAGGATTGGAAGCTTCAGATTCCAAACTACAGTTTTGTTTATCAGATCAGCTATTTTTTGTGTTTTTTTTTTCATCTGCTCTCCTTCTGTATTCAGCACCGCTTAACCTCTTTCGACCATCCATTTTTTTAAAGAAATAATAAGAAAATTAAACTTGCCACTAGGCCTACTAAATTTAAATTAAAACCTCGGTAGGGAATTAAATCTAACTAAACAATGTTATAAAGTTTTTTGCGCTCCTGCACTATCAGGAAGCCGCCTGCTTAGGCGGAATTCGGGTTCCTGGAAGTGATATTTATTAATTTTAAGAATTCTTCGAAATAACAATTTTTTGGACTTGTTTAATAACGTACAACGTATTTTATTACTTGTATCTATGGTAAACTAAGTTTTATTATAAAAAAGCGCTTTAAATAAATATGAAATAATATTACATTTTTACATTAAAATATAAAATTTTTGGAGTTATTGGAATACTTCCGGGTGCGTCCCGGTTTTCATTTAATTATTATTTCACAGAGAAAGGATTTAACTAAATATTAGTAATAAACTAATCTAATGAGTTTGTATAAGTACCTAAGTAAGTTTAAGTTTATTTTACAAAATATTCTATAGGGTGGATATTAGGGTGTTTCAAAAAAATCGACTTTTTCTTTTTCTTCAAATGGTCAGCAAATTCTTTTAGAGGATGTCAAAACAAAGACCTCGTTAAAATTTGAGCTTTTAATTTAAAGATTTAGAGGTCGCGGATCGCAATTTTCTATTTCCCATTTAAATAACATAGGAAATTTTTTGTTTTAACTTTGGAATTTTATACGTCTATATCGAATCAACTTATGGCAAGGGACATCTTATATTTTTATAGTAAATTTAACGCTCTATAAAAAATGTCTCTTATAATTTTTCTATAAATTGATTTCTTCCAGAGTTATTCGAGGCCAAAGTTTGATTTCCATCGAATTTTCTCGTTTTTTCAACTTTTAGCATAATGTAGTAAAAAAATCACATATTTATATCTGAAACATAGGAATTTTTCTCGAAAATGGTGCATCTGAGCAATTCAAATCAAGAGTACCTATTTTTCGTAAAAAACTATAAATTCCCATAATTTCATAAAAAAAATTAAATTATTAACCCAGAAAAAAGTTGGGGCTATTTTTGTAACTTTGCCCCCTCCAAATGTTACGCCTATGATTAAATTTTAACAGTTTTGATCGTAGATCTAGATTCAGCATGTCAAAATTCGAAAAGTACCGAAAGTTCATTTGTTCATGTTCAACCCTCTAGGAATAGTTTTAAAAAAATTATCCTCTTAGGTTCCTATTCAGGGGGCCGTAGCTCCTTTAGGGAGCATTTTTTGATACATGTTTATTAAACAAAAAAGTGTTATTTTTCTACGAATAATGCACTGTTTAAGTTTGGCCCCCCTAATTTCGGTTTGGCCCCGTATAATGATAATTGTACCATAAATGTTAAAAAAACGCGAAAATTCGATGGAAATCAAACTTTGGCCTCGAATAACTCTGGAAGGAATCAATTTATAGAAAAATGATAAGAGACCTTTTTTGTAGAGCGTTAAATTTACTATAAAAATCTAAGATGATCCTTGACATAAGTTGATTCGATTCAGACGTATAAAATTTTAAAGTTAAAAAAAAAATTCCCATGTTATTTAATTAATTAATCAAATTAAAAGCTCAAATTTTGACGAGGTCTTTGTGTTGACATCCTCTGAAAGAATTTGCCGACCATTTGAAGAGAAAAAGTCGATTTTTTTGAAACACCCTAGTGGATATAACGTCACCAGAATAGTATTATACAGGGTGGGCCAATGGAAAGTTTCCACCCGGTTTTCTCAGGTGTTACGAAAAAAAATAAAAAACGCTCGCACCCGTCGATTTCTGATTTGAGGGGGACAATTTGTTTTTATATTTTCAACCCCTTAACTTCAACCCCTGAGCGTGGGTGAATGTTACCCCCAAAATTTGAATAGGAAAAGGGGGTCGAGTGATACTTCTTTTTGAAGGTATTTTTGCCCTGATTATACCCTCCAAGTTTAAACTCGCTGCTATCATCCCCATTGATATGACAGCTTGTTAAAATCTTGAAAATTGGCTATTATTTTAGTAAGAGTAAAAGCGATACTTTTGAGACAGTCTGTAGGTATGCCGAAGGAATGAAGTAAATATTAGCAAAACATCAGTTTTTTTACGTTTGAAGAAGAAAGTGTCATTTTTGTAAACTTTAATTACAAAATATTGTCACCCTTAATATAACAAGTGGTATGATTATCATCGATGATATTTTCGAATTGAAACCGAGCTGCAGATTTCACGAGTCCGCAGGACGAGTGAAATGTGCTGCTTCGGTTTCAATGAGTAAATATCTTCGATTATTAATAATACCACGAGTTATATTTAGTGAGAAAATATAATGAATTTTAGGAATTAAAAAATTTGTCAGATTGACATTTAAAATTAAAATGTGCTTTAAAATATAAAAAGACTTTAATAAACCTTATTTATTCAAACTTACCTTAATTTCATTATCGTTTACACCAACCCATCGATCTTTTAGAGTTTATAATTCATTATTTTATTGATATATATTAAATACAGAATTTAAATGACAACAGATGTTAAATCAAAAAAAGTGTCAAAATTCTTAGTAACGTGTAAACAAGATGATACAAATTATTGCCGCTGTGATAAAATACGTCACTATGGAATACTGGCATTTTATTGGTTCTAATATTAATGAATTGTATTGTCGCACAATCATCATTAAGATTATTATCGTTAGTTCGAGAGCTTATAACTAAATTTAATTATGGTATACACTATAGCCGAGCGAGTTGAATTAGTTACTTATTTTAAAAACAATGACTGTGCAAGACAAACAGCCCGACTATTTAATGTAAGACATCAGGACAAAAATGTCTCTCATACTTAATATAAATTTTAAGTACTTACTATTTAAATTTTAAGTTTTACCGTTTAAAATGCATGTAAAAAATATATATTTTTGTTTCAAATTTCTAATGCTTACCCACCTTTGACAATATTGCAAATCGGTTTAATACACCTTATGGGGAATTTTACGCTCTTTAAAATTGCTTTTGAGTTTTTTTTTGTAACTCGCATTGGTTCACCAGTAGGAGTCGTCAAAGGACAGTTTTTTAAATTTTTTCTAACAAACCGCAAAAAGTAGGGAGAAAAAAGGGCTGAATCATAAAAAAAAGTTATCCAACCAATATTTGATGAATATACAGCCATTTTTATAACTGAAAACGTAAGAAATTGATAATTACCAACTCATAATGTTATTTAGATTGATTTTTTCTATTTATTATCATTATATTTCCCTACACTAAGAAGTTTTTTAAAATTATTGATTTCTCACTTATAATGAATATGAAAACAACAGATAAATTCATAAAAAAACAATAAGAAAATTGTAACGTGGATTTTGCAATTTTTCAACATTTCTGTCATATAGCAAAAA
The DNA here is from genome assembly GCA_921294245.1 of Brassicogethes aeneus. NCBI lineage: Eukaryota > Metazoa > Arthropoda > Insecta > Coleoptera > Nitidulidae > Brassicogethes > Brassicogethes aeneus. The sequence goes on from OV121133.1 coordinate 50,202,348, forward strand.
AATATAAATGAAGATTATTCAAAATGGCGGCCGAAGTAGATCTAAATTTTCTTGGAGCTACTTTAGCAAGATTAAACAAAGAAGATTTGGTGTCAATTATTCTTAGCAGGCAAGTGGAAATGGAAAGTGTCCCAAAAATGTCTGAAGCAACTGTAGAAAAACTTAAGCAAATGGTCAAGTCTTACCCAAAACAACAGAAGTATTAGGATCAATTGAAGAACATAGCAATAAACAAACATATAAAACTAAAGAGTTATGGGAAAAAATGGTATCACAGCTAGAGAGCAGAATAACTGAACAGAGTAAGCATTATTAAACATTTCGTGGAGACAAACAAACAACAGCAAAGTGAGGTTAAAAGCACATACAAAAAAAGATAAGGCTAAGGTGGAAAACACTAAAAGCAATGAAGAAATCAATCAATCAAGCAAAAGTTTAAATACACACGGTGACTTAAAAGAACAACAAAATGCTAACTTAAAAGAAATTGAAAAACAGCAGTCTGAGTTGAACAACAAAATGCTAACTTAAAAGAAATTGAAAAACAGCAGTCTGAGTTGACACAAAGCATTATTAACTTAACAAAACCCGATCAAAAAACAGAAATATCCCAAAAAAAATACACAAAAAGATTTGGAACTGAGAAAGTGGAGGAAAAAACAAAGAAACTGGGTTTGTTGGAGCCGACAGAAAAGCCTGGTTATACATATATAATGTTAAAAATCATGTAAGCACTGACAATGTCAGTCTGACATGATAAAAAAGTACTTAAAAGATAAATTGCAAATGGACTTAAATTTAATAGAATGTTATGACATAGATGGAGATAGCAATAAACCAAACATTTTTAAGATTCAAAGTGGGGGCCCCAATGGACAAAAAAGATCAGCTATACCAAAATAGTTTCTGGCCAGAGGGGGTAGGAATAAAAAGATTCCGATTTAATAAAAATTCAGAAAAACCACCAGCAAATTTTTTATAAATAAGAAAATAACATTTAATCAGAAAACAATAACAATTTTACATCAAAATACTCAATCCATCGGTAACGCTCAGCAAATTTTTTATAAATAAGAAAATAACATTTAATCAGAAAACAATAACAATTTTACATCAAAATACTCAATCCATCGGTAACGCTCATAACCAACTTCAGGAAATGCTGGAAAATGAAGTGAAATGTGATGTGGTGTGCCTGACGGAAACTTGGAGAACGGAAAATGAAATGAAAACATACAACCTAAAAAATTTCAAGTTATTGTCAGCATTTGGCAGGCAAAGCGGACAGCACGGAGGTGCAGCCATATATGCCAAGTCAAATCTAATAGGGAAAGAAAGAAAAGACGTTAAAATACTATCAAAACCAATGTATATAGTGTGCAGCAGCAGAAATTACAATAGAAAAGGTTAAGTATATTGTTATTTCAGTGTATAGGCCTCTAGGAAATTCAAAAAATTTTTTTTACTAGATTGGAACAAATTTTAAATCTCTTAAGCATTGAAAATAAAAATATTATATGTGCAGGTGATTATAACATTGATATAAGTAAAACAAATAATGAAACCAAACAACTCACGTCACTCCTAGAGTCTTTTTCTTTAAAATATGCATTTAAACAACCCACTAGAATAACAAAACACTGTCAAAGTTGCATCGACAATATATTTATAAATTTTTCAAATTTTAAAACTAACATTATAAACACTAACATTCCAGACCACACTGCTCAAACACTATCAATAAACCTAAATAATAAAACAAATAAACAAACGTACCTATATACAAAAAAGATTGTTTACAGAAAATAATATTTTAAGTTTTAACCTTGAACTTGCTAATCAAAATTGGTTACAAGTTTATGAGATCCGCCAATTTAATGTAAATGCACAATGGGAAAATTTTATGAAAATATTTAAAAACTGTTTTGATAAAAATTTTCCGTTAAAAATAGTTAAATTAAATCAATTAAATTCCAGCAAACCAAAAATATTTAAAACACCTGAAATTGGTTAAACTAAAAGATAAACTTAATGCACTTCATGTCATTTCAACGGTCGATAAAAAATATAAAACTATTTACAATAATATAAAAAAAGAGTATGATAACCTATTATCAAAAACTAGAAAAAATCACTATTATGAAAAAATTGCGAATGCAGAAAACAAAAACAAATGCATGTGGAGTACCTATCTATAATGAATTTGTGGGGAAAAATAAAGATAATAAGGAATGTCAAATCATAGGAGAGGCTGCAGAAGTTGCCAATAAATTTAACAATTTTGTAAACAATATTGCTACATGTAGCAGAGTTAACGTCAGACAATACAATAAAAAATAATTCCTACACCAAAATAATAAACAATAAAGGATCAATGTTTGTGGAGCCAGTCTCAATTGATGAAGTAAAAAAGATTGTGAGTGGTTTTAAAAACAAACTAAGTAACGGCAACGACGACATCCCAATAACCATTATAAAATCTTCACTTTTATACACTGTTGAACCATTAACATGGATTATTAACAATTCATTCAATTTTGGAATTTTTCCGGATATGCTAAAATTGGCATTAATAAAACCTATTCATAAAAAGGATGATCCAGGTATACCTGGATCATCCTTTTTTCATATATGATAAATAATTACAGACCAATAAGCCTACTGCCCTGTTTCTCGAAAATTTTTGAAAAATTGATGTGTAATAGACTCACCTCCTATATGAAATCCCAAAAACTTTTCTCTGACACACAACATATGTTTTTCCTTTTAATGAACCCATATGGGTTCATTAAAAGGAAAAATATAAATTCAGGGAAATACCAATTTACACAGTCAATATATAACGCAATTGAAACAAATAATCTTGGACTGGGTATGTTTTTGGATCTATCCAAGGCCTATGATTGCTTAGATTCTAATATTCTAATAAAAAAAATTAGAAATATATGGAATAAGAGGCAAAACCTTGGATTGGTTTAAATCATATTTTAGAAAAAGAACACAGTTAGTGGAACTAAAAAAGGATGGTGGGTCATATAAATCAAATACTTTACAAACAAAACTAGGAGTTCCACAGGGCAGTGTTATTGGTCCTGTGTTATTCATTATATATATAAATGACACAATTACAAAAGGAACTGACTTCTGCATGACAAACTACGTAGACGATACAAACCTTCTGACATTTGATAGATATTACCCAGAATTATTAGCAAAGAGTGGTAAATTGTTGTAACAGTAAAAATGTACCTTTTAGCTGTTCCATTAAAATAAGTTAAAATAAGAAATAAATAAAACACACATTGTGGTTTAAGCATTTATCTTTAAATATTTTTCTAATGTGGAATAACAAAATAATCTCAACGTTTTGGTTATTGAGGTGATAATCTGTAAAAGAGGCACATAAGTTTAATTTATTTAACGTAAGCATTAAAAATTACCGTAGCTGAATCCTTGTGGTTGTAGTCCCACTGGCGAATGCCTAAAATTGTGTTTTGTTAATTTTAATTTAAGGATTTATGCTTGAACTTACCGTGCAGTTTGATGTTGGCGAAATTACAACCAAATGTAACTCGAGGGTTCCTTGACCTTTATACGTCACTATCAGATGATTTGATACCCGGTGGTAATACTACGTGAATGCGCTAGCCTGCGCGTGAACTTAAATTCGGCTAATAATTTTTTTTGAATATTAAAATAACATGTACTTGCGAAAGTGGATTCGAATGATTTTTAAAAGAGAATCGAGACCATTTTGTTTCGGAAGCGTGTCTGTTGGCTTCCATAGTTTATCGATCACTAATGATTGTAGTATAATCAGTATATTAAGCTTACTTGGCCATTCAATTATTGAAGGTATGTTATTTTTGTAAAATTTAAATTATTAATCTTTAATCTCGTTACGAAACTTTTAGATCTGACGGCTAGCAAGTATATATCTAGGTTCTGCCGATTCAAATATTGAATATTAAGTAAAGAAAATAAGTGGATTCTATCAGTGGATAGTTTGGCTATCGGTTATTGTCACGCAGCCGCCCACAATTTTGACGAAACACGGATAAATATATCATTCCAAGTATTACCATCCGCAAAACTAGCAAATATCGAGAGTGGACGTTCTGAAGGAGATTCCGCAGGTCAGACCTTTCTGGTTTTTAACATATATAGAGAGAGAGTTTTACGGAAAGTCATGGTTTCTTATAATGACCACCGAGCAGTCCTAAGTTGCATCTATAATTTTTAATTGTAGGATATAAAATTTTGTATTTTAACTAGAACCTGTAAACCTAACAGCTGTTGCGGTCTTTATTTTGCTGATTTTCATTTCATTTTTGTATTATACACTTGAAAACATCTAAGAGTATAAATTTACGACCCGACATAATTTTCTTAGTTTTGCGTACAGAAAACTAAGTGGCGCCCAATTTAGTAAAATCATTAGAAGAGGTAACTCAGGTAAAGCTCATTATATTTAGGTCACTTAACGCCCATAGACCCAGTGCTCACTGACGAAGACTGCCGGAGCTGTGGTAAAAATTAGGCCACAAATTTGGCGCCCAACGTGGCTGTTGGCTGTAAAACTCTCTCAAAACATTAAAATAATATTTTGTTACTTTTAAGTTAAAAATTTTTGAGATTTTTAAATTGCAAAAAAAAAAATATTCCTTACTAGATTATCGGTACCTATTTATTTTAGAATTGATCTGACCTTCGTAAGTTTTGCCTGAAAATTTGTTTATTTCTTATTTTGAAGTTTTCCTATAGCAATTATAATATTTAATAATATTTATTTTGAACCGCGTTACAGACCTACTGTTACCCACATACTTCTTAAATATAAAACATTTTTCTAACCTATTTTAATATGACTTTATACGAAATGAAACCAAATTTGCTATTAGTTGAAGAGTTAAATTATGAACTAAGAATAAGGGGAGTAGTCACAAGTAGAGATGCCAATGATAAGCGAAAAATTCTTTATAAACTGCTGGGTAAAGAAACAGAAGTACCAAAAATCGATCCAAAATTCAATCTTGCCGCGGAAAAGCAAGCTATTACCGCGGGTATTGATAGTATTAGCACGTTAGTTAGAGATTTTGAGGGGCCAAGAACAGATTCGGCCTTTCTTAGAATTATGAGTAGATTAAGTCACTATTATAATAGAATTCTACGGTTTGAAACAGAGAACGTCGAAGAAAATATTAAATATAGGGAAGAGGCTAACGCGACATGTATTAAGCTAGAGGCGGACTTAGACGATAAAATTAAGGATGAAGTTTCGGATAAAAGTGATACAAAAATTATTCAGGGCGTGACGCCAGCAACGGTAGTTAAGGTCCAAGACAACCGTAAACCTGAAATTTATAAATGGGGTGTAAAGTTCGATGGAACAAACAATACTTTGGGGGTTAAGATATTTTTAGAAAGGGTAGCGGAACTCGCGGAAGCACGCGGTGTTACGAATGAACAGCTATTTAACGGAGCTATAGATTTGTTTTCGGGTAAAGCGTATGTCTGGTTGCAAAACGTTAAAAGGGACGGTACAGTCAATAATTGGGACTCTTTAGTTTGTAAATTAAAAGAGGATTTCTTGGAGCCTGATTATGATGAAGATTTATGGAGTTATATTAAAGGGAGACAGCAAGCGTCAAATGAATCGGTTATTATATTTATAGCTAGTATGCAAGCACTTTTTACTAGGCTTAACCAACCTCCAATCGAAGTGACTAGAGTTAAATGGATAACAAGAAATTTAAGGACTTGTTATAGAGATAAGTTAGCGTTGGAGACGTTTGCTACTGTTACCGAGCTATCCAAGGCGGCGCGCCGCATTGAGGAGGTCCTTAACGATTCACAGAATGTAAGTTCACAAAAAGGTAAGATCCATTCATTTGAAGCTAACTTTGAAGAACAAACAGTAAATTATAATAAAAAAAGTGACGATCCGGGCCCAAGTAATTTACACTATAATCGAAAATCATTAGAAAGCGGTTCTAGAAACAATTTCAATATTAACAGAAACAAAAATTCCTTTAATCGCCCGAAGGTTAACACAGTAAGCACTAAAGACAGTTCAAAAAATTGCTGGAACTGTAACTTACCAAATCATATTTATCAAAATTGTTTAAGTAAACGTAATAAGTTTTGTTATAAATGTGGAAATCCTAATGTGACAGTCTCGACGTGTACTAATTGTTCTTTAAACGCTTAAGGGGGTATGTTTCATCTAGCCCATCCCATACTCCCATATTAAGGGCTAACACTTATCGCTATCACCCATTCCTAAATAAACATAGATATTTATCGCAACAGAAAGTAATTTTGGATTTTGTTAGGCATCATTTTTCTAATATTTCTCAGGCCGCACCGATTTTAACAACAAAAAAGGGCGATAATCGACCATACATTAAGGTGGATTTGTTAGGTAAAAGGATTGTTGCACTGTTAGATTCGGGGGCTACTCATTCGGTCGTTGGGAGTAATGGAATTAAAATTTTAAATGATCTTGGTTTAAAAAGTGGGGAATCTAAAGTTTCGTTTGTTTTGACCGCTGACGGAGTTAGGCAAAAAGTAAATGGTAAAGTTAAATTACCGTTTCGGGTTGGGAAAAATTGCAAGATAATTTCGCTTATGTTAGTTCCATCCCTAAAAATTGACTTTATTTTGGGAAGTGATTTTTGTCGTGCTTTTGGCCTTAACATTAATTTTAAAAATAACACTTGGAAAGTGTTAGATCCTGAAAATATTAATATAGCGGTAATCGAACCTAGTATTTATAAAGTAGAGAAAAACGTGACTTCGGATATTAATTTAGATTACGAGTTTGAAGAAATTTTAAGTGAATTTAAAAAATTAAGTCGAGAGGGGAAACTTGGACGCACCAATAACATGGTTTACCACATAGACACTGGCGATACTAAACCTATAAAACAGAGACAATATTTGTTGTCTCCGTATATGTTGAGTCATTTAAACGCGGAATTAGATAAAATGCTGGCTTTAAATGTTGTGGAGCCATCAAGAAGTCCTTGGGCTTCACCTGTATTATTGGTAAAGAAATCCAATGGCTCGTTTCGATTCTGTTTTGACGGTAGAAAACTGAACTTAGCAACAAAAAAGGATAGTTATCCTTTACCACAAGTAGATCGAATTTTAAACATGTTACGTGATGCTAAATTTATATCGTCAGTTGATCTTCGTAGCGCTTTTTGGCAAATTCCATTAGACGAAGGTTCTAAAGAAAAAACGGCATTTGCGATTCCGGGCAGGGGACTTTTTCAGTTTAATGTATTGCCCTTTGGACTGTCAAACGCCGCGCAGTGTCAACAAAGACTCATGGACGCCGTGTTTGGGCCAGAGTTAGAGCCAAATATATTTGTGTACCTTGACGATATAATTATTGTTTCCTCTACGTACAGTGAACATTTAAAACTTTTACGAGAAGTAACCGTACGACTCAAACGGGCAAATCTAACAGTTAATATTGATAAATGCGAATTTAATAAAAAATCTTTAAAATATTTGGGTTTTATAATTGACCAATCAGGACTTCGCACTGACCCTGATAAAATTCTGGCTATGATTAATTTTCCACAGCCTAGGAATACCACGGAAATTAAAAGATTTACTGGTATGTGTGGTTGGTACCGGCGGTTTATACCACATTTTTCGTCCGTAATATCACCTATAAACGAATTGTTGAAAGGGCGAAAAAAAGGACAAAAAATTATTTGGACAGTTGAGGCTGAAAAAGCATTCTATGATCTTAAGCAGGCATTAGTCTCCGCACCCATTTTGACTTCACCTGATTTTTCCATACCTTTCGTTATACAGTGCGATGCCTCCGATACTGGTCTGGGGAGTGTGCTGACACAATGTCAAAACGATCAAGAAGTAGTTATTGCCTTTGGGTCTCGTAGTCTGAGTAAGAGTGAGCGAAATTATAGTGTCACCGAACGTGAGTGTTTAGCGGTCGTCTTTGCATGTGAAAAATTTAGGGGCTATATTGAGGGTGTCAGATTTACGGTTATTACTGATCATGCATCGTTAAAATGGTTACATAACATGCGAAATCCAACAGGAAAGCTAGCCAGATGGAGTGTTCGGTTAAACCAATATGATTTTGAGATCTTACATAGAAAGGGTACTTTAAACGTTGTCCCAGACGCACTATCCCGGAGCCCAGTCGAAGGAACACCTGATGAAGTGGAGGTGATGGAAATCAACGCTCAAAATGCAGATAATAGCATAACCTTAGATATTGACTTGAACAACTTGGACAAATTTTATATGAATATGCGTGAGAAAATTACAAACGAACCCGATGACTTTCCGCAATGGCAAGTCAAAAACAATTACGTCTATAAATTAGTGGTGTCACACGTACCGATCACCACCAATATTTCTGAGTGGAAACTTTTGGTGCCGAAATCCCAACGTAATAAGATTATGCAATCGTGTCAAGATCACCCAATGTCAGCACATCTTGGGTTTTTTAAAACTTTTTCTCGGATTGTCCTCACTTATTATTGGCCAAAAATGAGGAATGATATATATCGTTATGTTAGAGGATGTTCAGTATGTGCCGCACAAAAAGCCCCTAACTACGCTAAGTTTGGCTTAATGGGTAATGAAAAACGATGTCGTTTTCCTTGGCAGATTATTGCGGTAGATTTAATGGGTCCGTTACCGCGGAGTTCAAATGGTCACGAGTACCTCCTAGTCGTGTGTGACTGGTTTAGTAAATATCCACTCCTGCGCCCATTACGAAAAGCTACTGCGTCTAGTATTTCAAATTTTTTGGAAAATGAGGTTTTTTTGGTATACGGTGTTCCCCAACGCATAATATGCGACAACGGCAGGCAATTCGTAGCAGAGTCACTTAAAACACTAGTAAAGAACTATGGCTCGGAACTAAGTTATACACCATTATATCATGCGCAGGCTAATTTCGTAGAGCGCAGTAACAGGACAATAGGAGCCGCGATTAGAAGTTATATTGGCAAGAACCATAGGTTATGGGATAAGGAAGTAGCAAAAATTGGTTTCGCGCTGCGAACGGCGGTAAATGAAGTCACAGGATATAGTCCTGCCTTTTTAAATTTTGGAAGGATAGTACCTGCCTCGGGTAAATATTATGGCGCAATTGGCAAGGATACTACGGATCCTACAGATACTGAATCTTGGTTAAAAAATCTGGGTCATTTAAAAGATATCTACCAAAGCGTTACCGACAAATTACATGAAGCGCATAACAAAAATACTCGAAACTACAATTTACGCAGGAGAAATTTCGAATTTTTTGTAGGAGACAAGGTCTGGAGAAGGAACAAAGTTCTGTCAAATGCAGCTCAAGCATTTACACAGAAATTAGCCCCAAAATATGTGCCTGGGGTAGTGTATAAAAAGTTATCTAAAGTCGTCTATGTTATTAAAAATGAAGACGGTAGAATTGCCGGAAAGTGGCATATTGAAGACCTTAAACCGTACCATGAATACAGCGAGGAATCGGATCAGACTGTGTGACGTAAGAAGGGGTCGTAGGATTTACATATTTAGTAAATCTTAAATTTTGAAATTAAATATTAAATTTCAAATTTCTGTAGATAGATTTAGTTAGGGTAGGCTAGGATAGACTTAGATAGGTTAGGAAAATAGGCTAGGAAAGTTAGATATAATTAGGTTAGGAATATGTTATTTAGGGATTTGCGCAAATCAAAATTAGATTAGGAGTAGGAAAAAATGGTTTCAAATGTGTATAAAAAGGTTAATTTCAGTAGGTTGAAAAAAAATTTATCTTTAATAATTTTTTTATCCCAGGAGGAGGGTGTATGTAACAGTAAAAATGTACCTTTTAGCTGTTCCATTAAAATAAGTTAAAATAAGAAATAAATAAAACACACATTGTGGTTTAAGCATTTATCTTTAAATATTTTTCTAATGTGGAATAACAAAATAATCTCAACGTTTTGGTTATTGAGGTGATAATCTGTAAAAGAGGCACATAAGTTTAATTTATTTAACGTAAGCATTAAAAATTACCGTAGCTGAATCCTTGTGGTTGTAGTCCCACTGGCGAATGCCTAAAATTGTGTTTTGTTAATTTTAATTTAAGGATTTATGCTTGAACTTACCGTGCAGTTTGATGTTGGCGAAATTACAACCAAATGTAACTCGAGGGTTCCTTGACCTTTATACGTCACTATCAGATGATTTGATACCCGGTGGTAATACTACGTGAATGCGCTAGCCTGCGCGTGAACTTAAATTCGGCTAATAATTTTTTTTGAATATTAAAATAACATGTACTTGCGAAAGTGGATTCGAATGATTTTTAAAAGAGAATCGAGACCATTTTGTTTCGGAAGCGTGTCTGTTGGCTTCCATAGTTTATCGATCACTAATGATTGTAGTATAATCAGTATATTAAGCTTACTTGGCCATTCAATTATTGAAGGTATGTTATTTTTGTAAAATTTAAATTATTAATCTTTAATCTCGTTACGAAACTTTTAGATCTGACGGCTAGCAAGTATATATCTAGGTTCTGCCGATTCAAATATTGAATATTAAGTAAAGAAAATAAGTGGATTCTATCAGTGGATAGTTTGGCTATCGGTTATTGTCACGCAGCCGCCCACAATTTTGACGAAACACGGATAAATATATCATTCCAAGTATTACCATCCGCAAAACTAGCAAATATCGAGAGTGGACGTTCTGAAGGAGATTCCGCAGGTCAGACCTTTCTGGTTTTTAACATATATAGAGAGAGAGTTTTACGGAAAGTCATGGTTTCTTATAATGACCACCGAGCAGTCCTAAGTTGCATCTATAATTTTTAATTGTAGGATATAAAATTTTGTATTTTAACTAGAACCTGTAAACCTAACAGCTGTTGCGGTCTTTATTTTGCTGATTTTCATTTCATTTTTGTATTATACACTTGAAAACATCTAAGAGTATAAATTTACGACCCGACATAATTTTCTTAGTTTTGCGTACAGAAAACTAAGTGGCGCCCAATTTAGTAAAATCATTAGAAGAGGTAACTCAGGTAAAGCTCATTATATTTAGGTCACTTAACGCCCATAGACCCAGTGCTCACTGACGAAGACTGCCGGAGCTGTGGTAAAAATTAGGCCACATTGTTTTCAATGGTTTAAAAATGGATCACTGAAAACAATCTCATTCTTAATGCAGAAAAAACCAATATAATACTTTTTAAATCCAACCACTGGTCTCTTGAAACGCCCAAAGACTTAAAACTAAATAAACAAATAATTCAATATAAGTCAAATTCAAAATTTTTAGGAATATACATTGATGAAAATCTGTCATGGAACCAACATATAAAATATCTGACAAACAGACTGGGATCTGTAACGCATTGCATAAGAGTGTTTTCAAAATATATATACAGGGTGGCCGATTTATCTGAAGACATTGAAATATTTTGAAAACTACGCATCAGATCAAAAAAAGTTTTAAATAAAATTTGTTTGCCTGGAAGGGGGCCATCCAATGATACCAAAGTCGACCCATCACCACCACCCCCTGGGGTGGGGGTGGGGGCAACTTTAAAATTCTAAATAGGAACCCCCATTTTTTATTGCAGATTCGGATTTCCCATTAAAAAATAAGTAACTTTTATGTAAAAACTTTTTTTTAATTCCTGATAGATGGCGCTGTAATCGCAAGAAACCCGATTTTTAGGAATATCTTAAAAATTACACATCGGATCGGAAAAAAGAAAAACTTGTTTAATTTTTCGATTTTATTCGTATATCAATAAGTTAACATCTATTTTTAACGTTACCCAAGAACAAGTACCAGGACGCAGTAGTTTTTTGTTCCCATCGGGGTGCTAGTTTTAAGAGAGTCTCCCTGCCATGTTTAATAAATTAGATTAAATGTTAGAAATTTTGACCTTGAACTTCTAGACACTTATTTATTCTTTTTTCAAATTATTGTACACAGGAGAGGAGCATATCTGCGGGAATTTCAGCACAAGCGTTTCTTATGCCCTGTATCGTGTATTCCCGAGTTGTTGGTGCTTGTTGAAAAACCTTATCTTTTAGATAACCCCGCAGAAAAAAATCTAGCGATGTCAAATCAGGTGACCTAGCAGGCCAATTAACCGGGCCACCTCTGCCGATCCATCGGCCATTGAAATCACGGTTCAATACTTCCCGTGCTGTTGCTGAGTAATGGGCTGGGCAACCGTTATGCTGAAACCACATAATTTGTCGAATGGGCAGGGCAACATCCTCAAGTAGAGGTGGTAGTTCATGTTCCAGGAAATTTCGATATTTGATTCCATTTAAGGTTCCATCAATGAAATAAGGACCAATGAGTTTGTTACTTACCTAAAATTCCACACCAAATGTTAACCGACCAGGGGCGTTGATGTTCAACTTGTCGTAACCAGTGGGGATTGTCCACACTCCATGGAGTAAAAAATATTTCGGTGTAAAGTTACCAAATGGAGTGGTAAAATCATTTGGTGTTAATTTATACACTAAAATTGGTCAAAAATATTAAGTGTTTATTTTAAATTGTGGTAAAATTCATTCGTGTTAATTTAAATTTATTTTACACAGCACCGTGTCAATCTAGTGTTAATTTAAAGATAAACTCGACGAAGTGTACATTTGACACTATTATTTGTTGACAGCTACACACATTGTGGTAAAAAAAAGTCACGTAGTCATCACCATTCGCTAACGGCGATCAGTATTCCGAGTGCAGTTGATGGTAGTGTACCTATGCATGCTATTTTAAGACCATGGTTTTTAAATTAAAATTCAGTGGTCGGGTAAAGTGGTGCAATGTGACAGTGGATGCAACTTATGTTTGTGATATAACATGTTTTTTTTAGCTGTGATAAGTGAAATATGAAATTTAGTAAAATTTTAAGTTTTTTGAGGCAGTGAAAAACCATATTTAACTTATATACCTATATAAGCTAAATATGGTTTTGCACAAACTGGAAAAAATATTAAGTACTTAGGTACTACTTTTCATTCAAATAAAAAAAATTATTAACACTTCTTGGGTATAAGAATACACCTAAGTAGTGTTAATCATTTTTTTTTTAATTTTATGCCAAAGCCTATTTGCATTCATATCTAATAGTTTGTTAGTAATATAAAATATACTTTATTTTACATTACATGCTGTGTTTAATATTAAAACACCCACCATTTTTAACACCTACAAGTAACATCAAAATGTGTAGTAAATTACACTAAATCGAGCATTTTCTACTCTTGAATGGAGTTCTTTTACCAATATTGCGTGTTGCTTTTACCCCTAAGAGTGTTTTTACACTGTTACGAGTTTTTTGTACGAATAGTACGTGTAGATTTTTAACCAATTAAAAAGGGTAAAATTTACCAAATTGTATGTGGTTAGATATACCATTTCTAGTGTGGACCTATATAGACCACTTTTGGTGTTGTTTTTTACCAGAAATTTTTTACTGTGCAATAGTGCATGTTATGCCGATTAACGGAACCTTGGTTTGTGAATGTGGACTCATCTGAAAATAGTATATTAGCGAAGAAATTGGGATTTCTTTGTATTTGCTAAACTGCCCATTCACAAAATTCTACTCGCCGAGGAAAACCATTGCCATGAAGTTCCTGATGCAGTGAAACCCGGTATGGGCGATACTTGTGACGATTCAATATTCTCGGAATACTATCTCTGGAAATCCCGAGATCCCGATGTATTTCCCGAGTGCTTACATGAGGGTTATGTTGAACAGCTATCACATTAATTTCATTAGCTTCTCCTGTGACAGTGTTTCTTCGTTTTCTTTTTTTAAGTTGTACACTACCGTCGGATTTAAAGGATTGAGATCTCTGTCACAATAGTGGTAATGTTATGGCGATGTTAATGTTATGGTACACCGTTACTACGCAAAACATTGTAAGCTCCTAATAGTGTTCACAATAATTATTGTGAACACTATTAGGTGATTTCAATGTTTTGCATATTAACAGTGTACCATAACATTAACATCGCCATAACATTACCACTATTGTGACAGAGGTATGAACAACTTATAAAAAAACGGGCGTGAACGAATATTATCTGGAAAACGTTCAGCATATAAGGCAACAGCTTCGACAATATTCCGCCTACATTCTCCGAAAATCAGAATCATTTCAATTTTTTCTTCTACGGTTGCAGCATTCATTTCTCACTCGCAGAGGCGGATTAAATGTCGAGAGCGCCCTAGGCAAGCACCTCATCGGCGCCCCTTTATCGGCCATATATTATAAATTGTAACTAGTACTTATATAGTAATTAGCTGTGCTCTGCGGTTTCACCCGCGTGATGCCCCATACCGTGGAAATTTCGGTCTCCAGCTATCTACATACCAAGTTTTATCACAATCGGTTTAGTAGTTTTTGCATGAAGAAGTAACACACACACTTTCTCAGTTATAATATTATTAGGGTATTAGGCGTATACTTATAATTAGGTATAGGCCAGGACACGTGTACTTACCCTTAGGCGTGAATGAAATATGTGATATACATTTCTATACAATTAACTTATCTTTTACATGTTAATTTTAAGTATATGTTAATTAGGAGTAGATCTAACCCTAGGCCAATATGAATCACCTTATGTAGGGAACAAACTAGCCTAGAGTGGAAGGGGCCATCATCTGCAAAAATCTGATAAGTACCAATTAATCGCATGACCTAATACGCAAATTCGCAACAAAAACCTAACAATAATTATTGTTATAATCAATCATTATTACTGAAAACAGTGTAAATTATTCAATCATTAGGTAAGAACGTCACAAAACATAAATAATCATAAACTTAAGAGGCCAGTCTAAACAAAATTAAAATGTAAAAACAAACGAAAATAAAATAAACAAACAGTTCCGATATTTTCCTAACATAAACATAAACCACTAAACACCTCTAAATTTTAGGCATTGCATGCTGTATAAGAGAATTAAAAAAGCAAAGTTAAGAGCAATTATATAGAATAAATATGATAATTGTAACGTCTAATGGTTAGAAACGAAAAAGAAAACGTAAATACAATTTCTACCACAAAACGGTTTTCGCACAGTGGGGCAAACAATTGCTCACAACAGTTTCCGAATTTTAGCAGACTACAAGACCAGCAAAGATAGGTCCTAGCAGCGTCTTAACCAACCAAACCTCATTCATGAACCCCAAATAAATGGGGACATTACTAAATCCCTGGTTGGGGGGGATTCCGGATTCTACTTAGTTTTGCCTCCTTGTCCCGTACTCCACTAGCCTAAATCGGGCGTATGGCCAGGCCCGGCGAAAAAATTCCGGGAGTGGCCTTAACCATCCACACTGTCATCCACGACCTCCTAGGCGAGATTTACCAACCGGGGTGAAAATGCGGATCCACCAAACACAGGTGATGCTGTGCAGTGGCGGGATAAGTAGGAGAACTGAAAGGAGGTGAAATAACCCTGGTAGATCAGTGCAAGGCCTGCCGATGGGATCTGCCATACGTTCCTTATACTCATACTCATACTCAATTTTAATTTTATGTTAATTATTTTCTTCGTTTCAAAACTCACGTGCGCGTGCTGATTAAATAATCAAACCAATAAGTTGTAAATCTTTCTTAAATAAATACCTACTCGGTGTCCATAAAAAACTGCGTTTTTATCAAACATCGCGCCCCCTTGTAACCTCGCGCCCCTAGGCACGTGCCTAGTTTGCCTTAGGGATAATCCGCCTCTGCTCACTCGCACGTTTCTAAATCAACTGCGAATGTTGCGTTTATAAAAACGGAACATATGTTTTTATAGACGCATAAGTACCTAAGGTATAAATATGTTTTTATAACATACCTACATATTTTAAAAATATTTTTTACTACGTGAATATTTCTCCCTTACAAATTTTTTGTGACTCCAGTAGTTTCTGAGATAAGTATATGTATGTATAGTCACCTTACGTGGACCACCCTGTACATACCTGGACGCATTAGTAAGGTATAAATATTTTTAATTTGTACCAACATCAAAAGGAATTAATTAATTTATTTTTTTTTTAATTCCCTAACAATTCTCGTATACACTAATTATATTTTTTAATGGGAAATCCGAATCTACAATTTTTCAAATATTCCCAAAAATAGGGTTTCTTGCGATTACAGCGCCATCTATCAGGAATTAAAAAGTCAAAGTTTATGTATGTTTTGATTTCTACACCTGAGCCAAGCATTCAAATCTCGTGCTGATAAATATTATTCATTCTATCTTACATAGACGGTTTTAGCTTTATAGTCTTTGAATATTTTGTGATGAATAGGAATTTGATATAGGAAATTTAAGGTGCTGAATACTTCTCAACAGGTCAAGTTCTCAATACCTCTCTGAAGTATTCAAAGTCAAAGTTTATGTATGTTCTGATATATACACTTGAGTCGAGCGTTCAAATTTTGTGCTGATGAATGTTATTCATTCTATTTCCGTGAAGGTGTTTGGGCCATGTAAAAATTAATATTATATGCTCTATACTTGAGTCGAGGATTCAATTTCAAGGATTAAGTGAAAGAGAACGTGTCGTAATCGGGAGTAAAAATAGAAACCTCGACACGAGACGGAAGTGACGTCATATACGGAGGGAAAAAATCAAATATAATGCGAAATTGCCACATTTGCAGTGTTGCCAGATTTTGTCAAAATTACCAGAATAAAAAATAATTTTTTAATCATAGGTATACTCAATACAATATCAAGCAACACTTTGACAGGTGACAGATGATTTTAAATTTAAAACTCACGTAAAAAGCAAAGTAATAGGCAAATAACACTTATTTAAAATAATAATTTAATGTTTATTTTGTTTTTCACCCAATTTTCTACAAGCGTGCCAAAAGTTGCACTTTTCCGGTCGCTTACTTTCCGCACGCACGAAAGTGCGGAAATTAAATGCGTGTGGATATTACTTTGCGCACGTGAGTAGAACAAATAATTATGTACCTACTATGCTCCACACAGCAAAGAGCCACCACGTGACTTTGATATAAATAATTAAGGTTAATTTTCTGTCAGTGTCAAGCTAATTTTAACCTATTTTCTAAAAATAATGCAATAATAGTATATTAAAGAACTAATGTCATAAGACGTCATTTTGTCGCACGCGGACAATTTATAAAACGAGCGACGAAGGAGCGACTTTTATAATGGACAAGTGCGACAAAAGGTCTTATGACATGAGTTCTTTATGTTATTTTATCTATTTTGCAAACATTTCATAAAACAAATTAAAACCTTATATTTAATTTGGTCGAATTTTACTTTACATAGTTGGTATCATAGATGACCGAAGGTATCTCAGTTTGAAGTTTGAAAGGTCATTAACCATAGATAACAAAACCTTTAAACATTATCACATTCTCTCGCTATGGCGTCGTTAATTTACAATAAGTATTTACAATAAGCGGCTGTTAAAGAAGAAAAAAGGATTTTCTTTGGTGTTAAACAAAATTTATTGCACGAAAAGTCTCGTAAGTACTAGAAAACAAATCATAAAAATATTATAACCTATAGGTATTCAAAATTGTATTTTACCAGTAGCCAACCTATAAAATCAAAATTTTGGGTGGAATAAAGTACCTCATTAAAGAACCAAAAGCGGTGTTATAATGAAGTCATTATGAAACCAAAATAGATAAATGTAGTTTTTGTGTTCTAAATTAAGACCTTTATACAGAAAAAATACATATTTTCAGAAAATATGACAAAATTACCTTCATTCTGAAAATTATCCTTAATTATTTCTATCAAAGTCACGTGGTGGAACTTGTGTGGAGCATAGTAAGTGTTAAAAGTAATTTTATTTTGTGAAAAGGGAAATTGGATAACGAGCGGGGCAAGTGATCCAACCATTCAAACAAAATAAAAACATTTGTAACATTTACATCAAACAATATTTTATCTATAAACATTATTAAACAGACACTTAAATAAACAATAATTAATAAATTTAAAATTAAAGCCATACAAATCTAAGATCAAGTAACTCTTTGTTCTTAGTTACGTGGCAACCAATGTGTACGAAAATACGCTGTCAATAACTTATACAAAAATTTACGATTTTCGATGGATAATCTGGAAGAAAACTATCCAAATGTGTAAATAAATTAAGCAGTTAGTAAGCTACCGAGTTGTTTCCAAAAAGTCCAACAGTATGCGAAGTGGTACTGCAGTAGTAACTCGAATGTTTAGATTAAGATACACAACCACTAGTTTTGAATACTTCTGACAAGGATTCAGCTCTCCGAAAGCTGAATGCTTCCTAGAGGCATTTACGTGCTTAATACCGTCAACAAACATTCATTTATCATAACATTGAATAAAGTCTATACTTCCCACAAGAGTTCAAATCTTCAATTCACTGCACAGTGCTTTGAATACGGTCAATATTTTTTCATTTGCAGTGTATTCATTATGAGTGAGAAATAATAATTTTAAAAAAGTTCTTAGTGTAGGGAAATATAATGATAATAAATAGAAAAAATCAATCTAAATAACATTATGGGTTGGTATTTATCAAGTTATTACGTTTTCAGTTATAAAAATGGCAGTAAATTCATTAAATATTGGTTGGATAACTTTTTTTTTATGAATCAGCACTTTTTTCTCACTACTTTTGGCGATTTGCTCGAAAAACGATTTTTTTCAAAAACTGTCCTTTCACGACTCCTACTGGTGGACCAATGCGAGTTACAAAAAAAAACTCAAAAGCAATTTTAAAGAGCGTGAAATTCCCCATAAGGTGTATTAAACCGATTTGCAATATTGTCAAAGGTGAGTAAGCATTAGAAATTTGAAAAAAAATATATATTTTTTACATGCACTTTAAACGGTATCACCTTTGACAATATTGCAAATCGGTTTATAAAACTCTAAATTTAAATAGTAAGTGCTTAAAATTAATATTAAGAGCTCAAACTTGGTGAGAATGTTTTTTCCTATATGCAGATTAATATTTTGCTTGAGCACCGAAAAAAAACAAAAACTTTGCGGAAATGAATCACCCTAGTGTATATATATATTTAGGGTTGCCACCTTTTAAGTTTGGGGTTGGAGGACATGGAAATTTTTTAGAAGCCCGCTGCGAAAATTTTTCCAAAAAAAAAGGGGGCGTTGCCAAAATCAAAACAAGTTCAACAGAAATGACCAAGGACCGATCCCTTGCATAAATCCAAGGACTGTACAAACGACGAAACCTGTTCTAAATGTAGTGAAAAAAATAAAACAGAAGAATGCCAGTCTGAAAACTTATCTTGTATAAACTGTAAATCAACATCAGAAAAATTAAAAATTAAATTAGATACGAACCACGCAGCTTATGATAGAAATTGTGCTGTATATCAAAAACTGGTGCAAGGTGAAATAAGAAAAACAAATTTCTCCAAACAATAGCAATTAAAAAAAATCTAATGTTTTTGTGTTGTATTTAAATTGTCAAGGATTTATACACAACAAAAGTCAAATTGAGTATTTAGCAGCCACATGGAATCCAATTGTTATATGTTTAGTCGAAACACATGTAGACAGAAATATTACAGAAAAAGAAATAAAAATTAAAGATTATAAATTTGAAATTTGCCATACAAATAATAATAGAACTGGAGGTCTTTTAATATTTATTAAAAATGGAATACAATATAACAGATCAAAAAACATAAATATAGAAAACTTAATTTGGTTTTTAGGAATTGAATTTAAATACAAAAACAAAGATATTTAATAAATGAATTGTACCATTCACCAAATTCAAGCCATGCTAGTTTTATACAATACATGAATGATATAATTGAGGAAATTACAGACTATGATGGGAAATTGTTTATACTTGGAGACTTTAACATTGACTTAAAAAAGACTTCACATTATGAAACTACAATAAAAACACTGAAAGAAATATATACTAAAGTTAAATAAAAAAATAATTAGGGCAAATATATTTTATGTTTCATATATGGACTACCACATACATTGCTAAAAAAAATATATTCGTTTGGTTAGCAGCCTATTGCTGCCCTAGCAATATAAATGTGTTTCTAGCAATATTTTTTTGCTGTAATTCACTTATAGTTTACATTTTATAGTAAGGGTAAGTTTATTTTTATTTAGATCTAACATATCTTCTTTACAATAAATGTATTACAAAATTTAACATACATTCATAATAAACAGTAGTATAAATGTGTAAAGCACTAGTATAAAATTTTTAGTATAAATTTGTATTTACTTTTAGCAACAAATTTCTTTCAGTGAAGACTTTTTTATCAATATGGACTGTATCAAAATATTAATGAATATACAAGAATAACTGAGAAGTATGAGGCGCCGTTTGTCCGTAAATTATTTTTGCTATATATAAGAATATTTTTATATATATAGGAACTTTTTAGTTCAGATAATGCCGCTTGAGAATGAGGGCGCTCTGTGGTATTCAACTAAAAAGCACTGTTGCCAATGCAAAGTTTTGGTCAGTGTTTCCAACATAACGGATCTTCGGCCAGATCTAGCGGAACAAAATGATAGCAAAAAGTATAGGATTTTAGTTTTTTTAAATACTTATAGGTAATATATTGGTCGGTTGGTCTATTTTTATTGAAGGAAACATTTCTCTTCTTTGGCCGTCTCTATTTCTCTAAATAAACACGGCTTCGTTTTTACTAATAGGTATAAAAAACTAAAATTTCTTACGTTTTGATTCTCTTGTCAATTTATAAAAAAAACAAAGAATCTTTTTTTTAAAACTTGGACTCTTACAAATTAAATTATATAGGTACAAATACCATTCGATATTATGTTCAAGTTTCCGTTAAAAAATCCGTCAGCCGTAAGAGTATCTTTTTTCCTCGACCTTTATTAAAATCTGCCAGATCTGGCAAAACGTTATGTTGGAAACACTGACCAAAAATTTGCATTGGCACACTCTGGCAACAGTGGATGGAACCGCAAAGCGCCCTCATTCTCAAGCGGCATTATCTGAACTAAAAAGTTTCTATATAATATAGGAAATTTAAAGTTTATATATAAAAAATATTCTTATATATAGCAAAAATAATTTACGGACAAACGGCGCCTCATAGAGAAGAGTAAAACACTTATTGATTTTTTAATTTCTAAAGATAAATTTATTGATCATACAGTGCATTTAACCCCCAAAATAAGTGACCATTCCATTTTAACTATCAACCACGAAAATACGAACTGTGAAGTACTTAAACAAAAAATAACAAAACGTAATTATAAACATTATAATAAAAATGATTTTCAACAACAAATAAGAGATATTAACTGGGACAACACCAGTACAAATGTAAATTATTTATGCAAGTCATTAATAGAATCGACAAATCTTATTTTAAATTTCATGTGTCCAATTGAACAATATTCACTAAATGAAAAATATACATTAAATAAGTGGATAAACAACACGATCTTAGGTAAAATAAAAGAAAAAAATGAGGCCTACAAAAAAGCAGTGTTTACAAATATAAACACCCAGTAAGCACAAGATAGACGGGCCGCTTAAGGACCGAATACGTTTGGCCGAATTGGCCGCGTTCGGGCCGCTACACGGTACAAAGCCGGCATGTACACCGGGCATGTCCGCCCGGCCGCCTGGACGTCTTTGAGAGCTCGGCCGCCTGGTCGGCTGCGAGGGCTCGGCCGAGTGTCGGCCACCACCGTGTGGCCGGGTGACGGCCATAACTGTCTGGCCGAATGCCGGGCATGTACGCCCGGCCGAATGTCCATTAATAGACGGCCACACGAAGCTGCAATAGATAAAATAATAAAAAAAAATCAAAATTATAAATAAAATGTTTATTCTTAAATAAAATTTCTACAAATAAATATAACAATATTCTAAAACATAAAATAAATATCATAAATAAATAAATCAGTTCAAAAAGTTTAAATTTACTATAGGGCGATTCCATAATTACTGACGGGACAAGCAAACACAAAACAAAATGTTTTATGAAAATTTGGGAAGATGTGCTGTTCCTATAATAATAACTTTATTATGGTTATTATTACTAATTTTTATTGCTGAGGAATTTCATAAAATTATTATTATAGGAACAACACATCTTTAAAAATTTTCATAAAACATTTTGTTTTGTTTTTGCTTGTCCCGTCAGTAATCATGGAATCGCCCTAAATCAGTATAAGAACCAGAACATAGAAACAATAGAGTTTATACATAGTATACACGGAGAAAAATATATATTAAAATTTGTTATAAGATTTAGCTGTCACTATATTTAACGTAAAATATAATAAATATTATTATATTTCTCATATCATTTATTATATTTTATGAGAAATATAATAATATTTATTATATTTTACGTTAAATATAGTGACAGCTAAATCTTATAATAAATTTTAATATATATTTTTCTCCGTGTAGTCATATTGAAAAATAGTCATGTTTATTTCTCATTGCCTTTCCTTCTGCCGGTTCGTCCACCTGCTCGATCGGGAGCATTTTTTAACCATATTTTAATGGCCCCATTTATTTCCGAATTTGTGGCACTGGAACAATTTAAATTTCGACGTATTGACCCTAAAAATAAAAACTTAAAAAAATGGTTATAAAAGTTTTAATAAACCTTACCATATAAAAGCTTTAAAACATAATCCAATTGCTGAAAGGAGCCTTTTTCGTTTGCCCCCACCCAGTTGACTTTAAGTGCCAATTCATGTTTTATAATGAACGACAGCATTTTTTTTGTTACATCATTTAAATCTCTTCCTCCCAGCAATGATAGCGAAGATTGCTTAAAAAATAAATTATTTTCAGTTTCTAAATTTCTATTTTCAGTTTTTAAATTTCTAATTTTATCAGGCTTCTTTCGTTAATGAAATTGAATAGGTACACAAAGGCTTAATAATCGACGACAAATTACACTGGGCAAACCACATAGAACTTATCAAAAAAAAGTTGTACCTATATGGTAGGTGCACTTTATAGATGTGAAAACTATCTAAATTGTTCATCACTATATCAAATCTATAATGCATATTTTCTGTCGGTAAAACAGGTGCTGGCGTTAAATCTGACACATTTTCCAAAGGTGAAATATCACAGTCTGAATCTAATATATTAAAATTGATATTGTGACGACGTGGGTCTCCACCATGTGACGAAGTGGGACTCCACCATCGATGATTGGGACTGTTGGGTGACGTATGGTTAAAAGGCCAAACTTACATTATAACGGCTTTATTTCTGAATGAATTTACATTACAAGCAATATGGGTTTATATACAAAACTAGAACACTACGTCATATTCACAAGAAATACATGTTTGCTGATTATTGCAAGATTGCATTTCTCACAATAAATTTCCACGTAAATATATTTGAGAATCAAATAATCTGAAACTTTCCTGTTGCTTTTATGTGGGAAAATAATTATTATATTAAAATAAAGTAAAATTAATAAATCAATAAATAATATTTTCTTATTTCGTGACATCTCCCTCGCCTAGAAAGCACGCCACTGGGCTTTGTCGTCCATGTTCTAGATTTGCAATAAACTGCCGACGTAGTCCTAGACACTTAGTTTTATCTTCAAGTCCGCCATGATGAATTCTTGATGTCCGTGTTTAATTATTGGAAATATTGTTGGTTTTTGTGTGGTGTTGAAGTGGTAAAGTGTCTAGTACTATTACATTTTGTCGGACTCCACATGAAAATAAAAAGGAACAAAAATTAGTAAGTATTCTTAAACTAAAATAATAATAACTAACTATGTACAATTTACAGTTGCCTATCGCCTATGCCAAAAAATATTAAATATATAAAAATTATTTAAAATTAAGCATTACTACTTATACAAAAAAAAAATCTTTCTATAACTTTAGTGAAGACCTACGTCCCTTTATACCCTATAACGTTAAATTTTTATTTTATTATTTTAAACGTTTGAATTAAACTTGCAATTTGTTTTTCAAGCTAGTTTTTATCTTAAATATGCGCTTGTAATTTGATATTAACACTACTGACCTAGCCAACAATTTTATTCCTGCGATGGACATGGAACGCATGAGCGACTCGTTGCGCTGGGCTCCCTTTTGTCATCATTGGAAATTGCTAACCCTTACTCCTGGTCATTCCTGGGGTAAGCTCGGACGAGTGTCAGATGGAATTGATCTGGAAGGTTGATGTCATCTTCACAACAAACTTGGTACAGGATACCTTCTTGTGAGGAACCATTTCCAGGGTTTCCAGCATTTTTTGGTATTTTATTTTTAATTATACCTTTTCCATTTTTCTTATTTCTTCTTTTACAGATCTGCTCGAGGTAGGGTGGCAACTAGTACTACTGGGTATCTCTTGATTAAGAGGAATACCACGCATGCTGAAAGAATGTCATTCCAAAGAATAAGCATGTAGACTTTATGGATGAAATGGAAATCAGAGTACGTAACTTCTTAACCTTTTTTTTTTTAACTTTCTTAACTTTTTTAGGATTAAGTAAGAATTTCTTCAAGTTTGAACATCTCGCCCGCAAGATGAGACAAATTCTCAGGTTTTCTTCTATTTCCTCAGTTTCGTAGTTGGTAATTTTCCATGTTTTTCTTGGAATGCCGTTTTTCTTCATAGTAGCATGACTCAGCAGCACAAGCTTTTTCCGTACCCCAAAAAATATTTCTTTTCTTCTTTTTTATTTTCAATATTCTTTATTCTTTATTTACATACATTTTCTTTTTTCCATTTTAGCTTTATTAAAGTCGACTTCTTCTTTTCATTCTTCTGTACGTTATGGGTATCGTAGCTTCATAGAACAGGGCTTCTGGTAAGGGCTTCCAAAAGGATCCTGCTGATATTTCAATGGCAGCTTCTTCGGGTTGCCAGGATAAAATAGGTTTAAAGTTGACTTAAAAATTAGTTTACAAGTATATACAAATTGGCATTAGGGATAGGGGGTACAAGGGTTGAAACGGAATGGGTGTAGTATTTTTCTTTCTTCTTTTTTTTATACTTGGGTTTGTGGGTAAAACTGCTGGTTTCGTTGTTCTGGTTTATTGACTCTTTGTTGAGGTGTTTAAGTTTCCTGTTGCGACAAGAAGGTCAAGTTACTTATTTGTAACGAGAGAATTCTTTCCTTTATTTCACTTAGTTTAAAAACAATTTTCTTTAATTCTCCCATATCCATCGTCGTTGGGGCAATAAGGTAATATGACTCGTAGTACAAGGGGTGTAGGCCATTTTCGAAGTGGTCCCGGAAGGTGTCAAAAGCCATTTGAGGGTTAACTTCTTCGGCAAGGTGTTGTAGTTCAAAAAAATAGCTTTTGATGTTTTCGTTTTCGCCTTGTTTTTTCGAAGTAAATTTTATTTTTGCTGCTCTGACAAAATTTTCTCCTACAAATTCTTCTAAAAAGTCCTTTTTTAAATTTTCCCAATTTTTCTCTCTATTTTCTTGTTTGGTGACGTATTTTGTATACCATGTAAAGGCCGCTCCTTCCATAAATGATCCTAGATAATTTATTTTATATGTGTCGCTCCATCCGTTAATTTTCATAAAGGTCATGGCGTTGGTCATCGTCGGGTTGAATGTTGTGGGGGCAATAAATTTCGGGACTGCAGGTGTTCTTCCGGTCTGGGATGCTTCCAAAATTGTTGTGTTCGACATGTCGATGATTTGTGGTTCGGTTTGGGTGATGGGGAAATTTTCTTCAGGATTATCTTGTATCTCAGATGCTTGGGAAAAAGGTAAGGATATATCTTCAGAAGGACTTAAAATTGAAAGATTTTGTAAAGGACATAAAAGGTTTTGGATACAGGCTTCTACGTCGTCGTCTTCTTCTTTTTCGGATTGATTTTCATCGGGATTTGCCTCTTCTTCGCTGTTTTCTTCTTCTGCGTTGAAAGTTTGGTTATTAAAGTCTTCTGAGTCTTCTATATTAAATGTTGAGTTTTGGATTTCTTCTTCTGATTTTTCTTCGCTGTTTTCAGTCTGTTTTTCGGGTATTATAGGTTCATTCGGTGGTCGTAGAAAATATCTTGTTTGTTTCGGTTCGGTGCCAGTCGGTGATCGTGGTAACGTTGAGGAGGGTTCGAATATGGATTTTTCCGTGCTGCGATGTGATGGGTTGAATGTCAATTTTCCCAAAAGCTTCTTGCGTGACATTAATTTTAACTAACGCCGATCTTGTTTTTCTTAGAGTTCCCAAATAGATTCAGCGAGCATTCGGTAAATCCTGGGTACCGATGCTTTCTCTATTCAGGAAGTCTTCTATGAATAGATACAGCGAGTATTCGGTCAATCCTGGGTACCGATACTTTCTCTATTCATAGTGATGGTACAAGATCGTTGGCGCCTCCACCATGTGACGACGTGGGTCTCCACCATGTGACGAAGTGGGACTCCACCATCGATGATTGGGACTGTTGGGTGACGTATGGTTAAAAGGCCAAACTTACATTATAACGGCTTTATTTCTGAATGAATTTACATTACAAGCAATATGGGTTTATATACAAAACTAGAACACTACGTCATATTCACAAGAAATACATGTTTGCTGATTATTGCAAGATTGCATTTCTCACAATAAATTTCCACGTAAATATATTTGAGAATCAAATAATCTGAAACTTTCCTGTTGCTTTTATGTGGGAAAATAATTATTATATTAAAATAAAGTAAAATTAATAAATCAATAAATAATATTTTCTTATTTCGTGACAATATCTTCTTGACTATCAACTAAACAACTTTTTTCTAAAGGTAAAATAGGTGGTGTATTAAAATCGTTTACTTGAATGTTTGGATTACTACTGGTGGATGGTAAACTTAAAAGATCTTGTGAACAATCCTCAATAAGGCATTTCATCTGTTCAGCGATTTTTCGCCGTTTTTGTCTAATACTTAGATTCATGGTAGGTTACTTACTGTTCATCCATGATAAAAACGACACATACAAAACCAAAGTCAACGTACTTTAAAACACTTTAACAACAATGTAGGCACAGAGTGAATGTAGGCGACCTGCCAACCATAAAACAATGTTTAACCATATAACAATGTATAACAATAACTTATGTTCTGTGCGACCTGACAACCATAAACAAAACGAAGTGGCTATTTATACGTCCGACGTATACAAAATTTGGTATACGTCTTGAACTTTCATTGTTGAGTTTGGGTTGGTTTCGCTCACTGTCAATCAACTTAAATGGGCAAAAGTGAGCGAAACCAACCCAAACCAACCCAAACTCAACAACCCAACCCAACCGACCCCGCCCCATTGGCCCCCCCCCCGCCCAATTTTTCAACGAAGGAATATTCATATAATTACATATTATATTATATAACTGTAGCAAAATGAATATTAATGTAAAATTAAATAATAATCCTTTTCGCTATATAAATAAAAATAAAAAAAAAGTTGTTGGCGCCAAGAATCGAACCTGGTATCTCTCGCATACAAAGCGGGCGCTCTTCCATCGGAGCTACCGAGCTTATTGAATGAAAGCACAAGACGTATACCAAATTTTGTATACGTCGGACGTATAAATAGCCAGTTTGTAAACAAAAACACCACAGATTATAAAAGAAAAACACTTTCAGCGCAACTATAACAAACACACGCAATGGCGGCAATGCACTTGTCGGACAACAAAACGGACTGAGCATGGTTGATAGCGATTGGCCAACGCGATAACCCAGCAAGAGCGGCTAATTTAAATCTCGCCCAAATCCAATTTACAATATTAAATCGTGATGCTGGCCAGGTTCTGGACGGCTTCGGCTAGAATATGGCCATTCGCTAACCGGGCTTACATACACGGTCCGTACGCGGATCGGTTGGGGGCAAGCCGAACCGCATATGCAACGGCATTGCCACAGTAAACTGTGGCATTGCCGCTATCTAACCGAACAGGGTTAGACGATGGCCACACGGTAACCGGGCTACCATAATGAGGACCGTAAGCGGGCCGCCTGGGGCAAGCCGAACAGCCGGCCTGCCGCTTGTGCCGAGCGGAGGCCGACAGTTTGCCGAATGCCTTGTGCTTACTGGGCAGCGATTGGCTTAGCTATAAAAACATAAGGAATGAACTTACTACTTTATTAAGAATAGAAAAACAAAAGTATTTACATAATATTATTAACACAAAAGAAAAAACTGAAATTTGGAAAAAACTTAAACATATACTACCTAATAAAAATGATGGAACCACTAATAATTGTATTGAATTTAATAAAATAAAAATAAAAGACAATTTTGAAATTTCAACAAATTTTAATATATTCTTTATAGATAGCATAAATAAAATAATTAATAATATAAATAAGTTTTATGACTGGGATTATTATTTAAAAAACATAGAAACGTATACTAAACTGAACAAATATAAAACTATTAACATACAAGAGGTCGTTATGGGAATGCGAAATAAAAATGGATCTGAAGATGGAATTTCAACAAAAATATTAAAGGACTCCATTGAAGTAGTTGCAAATAGATATTTGGATGTGATCAACACCTCTTTAGAAAAAGGAGTATTTCCCGATATTTGGAAGAATTCGGTAATTGTGCCAGTGCCAAAGATTAATAACACAATTTTAAGTGACCTATAAATGTTTTACCACCTCATGAAAAAATTATTGAAACTATAGTTAAAAATCAACTTGTGCAATATTTAAACGAAAATAATATAATAACAGAACATCAGTCAGGTTTTCGAGAAAAACATTCATGTGAATCGGTAATTTTGAGTATATGTGATAACTGGTTAAAAACTATAGATAATAATAATATTGTTATTGCGGTTTTCTTGATTTTAAAAGAGCCTTTGAAACTGTAAATAGGTTATTATTAATAAAAAAGTTGGAAAAATTAGGTATAGGGGATAAAGCTTTAAGTTGGATGATTTCTTACCTTACAGAAAGATATCAAAAAGTCAAATTTAATAATACGTTTTCTAGTCAATTACCAACCTACCATGGAGTCCCACAAGGAACAGTATTAGGTCCTTTACTTTTTATATTGTATATAAATGACATTACAAAATATATTAAACATTGTCAAATTAAACTTTTTGCGGATGATACAATGATTTATATATATGGTACAAATATTATGGAAATGTGTGATAAACTAAATTGTGATCTTGATAGTATTTTTAAATGGCTCTGTGATAACAATCTATGTGTAAATAAAAGTAAATGTAAATATATGTTTTTATGTAGTAAATATAACTTAACTAAAGTTAGTGATGTAACCCTTAAAATTGACAGTGATGTTTTGGATAGAGTAAATTAAATTAAATATTTAGGAATAATAATTGATGAACAACTAAATTTTTATGATCATGCTAATTATATTAGAAATAAAATATCAAAAAAAACTGTATTTTTTAAGGAGAATGAATAGGTTTTTAAATTTTCAAAATCATATGTTGTTATATAAGACATTATTTTCACCCCATTTTGATTACTGTTCTACAGTTTTATATAGGTTGCCCCAAAATCAAATCCAAAAATTTCAGGTTTTACAAAACAAATGTATGAGGTTAATTTTAAAATGTAATAAATATACACCTGTTAAAACTATGTTAGAAGTGTTAAATCTATTAAGTGTTAAACAGAGAATATATTTTAGGACTATGGACTATATATATAAAATAAAACACGGAAAAGTGCCAAAATATCTATGTGACAAGTTAAAATATGTTAATTCCATACATGCATGTCAAACTAGAAATACAAATGATTTTTATATAGAAACTTCTAGAACTGCTAAATGTATGAACAATGTTTTTAAAAATGGCCTAAGGCCATTGGCCCTATTATGTTTAATAATTTACCAACAGAAACTAAAAATTGTGATAATTATAATAACTTTAAGAGATTACTATTGACATATATTAAACAAAACGTGTATATGTAATGTATTTATTTATGTAAGAAACTATAATAGCTTTAGCTAAATAAACGTTTATTTATTATTTATTTATTAACTTTAACTAGAACATTTAACTAATAACTATATATTATACCTACCTACCTAATATTAAATAAACACATTTTTATAACAAAAACACAACAGCATTGCAGTCAGATAAAAATAATAATAGGGGAAGGTGGGGAATTTTGAGCGGTGGGTAATTTTACGCATAAACAATTCTTCCAGATATGAAGTAAATAATACATTTTTTGAATGTTGCAAACTTGGAAACGTTGATTTGGGTATACGGGGACTAAAGTGTACCGCAATTAAGCTTGTAGCTTTTAGCTAGTGACCATGGTCACTAGCTAACTGTGATACATGTACGTTGATCTAAGAAATCCATGTCGTTTCCGCTACGAGTTAAGTTTAAATTTCTGTCCAATCGCTTAAATGTTTATAACACAACTTTATATGATCTTTCCTCGTAATCTGCTGTATGTTTAAATTGTTCAGGTTAACTTTTGGAATGTTTTTTAGTATCACAATATTTTTCTTGCAATGGGGGTAATTTTACGCTGAAAAATTGGGGTAATTTTGCGCTGCAAAATTTGGCCAATATGGGAGCTTTTGGTACAGGAGCCTAGATTGTTCATCATAAACAGTTCCATTTGGGCACACGCGGAGTGTAGCGTAAAAAACAACCCCTAAAACTACATATGTGACAACTGCTGCATGTAGACCCTCTTATTTCTAAGAACAAAAATTTTATTTTTAGTTATTTATTTTTGATTTTGTTTGTTTTGTTTGTTTCATAGAGAAAATAGTATTGTTTTATTTTTATGTTTTAATATAATAATGTTATAGAAATAAACGGTTTATTTAGATACCTACAAATCCTTCTCTATACAGCGCAAATTTTCCCCCTATGATGCGCAAAATTACCCTGATAGGTGGGTAATTTTGCGCAAATGCATTATTTAAAAAAATGTAGTTTTTTCATACCAAACAATTTTTTTATAAATTGCGCATTATACACATAGTAAACATAGTAGACTATCGCTGGTATTAATTACAAAACACATTTTAACTTAACAAAGATACTAGAGATTTTGCTTAGATGCGAGGAATTTCCCCACCTTCCCCTATACCTAGTAAATTACCCAGACTGCAATGAAGGTGCGAAAA
The DNA here is from genome assembly GCA_921294245.1 of Brassicogethes aeneus. NCBI lineage: Eukaryota > Metazoa > Arthropoda > Insecta > Coleoptera > Nitidulidae > Brassicogethes > Brassicogethes aeneus. The sequence continues at coordinate 50,233,498 of OV121133.1, forward strand.
TATTCCAGGAATATGCCCTATCATCTAGGAATAATCCGCTTCATTCTAGGAATATTCATTGGAAATATTCCATAGAATGATTCTCTAAAACTTCCAAGCACCATCTAAGAACATTCCCACTGGGAATTTCCCAGTGAATATTCATAAAGCATTTTAAAAAGCACTAGGCAACCCACTATACAGATACCGGCCAACATAATTTTTTATTGTTTGCAAGCCTGTAATTTTATAGGTTTACCAAGAAAAATATTTTTGTCAGAAGGACATATTTCATTTAAAGGAGGACAAAGGACATTATCTTATCAAAACCTACATCAACCCTATATATATATTCCAATTTAAAGAAGGATCCATATACAGACCCAGAAATTTAATAGATTCTTGGTTGTTTATTTTAGTGATATTTCTTGTGGAAAAAACTTAATTCTGCGTCTTGGCAACATTAAACCATAGACGATTAGCAGAGAACCACTTATGCGAATCCGATTGCAGTGCAGTGCAGAACGCTTTGTAAGCAAGAATCTGACTCTATAGAGTATATACAATTGTGGTATCATCTGCAAACATTATAAAGTTACTATTAACAGATGATGGTAAATCATTAACATAAATTAAAAATAATAAAGGCCCCAGAATGGTGCCTTGGGGAACGCCAATGTTTATGTTTAGTTTATGTGATAAATCATTATTAAAAGTCGTTTTTTCGCGTAAATACTATATAATACTACGGTTAAATAAGTCATGACGTCACAGTTAATTCATATAACCATGGTTAGGTTTCTAACATTTGACATTTGTTTACTTGTTCATAACCTATAATTTTTGAAATGTGTTTTTACCTATTTATATTTAATTTCTATGCTTTTACCGGTGTAAATAAATTTCTTTGCCTCTTTTTATACCTAGTATATTCTTTTTCTATAGGTACTAGTTTTTTTAATACACGTTATCCAATTCTCCTACATGTTTAATACAAAATAAGGAAGAATATAAAAAAACCTGCATATAATTCCTCCACTTGTGGAGATTCACAATATGGAGCACCCTATTATTTATTTTTACTGACAACACCCCGTTTACCATTTTAATACAAAGTTTAAATTCGGTTTAAGAGCAATTGTACCTACTTAAAATATTTTAAATTTCAAATGTAAACAACTTCTTGACAGATCGAAACAGAGAAAAATATATATTAAAAAGAGAAAGACTATTAACCACGTTGAATAACTAGCTCAGCGATATAGTTTTATGGTCTGGTATTTGTGACGTCATAGTTAGGATTTTTGAACGCACTCTAAACGCAAAAATGCCTTAACTATTAACCACGGTTAAGTTTAATAACCATAGTATTTCATGGTATTTACGCGAAAAAACGACTAAAGCTAACAAGGTGACACCTATTATGTAAATAACTTTGTAATCGGCCCGATTCTATAAAAAAGTTACTACAGAAGTGTTTATGATAATAACGTTATTAGAAGTTAACAGGTTATGACCCGCATAATGACTTTTCGATATTTTCCTATTCCATAAGTAAAATCTTAACAACCGTCACTGGTTTAATTTTCGTAATCACGCGTTATTAAAAGTAGTTCAAATGTAGATCTGTTATTTCAAATAAATACCATTTGGGCACTGTTTAAACTTCAAACTTATGTCAGTTGTATTTCTGAGGCGAACGTAATTGCGTGTGTCGAGTGCCATACAGGACTTAAAAAGGTAAACTGGGTAGTTTTGACATTGAGGGTTCTTCATCTTTTATTTTTATAGCATGATGACGTTAGAAAAGAAAGTAAGACATAGAGGAACAAAAGTCAGTGAGGATCAAATGTCCCAACTGATTGATTTGTTATCATTTAATTTGAAGACTTTCCTATGGAAAATAAAACTGTCCTCACCATCAAGCCCCATCCTCTCAAGGTGGGAGAGTTGCTTAAATTATGGGAATCCATAGGAAAGTCTTTAAATTTATTATCGGGGCCAAAAAAGTGTGCCGAAGACTGGCGAAGGTACTTTGTAGAGTGGAAGTCTCGAACGCGTAAAAAGGCAAGGGATTTCAAAGTAGAGGCGCAGGCATGGGTGGTGGACCCAATTCTGCAAAGCCTTTAACTGAACTGGAAGAAAAATTAATGGGTTTACTGGGATGGGTGTCAGTGCAAGGCTACCAAGACATTCCAGAGGAACAAGAAATTCAAGAAAAACCGGAAGAAAACGAAAATTCAAATTTTTCTAGGGTGCTCCAAATTAATGAAAGTAGGAATCTATACATTTTTTATAAATCCAGTTGCAAGCGGTACCTAAAATTAACGTTTTTTAGGTAATCATCAATTTTTTGCTATAGTATGTATACATACCTTCTCAAAACTTCTTCAAAAATGTTTAAGAAGTGAACTGGTAGCAAATGTATCGTCATTTCGTCATACAAATTTTACTAATAACTGTCACTAAAGTAATAAACACCAACCATAACCTGGTGATAAATATAACAACTCTTTTTAGGTTAGAGTTGTTAAATATATAACCACTTACTCATTACAAAATGCCAATTTTGTTTTGGTGATTAAGTTAACCACTCACCTTCCTTATAACCACTCAGCTGGGTGATAAAACGCTAGTCACTTTCTTATAGAATTATAATTAATACTAAATTAATTAATACTATAGTAATAATAGTATTAATTAATGGATATTAATATCGATATCACAGATCTCCCAAGCAACAATTTAAGTATATGGGACTATTGAAGAAACTTAAAAGTGTTTTGCGACAGTCGCCGGTGTGGGGAACAATTATTGAGTTCCAAAAAGGTAAGAAATATTTCACTAGCTATAAACCCTGCTACTATTTGGAACGTAACCGCTACGTTACTAGAACGTTCCAATATCGTTGCTAGAGCGTTATAATTACTTTTATTTATTTGTTTTTCTATATTAACTGTCTTTGTTAAACTTATATTAGATTATATTAGATTATATAAAATTATAGTATACTATCCCTACTTTTTTTAAATGGAACCACTACGGACTTGGCTTTTCAATGTCGTCGTTTATTAAATATGTAATGGTAGTTTACTTCCATAATAACAATATAGGTAATGTTTAATTAGGTATACCTAAAGGTTAATTTATAAACCTTTTAAATTTTACTGTTGAACTTATGAATTTAGTTTTTGTAAAATAAACGCGCTTCATCAATATTTAAGTATAAACAAATTATTTATTTAATATATTAACATATATTAACATTATAATGTTTATAAATAAAAAAATCTTAATATTTATTATTAATTTTTTTATTTAATTATAATTACTATTTGTATTTTTATTACATATAACAAAGCAACCATTTTTCTTTATTATTCCCAATAGTTTGCTTATATTTTCACCTCTTTGGATTTTTTTTTAAAATGGCTCTAAGGATTATTTTAATTTTTTTGATAACTATTTAGTTTAGACCTATAAAACATATTAAAGCAAGAAAAAAGTTAGGTACTCGACTTTTGATTTAAAAGTTGTTCAGGCGTACCGTGTCCCGCTTTTTCATTTGCAAGATCTGGCAACCCTGCTTGTAGGAAATTTACAAGTTGTAAACACCAAAATTTAAGTATATTTACCTGTTATTTTTTAATATATTAAAAAACACAATTAATTTGGCTTAACAACTTTATTTAAACCAAGCATGTGTCTATACCACCGTAAAAATTAATACGTATTATTTTATATATTTTGTACCTGCGCGCCATAGCTTTAACCCTGGAGCGCGTTCGAAAACTCGCAAGAGTGCACTCTGGATACACTTCAAGTTTACCTTGCGCGTTCGAAATCTCTGGTATATACCCTGATATATGCAACTGTCAAACGTTCGAAAACAGCAAGTATATGCCCAGAGTGCACTCTCGGTTGTCCAAGCTTTTTAAGTTTTACCCGTCATGCGCATAGGGTACATCAAACAATAATTTGTTATAACTGTTTAACCAAGGTTGACAATACCGAACTTAGAAAGAAGAAGAAGAAGAAGATAACTGTTTAAAATTCAATAAAACAAAAACGAAAAACATTAAAATAAAAAAAATTATTTAATATAAATTCTAAAAAACAAAACAAAATCTATCACAAACACTTCAATAAACCATATAACTAAAGGGTTCAAATTCAATAATTTAATATTTATATGTATTAATACTGAATTCAGTCAAATAACAAGCAAAACCAATTGATTTTAGAACACTACAACATAAAGTTTATAGGTATATGCTCCGAGGCGTTCGAAAATAACAAGGAGGTCAGGTATAATGTAAAGTCACGTGATTATATACCTATCCTTATACCATATCCAAAGTACACTCTCATTTCGAACGCACTCCTGAGTCAGGGTGCCCTGCAGGCAGGGTTGGGTATCTACCTACATTTTTGTTTTCGACATGTAGAAAACCTTTTTCGACGTTTTCGACGGTAGAAAACGTAAAAAAGTAGAATACTGTCAAATATCAAAAAATGTGAGGTTATGCAAGTTCACCTACCATAAATTTGAAGTTATTTGGAGTTTTTTAACATTATTATGGTGGAAAAAAAAGGGCCGCGTTTGGTTGGGAGACCCCAACATAATTTTTGGCATGAGGGTAAATTTTTATCAATTATAGAGAAGTGGAAGGAGAAGGTCGAATAAGGTAATTTACGTAGGTAGAAAACCCTATAGGTTTTCGACGCAAGTCGAAAACAAGTTTTCTACCCTTTTCTACCAAGGTAAATTACCTAAGGTTTTCTACTGACCCAACCCTGCCTGCAGGGCATGCCCGGAGCACAAAACTAGAAGGTGGGTTCTATGGCCCGGAGTAGCAGTAGCAGTAAGCCAGTGTTGCCAATATAATAATATAAATGCTGCAATGTGAATGGTTGGAGACTCCAGCCTGGAGTAGCATTCAGTAGCAACCAAGGTCGTTGGCCAAGTTTTAACTTTTCTTGCTGCTCCTACTCCAGCCAATCATATTGCAGACATTTATGAAGACATTTTATTATATTATTATATTGGTGACACTGGCTTACTGCTACTGCTACTCCTACTTTTTAGAACTATAAATCCGGCTTTATAGCACACAAGTACTGTAATTGGTTTGAAATGATACCTTTACAGGGTAATTCCATTTATTAGCCACCAATGAGTGCACCTCATATACTCTAATTTTATTTATTTTTTAACTGTAAATAGACATGGACCCAAGAAGTGAAAAAAACTCCCCTTTTCTTTTCTCCCCCTATCAACTATTTATACAGGGCTACGCAAAAGTTACTATGCAGACCTAACTTAAAAAAATTGTACTTTTTTTGCTAATAAAGCTATCGACATAAAACAAACTGTTAATTGTTAAGAAAATATTTCTCTTTTAAAGCATATAGGACACATTTAGTTATTGATGCCCTAAATGGTCTTTGGGATTTTTTTAAAAAATGCAAATTTTTGGCAAAATTGTCTAATTTTATAAATTCATATATTCTTAGAACAACTTGCCAGCAAAATTTTTTTAATTTAGTTTGTTACCATAGGTCTTATATATATATATATATATATATATATATATATATAGGTCTTATATATATACTCTATATAAAAGCAATGAAAACATTTTCAAATAATATTGGCTAAGAGTTCAAAAAAATATAATAAAAATCCATGTTTTCGAAAAATCACTATTTTCAGCCATTTCATGGTTTAAAAAGGCTATGTTTGAGTGAGTCGATTTAAACCAATTTATGCTTATCATCACATGCATTTATTAGTCTCCAATAACCATTAATAAAATTATTGTGTATTTTGCTTTTAACTGGGCTGTGGCTGTATGTACAGCCCAGCTATAAGCAAAATACACAATATGCCCACCTGACTTTCAGCCATTTCATGGTTTAAAAGTGAGTAAGTCGATTTAAACCAATTTATGCTTATCATCACAGGCACTTATTGGTCTCCAATAATCATGAATAAAATTATTATGTATTTTTCTTTTAGCTGGGCTGTGGATGTATATGTCCACCTGTGACTATATCCATATTATTAACCATATAGGTATTATTAACCATATATTTCGAAAAAGCGTATTACATCTTTAAAATAACTTGACAGCCTTGAATTGACTTCTAATTCATTCTAAATAAAAATATAAAATATAAAAACCACATACAGTGGCGTCGAAAATTAAATACCCATTTATTTATTTTTTAAATTAAGAAAACATAATCAAATGTACAAAAAATGAATTAAATGACTAAAAGACATACTTTTCATAAACTTTATATTTAAACAAAATAAAACAGGTATTAAATCCTAAATTTGAATTAAACCTAACTGCATATAATTAAACTGAAGAAAATATATTCTTAACTTTTACAATCACCTAAAAAACCTATTTACTATTTTTTACCTCTAAAAAGTTATATGAATCGGAAAATTTTCTTATGTGTATAATGTCTATCAAGAGGAATAAATTAACGACTTATGACCTTTAAATGGATCGCAGCAGACTTCACCAAAAATGTTGGTAAAATTATATAGATACTTTAATTTGTGATACCTACGTACAAATATCGGTTACAGTTGCATCCACTCGCCATTATATTATTTGTTTTCCTCCTTAGTACAAGATTCAATCTTGGAAAATCGCAAAAAATATTTTTATCCGAAATCTGCCGAAAGTAGTCAACAATCGGCAGTAAAGTAAAAGAAATCAGCAGTAAAGTAGAACTTTATTTTTATTAAAAAGAAGAGAATGGCTAGTGGATGCAACTGTAACCGATATTTGTACGTAGGTATCACAAATTAAAGTATCTATATAATTTTACCAACATTTTTGGTGAAGTCTGCTGCGATCCATTTAAAGGCCATAAGTCGTTAATTTATTCATCTTGATAGACACTATACACATAAAAAAAATTCCGATTCATACAACTTTTTAGAGGTAAAAAATAGTAAATAGGTTTTTTAGGTGATTGTAAAAGTTAAGAATATATTTTCTTCAGTTTAATTATATGCAGTTAGGTTTAATTTAAATTTAGGATTTAATGCCTGTTTTATTTTGTTTAAATATGAAGTTTATGAAAAGTATGTCTTTTAGTCATTTAATTCATTTTTTGTACATTTGATTATGTTTTCTTAATTTAAAAAATAAATAAATGGGTAGTTAATTTTCGACGCCACTGTATGTGGTTTTTATATTTTTATTTAGAATGAATTAGAAGTCAATTCAAGGCTGTCAAGTTATTTTAAAGATGTAATACGCTTTTTCGAAATATATGGTTAATTATACTTCAGGGTCTCGTCCTCTAGATCAATTATACACTTGTAGTAGTAGCGCCAGCTGCTCGGTTTCAACCACAACTATTTTAAAGCATAGAAATTAAAATTCAAAATTGGCGCGCTTCCGACCAACACCCTATTGGTCACCTGATTCGCGCCCAAATGTCATTACGCTTTGTTGTGCGGTTTTGACCACAAAAGAAAATAATTTTGTTCGTTTTTAGAATAAATCCTTTTTAAATATCAAAAAAACATGCAAAAAAGCGACCCCCCGACATCGGGGAATACTTCGCCACAAGAGCTGGACCTGGCGGAGCAATTTAAAAGATTGCAGGAGCAATTTAATAAACAACAAGTTAACCTCTGTCAACTTTTGAGGGTTAAGCATGCTTCTACAACCGAAGACAAGGAGAACGTACAATCTCCTTCACTACGGAGCCGCTCCTCTCGTCGCTCAGATTCTTCTCGGACGTCAAGACATCTACGAAGCCGTTCCAGAGACAGCAGCCCCAAGAAACATCGAAGCTCTTCGAGAGACCATCACAGTAGCTCCAGAAGACGTTATAGCCGTTCCAGAGACCGCCATAGCAGATACCATCGACGTAGTCGCTCCAGAAGCCGCACCAGTCAGTCTACACATCGGCGGAGCGCTTCCAGGCATCACAGACGACATAGACGTTCCCGATCCAACACAACCTCTACCAAATCTTGCTCAGTCACACGAAGGAGCGAGGAAGTGTCTGAAAGGGAGACCAGTGCATCTGCAACAGCAGAAAAAGACACTGGTGCATCTGCAACAGCAGATATCACCCCTGACCTATTGGCCCTCTTGGGAGAGTCCACCGAGGAGATCCAAATAGGAAAACCTTTACATCCTTTTTTGGTGGAGAGATGGAGGAGGATCCTGCAGAATGGCTTGTCAAAAGAAAAGAGGGAGGAACTCCGGAAGAGGCACCCTCGTCCGGAGAATTTTAATGTATTGGTTGCTCCAAAGCTCAACACCGAGGTTGAGCCTCTGTTGGCAACAAACAACAAAACCAAGGATGCTGTACTGCGGGCCTCTCAAACCGGAGCAACAACTTTGGTTACTATCCTGGGAAAAACCCTAACCGAGCTTCTGGCAGTTCGGGATGATCCAGAAACAACTGTTTTACCAATAGACAATTTAATAAATTATATCAGTGAAGCTGCCCACATATCATGTGACATATTTTATGGAATGTCATCGGCGAGAAAACGTACCCTGGCCCAGGCCCAGGTCACACCAGTTGCAAAAAATCTGATATTAGAAGCCGTGTCAGATGAGTTTTTGCTTGGAATAGACTTTACTGAAAAGTGGAAGAAAGCCAAGGAATCGGAAAAAGCTGCCAATGAAATGTTGAAAAAACCCCAGGGAAAACCAGCAACAAAACCTTCATACCCAGCTCGTAAACCCTTCTCCAGGGATTTAAACTCCAAGGCCCCAGCTCTACCAAAGCATTTGACGAAGTCAAACCAAGGACCTGGGGCACACAGAGCTCGGACATACTCGAACTACAAGAAACACCACTCAACCAGGACAACCCGGAATTAGAGGTTTGTAAAGCTGGTCGTTTACAATTTTTCCTGTCCAAATGGCAAAAAATCACATCTGACCCACATATTCTTGACACAATTAATGGTTATAAAATTCCATTTATCTCTAAACCCTCTGGTACTTCAACCTGGGAACCACAGCTCTCAGTAGCCGAAGAAACAGCCATTTCCCAGCAGATTTCTAAACTACTAGATAAAGGAGCCATTTCAAGAGTCAAGCCCTGTCGGGGACAATTTTTGTCTTCTTTTTTTCTGGTAGACAAGCCAAACGGGGATAAACGCTTTATTTTGAATTTAAAAAAATTAAATGAGCATTTAAATCCTCCACATTTTAAAATGGAGGACTGGAAAACAGTTATTCGTCTCTTGACCCCTAATTGCTTCCTGGCCTCTTTAGATCTCGAAGATGCTTATTCTTTAATTCCAATTCACCCTGAACACAAAAAATTTTTACGTTTCTCCTTTCAAGGGACTTTGTATGAGTTTGGTGTCCTCCCTTTGGAATATCCACAGCTCCTCTTGTATTTACAAAAATTATGAGACCCATCACAGCTTTTCTGAGAGCTAAGGGTTTTATATCTGTCAACTACCTTGACGACTTTCTTTTCATAGCGAAATCTTCAGAAGAATGCAAAGAAAATTTTGACACATCCCTAAAACTTTTGCAGTCACTTGGATTCATTGTTAATTTTCAAAAATCTCAACATAAACCTGTAAAATCCTTAAAGTTTTTAGGTTTCATTATTGACTCGAAACGTTTCTCGATCAGCCTACCTCCTGAGAAAAGAAAAAAGATTTCAGATTTTGCCTCAAACCTTCTTTCCAAGAAAACTTGTCTTATCCAAGACTTGGCCCGTTTTACAGGCATCGTAGTTTCTGCGTGCCCAGCTGTAAAATACGGCCCTTTATACACAAAAATGTTAGAAAGGGCCAAGTACTTAGCTTTAGAGAGAAATAATGATAATTATATGGCAAAAATGCACATTCCTCAGGAGGTCTATTCAGATCTAGATTGGTGGGTAAAATTGGTCAATAATCCGAGTTCATCCAATCCCATTAGGACCCATAATTATGTTCTGGAAATTTTTTCGGACGCTTCTCGATCGGGATGGGGCGCTAGTTGCGGAGACAAAAATACTCGAGGTTGGTGGTCTGAGGACCAAAAGAAAGAACACATAAACGTTCTAGAGCTGAGAGCCGTGTTTTATGCCCTAAAATGTTTTGCGTCGGATCTCAGAGCTTGCGAGTTGTTATTACGCATTGACAATACAACAGCCATAAGTTATGTGAACAAGATGGGTGGTATTCGTTTTCCAACCCTTGCTTCTCTGGCGCAAGAAATTTGGCGTTGGTGCGAAAAACGAGATTTGTGGCTATTCGCTTCATACATAAAATCCGCGGACAATGTCGAAGCGGATTTTCAGTCAAGACAGATTTCCAAAAATACCGAGTGGGAACTCTCTTCTATAGCTTTCCAGAAAATTGTCGAGACCTTTGGTAAACCAAAAATCGATATTTTCGCCACAAATATAAATACAAAGTGCTCATCTTTTGTCTCATGGTTCCCAGACCCAGATGCGTGTGCGGTTGACGCTTTTACGATTAATTGGGAGAATCTAGAGTTTTATGCTTTTCCACCTTTCTCTATGATCCTAAAGACCTTACAAAAAATAATTTGGGACCGAGCTCAAGGCATTGTTATAGTCCCATATTGGCCGACTCAACCCTGGTTCCCTCTATTTTCTAGGCTGCTTAAATCCCAATTATTAACATTTGGTCCACACCCAAATTTACTTTCTTCTCCTTTTAGCAACCAACACGAACTCCCGAACAACCTTACCCTGGTGGCAGGAATCTTGTCTGCCAAGCTTTCAAATTAAGGGGGATCCCGGACACCGCCATGGAGTGCATGCTAGCCTCCATCTCCAATACAACCTGGAAACAGTATGACTACCCTTTAAGACTTTGGTGGAATTTCGCAAGGAAAAATGAGATCCCATGTTTTAATCCAGAAACCTCATTTGTTCTTGATTTTCTTGCTACAAGGATGACTCAAATAAAGAAGTACGGGACTCTAAATTCATATCGTTCGGCACTTTCTCTTCTTCTGGGTAATGACCTTGGAAACCTCCCATCAATAAAACGGTTCTGTAAAGGTGCCTCTGTTTTGAAGCCCCAAACACCAAAGTACAACTTTACCTGGGACCCTAAACCCGTACTCGACTACCTATCGTCCTTGTTTCCTCATTCTAATTTATCACTTAAGGATCTATCTCTGAAGCTCGTCACCCTTCTGGCGCTTACTACGGGACACCGTCAACAGACAATTGCAGCCTTAAAACTGTCGAACGTTCACTTCAACGACCAAGGGGCAATTATAACGGTGCCAGAAAGAATAAAAACCTCGGCCCCGGGTCGAAAACAACCTTGTTTCGTCCTTCCCTTTTTTGCGGCCGACAGGACAATTTGTGTGGCTTCAACCCTTCAGGATTATATTGATAAAACCGTTCCCCTTAGAAGCCAAGACTCACAGACAATAATTATAACATTTAAATCCCCTCACCATGCTTGTTCGTCTCAAACAATTAGCCGATGGATAGGCGAAACCTTAACCAAAGGTGGAATTGATAAGAATTTCAAACCGTATAGCACGCGACACGCGTCAACTTCGGTGGCCTCACGACAAGGTATTAGTGTCGACGAAATAAGAAAAGCAGCTACATGGACAAACTCGTCAGAAATGTTCGCCAGACACTACAACAGGCCCTTGGCCCCTGAAACGAGTTTTCCGTTAAGCATCCTTAAGCTTCGTTTTTAAACAATTTGTTTTGTTTTCTTTGTTCCTTATTTTTGTACCTGCACCACTCAGTCTGAGTTGGCTGTGATTAAAATAAATTTTATGATTAAAAAATCGCATTTCTTTAAACAACTACAAGTGTATAATTGATCTAGAGGACGAGACCCTGAAGTATAATTTATCGATCAAACGAACTTACCTTAAGTGAAGTTCGATCGTAATTATACGAAGGGTCTCGTCCGAATAGATCAATCCCCCCCACCCGATTGGATTCCCAAAAATTTGATCTATTCCTACGATTTTTTGAAATTTGCTTTGAACCTAATGACATTTGGGCGCGAATCAGGTAACCAATAGGGTGTTGGTCGGAAGCGCGCCAATTTTGAATTTTAATTTCTATGCTTTAAAATAGTTGTGGTTGAAACCGAGCAGCTGGCGCTACTACTACAAGTGTATAATTGATCTATTCGGACGAGACCCTTCGTATAATTACGATCGAACTTCACTTAAGGTAAGTTCGTTTGATCGATAAATAATATATGGTTAATAAAATGAATATAGTCACAGGTGGACATATACATCCACAGCCCAGCTAAAAGAAAAATACATAATAATTTTATTCATGATTATTGGAGACCAATAAGTGCCTGTGATGATAAGCATAAATTGGTTTAAATCGACTCACTCAAACATAGCCTTTTTAAACCATGAAATGGCTGAAAGTCAGGTGGGCATATTATGTATTTTGCTTATAGCTGGGCTGTACATACAGCCACAGCCCAGTTAAAAGCAAAATACACAATAATTTTATTAATGGTTATTGGAGGCTAATAAGTGCATGTGATGATAAGCATAAATTGGTTTAAATCGACTCACTCAAACATAGCCTTTTTAAACCATGAAATGGCTGAAAATAGTGATTTTTCGAAAACATAGATTTTTATTATATTTTTTTGAACTCTTAGCCAATATTATTTGAAAATGTTTTCATTGCTTTTATATAGAGTAAGATCTATGGTAACAAACTACATTAAAAAAAATTTGCTGGCAAGTTGTTCTAAGAATATATGAATTTATAAAATTAGACAATTTTGCCAAAAAATTAGACAATTTTGCCAAAAAATTGCATTTTAAAAAAAATTCCCAAAGACCATTTAGGGCATCAATAACTAAATGTGTCCTATATGGTTTAAAAGAGAAATATTTTCTTAACAATTAAAAGTTTGTTTAATGTCGATAGCTTTATTAGCATAAAAAGTAAAAAAATTTTAAGTTAGGATTGCATAGTAACTTTTGCGTAGCCCTGTATAAATAGGTGATAGGGGGAGAAAAGAAAAGGGGAGTTTTTTTCACTTCTTGGGTCCATGTCTATTTACAGTTAAAAAATAAATAAAATTAGAGTATATGAGGTGCACTCATTGGTGGCTAATAAATGGAATACCCCTACAGTAAAAGATAAAACTTGAAAACTTCTACGGAAAAAAGAAAGGGCGTTCTTAGGGAACGGGAATCTATAAACAGCACAAAAAAGAAAGGGCGTTCTTAGGGAACGGGAATCTATAAACAGCACAACGGTTTTCAAATTGTTCATCTTTTACGGGAGGAGGGAAGGAAGCAAGGCTATCTATAAATCAGGCTTAATAAAGGGCAAAAGTAATTTTATATTGTTTTTAATGCAAATTATCGTTTATTACTAAATATTGCAGTTACCGCCTCTGTTCTTGGCACGGCATTGTGGTATATTTATAAAAACATTCTAATATTTGTTTGGGAACTTGTTTTTTAATTCATATGCTTGGCAGCATTGGAAGTTGACGTAATAGAACTTATAGAAGTATTTATAACCAAAGATTTATACAATTATATTTATTACTACCTAAAAAACTTGGTAACTGATAATAAAATAAAAAATGCCGAATATTATAAATGATATAAAATTGGACTTTAAAGACGTTCTATTAAGACCTAAGAGATCTACACTCAAAAGCAGGGGCGATGTAAGTATTGATTTTATAACTACCTATAACTATTTTTACACTTTTCAAAACAATAAGTAGTATTTTTAATATCCATATTCTAAGGTGGGTGGTTTGCCCTTACAACAAGGGCCTTACCACAGAAGACAAACACTTCTGTGGCCTTACTTCATAGGTATAGTGTTGCCAAGTTAATAAAATTTATTACAGAATTACAGGTGCAATTTATTATATAGGTATATGTATGTGTATATTTTCAGGTTTTTAAAAAAACGCCAAGACACGTAAAGTTTTATATTGAGAGAAACAATTTTTCATGGCATAATTTGATTTCCCACCCTTACCTGCACCCAGAAGCTACCACCTTAAGAATTTGAATAATAATAATAATAAAAATAACAATAACAATTTATTGATCAGTAAAATAAAATTACAAAGTGAATCTTGCTTATATAACTAGTCACACAAAAATAAGTAAAAATAATTACACTTATATTAATTAACTAATTTAATGATAAAATAAAAAGAATCCTTAAAAACTGAATAGTACATTTTATTTAAAAAAATATTAATATTTTTACAAGGTACAATATTATACAATATTAATCCAAAATTAATATTTTTACAAGATAAAATAACATAAACTCATGATTATTCCCTGGTAGGTAATTGCTTAAGCAAAGGCTTGAGAGACTGACAATCTAGAATAAGGCAAATGAGGAGGTCCATTCCAAAACTCGGCTTATCCACTTTTTAATAAAAATGAGTTACTGGTGTCTGTACATTTAACATCCCGGACAACATTCGTGATATTCATACGAACATCATGTCGTGATTTTCACAAATTTTATTCATAGTGATATCATACGGAAGTCACCGCGTGATAAATGAAAATCATACGAACGTCACGTCGTGATTTTCACCAATTTTATTCATACGGATGTCACTGCGTGAGAAATGAAAATCATGTCGTGATTTTTTATGCCATCGCTGTTTGCGATTGACCGATGGCCTACAAAATCATGTCGTGATTTTTTATGCCAACGGTGTTTGGATAATCATTTATGCGCCACGTTCGTACACTAAGAGAAAAATTATGTTGAATCAACAGTTTTTGCGGTTAAATACATTTAATATTTTCTTGGATTTAAATTAACTATATATAGTCATGTTTGGATATATATTTATTTTTGCGCCACATTCGTACATTGGAAGAAAAAGTATGTTAACAATGAAATTAACAGTTTTTGCGGTTAAATACATTTAATATTTTCTTGGATGTAAATTAACTATTAATTTAAATCCAAAAAAATATTGAATGTAACTATGTATGTAACCACAAAACTATTGATTCAATATACTACAGGGTGTCCCATAATTAGCGTGCAATACTTTAACAGCAGATTCTACGTACAAAAATAAGAAAAAAAGTTTCTATAAACATAGGCCGAGAAATGCTTTCTAAGGGAACTACAGCCCCTAAATGAGGAGCCCCTGAAGATGGTTTTTATTTAATATATCCAAAACCGTTCATGGTAGACAAGTAAAATTTTGGGAAATAATCAAACTTTATTACCAATAAGATGTAATAATAAAAATTCAAAATTTCCATGAGGGGTTGGTCAGATAGATAGGGAATAGGGGTTAAAACCACCCTAACTTTTTGTACGTGTCTCATGCTAGGATTTGATGTCAGATTATGAAATTTCGGAATTTTACACACAAAAAAGGTCCTCTTGTTAAACTTTGATATTGTCCACTGTTTTCGCTTAAAATCCATTTAAAAATTACCTTACATAGCATAAAAGATCATAATAAATTCACAAGAGAGAAAAATTCAGAGTAGGCCATGGAACACAGCTGCCATCTTTAGGAAAAATTATTTAAGACAGGTGACAGTTTCATGTAATATGTGACAGGATGTTTAAAAATTGTCCATGGCCATGTTTAAAAATTGTCCATGGCCTACGCTGAATCTTTTTCTCTAGTCGATGATTTCATTATGAATTTTTATGCTATGAATTTTTAAATCGATTTTAAACGAAAACGGTGCATGCTATCGAAGTTCATCAAGAGGACCTTTTGTGTGTGTAAAACTCTGAAATTTTATGATCTGATATCAAATCATAGCACAAGATACGTACAAAAAAGTTAGGGTAGTTTTACCCTAACTACCCCTACTAGTTCTATCTGACTCACCCCTTATGATTTTTTTGAATTTGTTATTATTCCAACTTAATGACTATAAAAAGAGATATTAAATAAAAACCATCTTCAGGGGCTCCCCTTTCGGGGGCTGTAGCTCCCTTCGAAATAATTTCTCGACCTATTTTTATAGGAACTTTTTTTCTTTTTTTTATACGTAGAATCTGCTGTTAAAGTATTGCACGCTAATTATGGGACACCCTGTATATGTAGGTATACTTTTTCTCAATGTACGAATGTGGCGCAAAAATAAAAATTTAATCACCGATGGCATAAAAAATCACGACATGATTTTTTATGCCATCGGTGTTTGGATATTGATTTTTGCGACACATTCGTACATTGAAAGAAAAAGTATGTTAACAATTGAATCAACAGTTTAACATTCAATATTTTCTTGGATTTAAATTAATTATATATAGTTAATTTAAATCCAAGAAAATATTAAATGTATTTAACCGCAAAAACTGTTAATTCAACATAATTTTTCTCTTAGTGTACGAACGTGGTGCAAAAATAATTATCCAAACACCGTTGGCAAAAAAAATCACGACATGATTTTTTGTGCCATCGGTCAATCGCAAACAGCTATGGCATAAAAAATCACGACATGATTTTCATTTCTCACCCAGTGACATCCGGATGATGTCCGTATGAACAAAATTTGTGAAAATCACGACGTGACGTTCGTATGATTTTCATTTATTACGTGGTGACTTCCGTATGATATCAGTATAAATAAAATTTTTGAAAATCACGACATGATGTTCGTATGAATATCACGAATGTGGGCTCATACGCATGCGCAAATTTTGCAAATATCACAACGTGAGTTCTACATGATACACTGTGATGAAGCATACTCAGGATATCACAGCGTGATAAAAAAATCACGTTGTGATATCATCATGACTTTACCAGGAAATCCCGATTGTTGTCCGGGATGTATCCCCCATAACCTGAAAAGTTCATAATATTCTAAAACTATCCTTATTTCATTTAAAATTCATTTACAAATTGACTATTGTTCCAAAACTTGGCTTATCTATTATCCATGGTTATATCATGCAGAACTCCGTATATATGTATGTAATTTTAAATTATTTTAAACTGGAGCTATACCTTTTTAATCAAGGTATAAAATTGTTTTACTTAAGCCTTTCTATTTCGTTTAAAGTATTGTGTTTTCCTGATATTTGTTAGTACTAACGTGTAAGGTTTTTGACATTTTGCTCAAAAACAACTAATATGGATAAGCCGAGTTTTGGAATACACCTCCTCAAATATAGGTTTTTATTACCTTTTGTACAGTCTTTATGCATATCCTTTGTTTGTATAAATAAACCTTTATTTTCTGCAATGTATAAAATTAAATTGTTAATAAAGTGATCGAAAAAAGTTAAGCATATTTTTGAAAAAAGTTAAAATCAAACTGAATATTTAAACATCGACCAATACCTATTATGCGTTTTTTTGACTTCGTTCTTTTTTGTCCAAGATTCTTTCATTTTTACGTTTTTATTACCGAATAATAAAATATAGAATACAGGGCGTATAAAATTGCATCGCAATTTATTTAAGCATTAATTAATTAATTAATTAACTTTATTCGATTAGTTTATAATATAAACTTTATATAAACAGGGTAGGTACTAGGTAGGTAGTAAATGCCATATAAAATCTGTGATGTAACCGATACATTTTTTTCAGTATCTAGGTACCGATACAGATACTCTCTGGTAGATGTATCTGGATACAGATACCGATACATTTTCCCAAAAGTATCTGGGTACAGATACAGATACATTCAAAAAGTATCTAAGTTACTTCCAGATACTATGTTAAAAAAACTTAAAAATTAAATGACAAAAAAATTTTTTTGGACCTTATAAACAAGCGTGTTAACTATAAAATAAAACTGTTTTGATAAAATTGACGAAATATCCATGAAAAACGGAAATAAATTTTATATTTACGCGCCATATGAAAGCTTACTACAAAATTTGTAGTACAAATTCAAAATTATCAGAACGAAGAAAAATGCCTTCAAAGCCAACTATAGGTAACCTACAGCGCTTTTGTTTAACTTTACTCACTAGTGCCTAAGAGTTACTTTATGCACTTCGCACTCCAAAGTGGGTTGAAGGGAAAAAGAAATAAAATATATTTTTATTACTTGTATTGTTTATTTTATCCAATGTAGGTATATATCCTGGATATCCATAGAGTATATCCATTGGATGTTCATTTTCCGTGTGGCCCACACGGTGTGGAGTTGCAATCAGGTTGGGTAAAATAAAATGTATCTTGTATCTAAGGATCTAGATACTTTCAAAAGGATCTAGATACTAAAGTAGATCCTGATTTTTTTAAGTATCTCGATACGTATCTAGGTACATAAAATGTATCTAGATCCAGTATCTATATACATGTATCTCGATACATTACATCACTGTATAAAATCATATATGAAAAATCACTGCTGGTTCCAATATGATCCTTTATGATTTCTGAAACAGACATTCCATTTAGGACCATATTGGAAACGCAGCAGGGAATTACATATACGTTACCTAATGACAATTACTGCAGTTCCATGCAATGTGCCATTGATTCCGATTGGCTCCAATATGAAATAACCAGAAGTTTCATATATGTATTTTAATGCCATTCCATGTTGATTCCATCTATTGCAGACCGATTTGCATATAGTTTTTTTAATGTCCCTAGAATTTACAATAAGACGAACTTTATCCTCGATAAATTTAACAAATGCTAGGTATATTGCACAAAAACAAACACGTCTTTACAAATTAGGCACAGAAAGTACACCACACACTGCCAAATTTTTGGAAAAACACATGCCTGAAACGGCATCAGAATAATGCTATCCAGTCAAAAATGTAATTGAGCATACGCATGAGAAAAGCTTTAAAAAGCATAAATTTTTATGAAAACGAGATGAGGCCAAAGATAACCAAAAGTAGCCTTATGTAAGTAACACAAGTAATTTTGACCATTATTTTTTTAAATTTTGGGTTAATATACATATATGACATAACTATAGTGGTTTTTCTATAGAAAAACATACTTTAAAAGGAACTAATATAAGTAATTTTACTATTAAACCAGATAAGAAACTATAAGAAAATCGATATTATAATATGGATTTTCTTATAAATTATGTCATATTCATTACTACAAAGATATATAAAAAACTGACCATATATGCAATTACCTATATATTCATATAAGATGGTTTTCCATATAAATTCCTGACATATAAAACCATATAAACACATGTATGCACATATATGTGTATGGAATACCATATAAATTCATATACTGATTCCATATTGAGACCATAGTGCCATATACTAAACTAAATACCTATAGAAACACTGTGGGCACAGAAAAAAAGGTTTAGTTAGCCCAACTATTATTTGTTGTAACTAAACATTTAGTTATTTTAACCACCGTATTTAGTTATATTTTACAACTATATATTTGGTTAAAACAATCATTTATATAGTTAAAGTGACCTTTACCTACCAGTCCAATGTACTAAATACATTTGGTTAAATTGACTCGATATAATTTGTTACCCTAACTAGGTTAACGGCTTGGTACAACTTACCCATAGCGTTTGGCGCATTTATATACCTAACAATAAAAATAAGATCTTGAAATATTTGTAGTAGAAACATTTGTTTAAGCCATTCATTCAATTTTATTAACAGGAAGTTCCTTGACGCATTACTAGTATAATACCAGTGGTATTATTCCAGAAAATTGAACCTTCAGGGAAGGTTCTTCACCTCGCTAGAGATAATGTTTTTTAGTGCGTTCCACCAACTTAAAACAGCTGTTTCCACCTATTTAAGGTCTCTTTAGTATCGAACAACACCAAAGAAAGGACTACCTGAGCTTATATACTCTTCATGTAAGTCAACAGAGGCGAGATTTAACATCACGTGATCCACACCGCCTTTGCCGCGATGGGTACTTAGTATGCAACCAGGAATGCACGGCAAATTGTTTTAATCGTTTTAACAGAGTGCTTAAGGTTGAAGTAACTCTTATTTTACAAAAAACATATTTAGTAAACTGAACCATATAGCGGGTTGGTTTCACTAAAGTTTTCTGGGTTAATTTAACCAATTTAAAAAAATAAAATAACTATCTGGTTTAGTACCATCAAACTAATCTTTGTTTATATTAACCTTCCCACAGTTGATTTAAATAAATATGAGTCAACTAAATTAATACTCTATTTGTTTCTACTGCTCATTTTCAACAGGGTAGTGTTAAAAATGAATATTTTTTAAATAATGGTTTACACGAATATGGTCTACACATCTATGAATTTTTTTGTAATAAAAATACTCTTTTAAAGTGAGCTGAAACACCCCAAAAATAATACATAGGACAGGCATGTCCAATTCGGCCCGTACGGGCATTTTGCCCGGCCGGGCACGTCGCGGGCCCGCGCGGGCCATGCATGGTGTGCTATGACAGCTAGGAGAAGCGTCAAAGTGACAGTACCGAGCGTAACGATCTCTGACGATTTGTTGGTTTATTATTATGAATCCTGAAATAATTATTATCGACGATACCGAAATTCGAAAACGTAGGAGTTTAATATTCAATAAAAACTGGGAATATCTTTATTTGTGTAAATTGCATGGCGGAGAATCCCAATGCCTTATTTGCAAAAAACATGTCATTTGCAAAACTTATAATGTCAAAAGGCATTATGAATTACTGCATTCTAAAGATTTTGAAACGTACCATGGTGAATCAAGAAAAGATTTATTTGTCGTGTTATGTGCTGATAAAAAACAAGTATCAGTTTTGACTTACTTTTAAAAATTTAAACTTTTTTTTATATTGCGTTAATAGTATCTTACAATTTGAGACGGAAATTTAAGTGTTTCATTATTAGAAATAAAATATAGGTAGCTCGAGACAGTAATGAAATTTCCGTCGAGTATGTCATTTTAAACCAGAATTGTGAATTTTTTAGCTAAAAAATTAAGAAAAATTAAGATTGTTTTAATGACAAGCCAATACAAACAAAAAATTTAAAAAAAATACCCTGTTCCTTACTGAAATGACTTAATTCAATGACAAGATTGAAAGACATGTATGGACGTTATATTTGAACGACATATTTGAACAACATGTTTGAACGACAAGTATGAATGACATGTATAATTATTGTCTTTTAAACGACATGTATAAACGACCTGTTTTAACAACATGTTTGAACGACATGTATGAATATAATGTATGAACGACATGTATAAACGACATTTATGAAAGACATATATGAATAATATTTAGGAAAGACATGTTTGAATGACAAAGAAAGTAAATATTTACCACTTTTTCGTATTTTTATTCAAACTAAGGAAATGGAACAGCTATCAATAGCCTTATTCGTGGATAACCTTAGAACCAGGTCGGAACCAATTCGAATTATTATTATTATCATAACTTTTTTGCATGCGCAGTCTACAAAAGCGTTCGTATCATAGCAACTACGCATGTTATTAGTTCTAAGTTTAAGCTTTACCTATGTTATCCGCAAAAAAGCTAATATTACATGCCTATAAGTTATATGATATAACCATGGTTAAAAATAAAATATTTATTTTTCATGTTCATCGCTATTAAATCAATAGTATTGTCGATGATTCACAATTTTTTTTAATATAGTTCAGAATTTTTTTTATAATTTTGAAAGATAGTTTGCTAGGTAAAAAAAAAGTATATCTCCAGAACGGTAAATAATAAAAATACGCTTAATATCTCAAAAGAAAGCTAATGTTGTTCTTCAAAATTTGTAATCTATACATAATTATTGTTATTTTAAGTCAAACCGAGTTACAACAGCCTTTAGCCCCAAAAACATGACCTGGTATCACTAGGAGCATACTTAGTTTATTTTATTATTAAGTGATAAATTTTGCTTTTTTTGGTATATTTTTGAGTTTTAAGTAGAAGAATAATAAAAAAACAAGTAATACTGATAAGTCTAATGACATTTTTTATTTTAAAATATAAAAACTAGGTATATAATACATAAAAAAACAGACACAGAAAAGATACAGACGTAGTACCTACATGAGTTGATTTTACATAGTTATCTATCTATTCTAGAGCTTTTGAAACGTCAGGATATAATGCTCGGCATTTGCTTACAACTTGCAGGACCTATTGCTTTTGGCCTTCATCTTTAGTCAGAAGGTTGTTAAAGTCGGTTATTAATTTAACACCACGCTCAGTCATATCATTAGCTACTTTTAATGTTTTGACAATTTTCAATCCTTCTTGGAAGTCATTATTTTGAGGCCAGGTGTTTGGATGTTGTCTTAGGAAATCTGTTTTTATATTAAATCGGTCAAAGAATGTAAGTGTTTCTTTGGTAAGTAAATTTACCAACCCTCCATCAACTACCTCTTTTAATTTTTCTTTCCAAATTTTTGGATTTACAACCCTAGCGTGCTCTGATGGTTCATCTGTGCTACTGACCAATTTATTAGCCATTAACAACTTTTCATCGTCTGTAATGGTGTGATCAAAAAAAGATAATCCCACCAACTCTGCATTCAAATACCACAAATGATTCGAAAATTTGGTCAGGGCTATTTCTGCAATGCCGTTGTCAAATTTTTTATAGTCTAACAGACTATGCAAAATACCTAAATCTTGTTTTGGTGCAAGATGAGCTTTTGGAGTATTGAACCAAGCTTTACAAAAAACTTTAACTAGGAAAACAGAAATGGCACGCACAGATCTTTCGTCTTCTTTAGACATCTTAAATTGACGACGAAAAATGAACATTTTTAAGCAGTAAATAGCCTTTGCCATCCACCTAGCGTGATGAATGGCTCCTGGAGTTCTAAAACATACAACATTGCCGTCTAGTGATCCAACAAATATGAGAACCAACTGCAATAGCTCCTTGTAGTCATCTCTGGAATTAGCTGCTTTTGTAT
The DNA here is from genome assembly GCA_921294245.1 of Brassicogethes aeneus. NCBI lineage: Eukaryota > Metazoa > Arthropoda > Insecta > Coleoptera > Nitidulidae > Brassicogethes > Brassicogethes aeneus. The sequence goes on from OV121133.1 coordinate 50,256,340, forward strand.
TAGATTGTCACTGATACCTGTGTCGTATTTTCCTTTGTCTATCTTGGGCCACGCAGTGAGGAATCTCTTAAAAATGTCTGGATGAGGTCCAGTGATTGATCCCATTTTTGTGTCGAGACTTTGTACTCAAGAGGGTCAAGGTTTAGTGCTTCTAGAGTAGCTATTAAAATTCTCGTGGCATTTCTGTCGGATACCTTACATCGATCTAACAAAATGGACAATTTCATGTTTGTCGAGACTTTGTACTCCTCTTTCTCTCAGATGGCCCTGGATCTTCTACAGCTTCTTCAAGGATGTCCATTTCCTCCAAGCTCTCAAGTTCCTGGTAGATGCTGCCTTCTTCAGTGTGTTTCGAACTTGTCTTCATCATCCGTCTCTAAGAGAGAGAAAAAAAGACTATAAAAAACTTGTCGTTTTAGCAGAATAGCAATAATAATATCAATATCAATCAAGGTATTATTAAAAATATATATATTTTCTATTATTTATCTATTTTTTAGAATAATAATAACTCACCAATATTAAAAGTTTCTTCTTGGATTTGTCGGTTCATTTTTGCAAGTTCCTTTTGCGCCTTGATTTCTTCAGCTCGAGACAACTTGAGATCCACTCCAGTAATGGAACCTGGGTGGCCCTTCTGCCTCTGTTTCACGAGAAAAGCCTTATCTTCTTCCGATTTCATCAGAGCCAAGGCATCTTGCTGAGCAATATCAAAGAGATCATCCAACTTTTCAACGAACTGTTTAAATTTGTTCTTAGCCGTTTCCGATGTTTTCTTCCAGTCTTTTTGAAGAGTTCTCCACTCGGCGTGAAGTTTTTCCAGCTTACTAATTGCATCTTGCTCATGTTTAGTCGGAATTCGAGCTTTCTCCCAAAAAATGAACACTTCTCGTATGGCAAATTTTGCTGATTCTCTTACAGTTAATTTCACAGCACGTAAATTATAAAATAAAACACACAAAACTTGCCGATTTAAGGATAGTTTACAACCGGTGAATTAGTGAATGGGATAGCCCACAAGAAATATTTTATCCTTGGTTCGGCTTTGTACACCTGATGTGGATGCCATTTTATCCGTAAAACAAAGATTAATAATACTTTTCTTCAAGATCGTGGTATCTACAGCCGGCAACGCATAAACTAAAGGCCTACCACTCTATAGGCCGTCTTATATTTTGCTAATTCATACCTAATAAAAGGATTAATGCAAATAATTTTATAAATTAAATATAATTGCCTGATTTTTTGTTAAAACTTAACCTTTACCTTTATTAAGTAAAATACACACAGGTAAAACTAAATAATAATTTTTGGAGCAAATAGTAAAAATACTTTTAAAGAGCCTTTTGTTTAAATTTAATCTTTTATTATACAAAAGTTTATATTTAAACAAAATGCTTTTTTTGTTTGAAAATTAAGTTCCAAAGTAGTTTTTAATAAAAAATGTTAATTCCGAGACACATTATGTAAAAACCCGTAAAACTCTTAGAATACACCCAAACTGGCTCCTAATGCTGCCAGGGCACGTTTTTGGGGTCAAAGGCTGTTGTAACTCTGTTTAACTTAAAATAACAACAATTATGTATAGAATATAAATTTTGAAGAACAACATTAGCTTTCTTTTGAGATATTAAGCGTACTTATATTATTTACCGTTCTGGAGTTATGGCCCCATATGTCAGCTTTTTGACCAAAAATTTGGATTTTTTTAAAGTTTGAGCGACGAGCGGCACGGGTTAACGTCGTTTAATCGAGCTCAAATTTCGGCACCCTAATGTATACATTGCTTTTTATGTACAGGCAAACTTTAAAATTTTTGTCTGGTTTTAGACATTTACCGTTCTTTAACATCTTTTAAAAGGTTTTTATTTTAAAATAAAGGCAAGTCATTTCAAATAATTATTTCTAATTCGCTATTAATATAACCTGATAACAACACGCAAAGGAGACTCAGTATGCGGCCCAGAGCACAGAACAATATGCGCAGACTGCGCCGCAGACAACGCATAGCGGAAAGGTGCGGGCAGAAACAATTCGTATGAGTTTTCGGCCTCGTTGGAACAGGAGGGTATTCAGGAAAATTTTAATTTAATAAATCGAAGTATAAACAATTAAATAAAATAATTTATTTATATAATTTCATGCCTTAATTTTGGTAATGTGGGTAATATGTTTTTGATTACGCATTTCGAAACCAATCGGGGGCCCCCCCTAGCCAGGGGTCAGCCAGGGGTCCCGTATCATTGATACGGCTGATACCGCGGTAGCTACGCCCCTGCATTAGATATACCTACAAAGAGGGCCAAAGAGAAGAGTATATATAATTCTTGGTCTGTGTTGTTTTTATTAGTTTGTGCTTTTGCAAATATGAATTTAAAACAGAAAATAACTCGTCAAAAGCGAGCCGAAAAACATCCCAAAAATCGCGGTTTAAAAAAAGAAAGCAATATTTTAATCTGAAGACAACAAAGACCGACAAAAGTAGTTTCAGCTCGTCCCGAAAAAAAAATCAAGCTAGGTGATGTGGTTCATGTGCCGGTTGACCATTTGGTCGAATATCGAGTTATTAACTATATACTGGTATTCACGACCGTCGTGCAAAAATTGTGACAGTAGTGTAAAATTCACAACACGAGGACAAATTCAAATTTGCAGTAATTTGTGACAACTGTGTACAGCGAAGAATCTGCTCTAGCACAATGATCGACCACCATGCGTATGAAATAAACAGACGGTTTATACTTGCTATGAGATTGCTTGGACTAAGAAGAGCCGACTGCGCAAAATTTTGTGGCCTCATGGATATGCCACCGTTTTTTGAAACACATTCTGACGACTGTAAAAGAAGTCTTCGATCATTTCACGAAATGTGCTGTGCGTGAAGAAATCCAAGTAAGCACTGGACAGAATAAAACACATTTAACATTATCTGGGCATGATAAGTGGAAAAAACGCCGATTTTCTTCGCTATACGGGGTTTCTTCCTTGATTGGATATTACACTGGAAAGACGTTGTAGACGTTGTAGTAAAAAGCGCATACTGCAAATTGTGTCAAGCTTGGCAGGCCCGGCTCCAGACATTGCGGTACCCCGTGCAAAATTTTTTTGCCGCCCCTCATAGTTACCTACTTTTTAGTGCCTATTAATAAGGTATAATTTCTAAAAAAAAAACTATAGTACCTATAACTATAGGTATACCTAAATAATATCGTCCCCTTGATGCTACAATTATATACACTGTTCAAAATTGCATGACCATTTTAACACCAAATTAACACCATACATGGTCTATATCGATACAAACCAAAATGGTGTTAAATATGGTTCATTGGTCCAGTGTAATTTCAAATACTAAAATAGTGTAAATTGAACTCCTTTTCAGTGTTAAATATTATGTGTTCTTGGTCAAATTAAATCATACTAGGGGTAAACTGTACTTCTCAGTAGTTTGAAAGGATAAAATATTTTTAGATAAACACCGTTTTGGTTTTTGCTGTATATAACATTTTCAAACATAATTCATGGTGTTTATATTAACACCACTTGGTGTTGGATTTAGACACCATATTTAGATTACCCTTTACACCACAGATTTTTAAACAGTGTAATATCGTCCCCTTGATACTACAATTAGATATCTGGAAAAACACATTTATAAATAAAAATATTCTAAAATTGGTACCTGTATATGTAAGTATTTAGTAGAACTGGATTCGTAAATTTTCTAGTTATCCAGTTGTAGCATTATTTATGAGAATTATTTATTTGTTAATTATTATTTTTTATTAAAAGGGTGCATGCTGTGATATTATATTAATTTTGTATAAAATGTGCATAAATACCTACCTTAAAACACACACAAAAAGGCCAGCACAATATAAATACCACAACCACAGGGAACAAAATGTCCTCGAAAATGTCTATTTCTTTAAATTATTAATTTTCAAATATGAGAATTTTTTCAAATATGAGAATTATTTATTTGTTAATTATTATTTTTTATTAAAAGGGTGCATGCTGTGATATTATATTAATTTTGTATAAAATGTGCATAAATACCTACCTTAAAACACACACAAAAAGCCCAGCACAATATAAATACCACAACCACAGGGAACAAAATGTCCTCAAAAATGTCTATTTCTTTCAAATTATTAATTTTCAAATGGGTAGTGTACAATTGCACAAAGAAGTTAAATATCAACTAAAATAATTTATAAGTTTGCCTTAAAACAAAGCGAAATCCTGATAAATCAAAAGAAATCGCACATTGCGGCGCGTGCCATTGATCCTTTGTGGGCTATATTATAAAGAAAGCCGCTTTATTATTTAAAAATGGGAAATAATAGTACGATAACTTTTTGCCGCCTTTCGATTTTTGACGCCCTTCGAATTTTGCCGCCATTCGATTTGTGCACCTCTTTAATTTTTGCCGCCCTTCGATTTTTGCCGCCCCGTGCAGGGGCACGGCTGCACGTACCCTGGAGCCGGCCCTGAAGCTTGGACTGGAAAAGAAAATACTGCCAAGTACGAAGAGTGGAAAGAAAATCATAAGTGCACAGCATCACTTGGGGTCGGCTGGAAAAATGGAGGTCGATGCCATGATCAAAATGTTTTAACGATTGCACTACTAGTGACTAGGTAAAATACGCAAATACATTGGAGTGCATGGGGCATGTGCAAACAAAAATGGGTGCTCGATTGCGTAACGTAATAAAGGGAAAAAAAGGACTGGGAGGTAGAGGAAAGTTGACTGAATGGAGGTGTGACTGAGTACACGTTATTCTTTGAAATAAAAAGGATTTTTCTTTTTTGTATGATCGTGTATTGTGAAAGTTTTAATTTGCAGAGCGCTTTCGGCCTTAAGCCATCTTCAGTGCTTCAACTGATAAGTAAAACAGGAATTAGATTAAGTAACATTGAATTTTTAAAAAACTTACTTGTCAGTTGACAGGAGTATATGTCTATGTTCATTTTTATTTACAGCTACACAAAATAGTACTATACATATAACCCACAGATATGCTTATATTATACAAAAATCTTCATGTCGTGCGGTTAAAATTGGCCTGACTAGGTTAGGTGTTTTTGATGACAGATGATCAATTTCCCGCTTTTATTGACCGTAAAAATAGACAAAATTAGCAAACTTTTCTGTAAACAACAGATTCCTCCCATGCCCAACAGGTGGTGCTGTGTAACGAACATTAATTTTAAATTCAAATCCAGAAATGCGCTCCCCAAGATAACTAACTCATATTAAAAACCATCGTGAAAAACTACGAACATAAAATCAACCTAATTAGGATTTATTTATTTTAATCCATGACATATTTGTGTAAAGGTATAAAGTCTCTATTGAGGTTGACTTGAGTGTTAAGACAGAATGAGTTGCACTTCAATTCTTTCCCAATTTCAAGATCTTCTAAGAAATCTAGCTTTGTTAAATTTCTAGTGTTGGTTATATGTAATATTTCCGAGTTTTTTCGAGGACTAAACGAATGTTTTGAACTTTTAATGTGTTCTCCGAAAGCTGAAGAGCTCCGTTTTAAATGTTCATTAATTCTAGTTTTCAAAGCTCTAAAAGTTCTACCAACGTATGTGCAGGTGCAAGTTCCACATGAAAGTTTGTAATTTCCGCTTTTTTGAAGTGTTTCTATTTTGTCTTTGTTGTTAATTAATAATGATGCTAAATTCGTATTAGTTTTATGTGCTATTTTTAAATTTTCTTTTTGATTTTAACACACCTGCAGATCATGTTAGTTATCTTGGAGTTAATGAAAGGAATTGTGATAAAACCTCCGGCATCGTTTAAAGATAAGGTAGAACCACTTGGAAAGTTTAGGGCTAATATTCTTTTCCGTTTGAATTTTGAGATTAAATTGTCTACAATTGTTGGGTCATAATAATTGTTGTAAGCAATTGAGGCGTTTCTCGGAAAAACATCATTAGTCCAAAATCGTCGAAATTTAGATATTAGCACCAACTGTTATATACGTATACAAATAAGTGTTTCTCGTAAAAATGTCGTAGGTTCCATAATAATTAAATATGAAATTTAGCTTGTTCTTCTAAAAACATCACAAGTCCACTCCGTTTCGGTCATCTATGGTTTCGTCTAAGAAAGTCACATGTGCATAACATGTGACGTTTTTCATACAATTTCATAGATGACAGGCTTTTTGACATGCTTAGTTCCTGTCAGTTTCTCGGGTAGACAAAATAGACATTCGTTTTCTAGCACGTGTTGCTTTGTATGTGAGTTAATTTGTGTAGGTTTCTCGAGTACTGACGAAATATGGAAGCAGAAAATAGTAAAGAAGTGGCTTTTGCCCAGTGGCAAGAGAAAAATAAACCGAAAACACATCCAAAGCTTAGCCTGAAAGAAGCGAAAGTAAAAGGTTTCGAACACAGGAATCATAAGGGGATACTAATAGCCGAGAAAAAAGTAGGAGATGATTGCAGGTATGTTTCCTTTATAATAATGGGTAACATTCTTACTGTATGATCTTTTGTAGATGCAAACGGTTAAAATGTTTCCAAAACATGCGTTTACCAAATTCTATAGAATGCACGACAAAAATGAACAAGACGCCTACTTGGCTGGCTTAATAACAATAAGCCATATAAAACGACATCGAATCCGCAATCAGGAAAACAATAAACCACATTGTGCTGCATATTCTTACAAGTTGCGATGTTTCGGTGTATAGAAGTCTGTTTGTGTTAAAGCATTTGCCAGCATTCACGCAGTTACATTGCCTCGTCTAAAAAGAATTCAGTTATCACTAGTAGAAAAAGGTTGTGCACCGAGAGATAAAAGGGGAAAACATAATTGTCGCCCTAGAAACTACAGCAAAGAAGCTGTAACCCTCATAATATATCATATACGTACATTTTCTCCTATGCAGTCACATTACTCATTGCGAAAGAATCCGGATCAGCTCTACCTACCATCAGAGTTAACAGTAAAAGATATGCACAAGGCTTTTCTGCAGGAATATAACCTTAACGTTCCCTACAAAATATACTGGAAAGTATTTAAAACTAAATTTAATATTAAATTTGGATTTCCCCGTTCAGACACTTGTGCGGAATGCGACAAATTTGAACATACCTTAAGCGACAAGGGTATTTCTGAGGATGATGCAGCTTCTTGCAAAATACAAAAAGAACTTCATCTAAAAAAAGCTAATGCATTCTACGCCAAAAAACGCAGCTACAAAGAACAGGCTAGAGCAGGCAAAATTTCTTGTCTATCATTTGATTTTATGCAAAATTTGCCACTACCGCATATACCGTCCAATCCAGTATTTTTTGCAAGGCAAATATGGTACTACGTTTTCGGGATCCATGATTTAGGGAGTAATCAAGCAACAATGTATACTTATACAAAAAATGAAGCAAAATTGACGTTACGTCAATGTTACTGAACTACTTTAATACCAATGATTTGTGTAGAAATTTGGTTTTGATTAGTGATGGTTGTCCGGGCCAAAACAAGAACTATACGATGTTACATTTTCTATATGTATTAGTTCATGTGTTAAAAATGTTTGATTCTGTAACTTACCTGTTTCCTGTAAGAGGGCATTCATATCTTCCTAATTCTCTCATCTCAAGAAAAAAACGAAAAACTGAACGAGTTGAGACTCCACAGGGTTGGGATAATATCATTTTACAGGCAAGAGCTAAACCGTCTCCTTTTAGACTTGTCAAAGTAGATCGCTCAATGATTTTTAATGTAAAAGTGCAACTGACAAATTTTTTTTGAAATATCCAAAACCAGCTATTAACATAAAAAATGTGAAGATGTTTAAAATTGAAAGTAATCACAGATGCATTTTTTTAAAAGATAGCTATAGTGGTCTATGGCGTTCATCAATAGTAGCATCAAAAATAACTAAGACAAACTAAATAAGCTTAAAGCCTGCATACGATCTGCCAATACCAATTAAGAAAACAAAATTAGACACTCTAGAAAAGCTTCTACCTCTTTTACATGACCACAGCAATAGAAAATTTTATGATAATTTGATAAAAGACCAGAAGACCATAGCACCTGACAGTCCTGATAACACGGTCGACAACGATGATAATAGCAGTGGATGCGAAGACTGAGTGTGGCAGTAATACAGTTTAGTTTTTTTATTTATTTTGTTATTTAGAGTTAATAAATATTTGTAGTGTTTGTAGTAAGGACAATTGTTCGTTTTTTTCTTCTAAAAACCTCACATGTTTATGTATTTTTTGTGTTTTTTTCATATTCGTTTGAAAATAAAAACATGAGGAATTCTGGACAAAGTATCTTACATTTTTTTACATGTAGTAAATAGATCAATAAAGTACTTTGGTCAAAAATGGGAATGTCGGAGAGTTTTTTTCATTTTCCCAAATATGTTAATTTTGGACTAATGATGTTTTTCCGAGAAACGCGTCAATTTGTTTTAATATGTTTAGCTCTTTATTGTAATGTTCCTCTGATAAAGGTATATTGAGTAGTCTATATAACAATTAAAGGCGGCCATTTTGTGCTGTATGGGGTGATTAGAGGAATCTGCGATCACATGATCTGTTTGAGTTGGCTTTCTATAGATTGAAAATTGTATATTGTTTGAAAAACGATGTAAAGTCAAATCTAAAAAATTGAGTTCTTTATTATTTTCTATTTCGAGTGTGAAGTTAATTTTGGGATGGATTTTATTTAACTTTCCCAACAAAGATTGTGCTACCTCGTTGTCTCCTTCAACTATGCAAAGACAATCGTCTACATATCTGTACCAATGTAAAATCTCTTCGTGTTTTCCAACTATAAAGTTATTTTCAATATGGTCCATAAACGCATCTGCTAAAAGTGGTGATAGGCAACAACCCATAGCAAGTCCGTCAGGTTGCTGGTAATATTTGTTATTGAAAAGGCAAAAATTTTGTGATAGACACATATTGAGTAGTGTTAGAACAAAAACTATTGTGGATTCTTTTATGTGGGCTTTTATCAATATATTTTCTACAATTTTAACAGTCTCCGATTTTGGTACTGTGGTGAATAGATTTATGACGTCAAACGAAACCAGGATTGCATTATTGGGTAAATTACAATGTTGGATTTTATTGACTAAGTCTAATGAATTGAGAAGGCTGTATTTAGGTTTAAAATTTGTGAGATTTTTGATGGTATTCAATATAAATTTTGCAATTATAAAGACTGGAGTGTTGATAAAACTAACGACCGCTCTTATGAGGATATTTAAATTATGAATTTTTGGTAGGCCATACAATCTAGGAATGATTGGATTACCAGGAAGTAAATTGTAAGGGGCATTATATTCTTTAAGGAATTGTTTTTAGTTTTCAGTCTTCATAATATTATTAATGTTTCTAATAAACTTGTCTAGAGGGTTATTATTTAATTGTGTAAAATTGTTCTCTGTTAAAAAAGTTTCAACTTTGTGTATATATTCAGTACTATTTAAGATTAAGAGGCAATTGCCTTTGTCTGCTTTGGAGACAACCAGGTTATGTTTTTTAATTTTCTTTTTAATATGTTGAAGTGTTATTATTAATGGATTTAGTTTATTTTTATTTTTATTGATAAAAGGTAGAGACTTTTTGATTTTTTGTAAAATGTGTTGAAATTCACATCGTAATTCTTTTTTGTTGATACTAGATATACTTTCAATCAGAACGTCCAGTTCTATTGCAAACTTTTGGATGTCTGTGTTTGATAGTTGAAGGGATAAGCAATGTTTTAGTCCTAAACTAAGCAAGGCAATTTCATCATCGCTAAAATTTACATTGGACAAATTTTTAATACGTTCATGAAATTTAAAATTTGAGAATTGTTTGTTGAATTGTGATTTATTTTTATTAGAATCTATTCTTTCTTTTTTAAGATTGTCTAACTTGCGTTTTACGATTTTAAACTTTTGAGTTTTTTCAAAGATGCATTCATCGTTAATATCATTTAAAATTTCAGTAACTTGTGTGTAATTGTAACTGTTGCATAATCTGTTGTAAAGTATTTTGAGTTTATGATTACATACATCTATCTTTGAGTAGTGTTTACAGATTGCCGACCTAACTGCGTTCGTTACACAGCACCACCTGTTGGGCATGGGAGGAATCTGTTGTTTACAGAAAAGTTTGCTAATTTTGTCTATTTTTACGGTCAATAAAAGCGGGAAATTGATCATCTGTCATCAAAAACACCTAACCTAGTCAGGCCAATTTTAACCGCACGACCCTAGACCTAGACCTAGGCGCACGACATGAAGATTTTTGTATAATATAAGCATATCTGTGGGTTATACTATAGTACTATTTTGTGTAGCTGTAAATAAAAATGAACATAGACATATACTCCTGTCAACTGACAAGTAAGTTGTTTAAAAATTCAATGTTACTTAATCTAATTCCTGTTTTACTTATCAGTTGAAGCACTGAAGATGGCTTAAGGCCGAAAGCGCTCTGCAAATTAAAACTTTCACAATACACGATCATACAAAAAAGAAAAATCCTTTTTATTTGAAAGTTGACTGGTTCAATAATAGACAAGTTTGGCGATAGGTCGTAATTCCGATTCTGAAAAGATGAATAACGCTATTTGGGCCTCGTATTAGTACTACAGCTCAACAGACAAACATTCACAACACAGCAAATGCCCGGTCGGCGATGACTCCTGGTGTGAGTGGCAGAGAGTTCTATTCGCGCTACCCAGCAAGCAACAAGGACCCTGGGTTCGTCCACACTTACCAGCCTCTGCCCGAAGATGTTTTAACAGCCATTAAGCCGATCTATACAGATATGCTTGAAATATACAGTGCTTGCAAATCCAAGTCCGACCGGGTCGAGAAGGACGGTTGTTCAATACCCGCGTGAAAAGAACAAGGATAGAACGGCAAACAGAACTTGATTGGTCAGAGCCGGCAGGTTACCACCACCTGTTTGGCGTTCTATCCTTAGTATTTTCACGCGGGTATTGAACAACCGTCCTTCCCGACCCGGTCGGACTTGGATTTGCAAGAACTGTATGTAGGCGGATTCACCCAAAATAATGTAATAGTGCCAGTCGAAATTGCAGCTTACATATCCGCCTGAATTTTTAACGAGACTTTCGAGACAATGGTGGTGCCCTGTCGAAGACGTGCCCATCAGTTCGTCGCCGATGAGGATGAAAAGCGCGTTTAGATCGCGCGAGTGATGCAACGAGAGAGGGACAGATGGCTCGTAGACAAATCGACTTCCTAGAGGCTTCTACTAATGCAGAAGAAACATTTTATGGCCCTGGTATAGATGATTCTGTGTAAATCCGAAATAAATTATTTTATTCAAGAAATAAATGAACTTAAAATTTTAAATGCGTATATATCGGAATCGTATTTTTTGAAAGGTGCCGTTGCCGTGAGCAAGTTTTTTCGAAAATAAATTTACCGATCGATCTGAAATTTGGAAGTGTTGTTCCTAATTACAATAGCCCCTTTGGCTACTATGTAATAATTTGGTTTTTTTATTAGGATCTGTTAGGCGGTTTTCGATATTTCATGCTCACCGCAAACGCTTGAAAAAAAAGGCGTTTCGGGGCCACAATTTTCCATATTTTTACATATTTTTTTTACAAATACTTGGAAACATACCCTATTCGATGCTTTATAGTTCGTTTCAATATAATTATTATTATATGCCAGAAAAAAAATAACAAAAAACCGTTAATTTACGGCCTCATATGTTAAATTAATTAAAATAAATACAATACAGTCCAAAATTCACATTTTAGTCACATGACATGTTCTTCTTGCAAGACGCCATTTTTTCAGTTTGTTCGGTCTTGCACTATATGCCCCATTTTTTTTGTAGGTTAATTTATTTAGAGACATTAAGTTTAGAAATTCAAAACAAACATACCATGGAATACCTGTGATGGCTTCAAATATGGACACTGTTGGAACTTTTGAAATGGCAAAAAGTTTGTCGAAGGTAAGTCTATTAAACTTATTTTTAAGAACTAAGGCTTTGAATTGTTTGCAAATGCATATGTACACATTTGACAATTCGAATCGAGAAATATTGCATAATTGTGGTAGAAAAAAACTTGTTGCTACATTTTATAAAAAATACTTGACGTCAACTTCAAAGCAACAAGCAAAAAAGTTATCCTATGATATTGTGAACTGCATAGGAATAAGTTGATAATTAGTTGCTTGCAGATTATGCTCATAAATATTTGTTTTATATGAAAAAAATAAGAAAGTGCTTTGCCAACTTGACGTCAACTTGCTACACATTTTTGAAATTCTATCCAAATTCTAAGCACAAAGCCAGCTCCCAACCAAACTGCATCAGCGATCAAACGAAAAAGCAAGCGTAAACCGTGTTAAATGCGAAGTAGAATATTTAAACAAAAAACTCAAAGGATCGCCAACGATGTAAGTCAAGCCAACACAAACATTCCCAATATAGATGAAAACTCGGCGCTGCTACCCATTTTTTGTGCTTGGCGCTTATGATGGTGTTTTTGGGATTAGAGACCTTTTGGAATTTTTAAGTAGTGGTCAGCAGCACTAACCACTAGTCCACCGTCGGCGGTGGATAATTACTTAAAAACCCCAAAGTCACCAAAATGTTCTGTGTTGCATACTATTAAAACAAGGTAATAAACTAAAGAAAACACGTTTAAAAAGAAAATTAAATACTGTCAATATTTTCAACGACGCGCCACCCGTGTCGGTAAATGGCACCCTACTAATACTAAATAAATCTTTTGGAAAGAGGCAACTAACAACTAAACAAATATCCTTATTTTATTATTACTTAATAATATAGTTTAAACTAAAATAAACCAACGTAACGGTTAACATTAGACGTAAAGAAGGTAATAAAATAAAATAAATGGGTAACTGTCAAAATGACGGTTACAAACTTGACATCAAATTGGCCAAAAATTAAGTGAGAATGTAATCGAATGCAATGGTTAAAATGTAATACGATTATTTGTTTGCTTGTTGCATCGCCAAGTTGACGACAAGTTAGCAAAGCATCTCCTGCTTTTTTAAAAAAGGTAGACAAATAATATTTAGGAGTATAATCTGCAACCAACTAATTAGCAACTAATTTCTATGCAGTTCATAATGTCATACTATCAATTATTCGTTTGTTGCTTTTTTCTGCATAAAATGTAGCAACTACTAACGCTAGTTGCGTTAGTAAAGTTTGAATTTTGTAGGCATGCATGTATATTTTTTAAACCACCACTACCCAGATAACATTCGTGAATTCACCTTTAATCACACCGGGTCACAGTGGTCTGAGAGGTAAATTTACGCGGCAAAAATTATTCTTTAAATATTTTTTCCAACACGTGAATTATTTATGTTTTGAGGGTGCTAAATTTACTTCTAATATAATTTTTTTTCCAAAAATATTTGGTATTGAGGAAGGGGGGGCTAAGTCTAGCCAAATAATATAAAATGATTTTTTTCTATATTCGTGTATTTTTTATTCCTTAATTTATTACTCTCTATACTGCAGTACCGGCGCGGATACAGGGGGGCAATGGGTGGAATTAACCCCCCTGACTCACCATCGAAGCACTTTATTTTGACCAATTTCAAAAATTTACGATATGGATAACAAACTATAGCTTTATCAAATTTTTTGTTAAAAACGAATTTTCAGGATATAAGTAAAACTACACCCCCTGAATAAAATCCTGTATCCTCGCTTGTTGTGGTTAATAGTAGGTTGTTCAGTAAAAAGTCAGTCAGGTAGTGCTAAAACTTCTGTGGGTAAAAGGCATAAGGGGATAAGTCAAAAAGTCAACTTTTTCAGCAGAACCTTAAACGTGTTCGCATTAGTAATATTTAATGTTAGTGGGTATACCCTTTTGCTAGCACATGTCATATGCTAGCAAGAGCGTATACTCGCTAACCATAAATATATTTTCTGAATTAATGCGAACACGTTTAAGGTTCTGCTGAAAAAGTTGACTTTTTGACTTATCCCCTTATGCCTTTTACACACAGACTTGTTTTTATGATATTATTATAATATATTATACATTATTTAAGGCTTAAGCATAAAGCAATAAAATCTTGAGATCTTTAGAACAAAACGAAATAAGGACGCTTATTTATTTTTTGTTAGAATTACCTCAAGAAACAAACTAATTATTATTTTTTTCAATCAGATTCATTAGATTCTTCGGATTTGACCGAACGGTTGTCGTTTTCATTTAATATCAACAAGGATTTGACGGTATCGCAAATTTTTGTTTTCTTTTTCCGAGGTTCAATGCGAATGCTCAATAAGTAAGGATCAGAAGTTTCTAAGAGTCTGTGGAACAGGTCAGTATTAGTATTCAGGCGCGATGATTTTCTGGAATAGTGTTCTCTGTATTTCTTGTAATCTTTATTTCTTGCCTCCTGGGCTTCCTCTGACAATAAACCTACGAAAGGAAATCCATCGTATAATTGAAACTAAATTTGAATCAGAGCTCTCTCGAGAGGTATATATGCATGTTATGTTACACCTCACCTATTGGAAGAATGGAGAATTTTATCACGTCTGCTCCGTGCATAAGTATTTTGTGGATGCTAGCAGGCATGTAGTACCAAGGATACAATGATACATATAATGAAGCAGTATCTCTTGTATAGGATCGAAAAGCATCTACATTGATGTCATAACCAATTGCGATGGTTTTTAATATAATATCAAATCTGATGATCAAATTAACATCAATGCCCGTGATTTCTGCACTTTTAACTGCATTGCTAAAGAAACGCCTCGCAGTATTTCCATCATTGGTCGTGCCATGACCTAACAGTTAAGATGTTCATTAAAAAATAATATTTTTGCTTAAATTATACATGAATAATATAATATATAACTTGAAGAACTACATCGACTAACAATACTAGTTCAGATCTTAATTTATCTTGAATTTTTTTTTTACTTTCTTCGAGAGAATTTTTATCTTCATTTGATCTTGCCTAACGTGCAAATTTACATGTTAAAAATTATATACAGAATAGAATGGGTTGAAAAATTTTTTTTTCTTAGCATGGGGTTAGTATTTGTACCTTATAAAAAAAGAAAATTTTTCAAAAAAAAAAATTTTACTTAACCTTTTGAGGTGGCCCACTCGTTTTTTAAATAAATATTAAATCAAATGGGGTAGTTTCAACGGGAAATTCTTTTTTTGGTCTAAAATTGTGGAAAACATGTAAACAAGTAAAATATTTTTATTTTTATTTAGACTTAATTATAACTCATTACTCGTGCATAACTTTTGCACAAATTTGTTCATTAGTATTATATAATTACCTGTATATATGTAATCTGTAGGCTATGTGCAGTAAACACTCAAAAAATCGGATCCAAGCATGCAGGGTTGATAATCCAAATCTTAATCGTTCCGGTTCAACAGTAACTGCGTCCCACTTTATATGTTCATTTCTTTTGGACAGCTTCCACAAATGTAACATTTTTGACTAGATGTATTCGTAACGGAATTACACACCTGTGAAAAAATCATTGTTTTAGGACATGACCAATCAACGTCATTTATTATACCTTTCCGTCAATCATAGAAAAAATGAGACAATGATTTATTGTTAACGTTCAATTATTTCGAATCACAATGGTAGGTTTTAAATTGTCAATTTCTTCGTCGATTGAGTTAACTTCTTCTCGCGTTAACTCTTTAGTTTCTTTTGCAAACGCAAATTTTAGAGGTCTACAGAAACGGGTTGAAGACGGGCGAGAATTCTGCCAAATTATAACTGTTGAGCCATCGCCATTTTTATGTCGTAATTGTAGTGGTACCAAAGAAATGAGGAAAAGATTGGCATCGCTTTCAGCATCAGGACTCATATAGCGTTGCTTGTACCTTGCATGCCCACTGCTTCCGTCACATCCCCACTTATAAATCATTTCATAATTTTTGGAACCAACAATTTTACCCATTGAAGAAATGTCTAATATTCTATTTATAGTATGAGTAAGCAAACTTTGCAAAGGAACTCTGCAAGACGTTTCTGTTATTTCTATATTCTCAGGGTAGCATCGTTTCTTTGCTTCAAGAACTTGATCATATGGTGGAAAAATATCAGCGTTTCGCTGTTTTGTTGTTAGTCGTACGTTAAGATACTGCTGTTTAGTTAAGTCATTATCTAACATATGAGCAAGGGCTTCGTCTGACGTCATCGCAATAGGCTTTTTGGTTTTCAATTTAAAGAGCGCTTTCTTTATTGTATGAGCTTGTTCTGGTGTGTCAAAAATCTCTCCGACCATCTTAGCTGCTATTCTTTTACCTTTATATTGAAGAGTGGATTGGGCTAGACGTCTTATTTGTGGTGAACATAAAGAATTCGTAACGATTTTGGTTTTTTCTCTCTGGGATCGATCACTACTTTCCCCGAAACTTTTATGCGGTCTTCCAATATTATGACTTTTTTTTATTTTGTCAGGGAACTCAAATTTGTTCATTAGCCATTCTTCTTCTGATTCCATAAATATACTTATTGTTCGATGGCAACGATCCCATCTCTTCTTTAAAATTATTGCAAAAGATAATATCACATCTTACACCTTCTTTAGGTATTCATCATCCCAATTCTCGATGTTGGATATTCCTTTGATTGCAGCGAACAAATAATTCCTTGAAGAAATAGACGTCGGATTCAAAGTTTTCTGCTCTCTTAGGATTAAAAACAGATCCTTGTTTGTAAGAGATTCACAGCTCTTACTCATATTTCCTATATAAAATAAATGTTTATAGTTTGTACCAGGAAGCGATCGCCAATTTTGGCAACAAAGAGCAAACATAATTTTTTTAATCATGAATAACCAAAAACCATAACCTTCAAAGTATCAAAAATTATATCAATTATATCAACATTTCACATTTCACCATATTTTTTTTTAACCACCTTCTGGCTTTTTTTAGCCAATATTGTAATGGTTTACAATAGGAAAAACTTATAATTTTTATTATGATTTAATTACTCTTGCTTGTTTTAGAATCCCATATAAAAATTGAATTTTAGAATCCCATATAAAAATTGTACTATAGTATAATAAACAGGAACATGCTTTAAGAGGGTATACCCTCTTAAAGCATGTTCCTGTTTTTTTAATTTCTGGGCACCCTGTACCTTTTAATTAATAATTAATTTTAAACCATCAGAGGTTTTTATAAAAAAGTAATTTTTCCGTAAAACGCATTTTTATAAAAACCTTATTAGATTTTCTTAATTTCTGAGCACCCTGTACATTTAATTAAAACGTTTGTATATGAATCCCATTTTATGAAACAAGCAGGAGTTTTTATGAAGAATGATTTTTTGCGGTTCCCCTACGAAAATTTTACTACTTGTATCTTATTTTGATATATTTTGTTTTAAATTTCTGAGCACCCTGTACATATAATTAATTTTTGTATTGAATTCTAAATTTTAAACCATCAGATATTTTCATAAAGAAATAATTTTTTCAGAAAACGCACTTCTAGGTATTTAGGTTTTCTTAGTTTCTGAGCACCCTGTACATTCAATTCAAAATGTTTTTACAGGAATCATATTTTTGAAACAAGCAAGAGTTTTTATGAAAAATGTTTTTTTCTGTAACATTATATTAATTCTATTGTCAACCTGATGGGGGCACTTTGTATAATATACAAGGTATATTAAAACAACAATATTATGTTATAGGAGTAAAAAACAATTTTATTACCAATATTAAAATACCAAATATTAAATACCTACAATAATTATTGTCAAATTTAAAAAATATATATATACTTAAGTAAAAATTTATAATTACTTACACAGAACCACCTATTGCATTCGAAAATATGAACCTCCAGTTACAACTTTATAAAAATTCATCTGCCTTTATGCGCCTATAAGAGAGTTATGCAAAAATGAAATAAGGTCGACAAAAATTACCCCAACCTGCTCATAAAAGTAATACCTACCTATGAAAACAAAGTAATACTTAAACTTATGTAAACTTCAGTTAATTTTACATCATTATTTTACAAAGAAAATCGTAATTAATAATGTAAATTATTGACTTACTTTATTTTTATAGGGTTTGCGGTAATTTCAGACTATAAGTAGAAAAAATATTATAAAAACATATTCACTCGTACGGATATAAGTTTTAATCATATTTTTTAACAAATATTTTTAATGTAATAATGATACAGCAATAACAGTCTCGGCTACATTTTTATCTGGTTTTACAGTAAATTTGATAACCTTCTTTTGTACTGTTGATAATTGAACACTTTTAATACCATTATCTGCAAAATTTCTTAGTTTCCACAATCCTAAATTTGCAGAGTTTGTTGGGTACGTAAAGAATGACTCTTCGTCCCGTCCCCAGGTTACGCCCTTCAGAATGATTTTGTTAAAATTTTGAGCCGAACGATATATTTTTTTGATTTCCAAAAATTGACCATTATCCAACAGAACCATATTATTAGGAAATTTGTCCCTCAAAATAAGGTTTTTGTATTTCGAGATTAGGTTTTCAGAACGGTTTTTACGCCCTTCAGAATGATTTTGTTAAAATTTTGAGCCGAACGATATATTTTTTTGATTTCCAAAAATTGACCATTATCCAACAGAACCATATTATTAGGAAATTTGTCCCTCAAAATAAGGTTTTTGTATTTCGAGATTAGGTTTTCAGAACGCGATTCTCTTACAACGGTATATACAGGAGGAATGAATGGAATTTCTTCCTTTCGAAAAAATCTTTCTTGGAAACGATTACATAATTCTAACGGTCTGTAACCAGTTCTTAACATTCTCCTAATTGATCTCAATAAACTCTCAAAAAGGAAACCACTAATATAATTTAAATCACAATCCATGTTAATCGCGTCGTCAGCTACATGTGATAAATTATGAAAATTCATTACTATGGGACTTGGAGGATAGTATATTTCCATCAATGAAACGAACTTTCTTAAGCATGTTTTTGCAAATGTATTGTATCGACGAAATAAGTCTGGAGAACACAAAATACGAAATCCTGTTACAAGCAATGAAAAATGTTTGAATATATCTTCAGACAAAACAAATTTCAAAATCACAACGCCACAATATAGTAGAAAAAACCGGTACTGAGTAGCTTTCCACGTTGGCAGTTGACCCAATGGTTGGGTTTTTCTTTGAAACTAAAGGGATTTGTGGTTTTATCATTTCTAGAAGTAAATCTATTTTTTGTTTGTCTTTAAAATTTAATTTTCGTCCAGGCAGTGTCAACCAATTTTCATAATCCCAAACTGATTAATCATGTCCAGAAAGTGTATATCCAGCAAAGGAGTGAATGCTAAATGATGCTCTGGCTGCGTTTGAAGCCGAAAAGATTCATTAGTGCGTGGATCAGCACATAAGTCTTCGAAAACTATTTTGTTATTTCCTTTTTTTCCAATAACCATACATCTTTCGCAAGAGAAATAACCAGTGTGGCCTTTGACGCATTTGATAAGGGCTCTAGCGGGCGTGTCGGCAATAAAACATTTAACGCGTATTTTGTATGATGTCCTTAGAATTTCAAGTCCACTATCTATCAAATGATTCAATTCCTTTATGAAATCGTTAAAATAAAATTCGAGATCATGATGTTTTTCTGTACCAACATACAGTGCGACAGGAAAGGGTTTATAAACCTGACAATGGTAACAATGAACGCGACATAGTATTGGCCAAAATTGAGTAAAGCTTGATCTATACAATGATGCCCCATCAACATGAAATACCAAGTAAATTATACCATCTAAATTCAAAACTGGATTTATGCACAACATCAAACCTCTCTGTATGCCAAAATAGACAAATTTAACTTTCTTCTTAAAATCATCATGAAGTGTTCTTATTTCAAAGTCATGGTTGGTTCTTAAAAATGATGCAGCTGTTTTTGGGAGGTTTGGCATGGCTTTGCGTCGTAGTATTTCTAAAAGACTTGATACTTTTTCCCTGGGAATACCATTGTCAATACACCAATCTCGTAATAATTGTTCATCATCTATGTCTTCTTTGTCATTTTCATTTCCATTATTTGAGCTTTTATCATCGCTTTCATCCGAATTAAAACCTTCTTCACTATCACTGCAGTATCCATTGTTACTGACATCATCTCTTTGTGAAACAACATCATCAAGAATGTCGTTTTGGCAATTCTTATTCTCCAGTGGGAGTCCGTCCAAAATAGGTTGATCATCTTGATTATGTAGGTACATAGAAACAAGTATTTTTTGCATTAAAAGGTCAAAAAAATAAGAAACATTACTTTAATAAAAATGTATAGGTGTTATATATAATTATGAATAAGTATTCATAATTATTTATTAATTGTATTAATACACAACAAACAAATTGATTCTAGATAAGTAATTTACAAATATGAACAATATATATTTACAAATATAATTATATTCTATTGAAATATTAAACAATAAAAGTTACAATAATTTAAACACTATAGCCGTATAATGAATTTTCGAAGGTCAAAAACATCGGAAAAAGAACATGTTTTTTATGTCGATCATGCATGAATCAATTATAGTTTCCTAAATAACATACAAATTTACTAAAAAACATATTTCTTTTCAGCATGAATCAATTATAGTTTCCTAAATAACATACAAATTTACTAAAAAACATATTTCTTTTCAGTAAAATTAAAAACGCGAAATAGATATAATTTTTAATAGTAATGTGGAATGTAAAGTGCTATTTATTAAGTGAATAAAAGATATAGGTACCTAATAATACAGCATTATTTTCCTTATCAAGTGAAGGAAGGTTTTCCTCAATAATTGCATCTTGCACATGATCTTCGCCCAAAGCATTGCCAGCAATATTGAGCTCTATTTTTTTATAATTTTCAAGTATTTTGGTACTATTTCCTAAAGATTAATTGAGCAACTATAAACTTTATGCACAAACACACATACACTTATATATATTTAAATACTTGAGTATTCTTACCACTTAATATTTCATCAGACTTGAGATATGTTATATAATTTCGCAGAGCTTGGTTGACCTTTACTTTCCTTAAATTTATTTCTTTTTTTGTTCTTCTAAAATTCCTAGCTCTATTTCGAGACAACTCTCGAGCCCTAATTATTTTTTCCATGGTAAAAACTTTAACTTTCAAATTTGAAAGAACAGCTGTTATCCTCGAGAATGCATGCATGAATTTATTTTAATATCGGTGCGATATGTGTTGGTCGACATTTCAGCGACATCGACCAACGCATGTCGCACCGATATTAAAATAAGTGTAGGTAGCCGATATATAAATGCGCGCATTCACATATCGGCCACCTGCACTTATTTTAATATCTGTGCGACATGCGTTGGTCTACATTTCAGCGACATCGGCCACCCCCGTACATTTACTCATCGGTTCGAGATGTGTTAGCGACACGCAAGCGACATCGGCCACTCGCGCTTGGGCGAACATACGTCCGACGTCTGCTGGCCGACATCCTATGGCCGAGTCTATTCCGACGTCGGATCAATGTCGACATACGTTGGCCGACTTTATTTTTCACTAGGGTTACATTCCATTTATTATTTGAATTTACACAAACTTCAAAATTTGTAGGTTAAAAACGCTATATTTTCGACAAATAATCCAAAAAAGACATTTTAAAGTTGTATTTGTACTCAACTTTATTCGTACTATAAATTTTTAACACTAATTTTCAACCGTTTTCTACCCTCGTCTTAATATTATATTTTTTTAAATTTAAGATGTCTCTGGAAAAAATTTTTTTTTTATTTCCATCACAAGTTTTCTATACATAGAAGTTTTTAATTTTAAAAATATTCATATTTTGCACCACCCTAATATATAGTTATCGAACGTGCGTAAGCAGCGGTCAGAGGTTTTGCAACTATTTTTGTTTATAATTTTGTATTTTTGGGATTTTTTTAGCAATTACGCTTAATATTGGCCATTTTACCTATTAAGTAAATAAAATTTATTTTTTTGCTGGTCAAAGGACAACCCCAGGATATCCCAAAGGGACGTCCTTATAGGATCATCCCATTCTGGGACATAAAGCTGGTTCAAGGACGTCCTAATGATGTTTGTGCTTGTTGGGATGCTTTTTATTTTATATAATATAGCAATAAACATGTTTTTATTCAACACCCATTTTATTTCCTAACTTTAACCTGTGGGCGAAATTTTAATATTAGGTGTCATATAAAATTATGCCCGAAAAAGCGCGACCCCCTTAAAAGCAATTTAATTAAACAATAATATTAATAATTAAACAATTAAAATTTATTTTTTAAAATAAGCCGCGCTTTTTACAAATTTAAGTAAGTTTTAAAAGTTTGAATATTTAAGTTAAAAATAAAAATTACAAAATTACAAATAATACTTTTACAAATTTAAGTAATTTTTAAAAGTTTGAATATAAATAAGTTTAGTTATACTTTTGCCCATGTTCTATATCCTTTGTGTAACGATTTCATTAATTAATTTATTTATTTTAGCATGGTCTTTTTACCTGTATTCATAAATACTATAACGTCAAAGAATGGAAAACATTTGCCACAGAATACCCAGATTGTATTAGTAATGTAGCAGCTAGCTCCGGAATGTCAGAAAATGACTTTATACGACTTTCAGAGATTTTAAAAGCCATACCTGAAATTCTTTTTATTTGCTTGGATGTTGCTAATGGTTATTCCCAACATTTTGTAGAATATGTTAGAAAGGTCCGAGTTGCATATCCATCACATACTATAATTGTAAGTAGGTACTACAAAATATATTTATTAAATACCTTATTTTCTAAAAAAATGTGACAAAACTTGTAATTACATATAAATATATTAATATTCTTTATTCTCTAAATTAAAATTAAGTTTATATATATGTATATGATAATTTAATAATAATAATATTTATAATAATGGCGGGTTTATACAACTTCATATCATTAATTTATTTTATAATTGAATTGCCGGAATGCACAACCGACGCAGCGCGGGGCCAGTAGGCTAATGCATGGAGACCGTTCAATTTCAACAAAATTCTTTAATTAAATATTCTGCAAGCATTCTCTATCACCGCTTTTGTTTAATTTCCTAGCCGGGAGGGCAAATACATCTTTCAGGTCATAGATGGCGTAAAGCACGCTATATGTCCCGTACAGATAATGTCATGACATATAGAAGACCGCGTTGAAAAACGATAGATGGCACCATTGTGCAGGCAAATTCTCTTCTCGCCGCTTTTGAACTATTCCTTTCCAATATAAGGAAAGGAACTAAAGTTTTCGTTTGGGTCTCGAGCCTATAGCAACTCGGCACTGATGAGTTCCACAAGAACGAAACGCGTCTGTCGATGCTGGCATGAGATCCGAACGAAATTAAACAAAAGCGGTGATAAGAGAAATGCTTGCAGAATATTTAATTAATATATATATCTAGCGAGTTTGTCGCAAAGTTTTAATACTTTTAATACAATAACTATAATAAATTACCTAGCCGGGAGGGCAAATACATCTTTCAGGTCATAGATGGCGTAAAGCACGCTATATGTCCCGTACAGATAATGTCATGACATATAGAAGACCGCGTTGAAAAACGATAGATGGCACCATTGTGCAGGCAAATTCTCTTCTCACCGCTTTTGAACTATTCCTTTCCAATATAAGAAAGGAACTAAAGTTTTCGTTTGGGTCTCGAGCCTATAGCAACTCGGCACTGATGAGTTCCACAAGAACGAAACGCGTCTGTCGATGCTGGCATGAGATCCGAACGAAATTAAACAAAAGCGGTGATAAGAGAAATGCTTGCAGAATATTTAATTAATATATATATCTAGCGAGTTTGTCGCAAAGTTTTAATACTTTTAATACAATAACTATAATAAAATTTTTAAATTAAACTCGCGATAACTCCTTAACTAAACGTGCGATTTTTATGAAATTTGTACAGAATACTTAGATTGGTACAGCGATGCTATTAAAATAAAAAATACAACATTTTAACCACAATTAATTAATAAATGCATCAATATTATTTAAGTCATAACTATGCTTAAACTAGTAGATGTTTATAAATTATATACATATATATATATATTAGGGTGGCCCAAAAAAAAATAATATTTTTTTTACTCGTCTCTTGCAAAAATATGTTAGTTTATCATGCTGTAAGAGCCCTGTCAAAATATCAGCTCGATTAAAAAATATTTAGGGGTCGCTCAAGATTTTTTAAAATTTTCAAAATCGTCAAAAATTAAATTTTTTTTTTTTTATTTTAATTTTTTTTCTCGTCTCGATATTATTTTTTTGGTTGAAAATAATAAAAATTCTGTAAATTTCAAATTAATATTTTGATTTCTAAAGGTCGCTAAAAGTTCGTTGATATTTATATTCAGAGGTCGCTCAAAAACATTCAAAATACTCTACTTTGAGAGTTAAAAAATCTTGAGCGACCTTTAGAAATCAAAATATCGATTTGAAATTTTTAAATTAAAAAATAATATCGGAACGAGAAAAAAAATTAAAATAAAAAAAATCCAATTTTTGACGATTTTGGAAATTTTTAAAAATCTTGAGCGACCCCTAAAAAATTTTTAATGGAGCTGATCTTTGGACAGGGCTCTTAAAACATGACAAACCAACATATTTTCACAAGAGACGAGAGAAAAAAAAATATTCTATTTTTTTCGGGCCACCCAAATATATATATGGTTTTTTTTCTTGGTAAAATAAAGAAGTTTTTCTCCGAATTTGACAATTATTAATAAATTATTATAGCCGTAATACTAATAAATAAGAGAGCCTACGGCGGCGTAAAAAGCTTAATTGCAACAAATCATTTATTATCAGTAATTATTACTAAATGTGTTTATATTGCACACTGTTCACTGTACAATATAAAACAGGAATTTTATTTTGAAATAAAATTATTACCTTATCTTTTAACTTTTAGCAACATTTGCTTCCCACAAATTATTATTCTTCGATGTTTTTCGTCCGAACAAATCGGACGAAAAACATCGAAGAATAATAATTTGTGGAAACCAAATGTTGCTAAAAAGTTAAAAGATTTATTTATTCTTTTACAAACACAATATAATATTAATTACATGTCGATACCCTAAACTTAATCCTACATAGCCTAATACTAAATAACATTACAATTACAAAATATCTGAATATGCTTTACAGTGGTATTAAAAAAAATCAATATCACAGTTATCAATTAGATTATTGCACTGCACCAACATATAATTAAGCCGCGAACAGTCTTTTTTATTAGTATAAAACAGTATTTTATTAGTTATTCTTAAGTTAATCTTTGGCACTGAAAATTAAATATTATTAACAATATATAGGTCTTGTTTCAACAAAAAATATAAAGAAAACAGCTTGCATATTTCTTCTTTCGAGGATTAAAAAATTAAAATAATTTAACATATAGATTTCTTAGATATTTACATGTACCAAATTATAATGTATATAATGTATATAGTGTATGTATCTATAGATACATATATGTATACCAAAAACCGGTATAAATTATATTCCTTACATGTAAATATCTAAGAAATCTTTTTTGTACTTTTTGAATGACATTACTATTACTTTCTGCTGTAGGTGACCAGATAATACAAGCATATTCAAGATGAAGCCTCACTAGTGCATACAATATATACAATTTAGTAAGGGATGAAATATGTTTAAAATATTTGGCATTTCTAAGTACAAAACCAAGTACCCTAAATGCCTTATTTAGGTACTATTGTATTGTAGGTAGAGTTGAATTTCATATTTAATTGCAATTTTACACCCAGATCTTTACATTAATAAATTCTACTTAAGCTAATGTTATTTAGATTATATGTATATAAATTTATATTTACGTGTGTGTTATAGTTGCACACTTTTCTACGTTAGGAAACATCTTATTTACTTGAAGCCATTCTGATACATAGTCTAGGTCTTTTTGTAACATTTCGTTATCTTTTTCGTTGTTAATCTGTTTATATATTTAAAAATCAAATCAAACAGTAGCCAAGATGAATATTTAACACTTAGCGGTCAATTATTGATAAAAATAGCAAACAGTAGCGGCCCTAAGTAATCATTTTATTTCAAAATAAAATTCGTGTTTTATATTGTACAGTGTAAAGTGTTCAATGTAAACACATTTAGTAATAATAAGTAATAATAAATGATTTGTTGCAAATTAAGCTTTTAACGTGATAAATCGAGTTTAGTTTCGATTCTTGTGCACTTTGTTGTCTTTACGCCGCCGCAGCGCGCCGCGGGCTCTTTTATTTATTTGTATTACGGCTATAATAATTTATCAATAATTGTCAAATTTGGAGAAAAACTTCTTTATTTTACCAAGAAAAAAACCGTATATATATAATTTATAAACATCTACTAGTTTAAGCATAGCACTTAAATAATATTGATGCATTTATTAATTAATTGTGGTTAAAATTTTGTATTTTTTTATTTTAATAGCATCGCTGTACCAATCTAAGTATTCTGTCCAAATTTCATAAAAATCGCACGTTTAGTTAAGGAGTTATCGCGAGTTGAATTTAAAGAATTTTGTTGAAATTGAACGGTCTCCATGCAGTAGCCTACTGGCCCCGCGTTGCGTCGGTTGTGCATTTCGGCAATTCAATTCACAATTTAGTGCATAGGCATAAAAGTTAAATATTTCTATCTGCTATGAAACAGTTTATACAACGATTTAATCCCTAACTCACAATTTAGTGTTTATTGAATAACCTTGAAAGTTCATAAAATTTAACTTTTATGAAATAAATTATGAATTATAAATAAGATTGAACAGCGCATGTGCCAACAATTTCTCTCTCTCCATTTTTTAAGGTTATAATTAATAATAATTGTGTTTTGTGTTTGTGCCTTAAAAAATACTAAGTATCTGTCACTTTTAAAATCAATATTGTCATTTGAAAAAATAAAATATATATTAAATTAATGAATTGTATAAACCAGATTTAAGTTATGTATTATGTATTAAATTATGCATTAAATTAACAATTGAGTTATGAAATAAATTGTCCAATAAATTATCAATAATTGTTGTTGTATAATAATATTATAATATATATAATAATATTATAATAATTATTGTTGTATAAACCCGCATTAACAGACTTGGTGGATGCAAAACATTACGTTGATCCGTAAGCAACAAGTTGTTATTATAACAAGGTTAATCACACTAAATATTACCTCCTGGAAGGTGCTAAGGAACCTATAATACATACTTATTATTATTATCTACCGTCTCTCTTTATCCTCTGACGTCATCGAGTAACAAAAGTTTTCGCTGCACATGCCCAATATGAAATTTGTTTTAGTTTCTCTGTAAAAAGTATTTTTATATGTGGTAAATAAGTTATTTGGATATTTTTCGTGCTATTTTTTAATATCTTTTAATAATATAAAGAATGGTTTACTAATTTAATAAATAAATATTAAAAATAGGAAAAAACTATCTTTAAAATTTAAATACTTTATCT
This sequence comes from Brassicogethes aeneus, assembly GCA_921294245.1. NCBI lineage: Eukaryota > Metazoa > Arthropoda > Insecta > Coleoptera > Nitidulidae > Brassicogethes > Brassicogethes aeneus. The sequence continues at coordinate 50,283,901 of OV121133.1, forward strand.
AAAGATGTAGAAGTATCCGATAAAGCAAAAAAACAGGACAAGAAATATCTAGTATGAGAAAAGTAAAAATTTAATAAAGATATATATAAGGTTGTGTAAAATTACTGCTTTTTATTGTTTTATAAGTTGAAAATTAAAAATAGTATGCAACATGTTGTGTAAAGATATTGTTTTGTTATCTACTACTATTGCATAATATGTTTTTTTCTGTGAATAATGTTGGCAACAATGGCAACATACGAAAATTTAAGTGCTGAGTTAATTAAACTTAAAAAAGAAACTTTAATTGAAATAATAATTAACAAGAAAGTGCCACCAGGTTTAACGTTAAGTGAATCCCTTGGAAAACACATTGGAAGTTATGAAAATTGTGGAACAGACAAAATTAATAACGGCGAACGTAACTTAACCTCTCAAAATAACTTAGTTGAGGTAGGTCTAAAGCATGAATTAGAAATAGTTAAAATGGATCTACAACATACCAAAAGATTAGTAACTGAATTGGAAAGAACAATTGATTATCAAACAGAAATTATTGGCCTATTAAAGAATTCGCAACCCAAACAAAATATATGCGACGTTGCCAATGTGAACACGGTCCCACAAAAAAAGGGAAAAAACAAGAAGAATGAAAATATAACAGCAATAGACGAAAAAGAAAATAAAAAAATCCAAGAAAACACCAACTGTGAAATTGAAAAAATCAAAGAAACTACAAAGGCTATAAAAACAATTGGCAATAACATTGATCAACATCAAAGTTTTGCTGCAGCAGTTAAAAAAGCCTGGCTTTGTATAAGCAAGATCAAAATAGGAACTCAAGCTGGAGAAATACAAAAATATTTAAAGAATAAATTTCCAAGTAAAGAATTTACCGTTGAAGAACTTCCAAGACGTAAAGAAGCTACAAGCATGTCTTTTAAATTGGGAGCGGATATGGATCCATTCGAATTATTAGAAGAGTTTCATAAACCAGAAACCTGGCCAAATGGAATCTTTATAAAGAGATTTTACTTTTTTCGACCAAACAATGCTAAGTTCGGAGCAGAAACAAATTAAATTAGAATCAAAAGAAGATTTCAAAATTATAAATTTAAATATACAGTCAATAATAACAAAAATTAATGCCTTAAATAATCATTTATTTAATAATAGTGTACAAGTTTTGGGATTAACAGAACACTGGCTTACAGATGAAACAATTACAAAAATAAGAATCCACAACTATTCAGTGGCAAGCTACTTCTGCAGAAAAAACTTTATTCATGGAGGGGCAGCAATTTTGGTGCATGATAGTTTAAAATATGCAGAACTACCTGAAATAAAAAATATATCAATTGAAAAGGACATAGAATTAGCAGGGATATATATTAAGAAAAAAAATATGGTTTTTATTACTACTTATCGGTCTCCTTTGGGAAATATGAATATTTTTATGGAAAAACTAAACTTGGTTTTGGAATATGTAAATAATAATTATAGTGATACAAATTTATTTTTATCAGGAGACTTTAATCTAGATTTTCTAAAAAACTCTGTATGTAAACAAGAGTTAGAAAGTTTATTAGAGACATTTAATTTAAAACCATGCTTTAAAGAAGCATCGAGAATTTCAAAAATCTCTTCTACATGTATTGACAATATTTTTACAAACATCAAGGTATATGAAGGTAAAACACAAAACTTGCATATTTCGGATCATAATGCACAAATATTAACAGTTAAATCTAATAAAATTCAAAAAGATCATACTGTAATAAAAAAAATGAATAATTTCAGATGAAAATACTTACAACTTTGTATCACTTGTAATTGATCACTTTAAGGAAAATGAATATATGGCAAACAATGAAGGTTTTTCCAAATTCCATGACCTTCTTATTCAGTGTTTTTGTACCGCTTACCCTGAAAAAAATATAAAAGTTAAAACCAAAAGAAAAAATAAAATAAATGAAAACATAGAACTTCAACAAATAAAAAAACAACTAGATGGTCTTGCAACAATCATGAAAGTAAATAAAGACATGATTTCATTTGAAACCTATAAAGAAATGAGGTCTTACTACTATGAAGCTTTAAATAAAAACATAAAAAATAGGAATTCTAATTATATATCAAATTTATCCAATCCGAATAAAGCTATATGGGAGGTAATTAATAGTGAAACAAACAAACATAAAATATTTAGTCCTCAAGAATCCACTTTAAAAGCTGAAGATTTTAATACTTTTTTTAAAAAGATAGGAAAATTTCATGATGTAGAAGCTAAACCTGCAGAAGAGTTTCTAAAAAATCATAACAATTTTAGCCACACTTCATGTTTCTTCGAAGAAGTTACTGAAAAAGAAGTGTTTAGTATAATTATGAACCTTAAATCAAAAGAAACCTTAGATATTTATGGACTAAATACAGTAGTTTTAAAACAAATAGCTCTTTACATAAGTAAACCACTTGCAATATTATTTAATAAAAGTCTACAAAATGGCACATTTCCCGTTGAACTAAAAATTGCAAAAATTGTACCCATTCATAAAAACGGTGATGCAAATAAGCCAGAAAACTATAGGCCTATATCAGTTCTACCATCATTATCAAAGGTTTTTGAAACAATAATCAGACAAAGAAGAGTAGTTTTTGGAAAAAAATAAGCTTTTTAACAACCAGCAACATGGATATCGAAAAAATAGATCTACTACAACAGCAATAAATTCCATAATAAAGTATATAGTTACGGCACATGACAAAAAACAAAAAGTAGAAATGGCATGTTGCGATTTAAGTAAAGCCTTTGACACGGTGGATAGACAACTACTTTTAAGAAAACTAGAACATTATGGATTTAGAGGAATAGTTTATGAGCTATTAAAATCTTACCTAATGGATAGACGTCAAGTTGTTAAATGAAAAAACAAATATTCCACAGAAGTAGTCACGTCATATGGGGTTCCTCAGGGTTCGATTTTGGATCCAGTACTCTTTATCTTATATACAAATGATTTGCCTGCAAATATTCCAGAAAGTGAAGTCTGTCTTTATGCAGATGATACATCAATTATATATAAAGTTCCTAAAGAAATTAATATAGGTGAAAAATCTAAAACTATATTAAAAACAGCCAAAGAATGGATGAACTCCAACAAACTCAAATTAAATGAGAAAAAAACACAAATAATAACTTTTTTTGGAGATAGTAAAACTATAATCAAGTTTTTGGGTGTTCATATAGATAGTGAACTTAAATGGAACAAACATGTAGAAGTCATTAGCAAAAAACTTACCAGTGCAATCTACTGCATGAGAAGATTAAAACTCTGTGCCAATATGATATCCACAAAAACAGCCTATTACGCCATGTTTCACAGCATTGCCAGTTATGGAATTTTATTCTGGGGGATTTCTACCGATTCCTACAAAATATTTATTTTACAGAATAAAGCGATTAGAATAATCTGTGATTTAAAAACAAATGAGAGTTGTAGAGAACATTTTAAAAATCAAAAAATACTTACAATTCCATCTATATTTATTTTGGCAGCAATAAAGTATGTATATTTAAATTCAGACGAATTTGATAGAAATTCTGAAAATCACACCTACAATACTAGGCACATGAACTTTTTCCAAATTCCACTTCACAAAAGCAAATTGGCACAACAAAGTATTCACTATTGGGGACCGAAACTGTTTAATCATCTTCCAGAATCAATAAAAAAGATAAAGAATCCCAAAGCTTTTTCAAAATCTGTGAAAAGTATTTTAATCCAAAATTGTTATTATTCTTTAAATGAATACTTGAATACTAATTTTAACTTTCAATGTTTATAAATATGTTTTGTTGTTTATATTATATGTACATACCGTTTTTTTTAATATGTTTTTATACCTATAGCTATGTTCATTTTATTTTTTTAAATTTTATACATATATGTACCTGACGTTTAATGTAATTTTTATTACTTAATAAATGTATCTATCTATCTATCTATCTAATGATACAAATTATTAATTACCTGCCTGTAACGGGGGTTTTTATCGCGTCGAATGTGTTTGCTATACTTTTACTTCTTATTCCTTGGTTGGCCTACGGGAGCTCTTGGGTATATGGAACCCGTTACAAATGACTAATCTAATCTGACCTTTTAATCCGGTGAAGATTGTGGCGGCTTCACCTGGATGATGTCGGTGGGACGAGTACGAGTAGAGGCGAAGTATTCCGATATGTATATTAACACACTTAACTCACTCGCGTCGAATCACGCGAAAAACTTCACACACGATTACCGTTCACTATACAGTGTGTATTAAAACGAATAGATACACTTAAATAAAACCCCGCCCACTTTGGTAGGGATTGAATTTGTATCATTGTCGTATGATCTGTGCGTAGTGTTGCCAGCGTCAGTACGTTGTACCGAATTCAGTACCTTCGAATTAAAAAAAGTAAGCAAGTACCTCGTTGATGGTTTTCGGTACGTTTTCTTTTCCCTTTATTTAAATAAAAATTAAAGAAAAAATTAAAAGTTTAGGTTGGTGATACTGAGTTATTTTAGTATCCTGGTATTTTAAGTTTTAAACTGTTGGTAGCGCGCGTTGTCTACTTAGTGTTGACATAAGGTTTGTTCCAAGTTCGCCAAGAACCGCTCATAGGAATAATAGGAATTATTGAAGCCAAATACCTCAGTCTTTGTTAAAAAAGAAAATTAATTATCGATAGGTAGACTATTTTTTAATTTTACCAACAATATTGTTTTTTTGTATAGGTATAATAATAATTATCTATTTTGTTCTTTTGATGTTTATAGTTTATTTATGTGCATGTGTTTATTGATAAAGTACAAAATAAAATTACGTTCATATAAGTTTAATATTTATTTCTCAAAGTCAGTACGTTATCTTTTAAATTCAATAGGTTTTTATTGCCATTTCATTACTTTAATTTTTCTACTACTGGCAACACTGTCTGTGCGTCAGTTTAAGAAGTGCACTGAGACTTTGCGTACGTCTTTGTAAGAATAAAAAAGTATTTTCTCAAATAAAATGGTTTTTACCCGTGAGGAAAAATACCAATTTATGGTATGGCATCACACTGGTAGATCGTATCGCCAAATACAAACTTTATTTCAAAATATGTTTCAAAATAGGCCTTTACCCAGTGTAGCTAAAATCCGGCTGTATGCCGCGCTGTTGCCATATGCTATTGTTGTTTCCTAAAAGGGTTGTTTTTTTTAATATTAAAAGTAAGAAAATTAACTAAATCAAATTATTTTTGACATATTATTAATTTTTTTGTTATTTTTAAAGTTTCAAACAAATAAAATTGAACTATTTATTAATCGTTCTCTTCTGATTTAAAACAACCTGGCATTTATGGTTCGTAATTACGAATGGCTTGGTTTAAACCACGCCCAATTTAAGTTTGTTTCTTTTGCTCTGATCAGAATATAATTTTTCATCCTTGTCTCCAGCCTTACTTACTTGATTCTATACAGTCTGTATACTTACCTTCGACTTAACTTGATTCAGGGCTATTTCTTATAAAACAGACAGAGCAATAAAGCGATATTTAAAACCATATAAATATATTTATGCACGATGACATTATAATATGACAATTATAACAACAATTCTTTGACGTAAATGTCTTTTTATAGCCCGCGGGCGTTATTATGACCCAGCGGGCTATAATGAAACGTCAAAAATTAAAAACAATTGGCGCAAAACTATGAGCTTATTTTATTTTAAATTTATATTAACAATACAGTTATTACAATTAGTCATGTTTATGTTGGGTGGTACAATTTGATTTTGGGTACTATTTGAAACCATATTAAATTAAAAACAATATTTATGCACGATGACATTATAATATGACAATTATAACAAAAATTCTTTGACGTAAACGTCTTTAAAAATAATAATATATTAATTGTGCATAAAGTTGTGTATGCATTGCTGGCATAACTAACCTTATTATGCCCTTAATAACTAAATAACTATAACAAACAAAGAGTTAACAAGTTAACAATAAATAATGAAAAGATATAAACAAGGAAAATTAAGTTACGTTAAATTAAAAATAGATAATTAAAGTTACTCCAGAGATTTAATTTAAAAGAACTAGTTTACAAAACAAATTAGAACTCTAGATTAAGAAATTTAACTAAAAGTAAACTAAAAGAAATGTAACAAATAATTAAACTAAGCAAATGCGTTGGGGGTCAGCGCTCGAACAATCGAGAGTGTGGAGCTCGCTGGAATATTAGATAAGCCACGTAGGCACTGAATATATAAGGAACACCGCAGCATGGAACAGTTAGTTAAGCTTTGGTACTCGCGACGAAATAAATAAATATTCGTGCAAATAAATAAACTCTTGAATAGTAGTGATATATAAATAATTAGTAGTTAAGTGTTTTGTTAGTTTCATAGTTTCTTAGGGCCGGTTTTTCAATCGTTGGTTAAGTTTATCTTATAGTTAATTTTCTTAGATACTATTGTTAACACAATAGTATCTAAGAAAGTTAACCGTAAGATAAACTTAACCAACGATTGAAAAACCGGCCCTTAGTGTTTTAAGTGTAATTTAGTTATAAAAAATAAATCCTTTAGTTTATTAACCAGTGCATGTTTTTATTCACACTACGAAAAGTTAAAAATGTTACAATTGGTGTCAGGAGTGCGGTTAGTGTGAAATTTCGCGAAAATGGTTTCGTTAATGGACTTAAGAGTGGGGGACCTTAGAAGAAAGGGAATGTGATACAACTGGGAAAAAGAATGTGTGCAGCAGCGGCTTCGAGAAGCGTTGGAGCAGGAAGGTGAAAATCCAGATACGTATTTATTTGAAGACCAGTGTAATATGCATTTAATGTTGCAAAATTTAAACGAAAAAATGTTGGAGAATTCTAACAATTTGCGAATTCTAGCGAAGTACAACAGAGAATTTTAGAAAATTCTAACGAGTTACAACAGAAAATGTTAGAAAATGTCAACGATTTAAAGGACGATTTGCATCAGAAAATGCTGGAAAATTCTAAAAATTTAAAGTAATATTTGGAGCAGAAGATTCTAGATAATGTCAATAAATTGGAAGAGAAAATGAGGCAGAAATTTGACGATGGAATTAAAAGAGGACGTAAGGATGGAATTGAATGACGTAAGGATGGAATTGGATGAAAAATTGGAACTCAAAATAAAAGAAATAAATAGTAAATTAACAGCTGTTAATTGACCTATGATGCTGGCGGAACAAGGAGCAGTGCCGGAGGGGCTTGGACCAACTACATCCGTCAGTTTGAGGCAGCAGGAAAAGCAAATGGGTGGCTACCGGAAGAAAAAGCTACAGCATTGACTCTTGCTTTACGCGGAGATGCAACCGACATCTTGCAGACACTTTATCCCAAGGAACAAGAAGATTACGAAGCGTTGGTTAAACATCTGGAATTGCGATATGGCCAGACACATCTGGAACATGTATACCATTCCCAACTAAAGAATCGCTGCCATAAATCTAACGAGACTTTGCAAGAATTTGATGCTGATATTGCACGCTTGGTCGGGCTAGTATATCCAGCTACTCCAACGACCGTTATGGAACGATTAGCGGTTCAAGCCTTTTTGGATGGACTTCGGGACAATGAAACACGACAGGCTCTGACATTGGCTCGTCCGAGCCAACTGGTTGATGCATTGGCTCGAGCTTTGGAAGAAGAGAAGGAGCGGGAGCCCAATATAATTGAAGAAATCAGGCGAGTTCTTAAAGAAAATCTACCAGAGAAGGAGGAAATCCGGTGTTGGAGATTTGGAAAGCTCGGACATATATGAAGTCGTTGCATAAAAAGCCAGAAGGCGCCGCCTTCATCTCAGTCGAAAAACTAGATAGGGTCGAGGAAAAGGGGCTACCGTCGACCTGTAACCAGCATGCCCCAGAGGATATCGAACGTGTCGCATCTCTTTTACACCAATCCCGTAGTATTTTTGTGGATGGTTTTATTAACGAAAAATTACATATGCTGCTGCTGGATACAGGTGCGACGAAGACAATTATTAGGCCAGATATTGTCGAAAAGTCGAAGATAAAATCTACCAATCGGCGACTACGTACTGCAACATGAGATACTGCTACTGTTCGTGGAGAAGTGGACATCACGATGGTCATAGGAAACACGAAATTTAAACATCGAGCATTAGTAGCAGATATTGAAGATGAAGTTATTGCAGGCATGGACATTATGAACTCTATAGGATTTGAACTGAACTTTAAGCAAGGAATATTGAGGGTAAATGGAGAGGAAGTCGTGTTGCATCGATCTAAAGAGAATAATATTCGTGTAATGCTAACAGAAGATGCTTTGGTATCAGAACAAAGTGAGATGATATTGAAGGCTTTCTTGGATTGTAAATCAGAAGATGGTATAATGCTTCTGAAGCCGAGAAATGATGACAAAGAGGTCGGTCGGGGAGTTGTAGTAGGAAAGACTTTAATACGTGTCGGAAAAGAAGTGCCTGTAAGAGTATTGAATGTTAATGGTTACTCTGTGAACTTGAAGAAAGGAATCGTTTTGGGGAACTGTTCTTCGGTTTCCTCGATTATTAGAGGCATTCGTGAGTCTGCAGTCCCGGCCAAGAAAGTGAGCAATGAATTGACGAATCTTCTGTCGAATTCTTCAAAGGATTTGAAACCCAATGAAAGGATAAAGCTAAGAGAGCTGATACACAATTATCAGGACGTCTTTGACGACGGACAAGGAAAGAAGGGTAGGACAAGAACTGTCCAGCATAAAATTAACACCGGTATTGCACAGCCCATTCGACAGTCGGCAAGAAGGCTGCCACTTGCCAAGCGAGAGGAAGCTGATAGAATTGTGCAAGAAATGGAGAAGGAAGGGGTGATCGAACCATCCAACAGCCCATGGTCATCCCCAGTGGTGTTAGTTAAGAAAAAGGATGGGTCAACCCGATTTTGCATCGATTTTCGTCAGCTGAACAACGTTACGAAGAAGGACGGCTACCCTTTGCCTAGGATACATTGGCTGGATCACAGATATTTTCGACGCGGTTACTGGCAGGTTGAAATGGCACCAGAAGATAGAGAAAAGACGGCGTTTACCGTGGGTGCTGGACTGTGGCAGTTTACTGTCATGCCGTTAGGACTATGTAATGCCCCTGCAACTTTTGAAAGGCTCATGGAAATGGTTTTGAAAGGACTATCCTGGAAGACATGCTTGGTGTACCTTGACGACATCATTGTGGTTGGAAAATCATTTGAGGACCATTTGAGAAACCTAAAGAAGGTGAAGACGGTGCGGGAATGGCCAGTACCGAAAAACAAACATGACTTAAGAAGCTTTCTTGGATTATGCACCTACTACCGGCGGTACGTACCTGGATTCGCAAAGGTTGCTAAGCCTTTGACACGTTTAAAAGAGGGAGAAAGACGATTCCAATGGGACGAAGAATGCCAAGAAGCCTTTAAGAACCTGAAAGACGCGTTGACCAGCTCACCCATCTTGAATTATCCTCTTCCGGATGGCGAATTTATTTTGGACACGGACGCCAGCAATGTGGGCCTGGGAGCTATTTTGTCGCAGATTCAAGAAGGAAAAGAGAAATTTATTGGATACTTCAGTAAAACTTTATCCAAACCAGAACGTAATTACTGCGTTACTCGACGAGAATTGATGGCAGTGGTTAAATCATTCGAACACTTTTACAAGTACCTGTATGGAAGAAAATTCTTGCTAAGAACGGATCATGCTGCCCTTAAATGGCTTTTGCAATTCAAGAATCCTGAAGGACAAGTAGCAAGATGGATTGAGAGACTACAGGAGTTCAACTTTGATACAGAACATCGGGCTGGGACCATCCATAGAAATGCTGACGCCTTGTCAAGAAGACCGTGCCCGGAAGACTGTAAACATTGTCTCAGGGCCGAAGAAAAGGATGTGTTTGTTCGCAGGACTACAATCGTGGATGATCATTGGCAATCCGCTGAGGTTCAACAAGACCAGGAAAGGGACCCGGATTTGAAGCTTATCATCGATTGGAAGAAGAACGACCGTAAACCAACGTGGCAGGAAGTTGCCCAATATTCGCCGAATGTGAAATCGTACTGGGCCCAAAGGGATTCCATCATCTTAAGTGACGGGCTTCTAAAGCGCGTTCTGGAGATGCCAGAAGGGGGGGAAGACCGGAAGCAGATAATAATCCCCAGAAACAGGATACCAGAAGTGCTGCAGGAAATCCATGATGGAGGACATCTTGGGGTGACCAGGACGCTCGGAAGACTTAGGAACTTGGAACGGTTTTCTTGGGACAACAGCCAACGTGATGTGAAGGAATAGTGCAAGAAGTGCACCGTTTGCGCGGCAAGCAATGGACCCCAGAAGCGCCCAAAAGCCCCAATGCGACAGTACAATGTAGGCAGCCCATTTGAGAGAATTGTAATCGATGTGGCGGGTCCATTTCCGGAAACAGAATCTGGAAATAAATACATAATCGTTGTAATGGACTACTTCAGCAAGTGGGCGGAAGCGTACGCCTTGCCAAACCAGGAAGCTGCCACAGTGGCCCATGCCCTTAAGGAGTGGATTTGTCGTTTTGGTGTACCAATGGAGATGCATTCAGACCAAGGCAGGAACTTTGAATCTATACTGTTCCAGAATGTCTGTAAGATTCTTAACAATCGGAAGACGAGGACGACTGCATTACATCCGCAATCTGATGGAATGGTAGAACAAATGAATCGAACGATAAACCGGTACCTGTCCAAGGTAGTCTCTGATCACCAAAGAGATTGGGACCGATTCCTGCATCTGTTCCTATTGGCGTACCGTTCTTATATCCACGAAACAACTGGCCAGACGCCTGCCAGCATTGATATGGGACGTGAACTTAGTCTACCTTGTGACCTTAGGTTTGGTTGCCTACCAGGGGAAGATATTGCTGGAGAAGATTATGTCAGCAATTTACGTAGGAAAATGAGCGACATTCATAGCCGAGTTCGTTTAAACATCCAGAGTGCCAGTGATAAAATGAAAGAGGCATACGACATCAAGGCGGAGAATGGAGGATTTTAACGTGGAGACCTAGTTTTGTTATACAACCCTCAGCGCTGTCGTGGTTATTCACCGAAGCTGCAGACTTCTTGGGAGGGACCTTATGAAGTCATGGATGACATCATCTACAGGATCAGGAAACAACCAAGAGGAAAGCCGAAAGTGATCCATTTCAACCGATTGGCTCCTTACGCTACAAACAATGATCAAATAGACGATGCTAGAGTAAGGAGAGTTAATCCGCCGGAAGACGACTTGCCTTTTGAAGACTTCATGCATTAGGATGTCCAGGGGAATAGCGGTTGTATTTAAAAACAAGTTTGGACTGGTCGACGATCTACGAAGGCAGAATCCCAAAGTTGGAGAGGTGCTTGAAATTGTGAATAATGAGCAGTTAGGCAACAGAAGTATCTTCTATCTGGTAACGAAGCAGCTCTCCCATCAGAAGCCAAACTACCGTGACGTATGGAATGCCTTAAATAAATTGAGGGATACCCTTTTGTCCAAGGACATCATGAACCTGGCGATACCGAAGATTGCTTGTGGACTTGACGGTTTAGACTGGAGAATAATTAGAAGTATGGTGGAACTTAATACAACCTCTCTGAATTATTCCGGATATTTATTTTAACGATGGGATCGTGTGAAGATTAATAAACCATTGCATAAATAGTAAATATATTTTAACAGAATAGAATGAATACAACTAACATCTCTCAACTATTTCTCTTCCACACTCTTGATTACTACAATACAAATTTACTACCAACTTAACACGCCTCCTTAAATTTGTATTTCAACTTTAACATTATTAATAAATATTTTAAAATATACATAATGCTTGCCTAAATTTCTTAAATTTAACTGTACCTAGAGATTTACTTAAAATATCTGCAATATTTTCTTCTGAATTAACTTTGACAACATCAATCATTTTGTTAATGTAATTTTCATTTTCAAAATGATAATGAGTTTCAATATATTTTGAGTTTTTTGTAAAATTGCCATGTTTGGCTATGATAATTGCTCCGGAATTATCTTAATATATTTTTAAGATCAAAGTCTGACTGAATATCTTTTACAATTTTTAATTCACTTACGTATTCAGCTGATGTGGAAGACTTTGTTACACTATTCTGTTTCTTTGATTTCCATTGAATTATCATACGTTTTAATTACATAACAATTACATTTCCCTTTGTATTATATATTTTAGAAGTATTTCCTATAGAGACAATTTTATTTTTAGACGTAACTTTACCAAAACTAATGAGATTTTTGTCCATTTCTTTCACAAACAAAACATTTGACATTTTATGTTTAACCTTTTGTCCATAGACATCAAATTCTTGCAATATATTACCTATCTTAATAGCTCTTAATATACGACCATCAGCAATTTTTACATTTATGGGTGTATGAAGAACAATAGATTCATAGAAATATTCCTCATTATTAACAATGTGGTCAGAACATCCACTATCTAGTAACCATTCTACTTTACCTACGCAACTAGTTACTATTGTTTCATGCAATTTGTGTTTAACCTCGTTTTCCGTACAAAAACTGCTTGTATTTCCTTCTTAATTTCTTTGACCATGATGATTCTGCTGCCAACCGCCACCACGACGATGTTGACTTGAGTATTGCTACCTCGATTACTACTGTTACCACGATAATGCCAATTTTGTTGTTGCCCGCCTCCTCGCTGCTGCATGCTGCTCCTGAGTTTCCAAGAATTGCCACCCGGATTCATACTTGTCCACTGGGCTTTGAAATGTCCATACTTTCCACATTTGAAACAAGTTTGTTCTTGTTTTCTTTCTGTCTTGAATACACTTGTGCAATATTTACCACTTTCCTCTTTTTCTTTTAGTTCAACCATTTTAATTTTACTTTTTACGTACTCAACAGTCTGGTCATCTTCTTTTAAAACATCGACTAAGTCCCCAACATAGCTCAACGAACTTGGAAGCATCTTAATCATGTAACTTAATTTTTCTTTTCAGATACTGTAGCACTAGCACTTTTTAACTCATTTACTAATTTTTTAAATTCAGTAAAAAATGTAGCAGTATCTTCAAAATCTTTTAACCTTAGTCTTTCCAATTTATTTCGTACACAAATTTGAAGTGCAGTAAATTGTTTTAAATACATTTCATCAAACTTTTTTGTTATCCCATAGGCCGTTTCTTTAACTTTAATAAATTGTAACTGATCATTTGAAATTCCACTATACGTTATACATTAATAGCTTTCTTTTTTATCCACAGTTGTTTTCTCTCTAGTTAGAACTTCTACACACTTCTTCATTTTTATAATCATTGTGGTTCTTTTTTCCAGCAATCATAATCCTTTCCATTAAAAATTGGAATTTTTATTTCATCAACCATTTTGAGTCAAAATTATTTGACTTCTACTTGCGTCAACTGTCGCTTTTTATTGTATCTTCTTTTTTGATTCCACACATAGATAATAAATCATTCCACAGCAATTACCTTGCTTACTCTTTAATCTTCACGTAAACACGCTCTGCTACCATGAGAATTAACGATGGGATCGTGTGAAGATTAATAAACCATTGCATAAATAGTAAATATATTTTAACAGAATATAATGAATACAACTAACATCTCTCAACTAATTCTCTTCCACACTCTTGATCACTACAATACAAATTTACTACCAATTTAACAATCGCTATAGGTACTATGCTCCACACCTCAAAGTCCCACCACGTGACCACGTACGGAACGCAGTCTTTTGAAAATTTGGCATTTAAGGCTTTTCAGGTTATGTATCTGTCAAAGTATAGTCAATAAAATAAATAATATTTATAGTGTTGCCGCTTATGTTTAAGCGTTAAAAGTTAATAAATCTTTATAGTATTACAATAACAATGGTTGGTTTAAGAATTTAGGAATATAAAAACTGCATTTAATGAAATTCCAAGGTGCAATATAAGTGATATTTTTGTGCATTGGGTCTACATTTCTCCATAAAATGGAGAAATGATATCATTTATTAAAAAAAATCTAACTTCTCTATTATGAAATAAGAATATCTGTATCAAAGGTAGGTTAATGTATTAGAACAAAATATATCATCTAATTTTGTATTTTAAGGTTAGAAAAATCTATTTTGAACAAAATAAATAAGTGGATTATTTGGAAGAGTGTGTTAATATGGTCATAAATAAATATAGCTATATATAGTTATAATGATTTTTCGATGTAGATCAAATTCAGTCAAAGCTTTTTAACTATTTGTATTGACAAAACTTTATGTAGGTACACTTTAAGTTAGATAAGAAAAACTACCACATTTTTAAATACCATATTATACAGTCTCTTAAATAATCCAAAATACTTATTTATTTTGGTCAAAAAAAATTTTTCTAACCTTAAAATTACAAAATTAGATGATATTTTTGTTATAATATATTAACCTACCTTTAAAACAGATATTCTTATTCCATAATAAAGAAGCTAGATTTTTTTTAATAAATGCTGTTTAGTTAAAATTATTTTATGGAGAAAATCAGATATTTGGACCAAATGCACAAAAATATTACTTATTTGGCACCAAACACTTTAGAATTTCATTAAATGCAGTATTTATATTCTTAAATTCTTAAACCATCCATTGTTATTGTAATGTTATTAGATTTATACATTTTTAACGCCTAAACATAATATTATTCCTTTCGTTGACTATACTTTGACAGATACATAACCTGAAAAGCCTTAAATGCCAAATTTTCAGAAGACTGCGTTCCGAACGTGGTCACGTGGTGGGCCTAAACCACAACAAATAGACTGATATCTCTGGTGGAAGGGGTAAAATATTATGTTAGTACACTTCCAAGATTACTGGCGCTGTTAATCATATAACAAACTGTAATTAAATATTGTTAGTACAGTTTTAAGGTAAAAGATGGCACTGTTTATAAAAAGTGGCGCCTTATTTGAAATGGATAACGCTTATTTAAAAGGAATCAAGCGACAAAAACTATATAAGAACTTACTTAAAATTATTTGTTAAATAACGAATTTTAAATACTGTTCAAAAATTCATTTTTATTTGGAAATAAATAATTCCCATATGATAAAACATTTTTAATAGTTAAAAATTCGTTATTTAACAAATAATTTTTTTAAGTTCAGATATAGTTTTAGGCGCTTGGTTCCTTTCAGTTACAATGATTTTAGGGGGAAAATAAAAATATTTCAAATACCTACATACAATTTTTTTATTAAAAAACTAACCATCTGTAAATGTAAATGTATTATTTTAAGTATCACAAAATATAAAAAACTTACTGTACAATCAAAACTATAAAATCTTATATAGGTATGTATAAAATCGTCCAATATCGAATAACACAGCCAAATATCATAAAAAATCACAAAAAAACACAAGGAAACAATCCAACGCGATACGCAAAAAACAATGACAGATTATTAACAATGGCGTCAATGACGCCGCGTCATATAACAAATATGGCGTCAACAAGAACGACAGTGTTGCCGAATTTGGGGTAAAATTCCGCGAACGGCAACAGTGTGTATCAATAACAGCGCCAGTAATCTTGGAAGTGTACTAACATAATATATTACCCCTTCCACAAGAGATATCAGTCTATTTGTTGTGGTTTAGGGTGGTGGGACTTTGAGGTGTGGAGCATAGTACCTACCATTTCTCAACTAAAAGTCTTAAGCCTGAATTATAGATTGCCTTCCTTCCTTCCTCCCGTAGTCGTGCCCGTACGATTTGTGCGTCTTGTAAAAAGTCAATTTATAGATTTCCGTGTAAAATTTCGTAACCATGCGCGATGACACCTAAAATGGTTGACATTTGTTTTTGTTTATATTCTGCGTTTTACCCATTGTGTGTAAATATGAAAGATAATCATT
Organism: Brassicogethes aeneus; assembly: GCA_921294245.1. Taxonomy (NCBI): domain Eukaryota; kingdom Metazoa; phylum Arthropoda; class Insecta; order Coleoptera; family Nitidulidae; genus Brassicogethes; species Brassicogethes aeneus. The sequence continues at coordinate 50,299,871 of OV121133.1, forward strand.
TATATATTAGTGCAGTGATTACAATTTTAATTGCCCAGGCAGCTTGTTGTATACTGCCCAACTATGGAGAAAGGCAGCAACTGCTAAACAAGAAATTTGTGGGAAATTATCATAAACTACATTTTTATAAAAAGCAGTAGGAATTTAACTGATTTATTTAACTTAAAGGATAGTTTACTGCCTTTCTTTGTTGAATTAAGATACAAAATGTCCATGGCTTTATCATAGCACAAGAAAAGGCATTTGTAGTTACTGCCTTTCTCCATAGTAGTGCAGTATAATGAAAAAAAAACATCGAACAAGACTCGCCCACTTTACCAAGACCGGGAAACTACGGGGTTTTACAAAGCAACGTTTCTAAAAATGAAAGACATTGATCATAAACAATATCTAAATATCCTATTTAGAGACACAAATTATTTAATAAACTGAACACCTATCTTAAATAATTATTAACACCTATCTTAAATAATTATTATTATTATAATACTAAACAATCATGTATTTTAAATATTTTATGCCTACGCGTTGTCACCCTACCGCGCATGTCCATAACAAGCACTGTGATTGGTCATATCAAAGACCTTTACGGTGAAAGATAAAACTTAAAAATTTCTACGGGAGGAAGGAATGCCGTCCTTACGGTACGGGAATCTATAACTGGCACTACGATTTAAATAAACATTTTTGACGTAATTGTCACCATTAACATTGCCCGTTATTAATTTTAATTAAACTTAACAATTATTGATACTTTAAAATATTAAAATAACTTAACAATTATTGATACATTAAAATATTAAAATAACTTCAAAATATGATTTTGTTAAGAAAATATTTTATTCTTTGATTATTTTTACTACTATAATTGCAAAATATCACAAAGTATTAAAAATTCCTACACGGGAAATGTTAATGGTGACAATTACGTAATGTTCATCTTCTACGGGAGGAAGGAAGGAAGGCAATCTATAATTCAGGCTTTATTAACTCTTCCAGGAGACTCCCAAATCTTGCTATTATTCTGACTTACTAAAACTTATTCTGACTTTTTGCGACTTAATAAATCTTATTAATAGTTTTTAAGAGAAAGTAAGACTTTCAAAACCCTTATTTTTACTTATTAAAACTTTTTCAGAGAAAAATTTCCACAAGGGTATACTAAGGAGGATGTAGAAAAGTTTAATTATTTTTATACAGCATTACAAATTAAAGTAAATTAAAGTAATTAAAGAAAATTAAATTAAAGTTTAATAATGCGAAAGTATATCTTTTTTAGATGTATTTCATTTATTTTAGGCTGGTAACGTGGTTACGGGAGAAATGGTGGAAGAACTTATTTTATCCGGAGCAGATATAATTAAAGTGGGTATTGGACCTGGTTCTGTATGTACAACCCGTATGAAAACTGGAGTTGGATACCCTCAGCTTTCTGCAGTTATTGAATGTGCTGATGCAGCACATGGTTTACAAGGACATATTATATCTGTAAGTACCACAGCAGGAAAAAAATAAAACCTAGGTTAGAGAGCTCTCTAAACATATTATACACACAATATAGTGTGCTCGTTTTAATTTAATTAAAGGATGTATGTAAATCGCATACGGCCAACAGCATGCAAAACAATGATTTTTGTACGAAAATCTCACAGAAGTAATATTACGATTTTTTTAAAAACATTTGAACTAATTTTATCGAGGGGCCCTGTCCTAAAGATGTCATATACCGTGTTTTCACGCCAAAGATATACAGTGCTTAGTGCCGAGTGCATACAGACGCCTTGAAAAAGACTTACAAATGATGCTTGCTTGCGGTGTCCCCACTTCCTTTCGGCTGCACTTAGTCCTCGGCACTGTTTACCTTTAGCGTAAAAGTATGGAATACAAATTTATCTTGAGTTCAGTTCAGTTCTTGATAACTTAAAAATAGGAATTCTTAAGGACATTATAATTTCTGTCAAGTTTTTAATTTATTAAATATATAGGTATACAGATAAATACTTTTAGATTTTGACCTACGAATTCCAAATATAAGCGTCCTTTTAACATATCACGTCACAATTTTTTTTATTCACATACACTGAAAGAAATTTATGTTTCATATATGGACTACCACATACATTGCTAAAACAAACATATAATATATTTACCTTAACCATTTTTATATTTAGTTTTAACATATTATGTTAAAACTAAATATAATATATGTTTGTTTTAGCAATGTATGTGGTAGTCCATATATGAACCACAAACATTGCTAAAACAAACATATATTTCTTTCAGTGTATAACACATTTAGACGGAGATGGCAAGATGATTTTCTGTAAGGAAGGGTAGTGATTGCTATATTATTGTTATATTGTTATACCGTAGCGGGTGGCTACTTTGTATCGCAGGGCTAATTTTTCCATGCGTGGCGAACTTTTGTAGAATGCGTGGTAACATTTACAAGGAATGGATTGCGACGGCTTATAGTGTCGTGTTGTGATAGATGAGACAGCAGTAATCATTTGCATTGGGCAAATAGGTGTTGTGTGGTTAGGTTAATACAACAAAAAAAGTTAAGAGGACAAAAAGACGGTGCGATGACGGCGCTAAGCTAAGATATATAGCTCCATTGTATGCAGGTCCAGGTTGTCTAAAGTCTCCACATGTGGAGCCTAATGTTGAATGACCATTTCAAACTGCTTAACATAGACTTATACCTTTTCTGAACGTTTTAAAGTCAAATGGCAATGTGGCCCCTTATTTTTTCATAATATTAGAAAATTTAAGTGGACTACTTTACCCTAAAATGTACAATGCAACAACCGTTGCACAGTGGAATGGAATCGCCGAAAAGTGGCCAAAAATACAATTTAGGTCTTTTTGCAATTGAGTAAATCTAAATTGGTATTCCTATAGGAAAAACATTAAATTTTTACCTGGTGTTTAATTTAAAAATATTCACCAATAAAAAAGTTATAGAACCTTAAAGTTGACCAAGTTTGATATCAATACCGTCTGTAACTTGAAAACTAATAAAGATTTTTTAATATTTTTTTTTTAAATGAAAGCCAAGATATTTATCTATCTTTACACTTTTATAGTTAAAAAAATATTAACAATAATCTAAAGAACAATTTTTAACTTTAAGTAGGGAAAAGTTTTTTCCGAGCTGAATCGAGCAGCTCTAATTATAAACATTTTGTAGGCCAAAATCTTGTGAACAAGTCCATCTAAAGTTTGGCTACGACTTCGAAAATTATCAAGGTTTTTATGTGGCCGCGCACAGCCGCGGCTTGGCTGGCCGGGCACGACATCAGCGCAGTGTATCAGGTTTATTTAAAATAATTCATGTTTAAATAGGTTAAGATTTTTTATTATTTTTTTTTTAATAAGAGATAAGATATTAATCTATCTTTATAATTTTATAGCTAAAAAATACCAACAAAAAAGTTATTTATTAACAATAATCTAAAGTGCTAAAAACTAAACTTCTGTGCGTATAATGCGGTATGAGGTATGAAGCGCGTTATATTGAGTGTAAATTGTGTATTTAAAAATGTCATATAGAATTGTTTTCTTTCCTAATAATATAATTTATTTTAATTTAATTTATTATTAGTTAGAATATTTAGGTAGGTAAAGTGTTATTAGTAAAAATAGCGATTAAAGATACGTATTTTGTATACATATAGGGGTTTTAATCCTTTTAGGAATAAACAAAAATTTTGTTAGGTAGGTTTTTCATTAATATAAATATTAACAAATGTAGGTAGAAGGTATTCTTTTGTAAATTCACCTAGCGTTAACAACATTATGGCTGATATTTTCAATAAGGATTTAGTAGGTTTTGTATTTGAAACCAAAAATTTTGCTGATTTTCTCTTAATCTTTCAAGAAAATTACTATGCGAATATTGATGAAAACTTATCTAAGAAGCTGGAAGCATTTTTTAGATATACGAAGAATCGTTTACAAAATTCAAGTCGCAACAAACAAAAATGTTTAATTAAAAATTCTGATTGGCTACATAAGCCTTTCTTTGAATCCAAAGGAACTTCAAAGACCCCAAGAAGAAATCTCCCGGAAGGCCAAAGATGGATTTTGTTGAACTATCGCATTGAAGGTTGATTATCTTTATAAATCAACACATAAACACGACTTAGATAATCAGGAGAGATTCCCTTTACAAAAGAAGAGGCTTTGGCGTTGTTTCTTGATTTAAATTTAACTAAAGCAAGTTCAACCTCTTATGGACCATACAGTCATAAGAATCCTGGAATCACGTGAAAACATTCAGGAAGAGATTTCAACAAATTTGGAGCTCATAGGAAAATGGGGTTGTGATGGAGCTTCTGGGCAATCCCAATACAATCAAAAATTTACCAATGCCAATACATCTGATGCCAGTATTTTTATGTGTTCATTTGTGCCCATACAGTTAAATGATGATAAAGAAAATATAATTTGGGAAAATACACACCCTTCTTCAACAAGATATTGCCGACCAATATTATTTGAATATGCTAAAGAGGCCCCAGAAAAAAACGAAATGTACCGTAAACTACATAAAACTTCAAATCGCTTCATTAAAGCCTACAATTTGGAAAACTGAAAATGCTGAATATGAAGTAAAGCACACTTTATTTTCTACAATGGTGGATGGCAAAGTAGTTCAAGTGTTGACAGAAACACCTTCAGCAGCTTCTTGTGTTTGTGGATCAAATCCAACCGAAATGAATAGGTTGGATAGGGTTAGAGATAAAAATATAGATCCACAATCTTTAGAGTATGGGCTTTCAAGTCTTCATGCGTGGATTAGGTTTATGGAATGTGTATTACATATTGCTTATAACCTTCCATTTAAAACATGGACAGTTAGAACTGATAAAAATAAGGCCCTAAGAAAAACAGAAAAATTAAGAATTTTGAAAAAAAAGGAATAAGAATAGATATGCCCGAACAAGGAGCAGGGACAACATCGAGGATCGATAAGTAGTGGGATTTCCCTGGCTAGATGGCCACCTACCACTTACTAATAACTAGTCTTGCTGAAAAGCGGTTAGCGTGTGCTGTAAGTAAACTGGGGAGCGGTTGGACCAGATTATAATTGGGGAGATTGGTGTAGATATAGGGGCGAATAGAATCCCATTTCTTTTCGATTGACTACCACCTAACTGGAAGTCTCGAGAAGTTTAAACTCTCGTGAAACTAAAAACAAGTTATCAAAAAAAATTTATGTCGATAATTGTGTTACCAGTGTGCCGGATGTTGACACTTTGCACCGATTTATTCGAGAGGCTAGATGTTGATTGCAGATGGTAAGTTTGACTTATGAGGGTGATGATTTAATTACTGTGTTTGGAAACTTGGCAAACTTGGCAAACTAACAAAGACGTATTAATGGTTAATACTACGTGTCTGGAGGATGTTTTCAAATTTAAAAAATATGGCATCTATCAAGAGACTACGGCGCAACATATCTTCGACCCCATAGGGCTTACCTATCCAACTACCTTGGTGCCAAAATTGCTGTCACAACGCCTTTGGGAACGGAAAAAATGGAATAAGGCCGTTGGTGATAAGATCAAACGTGAATTTCGTGAGTGGTTCAAGAAATTTCCACAACTACTGGCTATAGAAATTTTACGCTGTTGTTACCTCAACTCGTGGCATACGGCAACTTAGCAGCGGAGATATAGGTCAGTGGGCTGAGTATTATTTACTGATGCTTACCTGTGTTTATTTATATATAACAAAAGAAAAAGGGCGCCAACAAGATTGTTCTCTAGGGTCCTAGAGTTCTAAAGCAAGTAAGATGTAACCTTACCGAACTTAGGTATTTGATAGATTTAGTATTTAAAATAATTAGTTTAATGTGATATTAGGAGTTATTTATAATACTGATTTTTACCTTAATATGGCCATATTAAGTTAACAAAATAATTTAAACGTTTAAAGGTACGATTAGATTTATACTAAAACAAAAATAAATATACCTAAAATGGTGCTTATTTGCTTTGTACAAATATTTAAATAACGTACTACTATGCGCAGTCCTTTCCTCTATTAATAAACAAAATATAAAACCTGTTCATTCCATAATGAGAGAATTTGTTTTAATAACAAACTGCGTAGATTTTAAATAAGCTATAAAAAATTACATGTCCTAACCCTATTAAACGAATATTAACAAAATGTTGCCAAATTTGACTTTGTTAACTATATTATTCATTGCCTCCAGAGAATCTTCAAAATTACCTTCAGGGGATCTGTAAATAATAATTACAATAAAACTTATTATCACATAAAATATATAAATGCGACAGTCCGGACGCATTCTAGTGTAGCAAAGCCACAGGAACTGAAATGGTGCACTACATTACCCTCCAAATTTTAAAACGTCAAGAAAGTGCCTTTGATTATTCGGTCGTAGCTAAACCTTAATGCCATTTATTGCTACAAAAATCAATTACAGCAAAATGGTTCATGGCAAATTATCTTTCCAATGCATTCGTCGAAATCGGTTAAAAAATGAGACCGGGTGTGCCTTCAAATAAAACTTACACTACATTACCCCCTTTATTCTATACACAAAAACGCGAGATATCGGCACGAAATTCTACAGCGTGTAAGGGTCCTGTAGTACATTAACTTTTAAATTCAAATTTGGCGCTATTTTAACCAAGGAAAATTTAAATAATCCACTAAAAATAATATTATAGTTTTAAAAACCGATTGAGTTTTAAAATTTCACTTCTTTGTATCTGAAGGAAGAAATATTAGGGAGACTTGTTTATGTTACACATTCTTGCTTAAGTGGCATAGAGTTTAAAAGCTAGATTAGGAAATATAAAACACAAAGAGGGTTTTTGCTCGCCCTTCGAGATACTCCTGTTAAACAGTTTGTGAAATATATTATAATATAGCTATAGTTTTTGTGATTGTTACCGATTTTCTGCTATAACTAGGTATGCACACTTTTATAAATTGTAATATTTGCTAGTAATGATAAACAACTCCTCGTTTTGGGTTTTCTTCATACATTTTTGCTTATAATTTTGAACAATATTATTTAATTCGCATTTTGGTCTATGACGTTTATCATTGCTAGTTTATTGGGTCCTAATCATTTTAATATGTGTAAATAGCGAGTGATTTTTGGTAATAATTTTTATTGTATCACTATTTCAGTATTTTGGTTTAATATTTTGGGATCGCACATACACTGAGTTCCAATCTTTATGTTGTCTCATTCACCATATACACTAAATTACATTTAACTTAAATTTTAATATTTTGTATTGTCTTTATTTTGTATAACTTTGTATAACTTTTTATTTAACTGAAATGTATTTTATTGTTTATGAAACTCAGTGTATCATCTCGGTATTAAGGTATTTATTTATTTTAACTCTTTGCATTAGTACTCAGGCTAAAGCTTTTAACAATTATATTACCATTATAATATTGGTATTATTTGGGTAAGGTTTATAAAATGCTATTGTTATTATTATTATTATTGCTATTATTATTATTAATATTGATATTACCATTAGGTCATATCATGGTAAGGTAATAGTATCGTTTAGCCTTTTGATAGATTCTGGATAGAGACTTTGATTTAAACTGCTTATCTTAGCGCTTTATTTGGAATATTTGATAATGACTTTAACGTTACTATATATCCAGCGCGACACTTTCTGGTGGTTAGAGTTTTGGCCATGTTTAGGTGTTTCTTGTTATGACTCTCTCCTATTTATTATTTTATTGTATTTTATTTATATTTTATACCATTTTATTTTATTGCATATTGTTTATTTTATTTGTGTCTGTATTTGTACTTGTGTTTTCGTTTGGAGAGTGCTCATACATGAATATTTGAACATGGGTAATATATTACATTATTTCAAAAGGATTTATTCTTAGAAGAAAAATAGTGTTTTTATGTTATTACCTTTATAAACTCTGTGTGCAGAATTGTTTGTATATTTTTGCAATACTTTTGTCTTGTTCTGGAAATTGATTTTGTAAGAATATTTGAACATATTGTGATATAGCGACACTTTAGTGAGATAGGACCACCATAGCTGTCGTTATATCACTTCTCAGAGTATGCAATTGTTACATAGTGTGGTTATTGGCTACGGTTAAATATCTGCACTTGGTTAAAGCATATAAATTCTCTCTATCAGAAATAATATTTATGTCGTTGCTGTAGTTTATTTTTATAAAATCGTATCCTCGTTCAATAGTTCGAAGATGCGTGGTAAGGTAAACAAATATTACAACACTCCGTCATAAAATGACGATCTCTATTATAACTATTTTACCTGAGTGCAAAATGTTTTGAATATTGATAAAAACACCCAAATTATATGAAATATGTTTATCTGCTTTTAAGGATATTTTATTCACTTATTATTTATACTGTATTCTTGTGATTATGACCCATATAACTATGTTTTGTTTTTCATTTTTATTTGAACTGTCTAAGTCGCCAGGGTTTTTATGGTCCGTTTACCCTGTGCTCTGACTCAACGGGCCACCCCTTTGTCTTTGCTTAAATTAAATCAGGGGTTTAAAAATTAAATACTTGTGTTTCTTTAAACCTGACCAATTTCAAAATTTCGTTATTATCAATGTAAGTAAATACACAACGTAGAGTCCTAATTTTTATAAAGTAAGTAAATTAACTAGACTATCACGAATATGCCAAAACAAGTATTTCAGTATACTTAAAGAATCGGGTTACGAAAATACATAGTGTACTTTACAAGCGGAAAACACTTACCTGACTTCTTTCACGCAACCCACCCTGGTAGAAAATAACGTTTCCGCAACAAATTACTAACTTTAGCTATTTGTGTAATTTATTGTTGGAAACCTAAAGTTACTAATACTACAAACAAAATTATTTAATACAAACTTTTGTAATAATACTGAGAGTAAAATCTACAATTTTAGAAAGGCGAATTTTCCATTTTTTGTATAATGATCTTTTACAGATAGATTGGTCATATTTAAACTCATTTGATGACATAAATAGTTCGTGTGAGTCTTTGTATACTAAACTTTACAGTCTCTTCGATAATTATGTACCTAATAAAACCTATATTCATAATAAACAAACATATCCACCGTGGTTTAATAAATCAATAATTCAAAACATAAACAAGAAACTGCATTAGGTATCACAAAAAATACAAAAAAACAAGTAAACAAATATATTTAACCTTGTTTAAGGAAACTCGCCAAATAATTAAAAATGAAATATCTATATCTTATAAACATTATTTAAATAATATTCAGCTTGATTTACTGATCCTGCATCGTTCTGGTCATTTGTCAATTCAAAAAAAGGACAATCCCGAATCCCGAGTAAAGTTATGGGCCGATTCTGTGCAACCTGTAAGCAAATCTGTAACTTTTCTATAGGCTTATAAACAATTTAATATTACCTATTATATATATATAAATAAATATTTAAAAAGATTTATACAATAATAAACTTTACTTTTAATTGATTTTATTTTTTTTATTTTGTGCTATTAAATTTTTAGAAGCTTTTAGAAAAGTTACAGATTTGCTTATATGTTGCACAGAATCGGGCCATTAATCTTAATAATATTGAATACGATAAACCTAAAGAAATAAACTGCGCACCACTCAATGTGTCGCGACCAAAAAGTTCGTTCTTTTTCAAAACGACATAACTTGTTTGTTTCTTGAACGATTTAATTTTGGTTTGTGATGTCTGCTAGCCTCATCCTCTGGCAATTTATGCTATAGATATGAAGCTCACGGTTGGTCAAGTAAACTTCCTACAGGGTGATATGTTAAACGGTGAAAAATTTCAATAACCTTATCCAAGCCCCGTTTGTAAAAAAATATTTTTTTTTCGTTTTTACTTTGAAATAATGAAGTATTATGTGTTACCTTGAGTCGTTTTTCAAATTTTTCGAATTGGAATCTTAGCAACGAAAATATGATTTTTTTTCCAAAAGTACATTTAAGACTTTTTTTTAGGCAATACACTCAGTCTTTTTTAGGAACAAGAAGATAAGATAGTGAAAGATTGTTCTGAACAAGCGACAAACAACAAACTTCCATTATTTTCAGAGGGCCTAAGCTAAGACCACTTTTTGAAAATGACATTTTTGTGAAAGTTTGCAAAAACTAAACCTAAACCGATATTTACTTTCGTAAAATGTTTTCTTCATAATTTTGACCTCCTGATTGTGATTCATTTGTCAAATTTAAGTTTCAGATAAAACCAAAATCACTAAGAATCAGGATTCGAAAACAATTCCCGGCTGTTAAATGTGTCAATAAAATCCGATTGCTGGTTTTTACTGTTTTTTACATATCGTAAATGAATATTTAAGGGACCACCATATTGAGAAAATTAATTGGCCACCTTTGTCTCCGGATATGAATCCTATTGAGCATGTGTGGAGCAGGATAAAATTGAAGATGAAAGAGAGGGAAGGAGGCATGGAAAATTTGGATGAATTGGTAAATGGGTCAGAATTTCTCAAACGGGCCACCTGAATTAGGTCAAAATTAGTTTTTGTTTGTAGATACATTTTTTTGATAGTATTTTACATCACTAACACAAATCCCAAAGGATTTTGTAAAAAAAAAATTTTCAATTGACATATTCATGATATTAAAAGTCAAAGTTTTTAATAATTAAAAAATAAAAAAATTCATTATGGCTGAACTAATTATCCGATTTCAACGATATAACTAGCGTTGGAATCTTGTTTTGACATAGATTCTTTGTTATTTTTTTCAATTGTCCTATTTTCATTTAGGTCGATTTTTTTTTGTTTTTTTTTATACCAAATTCGGAAATAATTGCCTTCTGCGCCAGCTATCGGCTCGAGAAAAATAACACATATACTCCAATCATTTCTCGAAATTATGCTGCTGAGAAAAAAAATGGCCCGCAGGTTGACAAAAAGTTATTCGTCCCTTTTTTGGCCGCGCGCGGTGTCAGCTCACGCTCCGAACCGTGTACGCTGTACGCGCTTGTGACGCGACGTCTTACGGTGGTCTGGAACCTGCGGGCCATTTTTTTTCTCAGCAGCATAATTTCGAAAAATGATTGGAGTATATGTGTTTTTTTTTTCGAGTCGATAGCTGGCGCAGAAGCCAATTATTTCCGAAAAAAACAAAAAAAAATCGACCTAAATGAAAATTGTACAATTGAAAAATATAACAAAGAATCTATGTCAAAACAAGATTCCAACGCTAGTTAAATCGTTGGAATCGGATAATTAGTTTAGCCATAATGATTTTTTTTTATTTTTTAATTACTAAAAACTTTTACTTTTAATATCATGAATATGTCAATTGAAAATTTTTTTTTTACAAAATCCTTTAGGATTTGTGTTAGTGATGTAAAATACTATCGAAAAAATGTATCTACAATCAAAAACTAATTTTGACCTAATTCAGGTGGCCCGTTTGAGAAATTCTGACCCAAATGCTATTCAGGAAGAATGGGGTATCCCAGAAATTTCTAAGGAACTTGGTCGAGGGAATGCCCAGGAGGGTTAACGAATTATTACGGCTTAGGGGAGGGCCAACGAAATATTGAAAGGTTATTGTTTGTTACATTTTTCTGTTGAATTTTGAAGTTTTGATTATGATTATATCTACGCATACAATTTTCAAAAATGAACAAAAATATTTTTATTTAACTTTATTATAAATTAGGTAGGTACTTACTTATCAATAATGTTATCACTACTGCGCAATGTAAATGTAAGTTATGTAACATTATCCTAACCACTCAAACAAATTGCAGTAATTTCGCCCAAAAAATGAATCCCCAAATGGCATTTTCATCATAAATATGCAAGAAACACGACGGCAATCGGATTTTATTAAGACATTTAACAACAGGCAATTGTTTTCGAATTTTGATTCTTGATGATTTTGGTTTTATCTGAAACTTAAATTTGACAACTGAATCACAATCAGGAGGTCAAAATTATAAAGAAAACATGTCACGAACGTAAATATCGGTTCAGGTTTAGTTTTCGCAAATTCTCACCAAAATGTCATTTTGAAAAAGTGGTCTTTGCTTAGGCCCCTCTGAAAATAATGGAAGTTTGTTGCTTGTTGCTTGTTCAGAATTATTTAAGGAACAATCTTTTACCATCTTATTTTCTTGTTCCTAATAAGACTGAATATATTGCCTACCAAAAAGGCTTAAATTGGAAAAAAAAATCATATTTTCGTTGTTAAGATTCCAATTCGAAAAATTTGAAAAACGTTTCAAGGTAACGCATAATACTTCATTATTTCAAATAAAAACGAAAAAAAAATATTGTTTTAGAAACGGGGCTTGGATGAAGTTATTGAAATTTTTCACCGATTTACATATCACCCTGTAGGAAATTTACTTGAAGAACCGTATGCCTAATATCTATAGCATGAATTGCCAGAGGATGGGGTTAGCAGACATCACAGACCAAAATAAAATCGTTCAAGAAACAAAAAAGTTATGTCGTTTTGAAAAAGGACAAACTTTTTGGTCGCGACACACTGAGTGGTGCGCTGTTTAGTTGATACTTTCGCGCAGTTTTTTAATAGCCTTTATATAGATTCGGTTCCATTTGATGATAACAACTTTGTATTTACTAATAATCACGTCTCTTTATTCGCAATTGATGTTGAAGACATATACAGGGCAATAAAAAAGTTGAAAAATAAAATGACATCTGGGTTTGATAATATACCAAGTTTTTGTGTTAGGGATTGCTCTGGAGCCCTGGCTAATCCCCTCTTGATTATTTTTAATAAAATTTTAAAATCTGGGTTGTTTTTAGACATGTGGAAGATTTCTAAAATCATACCAGTATTAAAACGAGGTGATAACTCACTTATTGTCAACTACCGACCTATATCAATTTTATGTAATTTTGCTAAAATATTCGAAACAAAAATAAAAACAAAAATTTTTGATCAAATAAAAATATGTTGTACCCTTTTCAACATGGTTTTATTACAAAACGATCTACCACAAGTAAATGGTTTCATTTACACAACATGCCGATTGAAAGCAATGGCCAATGGGATGTTATCTTTACCGATTTTCAAAAGGCTTTTGATCAAATAGACCATTTTATTTTATTAAATAAATTAAGGCGGATGGGTTTTGATGATATGCTTATTAAACTTTTTGAATCATACCTTACTAATAGGCAACAATATGTCATTGTTAATGGTTACTGTTCTGGGTGGTTCGCCTCTTGTTCAGGGGTACCGCAAGGATCTAATTTAGGACCCATTCTTTTTGTTATTTTTATTAATGACTTGCCATTAAATTTAAGTTGCTCCCGGCTTTTATATGCGGATGATTTAAAAATTTATAAAGGTATACAAAACTTAAATGACTGCTTTGAACTTCAAAATGATTTAAATACTTTAAACCAGTGGTGTCTTAGTAATCGTTTAAAGTTGAATATATCTAAATGTAAGATTATGCGCTATACCAGAAAACGAAATCCAATTATTTTTGAATATAGCATTAATGATATTCCCTTGGATACAGTTTCTGTAATGAAAGACTTGGGTGTTATTTTTGATTAACAGTTAAGCTTTGTAACTCATATTAACACAAATATAAAATCTGCAACAATGACCCTTGGATTTATTTTTATAAAAAAATGTTTATCCTAGTGTTGTATATTGTTAATTTTAAAAATTGTTAACTTATATATTTTTAATTATTTATATATTGGTTTTACCTTATTTGTATTATTTATTTATAAGCTAGTATTTGTAAGTAAACACTATTATATGAATGTCCATTTATGGTATGTACTGTTGGGCAATAAATACCTATTATTATTACATATGTACATATTGATTTCATACAAATATTATAATGACAGCTAACTCAAAATACAACTTGTACGTTAACAAAACGCATACACTTTTTCACTATAGTGCTGCCAATTTGAAACAATTTTCCTAAATTACAGGGTAACATATGTAATAAATACATAAGGGGATAAATGAAAACCCAAAATAAAATTGACTTTTAGTACTTTTTGGCAATAAAATAATTTGTTGTCAATTTTAAGTATTTAATTAATTAAGCACTAAGACTTCTTTGTTTCAACAGCCATTTTGTTGAAATATTGATCGATGTTAGGATATTGCAGTTGGTGACCAGTAACTTACGCCATAAAGCCTGCATTTTAGGAAAAAATTAATAGATTAAGGTTTTCATAATTGAAGTTCCCATTACCTTGAAATGCTACCTTATTATTACTTTAAAGAAAAAACATGAGCTAGAATAAGTTTTTACAAAAATATATATTATAAAAGAGAGATGTTTCACATCCCTTTTGTATGACCTACGTTCTTGTAGGAGGTATACATGTGTTTGCCCCATTATCATTATTATTATCTATTAAGGAGATCGCGCCTTTGCTATGTTGCAAGTTGCTTTAAAAAAATAAGGTATCTTTATAAATGGTAGATGATAGAGATAGGACCTGATTTCTAGGTTAAGAATGGTCCAGCCCTCGTGCCTTGTAGTCTATATCCACCTGAGCCATGAGCTAGGCCACCTTTTTGTCCAGTGTTTTAGAGTCGGTTGGTGTTGACGACAAGGGAGTATTGCTACTTCCCTCCTCGGCTGGAGCCGCCTATCTTTGGTGCACCTGGAGGCTTTTTCCTTATCATAAAAGTGACAAGGGATACCCCTGCTAACGCCCTGTGCTTTTGTCGTTGCAAGGCCTCAGCTGAAGCCTAATCAAACCAACAAAAAAAACAGGAAAACCATGTTCGTCTCCTTACTTCGGTGGTACGTTCTCCATAGATTCGTCCTGAGACCATGTTTTTCCTTTCATAACAAATACTTTTATTTATAAAAAAAAATTGTCAGTACAAAAAATATGTTTTCGGACTTGTTTGTAAGTGGGATTTGTGTGGGACAGATAACGTTGTGCGAAAGTATGGCTAAATAGGTAAAAACAACGTTATTGGTAAAAACGTTTTGTTTCTAATATAAAACAACGTTAGGTCCCCGCATAAAAATCGAAAAACAACGTTGTCTGAAAGTGGGACAACGTTATTTTCTATACTATTTTTTAAAGATACCATGTACAACAGGATATCCTTAAAAGATAAAATTCGTTTTATTACTTATAATTATTTTTAAAATTAATAATTTTAGGAAAACGTTAATTTGCAAGACTTTATATTTATTAATTTCCAAAAATTACTACTGGAGCATAATAAGTTATTTAAATTTTCTTAAAGCATGAAATTATCTAGCATTTGGTATAAATATTTTTTACTCCCACCTTTAAAGTGCCCATTATTGTACATGTTCATTCAACAGGTTTTTAGTCATGGGCACAATCGTTAAAATAAAGGGCCTTTCTTGTAAAATAATACTAAATCACCTGATGTTCTTAAATCTCGCCTCTGTTGGCTTAACAACGCAGTATATAAGCTCAGGTATTCCTTTGTTTTGGGTGTGTTCCACTACATCAAGTTGCCCGACACTAATGAGACCTAATCTATGGAATATATAGCGAATATATAAAGCCTATGTGTCCAGAGGTATTTTGTGAAAAATTAAAATCCCAACACCCAGAGTATAACGCATCATTCAAAGTTGCAGTTGACGAACAAAATGCACCAAGGGTAAATAATCCAAACATTTGGCATAAAGGTACTAAAATAAATCGATTTTTTCTTGCAAGAAAGAGAAGTTGCCAAATAAAAGTTTTTTAAATATATTTCACCTAAACATATATTCTATCAGAAATATATTAAATGAAATTGAGGCATTTTTAATGGATAAAAATCTATACAATATTATCTGTTTGTCGAAACATTTTTAAAATAAAAAAGAAATAAGTTCATTTACTCTTCATGGATACAAAATAGCATCATCTTTTGCAAGATCCCTTCATGGACATGGGGGGGTCAAGAATAAAATTAGTTTTAGTGAAAATATTGAGTTGGTAAATTTAAGCGCCGAAATGAATTGTGAAATTAGTGCAATTGAAATTTTAAAGTTAGGCTTTATTATTATAACTATATACAGACCACCAAAAGGAGATTTTAAATTTTTTTTATCCATTGTGAATCTGCTCTGTGATAAAATTATTTAATTTTAACAAAAAAGTAGTTATTAATGGGGATTTTAATAATAATTTTAATCAAAAATACTCTAAATCAAATGATTTTTTAGATGTCATAAAATGCTATGGTTTTAAACAAATGATCCTTGAAAATACTCCTGTATAGACAATATATTTTTAAATTTTAGTGATATTTTCAATGTTTTTAATCCGGCTTTCTCCGATCATTGTGCTATTAATGTTTCGATAGACATAAGTAAATTGTTAACTAAAAATATTGATAAGACTGGGTTCACTAGGTTAGTTTGAGTATGTTGATTTTTTGATTTGTTTGCAAGTCCATTTGTTAATTGTTGGAATATTTCCCAATAACTTAAAAACTGCATTAATTAATACAATTTACAAAAAAGGTGATGCTTCACTTATTGAAAAATATAGGCCTATTAGCTTGCTATCAAGCTTTTTAAAAATATTTGAAATACCTATGTGTAATAGATTAGTAGACTTTTTTAACCAGTATAATTTGTTTAACAAACATCAGCATGGGTACATAAAGGGCAGAACAACTAAAACTGCTATTTATGAATTTGCAGAGCAGGTGTTAAAAAGTTTTGAAGGAAAACAAAGTTCTAGGAATTTTTTTAGACCCAAGTAAGGCCTTTGATTGTTTAAACTATGACATATTGTTCCAAAAACTTGAAAAGTATGGTGTTCGCGGTACACGGAGAGAAATGTATAGTAAATTTTAGATAGTAAAAAAAATATAGTAAAATTTACTTTAACAAATTTTTAGGGTAACAATATTATATATTCGTCAATAAAATATTTATATTGTAATACAAAATACTATTTTTTATTATACAATTTTAGTAATGATTACAACACCAATATTACTAAATCATAAATGTATAATATAAATATATATTTTAATTTTTAATATATATATTATATATATATATATATATATACATATATTTCGTCAAAGTGGCACCATTTATAGGTGACAATTGTCTAAACGGCACCCAATTTTACCATGTGGCACCCGGTTTTGGGTGCCGTTACGTTTTGAGTGCTTGTCAGCCCTATGTTCATATAAGGGCATAACGAAGCGTCTGGCAAAATTTCGATTGGGTGCCGGATTGACCATAATTCTGAATTTACATACTGATTAGTTCGACCATCCTCCGATGGGGGCGCTGCGGTGCATACAAGTTGGTAAATAGACGCAAAGTGGCACCATACAATTATGTTTGCTCTCTGGCACCATAAATTTGGCAACACCGCTTTCTTTTTCAGAAGTCAACTTATTTTTAACGCTTCGTTTGGCGCGCGAATACATCTTGGCGTGCGGAATTGCAACAAAATACCTTTATAGATATAATATATCATATTATGCTCAACACAACATTTGTTATAAGTAAATTTGTTACTGTTTTATTTATTTATTTTTAAAATATTATTGTGTAGGCAAGAAGTCAAACAAAATATCCCATTTTTAATGTATATTTCTACGGCATAAAAATAAAACAATTAATTTAGTTTAAACGATACAAATAATATATAGTAAAATATATTAAATATATTAAATTTTATGTAATTATACAACATTTTTATCGTTTATATTTATTGTTTTATAAATCCTAAATATTTTATTAAAATAAAACTTAAAATATAAAAAATATTAAAAAACATAAGGTACACTCAATCAAAAACGGTCAGTTTGTTTTAGAGATACATATTTGAGAAAAACTTTATTTTTTAATTTATTTTAATCTTAAATATATATATATATATTTATATATATATTTTTTAAATGCCTGCCTAAAACAAAAAATTGACGTGTGCAAACGTTTTTTTAACTTTTTTGTGTAACACCTGAGTAAAATGAGTGAAAACTTTGTATTGACACCATCTATTAATTTATAACAGTTTTTGATAACATATTTTGTAAAAACTAAATACAATAAAAATAAATAATTCTTAACGTTAGTCTGTCTGTGAGTATATAAAATTATCTATAAAAATACAACTTTTATTTGATAAAATAGATAACATAAATAATTATTTAAAATAAACCCATCGGTAATATTATATAATATATTTTGTTATAATAAATAAAAATTTCGGGAATTTTTATTAAAATATTAAACATTTTATTTGATTATTATTAGGGGTCATTCATTAATTACGTGAGGCAATTTTGGCGATTTTTCGACTCCCCCCTCCCCCTCCCTTAATCTCACGTGAGATTTTTTAAAATGCATGGTTTTAATGTAAATAAGTTAATCTGTGATTGATTCCATTAGATTTAAAAAAAAAAACAATTGTTAAAATTGTTTACTTAATTTAACCCAGTTTTCTCGCAATTTTACACTGTTTCATTCGACTCCCCCCTTCCCCTCCCTTAATCTCACGTGAGATTTTTTAAAATGCATGGTTTTAATGTAAATAAGTTAATCTGTGATTGATTCCATTAGATTTAAAAAAAAAACAATTGTTAAAATTGTTTACTTAATTTAACCCAGTTTTCTCGCAATTTTACACTGTTTCATTCGAAAAGAAAAAATTACGTGATATTTGCCGACACCACCCTTCCCCCAAGTGATATTGGGTGAGGTTTGGCTCGACCCCCTCCCCCCCTAAACATCTTACGTAATTAGTGAATGCCCCCTTGCTTGTTATTTTTAAAGTTTGTTTTGTATATATATATATATATATATATATATATATATATATATTAATTGTATGCTACGACACCCACATAACCGATGTACAATCAAACACCCACACTTATATACGTATAAAATAGAAGGATCACATGTTGCTGTATTAGCACCCATGTAAATCTTGTCTATGAGGCACCAAAATGTATGAACTTGTGATATTGCGTGTTAAACTGACACCCTACAGCGTTGCCAAGATATTTCACTGTTTTATACGTATAAAACAATATTGTCAAAATGGCACCCCCCTTAATATTGGTCCTAATGACACCAATATGTATGAACTTGTGATATAACAGGTCAAAGTGACACCTTACAGATATTCATAAACATAACATATTTTTGGAAAATAACGGTTTTATACATATGACACAAAATTGTCAAAATGGCACCCTCGTTAATCGTGGTCCGAATGACACCAATATCTATGACAGGTCAAAGTTATTCTTACACGAAATATTCCTTTCTTTCTTTTTAAATCTGCAATTTAAGCCAAAAAAAACCTGAATGCACGTAGTACACGAACGCCCTTATTGTGGATATATGGGCAACTAAATAAAAATATGTTTTAAGTACTCACACATACATAAACATATCAAAAAATAATACAAAAACACATACGTAATTAAAAAAGGTACATTAATAAAAAAGTACTAAATAATTACAAAAATTATGTAAATAATAATTAAAATAATACTTAAAATTACGGTAAATATTGTATTTTATTCCCAAATTTAACAAATGGGTCGGTAGTATTTTTGTATTTGCGTACATTAAAAACATATTTTTTTTAAACATTCAGATTCAACATCTAAAAATGTACGGGTCAATTTCAATTACTGTTACCTTTCATTGAACAATTTTAAATTGTTAAAACGGTTTAAACCCTTAAAGTCAAAAATACACCCCTTTAATTAGCGGATTACTAACATAACACATAATAATTTTAAATTGTTTGTTGCTGTTGCATGTAAACCAAATTAAAATTTTAAAAAATTAATAATACGCAAAAAAATAAAAATTAAAAAATTAAATTATAAAATCTAATTAAATTGTTTTGTTGCGATATTTTATTTATACCTACTTACCTGCCAATTCCCATGTAAAAAGTGTAAAGATTTGTAAAATTTAGATTATTTAAAAGAGCCCCACTCTTTTTGGCATTGCAAATTATAAAGTGATACGTTTTTACACTGCGCGTCAAAATTAACGCATAATAAGTAAAAAAAGTCTTAACTCTAAAACGCCTTTACTAATCTTTATGAAATTTTTTAAAAAATACTTCATCTTATACATGTTATAGGTATATGTTCGAGGGTTTTTCAAGAAAATATGTTTAAAGTCCTTTTATTTAATAATAAAAAAACGTTTGAAAAATAACTTTTAGGGATTTTTTTTTAAGTAAATAAGAAATATGCTGTTAATGACCGTATTTTTATTAGTATACCCTGAAAATTTTGTACAAATCAAACGAACATTAACGAAGATACAGTGCTTCAAAGTCGTTAAAAATGACCCCTTTTTGATTATTTTGCTGAAAAGTGGTCATTTTTGATGACTTTAAAGCGCTGTATTTTCGTTACTATTCGTTTGATTTGTACAACATTTTTAGGGTATACTTACAAAAATAAGGTATTTCACAGCATATTTTTTATTTACTTAAAAAAATTCCCTATAAAAGGTTTTTTTTGAGCGTTTTTTATTATTAAATTAAAGGGCTTTAAGGATATTTTCTCAAAAAACCCTTGATAAACTGAGATATAAGTTAAAGTATTTTTATCCAAAATTTTATAAAGATTGGTGAAGGCGTTTTAGAGTTAGAATTTTTTTACTTATTATTATGCGCGCAGTGTATTTATCAAATACAGGGTGTTTCAATCTAAAGTTTCCACACCGGTTTTCACACGTCAATTTTTTATTTAGGGGCAACAATTTATTTTAATTTTTAACCCTACAACCTTAACGTCTAAGCGGCAAAAAGACCTATCAACTATCATCCCCACCTAGGAATCAAGATTGAGGGGTTGTAAATATTTAAAAAATGGTCCCCTTGAATAAAAAACGTGTGCGAACGTTTTTTGTATTTTTAACACCTTAGAAATAAATAAAAATTATTTTCTACATAATGGTTTAGAACATTAAATGACAATTACTCCATTAAAAAACAGGTGACCAGCGTTTGCAGACAACTTCAGATAATTAACCAATATCACGTGCAATGCCGAATCAAACACGAAATAAACCCAAACCGAACGACCGAAACTATTAGCGCGAAAGTTTTAAACTTTTAAATCTACAATAGTAGCTCAGCCCTTTTAAACATTTAACTATTAATAATAATAATAATATTAATAATAATAAACCGATTGTATGTAAAAATGCCCTTTTTGTTTTTAAATATTTTTTTTCAGGTTTTAATGATATTTTATTTAACTATCTATGTTTTATCGTAAGTAATATCATAAGGGCATCTAATTTTTCCGAAAAAAAAATCGAAAAAACACGTTGCTAAGTAATATTTTAACAAGAAGCATGAGTGCTGGTGGCAACAAAAATCCGAGTCGAAGACGAGGATTTTTGCACCTGCACGAATGCATTTTGTTAAAAAATATTATTTAGCATTGTGTTTTTTCCGATTTTTTTCACAGGAAAAATTAAATGCCCGAATGGTATTTGATAAGACTATTTCATGAGTAACAGTTAACAATTAAAATATAAATTGCAATTTTTGGTGACAACAGCTGTCAAGTTTTGCCGCGGGTAAACTGCTGACAGGTGCTGTCATATAGTTTTGCCGCGGGTAAACTGCTGACAGGTGCTTTTCACCTAGAAACCATTTTTAATTCAAAATTGCGCGTTTGTGATTGGTGGAAATTAAGACAAGGGAAATAGTCAAACTTATATACTCATTATATTATATACGAACAAAACAAACTTTAAAAATAACAAGCAAGGGGGCATTCACTAATTACGTAAGATGTTTAGGGGGGGAGGGGGTCGAGCCAAACCTCACCCAATATCACTTGGGGGAAGGGTGGTCTCGGCAAATATCACGTAATTTTTTCTTTTCGAATGAAACAGTGTAAAATTGCGAGAAAACTGGGTTAAATTAAGTAAACAATTTTAACAATTGTTTTTTTTTTAAATCTAAGGGAATCAATCACAGATTAACTTATTTACATTAAAACCATGCATTTTAAAAAATCTCACGTGAGATTAAGGGAGGGGGAGGGGGGAGTCGAAAAATCGCCAAAATTGCCTCACGTAATTAATGAATGACCCCTAATAATAATCAAATAAAATGTTTAATATTTTAATAAAAATTCCCGAAATTTTTATTTATTTTAACAAAATATATTATATAATATTACCGATGGGTTTATTTTAAATAATTATTTATGTTATCTATTTTATCAAATAAAAGTTGTATTTTTATAGATAATTTTATATACTCACAGACAGACTAACGTTAAGAATTATTTATTTTTATTGTATTTAGTTTTTACAAAATATGTTATCAAAAACTGTTATAAATTAATAGATGGTGTCAATACAAAGTTTTCACTCATTTTACTCAGGTGTTACACAAAAAAGTTAAAAAAACGTTTGCACACGTCAATTTTTTATTTTAGGCAGGCATTTAAAAAATATATTTTCTATCATTAAGGGGGGGTAAAAGTTACCCCAATATTTAGGCTTTTTAATTGCCTGCATTTTGGCATTTTTAAATCGGTTGGTTCGTTCTCAATATATTTAAGATTAAAATAAATTAAAAAATAAAGTTTTTCTCAAATATGTATCTCTAAAACAAACTGACCGTTTTTGATTGAGTGTACCTTATGTTTTTTAATATTTTTTATATTTTAAGTTTTATTTTAATAAAATATTTAGGATTTATAAAACAATAAATATAAACGATAAAAATGTTGTATAATTACATAAAATTTAATATATTTAATATATTTTACTATATATTATTTGTATCGTTTAAACTAAATTAATTGTTTTATTTTTATGCCGTAGAAATATACATTAAAAATGGGATATTTTGTTTGACTTCTTGCCTACACAATAATATTTTAAAAATAAATAAATAAAACAGTAACAAATTTACTTATAACAAATGTTGTGTTGAGCATAATATGATATATTATATCAATAAAGGTATTTTGTTGCAATTCCGCACGCCAAGATGTATTCGCGCGCCAAACGAAGCGTTAAAAATAAGTTGACTTCTGAAAAAGAAAGCGGTGTTGCCAAATTTATGGTGCCAGAGAGCAAACATAATTGTATGCCCTGTTAAAAATCACCCATAAAGACCAATAGAAAAGCTATTGGGATTTCCCAGCGGCAGCTCTATTGGTTTGAATTGGTCTCAATAGTGGTATCTGTACCATGAATTACCAATTCAAACCAATAGCGACACCGCTGGAAAATCCCAATACAGACCGATAGAGACTAATAGTATTTTATTGGTAATTCCCAATAGATATATTATAGATATATTTTATTGGTAATTCCCAATAGAGCTATTTGGATTTTCCAGAGGTACCGCTATTGGTTTGAATTGGTCCCCACTATCCATTTATTAGACGTCTTTAAGGTAAAAAATTACGTGTTTTGATGGTTAAATAATTTCTCAAAAATAGTGCTGTTTAACATTTAATTTAAATTTTATAGTGGGGCCCACTGCTTACTTTTTGCAGAGTGGGCCACAGGACGACCTGTGCCCCTTTAAAAATTCCAAAACGCCAGGCGTTTCCATGGCCAGTAATTTTGCCTTAGTAAGGAATCCTTACTTAGCAGCTCAAGGCATTCCACCTTTATAGGCCTATGTATTGTGCTACAGAGGCGAGAGGTATGCATGGGTTGCCTACCTATTGGCGAATTTTGAAAATAAATATTAAAGTGGTATATACCAATAGGGTTTCTTGTACCTACACACCGATAAAATACCAATTCAGACCATTAGTTTATCTATTGGTATTTTCCAGTAAGAAAATTGCCAATAGAAACAAGTGGTCATTTGTATTAAATTGCGCAGGCGCTGAACATTTAAGTGGTATTTACCAATTGAATTTCAATTGGGAATTTCCTGTACTTGTAACTTCTTATAAAAACCAATTCAGACCATTAGGTAATCTATTGGCAATTTCCAGTACGGAAATTACCAATAGAAACCAATGCTCATTCTGTTGAGAAACCAATAGGCCCAATAGAGACCAATTCATTCCATTCTGATTTTTTATTGGTTTCTATTGGTCTCTATGGGTGATTTTTAACAGGGTGGTGCCACTTTGCGTCTATTTACCAACTTGTATGCACCGCAGCGCCCCCATCGGAGGATGGTCGAACTAATCAGTATGTAAATTCAGAATTATGGTCAATCCGGCACCCAATCGAAATTTTGCCAGACGCTTCGTTATGCCCTTATATGAACATAGGGCTCAAAGCACTCAAAACGTAACGGCACCCAAAACCGAGTGCCACATGGTAAAATTGGGTGCCTTTTAGACAATTGTCACCTATAAATGGTGCCACTTTGACGAAATATATGTATATATATATATATATATATATATATATATATATATATATATATATATAATATATTATATATATATATATATATATTTTAATTTTTAATATGTTCGTATAGTAAATTGATTTTACTACCTACAAATGGTAATATTTACTATATGATTTAATAAAATGTAAGGTGTACATCTAATAATATATTACACATTAATATACAATATAGTAACTCATGACATTTTAAACATTCAATTTTCTTAGTTTCTTTAATAAACTTTCTTGGTGTACATCTAATAATATATTATACATTAATATACAATATAGTAACTCATGACATTTTAAACATTCAATTTTCTTAGTTTCTTTAATAAACTTTCTTGAATATATTACCAGTAATATAAGTATACTTATAAGAAAGAATTGAACCTACTTGGTTGCATAGTATGTACCGATTGCATATGTACCGTCGCGACGCGTCGTTAGACGGTGTGGATCACGTGATGTTCTTACATCTCGCCTCTGTTGGCTTACCAACCATGTTATATAAGCTCAGGTATTTTTTTGTTTCGGGTATGCTTCACTACTACAAGTTGCTCGACAGTGTCGTGTCGACACTGATGATACCCAAAAAGTGCAATAAATATGTTACAATTTTTAATTGCTAACATATAAAAATATTCGATTTTAAAATATTTTATATATTTTATATATTTTATATATGTTCGTATAGTAAATTGATTTTACTACCTACAAATGGTAATATTTACTATATGATTTAATAAAATGTAAGGTGTACATCTAATAATATATTACACATTAATATACAATATAGTAACTCATGACATTTTAAACATTCAATTTTCTTAGTTTCTTTAATAAACTTTCTTGGTGTACATCTAATAATATATTATACATTAATATACAATATAGTAACTCATGACATTTTAAACATTCAATTTTCTTAGTTTCTTTAATAAACTTTCTTGACCCATTACTGGTAATATATTACCAGTAATATAAGTATACTTATAAGAAAGAATTGAACCTACTTGGTTGCATAGTATGTACCGATTGCATATGTACCGTCGCGACGCGTCGTTAGACGGTGTGGATCACGTGATGTTCTTACATCTCGCCTCTGTTGGCTTACCAACCATGTTATATAAGCTCAGGTATTTTTTTGTTTCGGGTATGCTTCACTACTACAAGTTGCTCGACAGTGTCGTGTCGACACTGATGATACCCAAAAAGTGCAATAAATATGTTACAATTTTTAATTGCTAACATATAAAAATATTCGATTTTAAAATATTTTATATTTAAAATGGCAACATAATATTTTAAAATTTACTATACTTATTAGTAATGGAAAAAATCTAATTATAATAAGAATTAAAAACAAAATTGGTTGAGAATAATAATATTTTACCTTAAGGTTTAACATACATGGATATTTAAAAATTACTAAATATGCATAGTATCTGGCAATATACAAGATAGTTGTCCCAAATAGTAATATAAATTATAGTAAACGGTATTATAATTATGGTAATCAGCATTATACTTTTCTCTCCGTGTATTGCATTGAAATGGTTTCAATCATACTTATCGAACATAAAGCAGAGTGCAAATTTGTATAAATAACCAAAAGTTTACTTCAGATGACCTCAATGTATCCCTGGGAATTCCTCAGGGTAGCGTAATAGGTCCAATCTTATTTATTATATATGTGAATGATCTCTATCTATGTCTACCTGCGAACTCTAGTCAATAAAATCAAATTCTGTAGAAAAAGGACTTAGCCAAGGTCATAATGTTATGTCAGGTATATGTAGATGGTTTTCTAATAATAAATTAATTTTAAACGAAACAAAAACGAATTGTATCTTGTTTAAAACAATGTTGTCAAAGCAGATGAATATAGGGACAATTACATTAAATAATACAATTATTAAAACGGCATATGACACTAAATTCCTTGGACTTACGATCAACACCTAAACTGGTCAAAACATCTACAGAGCCTGGCTAGTAAATTAAATAATATTCACTACACAATCAGAGTAATAAAAAAATATGTTCAAATCCCAACTATCAAAATGATGTATTACGCATATTTTGAATCTAGATTAAGGTATGGCATAATATTTTGGGGACAAGGCCCAACTGTTCAAGACTTATTCGTGATACAAAAAACTGTGATAAGAAATATGAATTTTAAAGAATCTTGTAGAAATGTTTTTAAACAACAAAAAATTTTAACTGTGATTGGTCTTTATGTTTTTGAATTGTTAGTATTTATGTTTAAAAATAGGCATTTATTCTCTAATTTGTACATGTCTTCGCAACGTACCCAAAATCTAATATTTCCACGCCACCGTTTGAGTCAGTATGAAAAAGGTTGTTACTATGCATGTATAAAGTGTTTTAATCATTTGCCAAAATACCTCCAGATTGAAACAAAATTGTCAATATTAAAAAAAGCTTAAAGATTTGTTAATAAATATAGAACCATATAGTTTAGAAGAATTTCAAAATAGATCAATGAATAATTGATACAATTGTTAGTTTATCAATGCATTTATCCTTTGCTTTTGACATTTTTTTCCATAATTGTATATGTGTGTAAACTGTAAACAATTAATTGAAAATAAATTATTATTATTATTATTATTATATTTATTTATACATATATATAAAAATAATAATAACAAAGTCATAAAATATATGCATCAAAATAATATAAAAAAATAACTAATTAAAAATTTATTAAATACAATTTTAATATTATATAATATTTATATAATATAATTATCGATAATTATATGATTATAATCAAACATAATTTTAATAATATATTATACATACAGTGTGACCCATTTGTTTGCGACTTACCCCTGTAATATTTATTGTGGGATTTTAACCGGATTTGTTTTAAAGTGTAGATCTTGATAAACTGTATTTTTAAAACAAAAAACGCCATATTTTTACAAAATAAAATGCCTACTATGTCAGATTTTAAGAGTAAATTTTTAAGAATTCATATTAGCGATTTTTTTAAACAAAATCTAAGCACGGCACTGGATTCACCACCCCTCAAAACGACCCTATGCTAATTTTAATTAAAAATTTTAAATAGAAAAATGCGCAATAATAACTACAAAAATTTATTCTGTCAATTTATCCATGAAAAAAAATGAAATAAAATTAAACTTATAGTAATAGTACCATGTTACTATTAGTTTAATTTTATTTCAATGTTTTTTCATGGATAACTTAAATAAATAAATTTTTATAGTTATTATTGGGCATTTTTTTACTTTAAATTTTTCAATAAAATTTAGTTAAGGGTCGTTTTGAGGGGTGGTAAATCCAGTGCAGTGCTTAGATTTCGTTTAAAAAAATCGCTAATATAAATTTAAAAAATTTACTCTTAAAAACTGACATAGCAGGCCTTGTATTTTATACTAATATGGCGTTTTCTGTTCCAAAAATACAGTTTATCAAGATCTACACTTTAAAACAAATTCGATTAAAATCGCACAATAAATAAAGATTTTACTGGGGTGAGTCGTAAACAAATGAGTCACATTGTATATATAAAATAAAAATAAACAAAAATACAAAATAACAAACTTAAAGAAGCATAAAAAATAAGAAACAAGAAATAAAGAGATAAGGAAAGATAACAAAGAATTAAAAGTAATAAAGAGATAAATACACTGAAAGAAATATATGTTTGTTTTAGCAATGTATGTGGTAGTCCATATATGAAACATAAAATATATTTACCTTAACCATTTTTATATTTAGTTTTAACATAATATGGTTAAGGCAAATATATGGACTACCACATACATTGCTAAAACAAACATATATTTCTTTCAGTGTAAGGAAAGGTAATAAAGAAGCAAAAGAAAATAAATATATTAGAAAAAGAAACAGAAGAAAGAAATTAGAAGGAAGAAAATATTAAATTATAACTGACGACAATTTATTGTAAATATTAACAAATAAACAGATTTGTAAGTATAATCTTTGAATCTATATATTTAAACTGACCTGTGGTGTAAGTACGCACCATATTTTGGTCATTCGAACTGAATTTAAATTTATCTTTATACAGTCCACTAAATTTAATTTATTTAAAATTTCATTTTATTTATTTTTAATTTTAATTTAAAATGCCATTAAAATTCATAAATGCCAAAAAAGAGGCTATTTAATTTAATTCTCAATTTGAATGAAAATGCAAAAAAAGAACACACGAAAATTTATATGAACAATACAATAAATTAAATGATGAAGCAAATAATTTAGAAATTAAAAATAATGCAGATTATAAACCTGAATTTGATGAATGGATCACCTTTGAAAACATGTTTTGTCAAATTAAAGATACTAGGGAAACTGTGTTGTAAAATCGAAAAGTTTTACCACAAGCATCAACAAATAAGGATTTAAGTGTTTTAATAAAGTTACCCCAAATTGAAATGCCGAATTTTGATGGTAAACCTGAAAATTGGCCATTATTTTTTTAAGCATTTAAAACAAATATTCACTTTAATACAAAATTAATTAACTCGCAAAAAAATCAATATTTAGTAGGGAAATTAGGAATTCTTCCTAATCAAGAAAATTATGTAAAAATCTGGGATTCGTCAGTAAAAAAGTATCAAGATAAGAGAGCGCTAGGAACATTTTATTTGAATAATATATTTGAAATTATGATTGCGTCTAATAGTGCCAACTGAATAATTGTATAGAACGCTTTTCTTTCTCTTTAAGTGCATTAAAACAATTAAATATTACTGACCTTTCGGATTTCCTATTTCTTCATTTGGCACCAAACAAATTAGATCTACAAATTATACAATTGTTTAAAAATTCAGAATTCTATCATGTAAAGATTTAATTGAGTATATTCGTCAACAGGTCAAAATTTTAGAACTTACAAATTCACATTCAAGTCTAAAACATAATACACCCACTAATTCTTCCTTAAAAAATAAACACTCAATTGTACAATCTAATTCTTTTTCAATAACAGATGTCAAGCCATCATATTTTATAATTTGTAATAACAATCCCCAAATTTTATAATTTGTAATAATAACCCCCCGCCCACCCAACCTATCTCTTGTCTATGTAACAATCATTCAAATATTTACGAATGTCAAGTATGTATTTAAAATTATGTCACCTAAGCTTAGATTTGATAAGGTTAAAGAATTAAGATATTGTGTTAACTGTTTACGGTCAAATCATACTAGCACTAGATGTAAATCAAATGTATATTGTAAAATATGCACTTTGAAACAAATAAAACTGAATCCCCTACCATGCAAAATAATATAGCTTCATCTTCTACTTTTAAACCTTTAACTTAATCTATTCCCACTGGGAAAAATAATATTTCTACAATATTACTGAACGTTACATTTGTTAGATGTAATGTTACAAAAATCCTTGTGGCAATGTTGCAGGAACATTGCAACAAAGCCTTATGTCCGGCTCAGGAACTTTACATTTACAAATAAAATGTTGCTTAAATGTATTAATTGCAATGTTGCTAAATGTTATTTTTGTTAATGTAAGGTTCCTGCAACATTACATTTGTTAGGTGTAACCTTGTGGCAATGTTGCAGGAACATTGCAACAAAGCCTTATGGTTCAGAAACATTACATTTACAAATAAAATGTTGCTTAAATGTATTAATTGCAATGTTACTAAATGTTATTCTTGTTAATGAAAGGTTCCTGCAACATTACAGGAACATTGCAATTAAATTGATATAAATTATTATTATAATAATTAATTATAATTATTTATCCGTAAGCTATAGGCCTATTATATATAAATAACAGACTGTTTCGACCTGTTTGGTCTCATCAGTGTCAGGCAGTCGGTGACGGGAGACACGCATCAAGCTCGGCAATTTTTAATTATAAAGATATAAATGACCAAGACAGCGGCGAGATGCATCGGCAAGTCAGTCTGCAAACAACATTGCAAAAATTATCTTAATGCAATATTTCGGATGAAACATAGTCCTAAACTAAAGTTATAATTATAAATGTAATTTTATAGTTACAATGTTCCAAAAATCTTGCAAATTAAATGTTTATATTGTTTATATAAAGCAACATTTCAAAAATCATCTTAATGTAATATTTAGGATGAAACATTGCCCAAAACTTATCAATGTAATATTATAATTGCAATGTTTCAAAAATCTTGCAAATTAAATGTTTATATTGTTTATATAAAGTAACATTGCAAAAATCATATTAATGTATTATTTCGGATGAAACATTGCCCAAAACTTATCAATGTAATATTATAATTGCAATGTTTAAAAAATCTTGCAAATTAAATGTTTAGGTATATTGTTTATATAAAGTAACATTGCAAAAATCATCTTAATGTAATATTTCGGATGAAACATTGCCCAAAACTTATCAATGTAATATTATAATTGCAATGTTTCAAAAATATTCCCAAACATTCCAAAATAAATGTTTCTATTGTATATTTAAAGTAAAGTTGCAAACATTTTTCATTTGAAACTTGTGTTAATATTTCAATTGAAACATTGAAAAAAGTTATGTCTGCAATATTATAATTGTAATGTTTAAAAACTTGTATGCAACATTTTATACTAAATTTTACAAATATAACATTGTAAAAACTTTCCATGTGAATCTTTAAATAATGTTTTAAATTTAAGGTTGTTGGAAATTATTATATGCAATATTTCAAATGTAACATTTCATTTATGTTAATGCAAGTAGCACAGGAAATATTTTATTTGTAAAGTCGGCGAACATTGCAGCAATATTTTGTAAGGTTTCTTTCCCAGTGGGTTACTATGCATTCACAAGCTTCTTTAAATACAAACACTACTGTATTATTATCAACAGCGCAAGTATACGCGTTAGGTGATAATGGGAATAAAACCATAATAATAATAATAATAATAATAATAATATTTATTAGTGCTATTACCAAAAGATTTACAACGTCAGATACAAATAAAAAAATAGTACAAGAAATGTAAATATAAATTAAACAAAGAATATAATAAAATAAGAACACAATTAAAAGGTAAAGTTTAAAAACTCATCAATAGAATAAAATGAATGAGTAGTAAAAAAGGATTTAAAAAACAGTTTGTATTCATTAAAAGCCATATTTTTTACATTATTTGGGAGTTTGTTAAAAAAAATAATTCCATAAAAATCAGGTCCACTCTGGCACCCTTTCAGTCTAGAGAATTGATTAATTAAATGGCCTTTATTTCTGGTATTATGGTTATGTACACAGTCATGACTTTTATATAAGTAGTAAAAAAGGATTTAAAAAACAGTTTGTATTCATTAAAAGCCATATTTTTTACATTATTTGGGAGTTTGTTAAAAAAAATAATTCCATAAAAATCAGGTCCACTCTGGCACCCTTTCAGTCTAGATAATTGATTAATTAAATGGCCTTTATTTCTGGTATTATGGTTATGTACACAGTCATGACTTTTATATAAGTTTAAATTATTTTTTACGTATAGCAAATTATGAAAAATAAATAAGGCAGGAAAAGTCATAATTCCAAGTCTTCTAAATTCAGCCCTGCAATCGTCCCTATAACCAAGGAAGGCAATAATTCTAATAATTCTGCGTTGCAGACTAAATATTCTGTGGGGCTCAGAGCAATGACCCCAAACGATTATGGCATACGAAATATGCGATTGAAATAAGGAAAAATAGGCACTAGCCAATACTTCACTGGACACACTACCAACAAGATTTCGAATAATAAATATATTGGTATTCAACCTCTTTGATAGTGAATCTTAATTTGCTGTCAAACATGATTCCAAGAAATTTAATGGGTTCTGACTTGTCTAAGTCATTAAAATCTCTTAAAGAGAAAATATTATTCCTTGTTTAGGACTAATTGGTTCATTTTTCAGCCCGCGACATTGCTCTCTCACTCTTCACCTCCAAAACTTCAAGATTTTTATCTTTTACTACAATTGTGGTATCATCAGCAAATAGTGTTAGATCAGTCGAGTTACTAATGTTAGATAGGTCATTTATAAATATCAAAAATAGGATAGGTCCAAGAACAGAGCCTTGAGGTACCCCCACATTCACAGTTTCCCTTTGACTCAATTCATTCCCAATTTTGCAAACTTGATATTTGCTATTTGATAAATATGATTGAATTAGTTTTACACTATTTTCAAAAAAATTGTAGGCTTGAAGCTTTTTTAGAAGCAGAGAGTGAGAAACACAGTCAAAGGCCTTGCTTAGATCACAAAACACTGCATTTGCAAATTCAAGATTTTCGAAAGAATCTTCTATTGTTCGTACCATTTGCAAAATTGCAGATGTGGTATTTTTACCTTTCCTGAAACCAAAAAGCAACAATTCTATTGGCCATGCATCTTTCAATAATCCTTGAAAAAACAGGCAAGATGGATATGGGCCTGAAATTGTTGGGGTCATTTATATCACCTTTCTTATAAATTGGTATCACAAGGGCCTCCTTTAGAACATCTGGAAATTCAGCCTTTATAAAACACAAGTTAATTATTTTAGCTAGAGGGATATAAATTAAATATTTGACTATTTTAATGATACTTATACTTAAACCATAAATATCACTACTGTTTTTGGACTTAATTTTGTCAATATATGTTACTTCCTTAAAGTAAAATCGATTTTTAGGAGCTTTAATTCTTTCAAAATAAAAAGAAGAGTTAGTGACACCTAGGTTTTTAATAATAGTATTGGCTATATTAGCAAAGTATGAATTAATCCAGTTAGGGGGAATGATGATTCCAAAATATCTTTTTTGCTTTAATATGTTGGTGTTACATGTTTGTTGATACAGATCAGATAGAAAATTTAAAGTATTCCTCATTTGATGTAATTCATTATTAAACAAGTTGAAATTAGTTTTGCTATTTGAACTATTCAAACAAGTTTTTTCAGGAAAACAGTTTAAAAATGTACTTTTTAAAATGGACACAAAAATTTCAAATTTAAAATTAACATTAAAATCATTATTTACAAAATTAAAGTTGGTCTGTTCTATTATGTTATAAAACTGTAGCTTGCCCCATTCTGTGATAGGCCTAAACTTGTTTAAAATCGGCTTAGTCTTAGAGTTTAGTATTAAATCATAAAACTTTGCCACTTGAGCATTATGGTCAGAAAAGGGAATGTTTATAGCAGCGGTTCTTAACCTTTTTGGCTGGCTACCCACAATTCAAAAATTTTAGAAGCTCGCGACCCGATAAAAAATAAAATCATCAATTTTCTACATTTTCTTAATTTAAATAAAGGATGCAGTGATTACGGCGCGCTTTTTCAAAAAGTCCGGCAAGTCCCGCGACCCATCTCGATATGGCCCGCGACCCAAATTTGGGTCGCGACCCGAGGTTAAGAAACGATGGTTTATAGTCTCAGTTACACAATCATTATCGAAATTAACAAATATGTTATCAATACAATTAAAATTTCTACTGGGAGCAAAAAAAAGTTGTTTAAATCCAAAGGATAAAAACACACCTCTTAAAAAACAAGCATCATTATTTAAATGAGTAAAATTAACATTAAAATCTCCTGACACTAGGATTTTTGACGTTACACCTAAGGTATTTAACGCATTTTCTATCACATCTAAGAATATTTTAAAATTACCACAAGGGGTTTGTATACATTTATAATTATTAAATTAATATTTAAAATCTTAATCGCACTAATTTCCACAACTCTTTCTAATGAAAGACTATTAATATTTTGTAGTTCAATATAATTGGTATTACATTTTACTAGTATTACAGATCCACCTCCTCTACTATTTAATCTAGAATAGAAAGAAGCGCAAGTGTATCCTTCTATAGTTAATGCACATATTTCATTAACAGTAAGCCAATGTTCGCATAGACACACACAAGAAATATTTTTATTGTTTTAGAATAACTCTAGCTCATTTATTTTATTTTTAACTAATTGTATATTTAAATTTACAATACTAAAAGATTACTTTAGGTTACCTGTGCGGTTTTCAGTTTTGGGTGACAAAACCGAGACAAGTAGGTACCCTGAGGCCAAAGTTCAGGATAAATAATTTTTTCAAAATTACACAAATAAACAGTTATTTTGAAAGACGCATAATGCTGTGGAAACTTGGATACAACACTTTCCCAAGTAATTTCAGGAAATTTAGAGTTTAAATAGGTAATTATATCTTCACACTGTGTATTTGGTTCCAACCTTGAGACATACACAAAAGACTTTTTGGGAACAACTTTTAAAGCGCAACTGCTGGAGCCTTTAAGATTTCCCATAATACTAGTTTTATTAGCAGTCTTTGACTTTGATTTTTTCCAACCACTTCAGCCCATGTATTGATATATTTTGGTTCATCATTATTAATGTTTATGAGCTTTCCACAAATATTTTTTATGGTTGCTTTTAAAATAGCCGAGGATGCATTTTTCTCGGTAATAATTGTGGATGGGATGTCCTTTTTTGTAACAATTGTTTTATTTTTATATATAGGTTCTTGTTTATGAGTTAATTTTTCTTGGATATTTTTTTTAGGTACGGATTGATGTTTTTTAATTTCCTTATTTGTTTTATTTTTATTTTGTGCATCTGACGACCTCTCTTGAGTTTCTATGTTTTCAGAACCATTGTTGACTGGTAGATGAATCAAAAGAGTTAATTGTATCGACAACTTTTAATTTATTGATATTTATGTCTTGGCGCGAGATATTAGCTTCAATTCTTTTTTGCGGATTTTTTTCCAGATTAATTATCTTATCTTCTAATAACGTTTTGTTTTCAATTAAGAGTGCATTTTTCTCTTCTAACTCCCTAATGATTCTCTTGAGGGGGATATTTTCATTTAATAATACATCCTCACTTAGGGATGGTTGTGATGGTGTTTTCTTAGGAGTGTTGTTTATAGTTAAGCAGAGTTGACATGTCCACTTACTTAAAATTGGTGAGTCCTTTTCTTTGTTAAATGTGGAGCATTCCTCTATGGTTAGGTTTGCACAGTCACGATGAAACCAACCCTTGCACTTATCACATTGAACTTTGTATGAGTTTGTTTTGATTTGTCATGAACAGTCTTATTAAGTTTACACACGATAACAGTTGGAGATAGCGGCGGCACCATTGCAACGTAAAAAAAAAATCATGTCTTATATATTGCTAGTGCATCACAAAATAATTTAATTTCTATTTTTTGTTGTAAGAAACTTAAATTGAACATTATTCCCATAAGTAATTCGTATATTAATACAGTAGGTTCTGTTAAAACTCCAATGAAAGGATATGTTTCTTTAACTATTCAATCACGAATATCATTTGATAAATATAATATAACTTTAATTGCAGTGGATAATATAACTGAAAAATTACCAACTAATATAAATACATTATCATAACTGGTGATATTGACGTCATTTTAGGAGCTCAATTATTTCCAAACTTATTACTAACAGGTCGTATTATTCCCCCTTCTAATTTAATTGCACCACAAGCGCTTAAAACTACACATTCCCTCTCACATTTTAATTTAAGTTGGACTTTTGGGCCAATAACAAATGATAATTTAAATGCAAATTTAACTTAATTATGGAATTTAGAGGAAATTCCGAATGATCACATACAAGATTCAGATGAATTATTTTGTGAAAATCTCTATAAATCATCTTCTTTTAAAGATTTTTCTGGTAGATATATTGTAGAACTACCATTTAAACATGATCCTTCTTTATTAGGTAATTTTTATGTTATTTCCTGGCGAAAATAAAGCATGCATGAAAAGTGTGCAATAAGTGTGTATTTGGAGTGCAAGTCTTTATAACTTTGTGGTAATTTCACACTTTTTGAAATAATTAAGTTTTTTCACTCTTTATGTACATTGACATCACGCTTTTTATTTGTCATATGTCATGCTTATATTACATTATATTTTAGCACATTGTTTGCACAGTGTTAGTACATTGTTTAAAGACATTTTGCAAAGCTTCAGTCTATCTTACGCATGTCACATTTTATACACACTGTTAGCACGCTTTAATATTTCTTATTTATGACGCTTATATTATACCTTTTTATAGCACTTGTTTGTACAGTTTTAGCGATCACTCAACAGTTTAAGCACATTTTAGATATATCTCACTTGAGTTGGGGTACTTACATTTATTTAAAAGGTGAGGTAGGTTCCATCTTATGTATCGCTTCTCGGCCTATTGCTAAGATCAAAGCAATCCCCTTCGTGGAGTTGACAGTGCAGGTATTTTTCTTAATAAAATACAGTATGTAGGACCTACATTGTGGGTATAATTTTTTTAATTTTTTTGAAAAAAATATTTATTTGATTAATATTATTATAAGGATATTTATATTTCAATGATGTGTAAATTTAAAAGACTTTATAGGTCAACAAAAAGAATCTGTTTTTGTAATAAGCACACAGGTGGCAAGAAACAGTATGCAAACAATGTGAAAAATCAAAAGGAGTTCCCTTTAGAACATTGTCCAGTGATTATTAACACTTTTAAATTTTTGGTTTTGCACATTGTTTCATGTTCCATTTCCCACCCTCCGCACATAATTTTTTTAAAAGATTGCACATTGTTGGCACATTGTTCTCAAATAATTTTGCACACTTTTTGCACATTTCATTTTCGCCAGGGTTGCTAAACGTCGATTCGTATTTTTAGAAAGAAAATTTAAAAGAAGTTTTGAATTACGTCACGCTTATAAGGAGGTAATAAAAGAGTATTTAGATAAAGGATATTTATCTGAAATTTCATATTCTGACGAAAATATTAATAGTGGTTATTTTATAGCACATCATGCTGTTGTTAGACTTGATAAAGTAACAACTAAAGTTCGTGTAGTCTTAAATGATAATTTACATACTGGACCAAATTTACAAGCTAATTTATTTTCACTTCTTTTAAATTTTAGACTTCCCAATAGCTATTACAGCAGATATAAATCAAATGTAGTTAAGAATTTTAATTTCAGAACATTAGAAATCATATTGTAAATTTGTTTATTGATCATTTTTATTGTTTAAACTGTCATGCTGGTTCATATTTGTTGATATTGGATATTGGATTATTTCGGCTAGAAATATAATACGCCAACGAATACGTTTGTGTAATTTTTGTTTTAGAACATTACCAAAATGTTTAACTCCAAAAATGGCTAATTTTGCTCGTGTTCAAGAAGCAAAAGCATTTACACATACTGGTGTAGATTATGCTGGTCCAATAAATATTACTATGACTAGAAGGCGAGGTATTAAAAGTCAAAAAGCTTATATCTATTTATAGACAAATTTTTTCTTTCAACTGAAGCCATACATATCGTTACAGATCTTAGTTCTGATATATTTTTAGAAGCTTTTAAACGATTTATTGCAAGAAGGGGTCATATTTCATGTTTATATTCAGTTAATGTAACAAATTTTGTAGGAGCTAAGAGATGTTTGAATGAAAATTATATTTTTTTAAGTGCAAATGAAACTAAACAGTTATTATCTTATGAAGAGTTAAATATTAAATTTTAGACCACTTTGTTTATTAACTGGGGAACCTTTCAAAAAGAATTCAATATTAGAAAAATAGAGTGGAAAGTGATTCCCCCTTCGGCACCTCATTTTGGAGGTATTTGGGAGGCAAATTTATAGAGTGTTAAAACGCTTATATAGTTATTATCTTATGAAGAGTTAAATACAATATTAATTCAGATAGAATGTTTATTAAATTCTAGACCACTTTGTTTATTAACTGAGGATTCTTACACCTGCTCATTTTTTAATGTCAACGCCCCTTCATTTTTACCATTGTTGTCAAATTCTGATCAATCCTTAAAGGGAAGAAAAAAGTTATTAGATAATTTAATAAGATCTTATTGGAAAAAATGGCATTTGTAATATTACAATTACGCTACAATTAAGACAAAAATGGAATACAACTAATGTTCTCATAAATATAGGAACAATTGTTTTGATAAAACAGGATGACGTGCTTCCACTTCATTGGCCATTGGAAGTTATCGAACAAGTTTATCTTGGAAAGGATGGGGTTATTAGGGTAGCATTATTACGTTCCCAAAATGGGATTTTTAAGCGACCGGTGGTCAGAGCTGTTCCGAGTACAAGAAAAAAGTACTCGAGTAAAAGTACAAGTAGGTACTTTGAAAAAAATGTACTTGAGTTCAAAGTACCTACACAAAAATATAAATACAAAGTACAAAGTACTTTTTCCAAAAACTCTTAAAATGTAATTTATGTTTCAGTATCACTTAGGGATATTTAAAAAAACTGCATTTTTATATTTTTTTAATACACGTATTTATTTATGATTTGAATATTTTTTCCAAATAACCAATTATTTCGACAACATTAAAATAAATTAACTATTCCATTATATATAACCTTTATTATTCATGAAGGTAATTTATTATAAATTTTATTTAATAAACAGACTAAACCACGGCGTTCTCTATACCAGGCGGGAGTGTGGTAGTGGGAGGCGTGACGTCAGGAGGCCGACTGCAATAGCAAATTAATGTATAATCGCGGTAATACAAGCAGGTCCGTTCCTGAGGTGTCTGGCGCCTACGTGCAGCATTCTTTGGTGCGCCCCTTTTATATTTAAATATAATACATTAAATATTTTAGTTTTAAGCCCTAAAATTTAAAAAAATATATTTTGCAACAAACTGGCAAAATGTAATTGAAAATGTAAAAAAACTGCTGAAATTAAGTATACAAAATATTTATTAAATTACCAAACAAACAAAATCACAAAAAATATTTAGTAATAAAAATACTCTAAAGAAAGCAACAAAAAAAACTATATAAACAATATAATAACTTCAACTGGTTTTTAGTGACGTACTCTCTAAAAAAGAATTAGTCAAAAATGACTAGTTTTTAAAGTGAAAGAGCAGTCACTAATAACTGTAGTCCAGAGCAATTTGTATGATGGACATTTAACAGCTTATTATTATGTAAAATTGTCCCCTGAATCCGAAAAGACCGTCAAAAATTATGAAAGTAGAGCAGTTTTTGAGATATCGTAAATTCCATATTATATGAAAAATTGACTCAAAAACTGTTTTATGTACTTTTTTAACTTTTGACGGCATTTTCGGATTCAGCGGACAATTTTACACAGGACTTGACTGCTAAATGTCCGGGAGTTTTGAGTTCTTAATTTGTTAAATTAAAACAGTTGAACTTTTTAATTAATTTATTTTTAACAATGTATTCACAACAACAATTAAAAGAGAAGTGTCGGTATAATGTGTAGTTCCGTGCGAGGTAAGCTTGGTTGCCTATTCAGCAGACGTAACTCCTCCCTCCTTAGCTCGAAGAGCGGATTTCAAATCCTTGAGGGTAGGTCTCTGGAGAAACAGAAGATGAATAAGGCGTTTCTTTTTTCAGATTAATACTACTCCAACAATTATAGTTAGTATTGGGTCAGAATTTCTCAAACGGGCCACCTGAATTAGGTCAAAATTAGTTTTTGATTGTAGATACATTTTTTCGATAGTATTTTACATCACTAACACAAATCCTAAAGGATTTTGTAAAAAAAAAATTTTCAATTGACATATTCATGATATTAAAAGTAAAAGTTTTTAGTAATTAAAAAATAAAAAAAAATCATTATGGCTAAACTAATTATCCGATTCCAACGATTTAACTAGCGTTGGAATCTTGTTTTGACATAGATTCTTTGTTATTTTTTTCAATTGTAAAATTTTCATTTAGGTCGATTTTTTTTTGTTTTTTTTTATAACAAATTCGGAAATAATTGGCTTCTGCGCCA
This sequence comes from Brassicogethes aeneus, assembly GCA_921294245.1. Lineage (NCBI taxonomy): Eukaryota > Metazoa > Arthropoda > Insecta > Coleoptera > Nitidulidae > Brassicogethes > Brassicogethes aeneus. The sequence continues at coordinate 50,340,119 of OV121133.1, forward strand.
GCTATCGACTCGAAAAAAAAAAACACATATACTCCAATCATTTTTCGAAATTATGCTGCTGAGAAAAAAAATGGCCCGCAGGTTCCAGACCACCGTAAGACGTCGCGTCACAAGCGCGTACAGCGTACACGGTTCGGAGCGTGAGCTGACACCGCGCGCGGCCACAAAAGGACGAATAACTTTTTGTCAACCTGCGGGCCATTTTTTTTCTCAGCATCATAATTTCGAGAAATGATTGGAGTATATGTGTTTTTTTTCTCGAGTCGATAGCTGGCGCAGAAGGCAATTATTTCCGAATTTGGTATAAAAAAAACAAAAAAAAATCCACCTAAATGAAAATAGGACAATTGAAAAAAATAACAAAGAATCTATGTCAAAACAAGATTCCAACGCTAGTTATATCGTTGGAATCGGATAATTAGTTCAGCCATAATGAATTATTTTTTAATTATTAAAAACTTTGACTTTTAATATCATGAATATATCAATTGAAATTTTTTTTTTTACAAAATCCTTTAGGATTTGTGTTAGTGATGTAAAATACTATCAAAAAAATGTATCTACAAACAAAAACTAATTTTGACCTAATTCAGGTGGCCCGTTTGAGAAATTCTAGCTCGAAGAGCGGATTTCAAATCCTTGAGGGTAGGTCTATGGAGAAACAGAAGATGATTAAGGCGTTTCTTTTTTCAGATTAATACTACTCCAACAATTATAGTTAGTATTGCAATAATTATTGTTATAACCCAAAATGTGTAATGGATTTCCTTTTGCAAGTGGGTGTCCTCTAATGGCTTCAAATCCAGTTCTAGAGGGATATGAATTTCGTTTAGTTCGGCTTTTCGGGTGGCAATTAGGGTGATGGGTCGAATAAGTGGTATCCTAAGCGATACTTTAGTGCTGTTGATGGAGTATCTTTCTTCATCGATGGTTACGTCACAGGGGCTTGACACGACTATGGATCTGCATTCGGGAACAATGGTGTGTCCTGTACATATTTCTTGGATGGAAGTTGATTTGTACACCAACATTTCGTTTGACTGAAGTTGATATCTGATCGGGTGATGGACGAATGCAGCTAGACAATTTTCTGGTTTTATAAGGAAACATTTCGAAAATATTTCCCCGGTGCAAATAAAACCGTTTGTTCCTTCATGACAATTTTTAAACCATTTTCCATTAGAATAGTAATTTGAAGGTGGAATAATCATAACGTCGTCAGTAGAAGGAAAGGATAGCATTTTGTATAATGAAAATGTTTCTTTGGATAAGATCGGAACTTTTAAAATTATTGAAATTAATTGATCAGAAATAATAACAACTGTTTTTGATCGTGCTATTAATTCATAAGGATGAATCTCAGAGATAGGTAATTGGTCTTTCGATTAAATTGATAATAAAGATGATTCTATATAATTGATTTCGCTAATTTCAAACATTTCTACATTAGAATATCCTAACCGTGAGAATGAAATTGTTCTGAAAAGCATTTCGACAAAATTTTGTAAATTATTATAATTTTGTATTAAAAGTTGTGTTCTTGAAAGTTCGTCAAAATCATGTCGATATTCATGGGAAATGTCTTTATAAATTTTATTAAATGTTGTTATTATTTTAATATAGCGGTCGTTTGTTTCTTTACAAAAAATTATTAGTTTATTTACGTTATGATTAAGGGCATTGTGAGGATCTGTCAAATTTTCAAATTTTCTGTTGATTAAATCAAGATCCGATTGATCTAAATTGCCAGTGATAAATTTAACGGTTGAACCAAGAGCATTGATTAAACCTCGTTTTGGTCGATTGCGTAACAATTTATTAAGTGAACTTTTTAGATTTTGAAGCGCGAGGTCGTGAAGGGCATTAAGGAAATGTGAACTTGTATTTGCAACAGGAATGTTAAAAACGCTGTTTTCTACAGAAGAAATGTTAAATTGGGTTAAAACCTTATGATTATGTAATATTTTTTTTTGTTTTCCAATAATTTCGTCATAGTATCCATTGGTCTTAAGGCATTTATGGTGCAGGCAGTGGGACAGAGGGGCCACCAGTAGCAGAATCCTGCAACAAGGTGTTACTGTTACGAATTTTTAAATACTTTTTATCGGTTTCTGTGGTTCTTTTATGTATTCTACCAATTAGTTTATTATTTTGTTGCTCCATAACCCCAACGAGGGGAGAAAATGGGGCAATTGCTTTGTTTCTATTTTTATTTTTATAATATACAATAAGGGGTGTATCTGAACTGATTTGGGTTGAATAATCTAAAGGTACATCGTTTCTGGTTTTATTACATTTTTCTAGTCGATTGATTGCTTTTTCTCGAGTTTTTCCATAAACGTGATCAAAAAAAGGTAAAAGTTCTTTCTTTCGCTTTTCGACAAAATCTTCATAAATAGGCGTGTCGGTATTTAGTTCTACAAGTTTTTCGTAGGGACCATATAATAGCGTAAAAGGGGCAAAATTAGTACTTGAATGTATTGATTGATTATATATTGTGACAGCGGTGATAACGTGATCATCTAGGGAGTCTCGCGGGTTAACTTCGTGGAGGATGTTTAGTTTTTCGATAAGGGTACTATGAAAGCGTTCGATGGGGGAGTTTGATCTATTTTATGTAAATTTAAATATTGTTTAAACGTGTGGCTCGTAAATTCTGTGCCTGAATCTGTTGTAATTTTTTCCGGATAATTGTGATGAGAGCAATAATGCCTTAATTTACGAATTATTTCAAAACTAGTTCGATCATTTAACATATAACATTGTGCGTACTTACTGAATTGATCTAAAATTGTTAAAAATGATTTACTTTTATAAAAGAAAACATCAATGTGTAAATTTTGAAAAGGTTTATGTGATAATAGCGGGCCTTGAAATGGGTACTTTGGGGGTCTGCGTTCGTATTTGTTTTTTAAGCATATGGTACAAGTATTATAAATTTTGTAATATCGATTTTTAAATTAAGCCAATAATAAATTTGGGATAATTGTGAATACGTTTCATTTATGCCGTTATGATTTCTATTATGATATTGCTCGATTATTTTTTCCTGGTCCTCAACTTTGCAAATGTCTTTTAAATAGGTGGAACAAAGTATAATTTTAAGTGAATTTGTAAACAAATTTCCAAGTGTTTCCTCAATAAGGGAGCGTAACAAATTGGGTTGATGTAAATACAGATAATAGGTTTGTGAAGGGTCAATAAGTTCTTTAAATTGAGAGAGGATTTGTTCGGAAATATTGTTATTATCTTGTAATACGATGCTTATAACTCGACGGTCTCTAAATTTGATTTTAAGGGAGTTTTGTTCTGAATGGCCAGTAGCAATAAAAATTTGGTTCTTAATAGTTATTTACGTGTCAAGCTTTGTAAATGAATCTTTACAGGCGTGCTGGAACTTTGTGGGGTGAGCGACGCAGGAGCAAACCCCATAATCCAGTGAGCCTAGTAAAGATGAATTGCAAAGCGTGACAAGTACAAACTTTTATTTTCACCTTTAGATAACGATTTTCAAATTTAAAATTTTAATTAATTTGTCAAAAGTGACATTTCATTTCATAAACTGCTTTTCTACAAGCATGTAAAACTTTACAGGTCTTATATGCAGGCCTGTAAAATATTACAGGTCTGTTCCCATAATGTATCGTTTACTTGGATACAAAAACAACAAAATTAACCTATAAAATGTTATTTACTAAGAAGGTGGAAATAAAATAATTAATTGGGTTGTCAGTTCAAAGTTCAAAGGAAATATTGTCTGCTTGGGAATGAACAGTGCTTTTTTCAAGAAATTCTTCAAGATCAGCTGGGTCGGGGTTTTCTTCGATATTTGGGAAGATCGAATCAGTATCATTTACATTGATCTCGATTCTAGACAAGGCATCAGCAACAACATGTCTTTACCTTTTTTATATACTATTGTGTAATCGTACTTCTCCAACTTTATTTTCCAGCGAACTAATCGTGAATTTGGGGTTTTTAATTTTGAGAGCCAAATTAAGGGGTTGTGATCCGTTTAATTTTGAATGTGCGGCCAAATAAATAGGGACGAAAATGTTGCACAGAGTCAACAATAGGAAGAAGTTCCTTTTCAGTTGTAGAATAATTTCTTTCAGCAGAATTGAGGGTGCGTGAGTGATAGGCAATGGGAACCCTATTGAAAATGCCATATAGAACCCATATTGAATCCGATAAGGAAACGTATCTGGTTCTATATGGATTTATAGGTCCTATATGGAAAGTCCTGGTTAACATTACGGATTCTATATGGTTGAATATGGATTTCCATTTTAAAAATTTTCATATTCAACCATATAGGGAAACCTATCTGGAAATACATATAGAACAGAAACTAGATAAATCCATATACAACCATATACATTAGGGTGGGCCGAAAAACGTAAAAAAAAAAATATTTGAGATATTTATTTTTGGGTAGCAATAAAAAGTTACCTTATGTTAAAAGTAATTTATTAGAAAAAAATGTAGCGTACTAGCCCATTATTTAAGGGTCCCCCGGGGGCCCAAAATATTTTTTTTTGTATGTTTTGACTGGGGTGGGAACAAAAAGTTACCTTATGTTAACAGTAGTTCCAGAAAAAAAAATGAGCGTACTAGCCCAATATTTAAGGGTGCCCCGGAGGCCCAAAAAATTTATTTTTATCATATTTTAATTGGGGTAACACCAAAAGTTACCTTATATTAACAGTAATTCTAAAAAAAAATGAGCGTACTAGCCCAAAATTTAAGGGTGCCCCGGAGGCCCAAAATATATTTTTTGTTCATATTTTAATTGGGGTAACCACAAAAAGTAATCTCATGTTAACAGTATGTTTAGAAAAAAATAGCCATTCTAGCCCAATATTTAAGGGTGCCCTGGGGGCCCAAATTTTTTTACATATATTTTAATTGAGATGGCAACAAAAAGTTACCCTATGTATTATTCCATTATTTAATGTCTGTATCAGTCTAGGTTTTTTTTATTATTTTATTAAGACGCCTTTTGATGAAAAAAATTAGCAACTCTTAGCTTGAGTTTATTAAATTTAAAAAAGATTTTGCGTTACTCTAAATTAATTAAAACAACCACTATCGAAATAAATAAAGTCTTAAAAGAAGTAAATGCTTGGTCAGTTAATCATAGACTTCAGTTAAATGCCAAAAAGAGTCTTGTCATAAATATTGGTACAGTATATATGATAAATAAATCAAAAAAATATAATTTTAATACCATACATATAAATAATATAGAAATACCTCAGCAAGAAACCAAAAGAAATCTGGGTGATATTTTTTATACAAACCTGAACTTTGAAAGCCATGTTACAAGACAACTTAGTTTGTATTATATAAAGCTGAAATCACTATATTAATTTAAGTATGTTCTAAATTCTAACACCAAGTGCAAAATTGTCTCAACATTAATATACACCCTATTATAGACTATTGCATGCCATATCATACTGAAACATTTAAAAATAAACTCATGTATTGGATTCATATATTTAGTCGGAAAATTTGACCCCATTACTTTAATATATTTGAAAAACAAGCATTTAAAAATAATTGATCCTTACAAGCATAATTTTGGAAAATTAGTTCAGAAAGTAAATACCTAATAATTGCCTGAATTCAACAACTTTATTCAAAGATCCAATAAATACAATCTTAATTTAAGACACAATCTTTTTCAAATACCTAGTCACAAAACTTCAAAATCTAAGGATTCGTTTATAGACCTATCTATAGAACTTTTGAACGATAAAACATTCTTTAACATAATATTTAAATATCCAAACACATTTAATTTAGAGTATAAAAATTTGTTATTAACTGGTGTGATATTTAAAACTTAAGTAAATAGTATGAAATTATAGGATTTAGTTTAATTAATATGTGATATGCAGAATAAAATAGATTTAATTTCTTAGTAGGTGGTATGGAAGAACGTCCTTACGAACGCAGACTTTTGTGTAATTAATTTTGTGTTTTACGCAATAAAACATTTTTATTATTATTATTATTAATTAATTGGATATTTGCTTCTCGAGTTCCATCCGCTCCGTCCCACCCAGTTTTTTTTATTATTTAAATAATATTGAGACTTGTTGTCATATAGGCCGCTAAAGATGTCCGCGCATCTTGCTACCTCACAGCAAATTTTTAATGCAGCTTCTGTTACAAGCTTCACACACTTTTTCACCGAACCTTATATAGAAGTCGTCTGCTTGACTTATAAATATTTTTAGTTATTTTATTTAAAAAAAATAAATTTATAAACATTATAAACATTTTTAACCCTATATTTTGCTAAACCGCCAATTTTTTTACGTCAAATTCTAATATTGGACTTTTTTTTGTAAACTTATTGTTAACATAAGGTAACTGTTTGTGGCTACCCCAATTCATATATAAAAAAAAAATTTTGGGCCCCCGGGGCACCCTTAAATATTGGGCTAGTACGCTAATTTTTTTTCTACAATTATTGTCAACATAATGTAACTTTTTGTTGCCACCCCAAACAAAATATAAAAAAATAATATTTTGGGCCCCCAGGGGGACCCTTAAATATTGGGCTGGTATGCTAAATTTTTTTTTACAAACTACCTTTGGCATAAGGAAACTTTTTTTTGGTACCCCTAAATTGAATTCAAAAAATAATTTTTTCGGCCCACCCTAATATACATGTCTTTATAAAGACATGTATATGGATGTATATGGATTTATCTGGTTTCTGTTCTATATGTATTTCCAGATAGGTGTCCCTATCTGGTTCTATAGTGTTTTAGAGTTTTTTTATCTGGTTCTATAATGTAATCTTCTATCTGGTTCTATAGTGAAATGCCTGTTTCAAATACCTATATTGAACCAGATAGAAACCATATAGAATCCAGATACGTGTTTTTTATATGGTTCTATATGGCATTTTCAATAGGGAAGTCCTTTTTGGGAGAGCACAGAACCAAGGGAAACGTTGGAGGCGTCAGTTGTTAAGGTAAAAGTCTCTTGAAAATCCGGATATTGTAAAATAGGGGAGTTGGATAATGCTTCTTTGCATTTATTAAATGCTGATACGTATTGTTCGTTGTAAATGTCAATTTTTTCATTTTTTCGCGTACATTTGTTAATTGGGTATGTCAATTTTGCAAAATCAGATATGAACCTACGGTAATATCCGATAAGTCCCAAAAAGGATTTAATTTCTTTAACGGTTTTAGGAATAGAGAAATTTTGGATGGCTTTAATTTTATTGGGGTTTGGTTCCAGTCCATTTTCTGTTACGATATGACCTAAAAATTCTACCCGTTTTGTTAAAAACTCTGACTTGTCAAGCTGTACTTTAAGATTTGCTTTATTTAATGCCGAAAATATTAGTTTTAAATCATGAATGTGGTCTTGGAGTGATTTTGAAAAAATAATTACATCGTCCATGTAAACAAAACATTTTTGATATAAATAAGGCCTTACTTCGTTCATCATACGTTAAAATAAAGCAGGGGCATTGCGTAAGCCAAAGGGCATGCGAACGTATTCGTAGTGTCCTTGGTTGACAGTAAAGGCGGTTTTAGGGATTGATTTGTCTGACATTTTTATCTGATGAAATCCTTGGGCAAGATCAAAGCATGTAAAATATTTACAACGTCCTAGATTTTTTAAGATTTCATCGACTCTAGTATTTGTCTTCAATTGTGTTCTCATTTAATTTTCTGTAATCAATCACCATTCTAAATTTTTTGACACCTGAGGCATCTGTTTTTTTTTTGGTACAATCCACACAGGGGCACTATATGGACTGGTTGAAGGACGAATAATTTTTTGGTCTAAAAGTTTCCGAATTTGTTTAGAGATCTCAGAACGCATAAGCGGAGGGTGCCTAAACGAACGAGTAAAAATTGGGTTTTCATCTTTTGTCGCTATATGATGGGTAGTAGTGACTGAAGATGACAGGGGTGTCGATTCGTTATAAAAAATATTTTTATATCGCTGACAAAGATTAATAATTGCTGTTGTTTCTTCGGAATTTAGATGGGAAAGACGTAATTTTTTGACATCTAAGTCGTTATTGTAAATCGGAAAACTCGTTTCTATGTTAAATAAGTTCAAGGAGTAAGCAGAGATTTGTTTAGGGGCATTTTCTGTATATGGAATTGTTATAAATCCTTCTTTGACTAAATTAATAGAAGAGGGTAAAATTTCTTGATTGTGAATCGAAACGTTGGGGACGAAAACATCGCCATCGGGACAATTAACTGCAATTTTAGTATGTTCTGGAGAAAAATAACGGAATTTTATTGAAATATTATTAATATTTAAAGTATGTGTTCGATAATCAATTTTTGCGTACAAATTTTGAAGATCGCTTGAACCAATTAGCGCATCAAATCTGTCATGCCAGGGAATTATATGAAATTTAAAGCAGTAATTGATTCTGAAAAAATTGGATACTGCAAATTTTTATTATTGGTAAATGATTTATTAAGTGACTGCACAGTAAATTCTTTTTGAAAAAAGTTATTTAAATTAAAATAAGACGCCGCTTTTGGGGTTATTATTGAATTAGTGGCTCCTGTATCTATTAAAATTTTGAGATTAAAAAGTGAAAGAGTAATGAAAGGCAATCGAGGTAAATTTGCAATAGTTTTTAAGTTTATGTAGCATTCGGGTTCAAATTGACGTCGTAAAAATTTTCACACGGCAAATAATTAGCATCAGCATTATCTAGATGAGAATAAACTTGGTCGGTAGGTAAACCGGGATCGAAATCGGACGACGCGGACATCTCAGGTGCGCTTCCGTTCACAGTGTCGGTACTTGTTATGCGCTTTATGCCTAAAATTTTGAGGGTTTATAATGGTTTGAGTTGACATTGGAGTCGGTTTGTAACTTTAATTTGAATATTTGGCGGTTTGGGTTGACATCGGAGATGGCTTATAAAAATGTTGTGTATTTGGAAAATTTTTGCTTGAAGATGGGCCGAAAAATTGTTTATATATTGGTTGCGATTTATGAGGAAAAGATTTGTTAAAATTACCAAAGGGTTTTGTGTTATTAAAATTTGATCGTTGTGGTTCGGGGTGACTAACTTGATTAAAATGTTGTGGGGGATAGTTAAAAAATCTTGGTGACGGAGAATTTAAAACTAATTGGGGTGTTTTGCTTTTATCAGATTTGGTGATGCGTATAGCTCTACCAAAAGATTCTTCGTTTTCGAGCTCAGAACATCGCGAAAGACATTCTTCTAGTGATTTACAATTGCTCTATTTTAACAAATCGCGGTAAGGTTGTGAAAGACCAACTTTAAATGTCAACAGTGCTTTTTGCTGAAAAAGTTTTGTTTTTATTTTAACGATATTTGCATCGCTGTTTTGAATGGAGTCAAGATCGATAAGGTCATTTAATTTCTTGTCCAGGCGCAAATAATAATCCGTATAATTTTCATTAAAATTTTGAATGCATGTTGTTAGTTCACGTTCTAATGTAGATTCGGATCGACGCTCACCAAATTTTTTTAAAAGGTCGGTACGAATATTTTGCCAAGTTTGAAAAGAATTTGGAATAAAATTGTCGAGTTTATTGGCTGTTATAAATGATTTTGGTGGTCCGCGAATTTTGCTTAAAACATAGAGGTTAAATAAATGCAATTGAATGTTTGAGCACATTGCAAAAGTGCCTTGAAAAAAAATAATAATTTTGTCCACAGAAATTATGAAATCGCTGAGAGATGCTTCACCATCGCCATAAATAGGTATTACTTTACAAAATTGTTCAAGTTGCTTATCAGTTATTTTAGGAATTTCTGGATCTGTCATATTTACTTTGTTGATTTTAATTTGGGGATTAGTTATAGTAGTATTTTCTAATAATATAATAAGTTGTTCTGGATCACTTAATTCCGAAACCGAAATTTTGTTTAGATTTGTTGGCATAAAAATTAATAAAGGCAAAAAATAATACTTAATACAGGGTTCCCCATAATAGACTACCCATTTTATTTTATTAATAAATTCCCTACGAGATAACTAAATAAGTTGTTCTCTATGGGAATATCTTCTATAGTCTTTGGGATTTAAGTTAATTATTAATCAAGTAGGCACCTGTCACAAATAAGTTTTAAATTAATAATTTCCTGGAACGTCATTTTTTCTACAAGAAGTTTGTTAGTTTTCATCAATAATTATTTAAATTATTAAATTTTTTTGCTTTGAGACATTATTTCAACATCCGTTTGAACTTTCATGGATTACTCAGTCCAACAACGTGGGTTTTGTGTAGAAATATTGAACAAGTTAGAATTGCGTTTACGACTTTACCACTTTTTATCTAATATTGAAAAATTTGTTGAAGTTGGTGGAGGTCATTTAGAAGACGTGATTTTTAAAAGTTAGAATTAAATTAGCCAAATATTTATAAGTTATCATAAATCCCAAAGAATTAGCTGTAATTTAGTATAATAAAAAGTTTGTTTTGTTAACTAAAAAAATTTTAATTCAAATGTTAAAATGGGTAGCCTATTATGGGGAACCCTGTATAAATGAAAATAAATTAGGAAATAATAAAAGGGATGCAAAAGGAACTACTGAACGACTTACTTGATTAATTTTAATGCGTTGTTCATCTCCAATTGGCTCGGGGGACGAAAGGACGAAATTCAGGAGATTTCGAAGTTGTCCAATGAATCTTCAATGGGTGCTTTGGCAGGTTGAAGACGGGGGACTTTCTTTTTTGATGTTGATGAGTCCGGTTTCACCATAAATTGTAGAAACAAACCAAAAATTCTAATGATTTTTGTTGATGAGAATCCTGTTTCACAGCGCCAGTTTTGAGTTCCTAATTTGTTAAATTAAAACAGTTGAACTTTTAAATTAATTTATTTTTAACAATGTATTCACAACAACAATTAAAAGAGAAGTGTCGATATAATGTGTAGTTCCGTGCGAGGTAAGCTTGGTTGCCTAGTCAGCAGATGTAACTCGGGATACAATTTGCTGTTGACGATAATTACACTGTAGGTAAATTTTCAACTCTTAAAATATCACAGCTAAAAGCTCGGACACGTAAACATAATTTTTGATCGTACATTCCAAATCCGTGCTCGGTTTAGCTGTATCAGGTCTACAAAAGTTTTTCCTATCGGAAATCCGATCCGGGGACACACTGTATACTGTTTTATTATAAATTGTAAAATAATATATTTTGCCTCTTATGCCAACATTCCTATGCTTTCTATTTCAATTAACATAATATCCTTAATTACACTCAATAAAAAAAATTAGCAAAAAACATTTTAAATTTCCTAAATTATCTATAAAAAAACCCTCAGGGAAACGTGTTCCTTTTGATGAATTAACTTAAAATTTTGCAAGAATTTGTTTTTTTTTTAATTTGGAATGTTGATGTGTTGGTCCAGCCAAATTGATTTTTTTTTAAATTTTAATACAGGGTGTTTAAATTTATACAGGGTGTTTCCAATATCTTTGAATTTTGACCTGATACATCTAATCCAAGAATGGATTTGTAATCTACGACCAAAAATTAAATTTACGTGCTGTGATATTTTCACCTCCCTACAGTGTTATTAGTGGCTGCTTTTTCGCTATGGCAATCAGTAACTTTTACTATCTCATTTTTAGAGTACCTATAGGTACCTATATATAGTTACAAAGTCATGCAGACTACTGTTAAACTTTGCTACCGTCAACTGCAACTATCAAACAAATACTAAAAACATTTTGACAATTTATTTTCATTTATTTTGATACTTATATCAACAAAAAAAATTAAGTCGCTTATATCAAAGCGGCAAAAGGCGCTTTATAGCGGCCGAAAAAAATAACAGCAACCTTTATCCTAGGTATGTTTAAGTATTTGTTTATTTGCAAGAAAGTTTATCGTTAGAAAAAACCGATTGACTCTTTGATTTTTCGCCCCCAAAATGTTGCGTCTGCGTGAGTGCACGAATACAAGACAGTTTCATATAAATTATCTATTGCTTTTCTATTTTGATTTGATTTAAAGTTGATTTAAATACTGCATTAGTTTGCTGTTTTTAAACCATTATAAATAAATAAAAAATACCAAGAAAATGTTGCGTTCCTGACAGGCAACAGAAAAATTAATTTATTATAGCGGTAATGCAAGACAGTTTCATATGAATTATCGATTATCAGAGCCGGCCTGGGGTTTTTTGCCTCTTTGGGCAAAGAACAGTTTTGCCACCCCTTTTTTATTCAGCAGAAAAAAAATTATCTTGTCCTGTCCCCAACTGTCAATTATTAAAATTATCTCTACTTGTATAGAAATATTGCTTAGGTTTCTTTTATTTTATGGATAGCCTAATACAAGAAGAATATATTTAACAATTTTAATGTCAAAATACTATATAAAGAAAAATTCGGGCAAAAACTCTGATGGGGATAAATTTGGCAAGGTATAAGATGTTATAAATTTGGACTTAATGAATTATGAATCTGCCTCTTAATACAATGCATTTTAAACGATATTGGCTGAAAATGAGGATGAGGATGCCTATCGATTTATGTTTGTGTTGCAGCTTTTAAAGTTCAGAATAAAATAAATTGTGAATATTGTACCGCAATATTAATAGTAGAAATAATAACCCAGGTGGTTAAACTGTCCCATCAAATATTGTTTTTGCACTTCGACAACTCACCCTAAAAACCATGCATACTTTAGTATCACCCCAATTGGAGCCCATGTTTGTAAATCTTGCCGAAAACCATCATGCACTTCTAAAACATATGATAAACCTCAAACTAGCATCATGTGTAACATATTGTTATATAATTACAAGAAACTAAGAAATAATGTTATAGCTGCAAGAAAACAACATGTTAAGGTGTCCTGAAAACTAAAAACTTTACTGTAGCTTACCGTTGTATTTTTTATTTTAGTTTGTTTTAAATAAATTACTATTTTAAAAGCATACACAAAAAAAATCATTTACATTAAATAACATTTTTATGGTTATATACTTTTACGCAAAAATATGATACTCTTAATTCAAATCAAATATAAGTTAACTTGTGTTTATTTAAATTAAATCTATTATTTTTTGTTGAAAACTTCTTTTTTAAATGAATATATTAATTTATTTTAAGTAAACTTTAATATTTAAAAAAATATAATTTCTATATTTAAATACAAGAACATTTAATTAAAGTAATTATTTTTAATAGTAATAGATCAATTAAACTATTTTTTTTTATAAAATTATTATTTAATATTCCATATTATAAAAATTATACTTACTTTACTTATTTTAAATATACAAATCCAAAACAATCGTTATTTTAAATTATTAAAGAATTATCTTTTGTGTGCAGTTCTGTTTGTTTTAAGTAAATTACTATTTTAATAGCATTTCTCTGTTTGTATTTAATAAATTACTTAGTACATATTGTTCTGTTGATTTTAATAGAATATGTACTCATGCATTGTCCACTGCTTTAGTAAAAAATACTCCTTAAAAGCAATAATAATCCATAACTTTGGTTGCAAAGCAATGTAACCTATGGTGCACGTTGATAAGATCGGCGTCCTGATGTCACAGTTTCGATGCAGGAGTGGGGGCTACACTCTCGCCTGGTATAGAGGACGCCGTGATTGAGCCAATGGTATACTGTATTTGCAATACCTGAATTACAGCTATGATCAAATGAATGATTGTCTTACTTTTATTTGTGCAAACCTGCTTAAAATTGGTTCAAACATAAGAAGTCATTGAATTAAATTGTGATTCTATTAAATCCGTATTAAAACTTAGTTAAAACATAAGAAATTATTGAATTAAATTGTTATTTAATTGAAGCCACAATGAATCTTAATGAAAACCTATCATTGGCATAAATAAAGTTATGCTTTCTAATGAATGGCTACATTAAATGCAATCAAAGCTCTATTTCCTTTAAATATGTATATTCTTGTGCAAATATTAGTTGTATAATACATTAATATGAACTTTAAATAAAATAAAACTGCTTCTGGTAGTCTTGTGTACACAGGTTTTTCGATCCATAAAATAAAATAGTTCTGTTTTCTATAGGAACTATTAGGAACCCACTAGAAGTGTTGGTGATATTAGGCTCTAAGAAAGTTGCTGACTCATCACTATAGTAACAGTTACTGTACTGGATGTGCAGGATCTGTCTGCCAAGGCACATGGTTATTCTAAAACAAAATAGGAATTTCATCTTATGTATTTAGAGGCGAATGCTAAAGATTGCTGAAAGTCCTAAAGCAATATATACTTTCAGGACGCCCTGCAAGGATATCATGATGGTACTAAAAGACTATGAGAAGTTTTTTTATAAATAAATAAAAACTTTGTCCATTTAAGCAAAATAGCTATTTTAAGGCAAGACACCGAATATCAAGATAAACTGTGTCCATATGAGTATACATTTACCTTTTTGTTATTATTTAGATATAATTGAGTAATTAAATTACTGGATAATGCATGGCGGACATACAATTAAAAAACAAGTACAACCCCCAAGAAATTAGCAAATATAACAAACAGCCAAACACTACCCCATCCAGAGATAACTCATACACTTACATCAATCGGCGTCACCAGAAATACCGATTAATCAGTTCACATTTAACTATACGCACGAAAGCGATTGCAGGTTGCCGATGCGTGGTGTGGCAGGGGATGCCCTGGCGCGTTTGTATGAATTTTAGCAATCATTAAATTGAATATAGGCCGCATTGAAAAAATGGTAATGATAATTGGGCAAATAACAAGTATTTTTCAAGACAGTGAAAACATTGGTATTCACTGTAAGACAGTAATAACTGTTTCCATTGGAATAAAAATCATAAACATTAAAAGAAACAAAGACTATTCTTATTTCATTTGTTTTTAATTTTTGGCTGAAGCATTATAACTTTTAATATTAATCAATGTTATATTTAATTAAATATTGTTAATTTTACCTTAATCAGATAAACTTTGAATGCAATCATTCCTAAAATTTTTAAGGAAGTACACATTTGAATCCCCTATTATCAAAACCCCTTAAATCCGTTTTGATGAAAAGTGAGAACCATGCATTAAAAAAATACTACCTATCAATTTGTGCATTCAAATGGTTGAAAAAGCCACGAAATATTAATTTTTTTTTATAAATATTTGATGGCTCTTGCAACCATTTCTATGCACACATTAATAGGTAGGAATATTTTAACGCATGTATCTCATTTTTATCAAAACGGATTTAATGGGTTTTGATACTAGAGGATTCATTTCCATTAGGTTTAAATCTAAAGAGCCATTCAAGTAACAAGTAATTTTAACTTGATAATATTTTGTTATGGGCTGAATATAATATTTGTAATAAGATCAATCCCTTACCCTCAATTGCTCCAAACATATTTGATTGAATTATAGAATTGTTGTTGACTATATCAAAGCGTTTTTTCTGTGCATAAAAAATAAGTAACAAGAAATAAAGAGATAAGGAAAGTTAACAAAGAAGTAAAAAAAATAAAGAGATAAGGAAAGATAATAAAGAAGCAAAAGAAAATAAAGATATTAGAAAAAGGAACAGAAGAAAGAAAATATTAAATTATAACTAACGACAATTTATTGTAAATATTAACAAATAAACAGATTTGTAAGTATAATCTTTGAAGCTATATATTTAAACTGACCTGTGGTGTAAGTACGCACCAATAAGTTTAACTATTTTTTAGATACATTTGTATGTTACAGAAATCTGGCTTTTCCAGTCATTAAAAAGCGTTGTGTTTCAGGAAACAAAAACAAAATTTCATGGTTTAGTAAGGAAACTAAAGCTATTAAATGAACTATACTCCAATTTTAAAACACAAAATTTGTCTGATCAACTCAAAAAATATAAAATCAAATACAAAAAAGCTATTACTCAAGCAAAATTTAAAGCAAATTCCAAATATATAGCAAATTCAAGTAACAAAATAAAAGCGGTATGGAATATTGTTAACTTAAACAGAAAGGGTGTATCCAAAGATAATACACCCCATAGATTGGAAACTCTCCCACCACTGCCCTCTAGAGCTACAATACCTGAACTAAACTGCGCACCACTCAATGTGTCGCGACCAAAAAGTTCGTCCTTTTTCAAAACGACATAACTTTTTTGTTTCTTGAACGATTTTATTTTGGTCTGTGATGTCTGCTAACCCCATCCTCTGGCAATTCATGCTATAAATATTAAGCACACGGTTCTTCAAGTAAATTTTCTACAGGGTGATATGTAAAACGGTGAAAAATTTCAATAACTTCATCCAAGCCCCGTTTGTGAAACAATAATTTTTTTTTCGTTTTTACTTTGAAATAATGAAGTATTATATGTTACCTTAAAACCTTTTTCAAATTTTTCGAATTGGAATCTTAGCAACGAAAATATGATTTTTTTTCCAAAAGAGTACATTTAAGGCTTTTTGGTAGGCAATATACTCAGTCTTTTTAAGAACAAGAAAATAAGATGGTAAAAGATTGTTCCTTGAATAATTCTGAACAAGCGACAAGCAACAAACTTCCATTATTTTCAGAGGGGCCTAAGCAAAGACCACTTTTTCAAAATGACATTTTGGTGAAAATTTGCGAAAACTAAACCTGAACCGATATTTACGTTCGTGACATGTTTTCTTTATAATTTTGACCTCCTGATTGTGATTTAGTTGTCAAATTTAAGTTTCAGAGAAAACCAAAATCATCAAAAATCAAAATTCGAAAACAATTCCCTGTTGTTAAATGTCTTAATAAAATCCGATTGCTGTCGTGTTTCTTGCATATTTATGATGAAAATGCCATTTGGGGATTCATTTTTTGGGCGAAATTACTGCAATTTGTTTGAGTGGTTAGGATAATGTTACATAACTTACATTTACATTGCGCAGTAGTGATAACATCATTGATAAGTACCTACCTAACTGGTAATAAAGTTAAATAAAAATATTTTTGTTCATTTTTGAAAATTGTATGCGTAGATAAAATCATAATCAAAACTTCAACATTCAACAGAAAAATGTAACAAACAATAACAGTAATACCTTTCAATATTTCGTTGGCCTTAGGGGAGCTAAGCCGTAATAATTTGTTAACCCTCCTGGGGATTCCCTAGACCAAGTTCCTTAGAAATTTCTGGGGTACCCAATTTTTCCTGAATAGCATTTACCAATTCATCCAAATTTTCCATGCCTCCTTCCCTCTCTTTCATCTTCAATTTTATCCTGCTCCACACATGCTCAATAGGATTCATATCAGGAGACAAAGGTGGCCAATTCATTTTCCCAATATGGTGGTCCCTTATATACTCATTTACGATATGTAAAAAAACAGTAAAAACCAGCAATAGGCTTTTGTTGACACATTTAACAGCCGGGAATTGTTTTCGAATCTTGATTTTTTATGATTTTGGTTTTATCTGAAACTTAAGTTTGACAACTGAATCACAATCAGGAGGTCAAAATTATGAAGATAACATATTACGAAAGTAAATATCGGTTTAGGTTTAGTTTTTGCAAACTTTCACAAAAATGTCATTTTCAAAAAGTGGTCTTAGCTTAGACCCTCTAAAAATAATGGAAGTTTGTAGCTTGTCTCTTGTTCAGAATTATTTAAGGAACAATCTTTCACCATCTTATCTTCTTGTTCCTAAAAAGACTGAGTGTATTGCCTAAAAAAAAACCTTAAATGTACTCTTTTGGAAAAAAAAATCATATTTTCGTTGCTAAGATTTCAATTCGAAAAATTTGAAAAACTTTTCAAGGTTATACATAATACTTCATTATTTCAAAGTAAAAACGAAAAAAAAATTATTTTTTTACAAACGGGGCTTGGACAAAGTTATTGAAATTTTTCACCGTTTAACATATCACCCTGTAGAAAATTTATTTGACCAACCGTGAGCTTCATATCTATAGCATAAATTGCCAGAGGATGAGGCTAGCAGACATCATAAACCAAAATAAAATCGTTTAAGAAACAAAAAAGTTATGTCGTTTTGAAAAAGAACGAACTTTTTGGTCGCGACACATTGAGTGGTGCGCAGTTTATATCTATTTGTAAATTGCAGACATCTGTACAAACGCTATTTGCAAATTTCAATGTCAATCATAATTATTGATGTCGATCATAATTTTTGAATTATTAAATACATTTTTGCCCCTTAAAAGTGATAAAACGTGTTAATGGTTGTGAAATGTATTGTTGTTGGGTGCGGAAATGTAACCAATTTGTAAGTATTGACTATCCTGCCATCTTAAGCCAAAAAGACTAATCTCGTTATTATTAAATTATTCTCTTAGCAAAAAAGACGCATTTTAACTATACATACATTTTTAAGTTCTATATCTCCTAAAAATTTCTAATTAAATTGAACGTATCTTATGAAAAAAAAATAAAGCGCTATAATTTATAAAGTAAAAATGTGGAGTTGCGCCTTTTTGGCTAAGCACGGCAGTATCGCTCTAGCGTAAAAATACTGTTTGTTAATTATGAATTATTTGGCATTGCTTGTTTAATGGTAATTTAGTCCAGGCCAAGCCCAGGCTACTTATGGTTGTCTCAAAACCAAGAGTTGGCAAGATGGATTTTTCACGGTTGGTTAGAACTTGCCAAAAATCCACACTCAAAAGCCTTGTACAAATTCCTATATGTATAATATACATTGTATATGTACGAGCCCTAACCACATAATGTTCGGACACTTCATAATTTATACAGAAATTTTTTTCGTGAATACTATCTCAAAATTATTAGAAGTTATGAAAAATTCAGCTTATTTTGGCATATACCCCTCGAAGCGATTTTTATTTTTAAAAAGTTTACCTTTTATTTTTAGCTTTTAAAAAAAGGCTAACTTTTTAACTTTTTTTTGCATGAGTAAAAAATGTTATAAATGGGCCCATTAAAAAGAACATAAAATATTATACAAACCCTGAAAATTTGGTAAAAATTGTATAAATAATAAGAAAGTTATAGCGATATATATATCTGCAAAATCTCCCGTTTCCTAAGAAAATTGCAAAAACTCTTTAAAAATAGCATTTTTAAATTACTTATACTTTTTTATAACTTATTTATTTTTTACCAAATTTTCAGGGTTTGTATAATATTTTATGCTCTTTTTAATGGGTCCATTTATAACTTTTTTTACTCATACAAAAAAAAGTTAAAAAGTTAGCCTTTTTTTAAAAGCTAAAAATAAAAGGTAAACTTTTTAAAAATAAAAATCGCTTCGAGGGGTATATGCCAAAATAAGCTGAATTTTTCATAACTTCTAATAATTTTGAGATAGTATTCACGAAAAAAATTTCTGTATAAATTATGAAGTGTCCGAACATTATGTGGTTAGGGCTCGTATAAGTAGCCTGGACTAAATTACCAAATTTTGCAATATTCTCTTATTATTGAAGAATTAATACTAATATTTTTTAGGTTTGCACTCCCCAAACAAAAACATATTCATGTATACCGATATTATAATATGTACATATATGTAATGTAGATGTATGTATTTTATTTTATATTATATTATTACTACAATAAATGAATCTTATATGCATACTTGTTTTATTTAAAATACAGCAGTAAATACAATATATAAAGGCACCCTACTAAGCATCAACATTCAAATATGGCGCCAATATATGTTTCAGAAATCTACTTCAATTTTTGGCATTGCTAAGGGTATTGTAGACCTAGATGGCGTTCATTTACTTTAGCCTTTTGCCGCTAGCGCTAGTGCAGTTTCCAATCTATGGGGTGTATTATCTTTGGGTGTATCCACTATTGGTATTCATGCAGTCTTTGTTATTCCGGTATTAACGTAGGCATTCAGTAAGATTTACTCGTAAAAAGCCGCCTTCCCCGCATATCAAAGAACAAGTAAAAGAACTTAACACTTTTTTTC